>CAWUFW010002526.1:1451459-2177189 GCA_963921515.1 Calotriton arnoldi
TCCATCCAACAGCCCCCAGGCAGTTTCTTAATAACTACAATCTTCCCAACAATAGAACATGACAAGCACTAGGATGTCAGAGCCAGCGATCCTCAGAGGTCCCAAATTACAATCAAATTACCATCAAAGGTTCTGGGGGATCCTACCAGCCATGAGGATGTCCGAAAGTGATTTGGAGACCTAGGTTTGAAGTTGTTCAAATTCATGACGCCTACCAAAGTGCTTCCATCTTTGCCTGATTTTCATTGCGGAGATGTTAATGGTCGTATGGAGGGCTTTGAAACAAGATGACAACTGACTGAGGAGGAGCTGGGGAAGTGTCTAGATAGCCTTAGAGATCTAAAATATACATTCATGATTTTAGCTTTGAAACTTTTTTGCCAAATTAATCTAAAAAGTTGGAAGAATTTGAAGAATAGCTTCTGGTGGCTAAGTCTATATTGCTCAGGAAAAATATAACTGTGGCTGTTTTATGTCTGAGTCTGGCTACCTTCTGCTGTATTGCAACATGGTAATTGTTTGATAAATTACTCCAGCACATACAGAGTAGCACATGCAGAGAGCAGACAAATAAATGAGGCATGAGACAGTGTTCGTGCAGACCTTAGCCTCCTGGGTATGGATAAATGTGTGTTGGACAGAATGAGATAAAATACAGTAGGTCCCAGAGGATTAAGAAAATCGGCCTTTACATGAGGTGCAGTTTTCCCACTACTATGAATCTCTGTAGATTAAAACCACATTTTGGTTTGCTGAATTAACTCTCTGGCATGTCCCATTGCTCATTGGCCAACCAAAGGACGCCTGCACTAACTTATTTCCATGGGCACTCTTGATTTTTGAATTTTTCTGATGCAAATCCATCTGCCCCTGTGTGAACCACTAAAACATTTGCCTTTTTGAATCCCATTTTTGGTTCTCCATTATGTACCGAAGTGTGCATACCAGCCTCAGGTCACAAGTGCTTCCCTTAATAAATACTACCTTCACCTATATGCAAAGAGATAATAGTAAAATTAGTCTGGACTGAAGCAATTGACTTATTTACTGCACATGTGAACTGTTATTAAAATTGCATCTTAAAAATATGTTTGGCATGTAGCCTGTAGTGTCTGGCACATTTTTGCTACCAATTACATGCATTGTGAATGGAGACTGTTTTATTAGCATTTAAGTTCTTCTCGTGGCATCTCTTACGATTAGGAAAATGTATGGGTGTATCCAATGTGATGAATCAATCACATTTGCAGTTATTTATGGTGAGATTTTCCTTCTGAATTCAATGTTAACCCTTCAGTCATCTCTGACATGCACTGCCAAATCTGGCTCTGACCTTAATTAATAATACTAAAATTGGGGTATCTCTGTGTTAAATAACTTCTTGGGAATGTGGTAGCTCTTCTTCATTCAGCCCTGCCCAAGATTAGTCATTAAGCCTTAATCATCATACAGGTGACTAATCTAATCCCTTCACTAGGCCCAGGTCAGTCCTGTTGGCTCTAAGAATGGGTCCTCCTCCCTTTGCTTTGACTCAACACATTGTTTCCCTTTCCTATTAAATAACTGGAAAGAGAGAGTGGGGATCAGCAGTCTTTTTCGACACACCTATAAGGATAATAGTGTGAAACACAAGTCAATTTTAGAGCTCTGCATGAAAGGAAACAAAAAGGAAGCAGGCAACTCTGGGTAGTTCCCAAGTTTAGGTAGAGAGCTGCTCCTTTCTCTGGAGCTCCCCACAACACCACCAACACTCCGAATCTGCTCACACAAATGTCTGCTTTTCTAGAAAACTTTTTAAGTCCAGTCCAAGCTAGAAAGAGACAAAGCCTTTTTTAATTTTTACAGCAAAGTCATAAAGTAGAGGATTCGCTAGTGCCATCCAGCCAGCTGAAAAAAATGACCTAAGCCTTTAACCACTCCAGGCACAGTATTTCAACTTTAGATTAGTAAAATACCACCCAAAAACAGACATTTGAGCATGCCTAAGGAGTATCCATAAAAATAACAGAAATGTTACATGATGGTTTGCAAGCACTGGTTATTGCAACGCATTCCTGTAAAAAATTATGTAGATGAAATAAATCACAGAAAATGGCATTTATAGTGAAAAATGTATGGTGTTAATTATGTTAGATGGTAACACAGTTTGTCATGATCAAGAATTGGCGTTCGCCTACATGGTAAGCACAGGCTGTTGCAATGGAGACAGGGAGCCATTGCTGGGGAATATAATGTGTGTGTGTGTGTATACACACACACCAAACTACTGTGTATGTGTGTGTGTGTATATATATATATACACGCACACAGATATCCAATATATATATATATATATATATATATATATATATATACATATATATATATATATATATATAATTAATTTCATCACCTAATAACGATCACCAAACCACTCTGCTAAGCTTTCCTATTGTCAGGGCTACTAGGATTATGTGCCATGTAGGACCAAACCCTGTGGAAAGGTTATTTTATTTATGCAGAAAAAAGCAGCACATTGTCTTATTTTTGGGGGACATTTACAAACCACTCGGGCTTCTGTATCATGGATAATGTCACTAAAGCTCCTTGAGTGCAATGTTGGATCATATTACATGCATAACACCGCACTTCAACTGTTAAATGCACCTTTTAACACATTAGCCCTCTTCCACTAAGAATAACCACTATAAAACGTATTTTCTTCAGGGATTTTACCTGAGTTATCAAAAAAGCGAAAAACTAAATAGATAAATAAATACACGGTCACAAAAATTCAAGTTCACCAAAGTAAAGTTTCTTTCTGCCTGTCAGAAAATGTCGTTGGAGCTCAACAGGACAGGCTTGCAGAAACACTATGGAGGTATAACCCCCCAAAGGACCTGCGTGTGTTTCTATTCGCCATAGGCACTCGCCCCAAATGTGACAGTGACATTTCAAAACTAACCCCTACTCCCAAGTGGGAACATTCCTTATCTGCTGACGCTTTAACCCCAGACCGCGAGCCTTTGCCATACACCAGCAGCTATCGGAGCTTTCCTGCTCAGTAATGCTGTACGGTAAGATAGTTTTTACAAAGTTGCAGCTCGTTTTCTGGTGCTTCCTAGAAATATGTTTCAGCAAACAGTCTTACCTTGGATCTGTCTTATGTTACCCTGCGACACGGGGGACACAGCCTGCGTTTTTGTGAGTAAGGACGTGCCCCACCTTACCTCAGGGCGCCGCGGCTGCAGTGCCTAGTATGTGTACAGTCTGCTTATGCGTGCAGGTGCAATGGGTCATTCGGTTGTCAGGGCGATGAAGGGCTGGGCCGACGGCGACAGCTTGCGAAGCCTGAATTATATGCTCTTACAGCACACCTGTAATTGACTCTGTTCAGCTCCACCCGCTTAATGGCCACAGGTTCCTGGAGCGATGTCTCAATAAGGGTTGCTCAATGCCTTTGTCGACTGCACAGGCTGCGGTTACAGACAGGTGACAAGGTGTTGCATGACAGTCTATGTGCCCTTTACGTTGTTATGCACATATATGACTTGAACCTTTCACTGTTTTATCTCAAGCTAGTATTTCTACCTGATCGAGTTCAATGGCGTATATATAGTTCGGCTTGCAGTAGAACTAGTTTAACGTGGTTTGGATGTCAGCTAGTGCTCATCTCACAGGTTGGAGTGCCCTGCCGGGGAGCAGGCAAGCGCACTTCCGCATTGCGTGAAGCATCGTCTGAAAAAGAACGGAGGCCAGACTTTCCCTGAAAGTATGATCTCTTGCCGAACCAACAGGTAAGTCATCTGAGCTCCTCCTAAATCTTGCTCCTCTAAAGATGTTTTTGCATGTTTCGCATCAACAGTATGCAGTTTTTCCTCTTTTTTTTGGCGGGGGTGGGGGTTTGCGTAGGTTGGTATAGGGGCGGGGCCACGCTTCTCTCCATAGCTCAGAGAAGAGGCCGAGCGGCAGGTTAGCGCATATCCAGACAGCTTTCTTTTTAAGAGTTAATGCTTTTTAGTGCCAGTGCTCATAGGCAATCGAGAGATGGCTTTCAATTGTAATCTTATATAAACTTTACTAGAAGCCATTAGCCACGATAAGCACCCTTTCAACATCTTGGCCAGTTCTTTCAGCGAGTAGGCTCTGGCAATAGTTCATCAAGCCAGAGAGATAAACATATTTTTGTTTCTTGTTCGACCGTTCTGTGGTCCCTTCATCTGGGACCAGGATACAGGATGCACTGCCTTTTTCCTACAAGCCAAGGCAGGTTTGGCTAAAACTAAGAAACGAGAAAGTGAAGGAACAGAAGAGCTAGGGCAGAAAAGAGCCGAGCCAAAGTGCAATGTATGAGGGAGAGAGGAGGTCAACCAGAAGAAATGGTGGCGAGCCAGGGAACGGGGAGGGGGACCTGACAGATGGGGCCCCACGCAACGGAGAAGTAAAGTAAACCAAGAGATTGGATAACTGAACCAAGGATGAGAAGAGATGGAGAAGGGTTAGCCAGAAGGGAGAATGGGGAATGGAACTTGAGACTGGCAGTGAACCCGTGTGATGGAAGGTGAAGTAGAGGAGAAGGGTAGCTGAAACTGGGGAGAGAGGAGATGAAAACTGGAGAGAGAATCCAGGATAGAGGGGATGTGAACAATGGTAGTTGGAAAGCATGGCAGGGGAGGGGACAGGTGAACCATGTCAGAGAACAGGCTTACCCAAGGACAGCAGTGATGAAACAGAGGAAAGAGTAGGCGGGCCAGTGGGCAGAGAAGTTTGGAGAAGAGTGTGGACACAGGATGAGAGCATAGGAGCCAGTGTATATAGCATATGGATCACTTGGCAGAGGTGCTTCAAACCAGGGAAAGAGGAAGAGCTAGGGGGGATCGATTAGTGGATCAGGCACATATGAAGTGAACAAAGAAAGAGGAAAAGTGAACCCAGGGGCAGAGAAGGTGAACAAAGGTCAGGCGGGACCACCGTGAAACAAGAGCGAGAGGAACTGAACCAGAGTAGATGGTAGGTGGACCTGCGTTGAGAAGGGTACTACATAAGTCAAACCCTGTACTTTCAAGATTTCGCTCTTTTGAATTACTTGTGCCTCTTATGTCATTCCTTGTCCAGTGCAAAACACTACCTCTCTCCTAGGATTTAGATGCAGCATCTGATCACAGTGAACATTTAACATCACTACTATCTGCCTACACCCCACCCCCTAATCTCCTCCATCCTCACCTCACATCCTGGACACCACTGGCCTATCTATGTGAAAATAAGTAAAACATTTGATTGCTGTAATCCTATCACATTGTTTTGTTTTTGTATGAACAAGCAGCAATCACTCTCATGTTTCAACATGCTATCAGTATTTCCAGCATAACAATAATGTACGTATTTACCCCTTGTTAACAGATGTAGCACTTCTGGGGGGGGGTGGAGGACAGCTATGCAAACAAATGAATAAGAAGAAACACATAAAAAGGGAGTGGTAAACATGGGGAAAGTGGAAGAGAACTTGGGGAAGGGGTATATGAACTGTAGGGGAAGTAGGTCAGGGATAGGAGACATGAAACACTGGAGAAGAGCGGGTTGGAACTGTGTTAGAGGATGGGCCAGAGGAGAGAATAGGTGAAACATAGGATAGGGGTTATCAATCAAGAGAGAAGGGTAAACAGCAGAAAAGAGGAGTCTAACAAGGCTGTATGAGAGAGATGAATTCATCAAAAGATAACCAGATCAGGAGAGAAAGATGTGAAAGAAGCAAAGGAGAAAGTGAACTAGGGTAGGCGCCAATTAAACTAGGGGAGAAGTGAGGTCGAGCTAAGCAGGTGAATGGTGAAACATAGGAGAAGAGAGGTCTACTTGAGGAATGAAGACCAGCATCAGGTTTTAGGGGAGGCGGACCAGAGAAGACTAGAAGACGCTGGCTGTCAGGGGCTAAAAGGCGCTCCTGGGTCTCTGTCCTCTTGTTTCCGGTGTCTTGGTCCACAGCGATGCAGAGGTGGTTTGCCAGTATACCACCAGCTGGGTAGGACACTGCAGACGTTGCATAGAGAGGGGGTTGGATCAGCCTTAGGCACAGATGCCTGGGATAGGCCAGTTGGTGTCCACCTTCAGCTGTTCATATATGATGGCAGCATAGTAGTGTGTTTCGTCTCGGGGATAGTGGAACACCACAGGGCACGCGGTGAGGGCAATAGTTGCAGCACTCGATTCCTCCATGTTGGAGCTGGGACCAGCCTTTTTAAGTAAGCTATGCAATATGGGGGTTTTCATTCTGTAACCTACTGTAAGCCCCCATTTCAATATGGCCGCCAGCACTTTCTGGATCTTAATTTTTTCCTGTCATGTATTTACCATATAAATTACCGTCCTTCCAAATTAGTCCACCCCAAATGATTCTGGTGCATGTTCCAGGTCAGGTTCTTCAACCTGTGCTCTAAACACTTTATCACTGCGATTTTTGTAGGTTTCATAATTAAACTCATACAATTAGAAAAAAATAGTTTTGACTTACATGGAAGACTGAACCCATTGTAAATGAAGGCAGAGCTAGTTGGGTGAACCCTTGAAATGGCCATAAAATTGTTGTATTTTATAAAACAGAATCAGCTTAATGGAGAACACGCTTTAGACATTGCAAGTTACAGAACTTAACCTTTAGCTCAGTGCTTTGGGCTACTTCAGGAAAGAGATGAGACCAATGGGTACCACAACTGACAAATGGAGTGACATGACGGTAGAGAAGGTTAAAAGTCAACATTACAGGCAAACCTACACACATAATATATATAGAGGCCTGCACACTTGCTCACCTAGAGTACACTATAACACACGTGCACACATAGAACATTGACGACATTTAGTTTATGTTGTGACAAAAACTTGAAGGCGCCCATGAGCTGGAGTGGGACCTGGGTGTTGCAGTCCCACTCTCCTCGCTGGCATCTGACAGGCTTCTATTGCCTGCCCTGCTACAATTCACTACCCACCAGATCCCCTTTGTCACTTTAATCATATACTAGACCAGAGAGATAGAGGAGACACAGTACCTGTGTGCCACCATTAACTCTTGCAGGGCTGCCACAAATCTATCCCAGACTTTGAGGGGATTTGTCATAATTCATTTGGCCAGTATTTCAGGAGGCTGATTGTTAGAAATGGGATTCCTGGTCGACTAAGGTATGCACTCTGGCCTGGCAGGAACCACCAATCTAGTCAGGGTAAGCTAAATACACAAAAAGATAACCTGTTTTCACCAGGGGCCTAACACAGGCCCCCGCATCCCCCGCGGTGCGGGGGGCCCCCCCTGCTGCAGGGGCCCCCCTCAGCACAGTACTCAGGTCTGAGTGCTCCGGATAAAATCCGGAATGGGGGCCCCTCCTTGTACATTGCAGGGGGGCTCCTTAAACTTTTGTTACGCCACTGGTTCTCACCCTCTGGTAGCTTGGCACAGAGAAGTCAGGCTTATCTACAAAGGCGAGTGTGTAAACTATTTGTGCAACACGTACACACAGTAACACAATGAATACACCACAAAAAGACTTCACACAGGTTTAAAAATATAGATTATATTTTTTATGAAGAAAACAAGACCAAAACTACAAAAATCCAATAAGTAGAACCGGAGCTAAGAATTTTTAAAGAATAAACCAAAAACAGTGCTTAAAAGTCAATAGCGCTAAAAGGTTACTTTAGGTTGCGCCAGACCAGGGTAAATCCAGATTCAGGCCAACCGCAATGGAGCTCATGTCGGATACAGTTCCAAACAGGTCCTGCTGAAGTTTTACCTTCTCAAGCTGAGCCAAGAACCCCGTTCGTGGGAGAGACTGTTGCCGGAAGGAAGTAGAGCGTCGTTAACGCTGATTCTGCGGGTGCGAAGAGACAGGGCTGCATGGTCGCGAGCAGTGATGCTTGCTGTGTGAGGAGACGATGCTGTGACAACTCACGCTGATCCTTTGAGCGAGCGGCACATTCCCAGTGCGAACTGGACCGGTCCCGAAGAGCTCAAAGCTTGTTTTCAGGGGCCCAGGAGCTGTAGGTGATGAAAACAGCTGCAGAACCTACTTTTGAGGCCCAGAGCTTGGAGGGGTACCTCAGGCAAAGGTAGGACTCACAGAAGGCAGAGTCCAGCAGCATCAGCAGAATTGTAGGAAGTCTTGTGTCTCTGAGACTTCAGAAAACAGTAGGCAAGCCAGCTAGTCCTTGGAGATCACTTTGAGGGAGGGCAGAGTCGAGCTCTCCTTCCAGCACAGTCAGGGAGCAGCAGGCAGCAGGGCATAAAAAAGCAGAAAAGAAGTCCTTCCAGAAAAGCAGTGCAGCTGAGTCCTTTAAGTAGCTCAGCAGTCCTTTTGACAGAGGTTCAGTTCAAGATCCAGAAGTGTCTGATTTTAGGGGGTCAGAGACCCAGTACTTATACCCAAAAGTGCCTTTGATGTAGGGGGTGACTTCAAAGGAACTCTCTGACGTGCGCAAGGATCCGTTTCAACCCAGTCCTTTCTACCAGGCTCACCCTGGAGGGTAAATCAGTGCTTTGTGTGAGGACAGGACACAGCCTATTCAGATGTAAGTCTGAGCCATCTCTCCCCTTTCCTGCTCAGGAAGGCTATCAGAATGCAGATGAGTCCTCTGTCACATCTAGCCCTTCCTGTGTTTGTAGCTGTCTAGAAGGAATGCACAAAGTGTAGCTGTCACCCAGCCCTGATCTGTATTTGAGACAGGCTGTCATGCACAAACAGTGGTAAGTACAGAGAAATGTCCAATTTCCAAATGTGGCATTTCTAAAACAGTCATGTTAAATCCAACTTCACAGGCAAGAAGGATTTATCATTACTATTCCAAGCATATCAAATATGAAAAAGCTACTCCACTATGATCAGGAATGACAACTTAAAAGTATATTAAGGAGTTCCCAACGTTGACCTATGAGAGGGGTAAGCCTCACAGTAGTGAAAAGCGAAATAGTTGTTTGTCACTACCAGGACATGCAAAACATAAAGGTGCATTTCCTACCTTTTACTTACATAGCACCTTGCCTTTAAGATTACTTAGGGCCTACCTTAGAGGTGACTGATATGTAATAAAAGAGGAGTTTAAAGCTTGGCAAGTAGTTTTAAATGCCAAGTCAAAGTGACAGTAAACTGCACACACAGGCACTGCAGTGGCAGGCCTGAAACAGGTTTGAAAAGCTACTTGTGTGGGTGGCACAATAAGTGCTGCAGGCCCAGTAGTAGCATGTGAAGTTCAGATCCTGGGTATATGATATTCCACTTTACAAGGGACTTAACAGTACAACAAATATGCCAAATGGGTGTACACCAATGTCATGTTTAGGGGAGAAGCGAACGCACTTTAGCGCTGGTTCGCTGTGAAAAAGTACTGAGTGTCCTAAGGCCATCAAAAATAATCAGCAAAAATTGGAGACAAAAGGCAAAAAATTGGGGGAAAGACCACCCTAAGGATAACCGGTCTAACACTGATGTTGCAGTCATCTTTAATGAAGAGATTCCCTTGACGGCCTCCGAAAGAGCTATACAGGTAACATGTATTCTCCTTGTGTAATATATTCTCTAGCGAATCATGCCGTGTCCTTCCGGCCATATTCCTGCTGGCATCAAATGCTCTTTTTTTAATCAAAATGTCACCATGAATTTCTTTCTCTTTATTGCAAGCAATATTTATTAGAAACATAAAACTCAATTGGAGTTTGTGGACACTTTAAGGTGTATGAACAGCGATGGAACTTTTTGATAGTTGAATCACACAAGTATGAACCACTTATGCGTTTGTATAGAGAAAGAGCAACATGTTGGCGGAGCTTAAGTCCCTGTTTCATTAGTGATTCTGGAAGGTCTTTTTGTGCTGATAATAAAAGATCTGGCAACAGCTACCCTGTCACACTCGAACTACAAATAGTTGATTTTTATTCCAAATTGGTTGCTGTGGGGCTGAAGTTAAGAGGTGAAAACAATTATTTTTCCCAAACAAACTGGAGCATGCAGGCATCAGGAATCCAAGTTCCTTGATCACGGGCTGATTTTTATGTGTCTGAGCGAATTTCAACATTCTGCTGACAGGGTGTTAACATGGCTATGAGAAGAAAATATGAATGATAACAATGGATTATACAGTCTACGACAGCTGATTCTGTGAAAGAGAAGGTAGCTTAAAAATGTATGTAAATAACACACATCTTCAATGTTTGCTCTATAAGCGTAGCACTGAAAAACTTTTAGAAATGCTCCACAGAAAAGTATTTTCAAGAGTTATAGTAAAACTACTAAATTGTTCACCAACTAACCAATCGCAGAATAAACAAAGACGAATGATAAATATGATTCAGACGTCATTAAAAACATATTGAATGTGTACCACCAGGGCCGGACTGGCCGTAGCGGGCACCAGGCATTTCCCCGGTGAGCCGCCAGGGTGGGGGCCGGTTTTGAACCCCTGACGGGCCGTTTTTGTTACAGGGAGCCCACAATATCGGCACCCTGTAACAAAATCGGCCAAACCGGCCCTCGCAAACAACTCGGCCGCACCCCCTCACCCCCAGGGGGGGCCGGCCGAACAGTTTGCCAGGGCCGGTTTCAGTTCCCAGTCCGGCCCTGTGTACCACCCTACGAGAAGACGCACCTAGATGGAATCTCCTTCTCTTTTGAAACAGGAAAATTATAAAACTCCCTCTTGGGAAAGAATTCAGGAAGGTGGCCTCAGGTTGGACACAGCCGTAGGGATGTCAAACATGGCCCTGATGCAGTAGGAACAGTCCAGTCCAGCCAGGGCCTCTTTGAACCAGAACCCAAGCACGGGAGCCAAGCTTCACTGACTAAGAAGGCCCAAATTGGCTAAACTGGTCATGGATTGCTTTTGTTCCGGTTTGAAGAGGACCTGGCCTGCCAGCCTAGGCTGGACTGTTTCTATTGCACCTGGACTAAGACTGATTTGCATATGGCTGAGTCTAATCTTAGATGATTTGGTGGGGAAAAAAACAATGGGTTGGAATGCTACCCCAAGCGATTACCAGTGGTTGCACATTTGCAAGCATTACTCAGATCACCTTTTGTGTGTCACTCTCGAAAGAGTTACTTTGTTTGTAAATACGGATAGTTACGTTTTCAGAACAGTTGCAGACCTGTGGTTGGCAAACTGCAGTTCCAATTTCAAACAAATATGATTGGCCGGGGAGCAAGTTTAGTCATCAACCATTTTGGGGTCTGCTCATCTTAACACGTCTGTGGATCACTGCAATCTAATTGGTACAGATATGTTAAAATTGTATTGCAGTTGTCATTGTCTCTATGCGAAGATAAATGTTTAGAGAATCTTATTTCTGGTGCACTTGGGGGTCCTGATGAAAATACTCTGGCAGAAGGAAAGATGAGGAGGCCTTAAAAACAATCAACTGCATCCCCCAAATTGTAAAAAAACAATAAGGATTTTCATAGCAGTGTTCGCATACTATGACATGTCATTCACAAACCCGATATGCACTTGGCACTCACCTTTGAATGACTGCAACACCTTTCAGAATAGTGGCACTTTGCTGCTGTCTTGAAATGATGATGATCACTGGCCTGGACACCGAGAAGTGCCACACCTTGCGCACAAAGACTGATGGACATGGCCAACAACTGTATGCTGGAGGTTCTAAGGTCTGTGGAGAGGGTGGACTGTGTAATTAGATGCCACAGCCTGCACCCTGAGCATACAGTACATAGCAGAAGGTTGAAGGTTATGAATAGCATGCTCTAATGCAGGGGAACTGACTGCAGGGCATGGCCAGATGTTGCCTCACATGCCCTGGGGTCAGTGTTCAAAATGAATGGAAATGTGCAGGTGGCTCCAGGGACAGGAGGGTTCAGGGCTTTGCCAAATGCCAACTCCTGCACTGGGTCTGCTGCTGCACTCTAATGCTACAGGGGCTACGTGAAGGGCCTTTGCTGAAGGTCATATTTGAAACCCTGGGCCTAGTGTCCATGCTGTAATACTATGCATGTAACAGAAACAGCGGTTCCTGCGGGGCAATGAAGACTATCTTGATAATAATATGCGCAATCGCAATGATTAATGGTTACAATGACGTCAGAAAGAAAAGCTAGCAAGGACACAGATGACTGTATTCGCAATATTGTTTTTATATGTCAAACAATGTATCAATATGTACATAAAAGAAAATACACAATGGCGCTAGGTGTCCCCAGTGAAGTTGGAACCAAACATAACGCATAAAACTTTCTTTCTGACGTCATTGTAACCATTAATCATTGCGATTGCTCATATTATTATCAAGATAGTCTTCATTGCCCCGCAGGAACCGCTGTTTCTGTTACATACCTAATTACCCTGGTTCCTAGCGAGTAGGGTCTCCCTTGTTCTTGTTTTCGTAATACTATGCATAGTAGATTATGAAGACTTGAGGACAGAGCGTGACTAAAGATATGCCCTGCGTACTCAGTTGCCTTTAGAACTTGCAGGAATGTGAGAGCTGTCATAAATTACTGCCTTTTATGTGTAGGGTGGTACATCTTATTTGGGGGCAGGCTGTCCTCTCAATGCATTTTTCCCTTGCTTGGTCAACCGTGCAAGGTATGGTGGGAGAAAAAGATGGCGGCAGGCTGAAGTTGCCTTGAGTGCATGCCTTCTCCTCTGCTCCCTCTGCTCAGATCTCGCCACTTGCTCCTGTCACATATGGCGCTGTGATTGAGGGACCGATGAGGCTAATCTGCTGCTGAGCTTCACCAGCTGCTGAGTCTGTGCCCTGGAGAGCCCTTTTTGCACGCCAGGCTCGAGTTGCCATAATGGCTCCAGTGAAGGCAGATGTGTCCTGGGCAGCTGTGGGGGATGCCAGATACCGTCCAGCATTGTGGCTGGCTCCAACCCTACAGGCTTGTGGGGAGGCTGGGAGCAGTGCCCGCTTCCAGCACAAATTGTTTGACTGGTGCTGAAACTCCTCGCAACTCATCTTGGGTCATTTGCTGTTATGGCGCTGGACTAGGGTCCGTTCTCTCCCCCACTGCCATTTTGCCGGTAGCTGAGTTACAGTTGAGCCATCAGGGGAGCGATACTGAGCTAGACGGACTAACATCTCCAATTGCTCTCTCAGAGCCTGCGGCTCCACCGCTTGATGGAACTGCCTCACTGCATGGCCGGAATGTTTTAAATACTGAAGAGCTGAATAAAGGTAACAGTTTTGCCCCTCAAGTTCTGCGATCTGCATGGTACACGTTCTTTGTAGCAGGCACATTAACAATCTGCGCTGTGTGGGTGGAAGGAGTGCCCATGTGAGTGCACGGTGAGCGAGATGACCATATGAATTTGGGTGCGGATGTAAGTGCAGAGTGGGATGAATGGTTATTGATGGGCTTGTTTGAGTGAGATTGCAGATTGAGCAGTGAGGGGGACTGGTGAGTGAAGTGTCACATGAGTGCAGGGTGAGTAGTGTGCTCGTGTGACTGCAGGGTGAGGTACAGGGTGAACAGCGCAAGTGCATTGTGAGTGCAGAGTGACCACTGTGAGTTCAGGGTGAGCGGGTGAATGGTGTGAGTGCTTGGTGATCAGTGTGAGTGCATTGTGATCGCTGTGAGGGCAGGGTGAGTGTGAAAGTGAAGGGTGAAACGAAAATTGAGTTGTCTGAATGCAGGGTGCATTCCCAGACACTTGAAGTAACTCAGCATGTTATTGACGGCGTCATAGGGTTTCAGATATAAGTTAAACTATCGCTATTATGCAGGGCTTTAAGAGGGATGAAAAAACTGGGGGGTCACTGAAAGGAGCGTGGCCGATATAATTAGGGGCGTGGCTTAAAACATTTATGCCAAAAATCTATGCTCAGCATAATGTGCCGCCTGATTGGTATTTCGCTGCTTCTGTTATTGCCTCCACATAAGTAACATTACACCTACAACAAGCCAGGACTATTGGCTTTGTCAAAGGTTGTTAGTTGCATATGATAAATATACTACATGCATACATACAACTATGGCTTCGTTGTATATAATATTAAAAATGCTTTAGTTCTTGCACAAGCGGTTGTGGCGTAATGGCTAGAGCTGCCAACTTTGGAGCTGAGGAAGCAGGTTTGAGTCTCAGCGTCGGCTCAACCTCCTGTGTTTCTGGGCAAATCACTTAATCGTCCATGCCTATCAAAAAATAGATGAAGATGTCCTTGTTGGTGCTCATTTAAAGCACTTCGAGTTTAGCAATACAGAACTGTAAAAAAATAAAAGTTACATCAAAACAGTGAACTGCTGCAGAGTTAAGATTTTTTTTTCTCCATTCTGAGTGGGAGGGTGAAAATGGAGAGCCCAATAGGGACCCGTCTCGTCACCTGCTTTTAAGAACTGCCAGTGCTGAGCACCGGCAGGATGCGGCCCACTTAAAGCCCTGCTATTATGGCATTAATAAGGGATCTAGGGTGGAGGAAATAAATAATGTGCTGATCCTACAACAAACTTCCAGTCTTATGATTAGGGTTGCCAGCTCATTATTTTGATGTCCCAGATGGTACAAAAATAAACAGTCACCTAAAGCCGTATTTTCAGCACTTATCTGTGCATACTTCGAACAGCAAATATAAATAGAAAGCACTTTTAATTGTGCTCTTGGGCTGCCTGAATGATCCATGACTGATAATTAAAGGGAACAAAGACAGAGAAGTCAAATTACAAATGACTACATACTTTTTATTTATAACCCTATTTAGTATCAAGATAAGGACTTTTCAGGCTCTTTAAACAACACATGGCTGGCATTTTTATTTTGGCAACCCTACTTTATATTTCTTTTCATGAAATGCATTCTCACACTACTGCAGTAAATGTAAAATACAAATGAAAGGGGGCCCAGGGGGTACTAGAACCAGAATAAAGCTTAGCCTCTGTAACCAGTTTACAAAGGTATGTAAATATGCAAATGGTCTTTAAATACCTGTGAAAAACTTGGGCATGCCGGAGATAAGACTCCAGACACTGCCCAGCCGAGCCCACAGCAGCTTGAGCTGCAGCAACCCAGGCTGAGACACACAACTGGGAGGGGGGGTTGGGTGGGCTGAAGCCCTTTTAGCCCTATGGGCATTGCGCGCCTCGTGCTCAACGACGGGCCTGTTGCAGTCCACCCTATTGATTCAACTCTGACTTTAGTGTCGGTGCTTAATATGAGCCGGTGGTTTCCGGTGCTCCGCAATGGCACTTAATTGTCAACACAAGCACTCATAGCAGCTGCCACACGGTGGCGCTGTTTGCATAATTTAGAGATGAGCAGCACAACAATTGTTTATTAATTCAATATACAGTAAACAACCAATGCCTGTTGCCCAAGGCATTTTTATAGCTTTGGGGGTGTAGAACAGTCTGAATCGTCACATTCGTAGCATTGTGATTAGGTACTGTAATTGGCAGTCCTGGCAGTGGCAATTGATGGTGCAACCTGCAGTGGGCTCCTGGTGAGGGCCCTGGCATTTTTTTTTACAAATTAAGCACTGGACCTTGTCACTGTTAGAGCGTCCTGATCAATGGGTCACAAAAGCTGTACACTGGCCTGGGGACTTGATAATATTAGGCAATTTCAATTCTATTATGAACTATGAGATAAATACAACAATCCAATCTGCATATCCTCATATTATCAAAATTAGTCATTCTATTAAAGACCTAGCTCGGGTCCAATATTTAGTTGATGCTTGGAGGACATTTATCCTGGATAACCTGGTGTACACCCATTAGGACTCCTTGTTTAGATGTTGTGGCATCTCCCCATAATGCTGCCCCTTCTCAGGAGGTTGAAGAATGAAATTCTATCACTCAGCTCTCCTATATGACTGGTATGGTTACAGGAGCCAGAGATCAGGGTCAGATCCCAGAAAACGCTTTGAATTCCTTGAACTCTGGGCAAAGCGGGCAAAGCGTGTAGCGTGGGCAGAATGGAGTTGCACCTCTATCTGACTACCACGATCTTCCTTTTAGGTCTTCAGCTTCAGGCGGTATTACTGTGCAGGAGAGTGCAATACGGTAGTGGGACATTAAAATGGCAAAAGGAAAAGGAGTTCAACTAATGGCATGCTTTATGAAAGCTTGTCCCAAGCTACAAGGGCAGATCACATTTGGCGCATGTGAACCGTCTAAGGATAAAGGAAGCGACTCTGCGGATACCTCGTACTATCCAAACATTGGTATGCAAACATCACCTCAATCGACGTATTTCTTTAATAAACTCAGAGCCTAAAATATATGCCAAATACTGGCTACCCGACTTACTGCGTATAGACCTGATATGCCCACAACATGGGTTTATCCCCATTAGAGATGCCACTAACCATATACATGCTGCTATTGCTTTATTTGACACAGCTAACACTCTTTGGAGACAGGTCGGTATGATCCTCCTATTCAATGAAAAGGCATTTGATTAGGTTTCTTGGGTATATCTTATCATGGTTATCAACAACAAATTTATGAATCATGTACAAAGCCTCTACCGGAACCCAAGGGCTATACTGGTTTTAGATGGACGTAGCATTATCCCATTTAGAATATGTAAGGGTAGACAGCAGGGCAGGCTATCTTCTCTATTGTTTGCCTTGTAGAGTGAGCCTTATCTAAGACAACTTAGTAATAATCCTTGGATTTCACCAGTAATACTGAATGGGGTGAAAATCAAAATCAATGCCTACGAGGACGATGTCCTAGTGTACTCAGTGGACCCATTCCAAGCTACTGATCAAATTTCAATTGAGGCTGAGAGTTTTGGGCCTATTTCTGGGTAAAGGGCCTGATTGCAAGTTTGGCGGACAGGTTTACTCCATCACAGACGTGATGGATATCCCGTCCGCCAAATTTCAATTCCAATTCCATTATATCCTATGGAACGTGTAATACAACGGACGGAATATCCATCACGTTTGTGATGTTGTATACCATCCGCCAAGATCCAAATCAGGCCCATAGAATAAATTTATCAAAAACACAAACATTACTTAATTTCACAACTGTTAAAAAGTTTCAGGGGTAGTCCTAGTAACTTAAATAGGCTTAACTGAGAGGCAATGTGCAGAATAGTTTTGCAGTACACAAATAGTAATAAAGTGAAAACACAACACAACAACAACCGACTCAGCCAATAGAGTAAATGTTTGTGAATAAAATGACACCAAAACAAACTAAATCCAATCAGTAGAGCTGGAGTTATGAATTTGTAGAGTTTTTAGTGCAAAATAGCACTTAAAAGATCAAAGCGCCAAATGCTTGAGACCGATGCTAAGTCAAGAGCTTTGTTCGCCCTAAGTTGGCAGGGTATGCCCAGACGTGGGTCCCTTGCTCACTTTGCCACTGGATTCAAGATAGCCTGGCTGATGAGGGTTATGAACCCAAAACCGGTCCCAGAATGCTTGTTTCCGGTCCAGGGAAGACATGGCTTGGCAGTTCGGGCTGGACTGTTCCCATGAGGCACAGGGTCAGACTGATTTGCATATGGCCATGTCTGAACTGGGGTGGTGGAGTGAGCTAAAGAATGATGATGGATTAAACCCAGATCAGTTGACTGGGGGTGAGTGTTTGATTTGCTCAAACGCTCCGTCCATCATCCCCTTTGGTATCGCTTTGTTCGCCCTAAGTTGGCAGGGTATGCCCAGACGTGGGTCCCTTGCTCACTTTGCCACTGGATTCAAGATAGCCTGGCTGATGAGGGTTATGAACCCGAAACCGGTCCCAGAATGCTTGTTTCCGGTCCAGGGAAGACATGGCTTGGCAGTTCGGGCTGGACTGTTCCCATGAGGCACAGGGTCAGACTGATTTGCATATGGCCATGTCTGAACTGGGGTGGTGGAGTGAGCTAAAGAATGATGATGGATTAAACCCAGATCAGTTGACTGGGGGTGAGTGTTTGATTTGCTCAAACGCTCCGTCCATCATCCCCTTTGGTATCGCTTTGTTCGCCCTAAGTTGGCAGGGTATGCCCAGGCGTGGGTCCCTTGCTCACTTTGCCACTGGATTCAAGATAGCCTGGCTGATGAGGGTTATGAACCCGAAACCGGTCCCAGAATGCTTGTTTCTGGTCCAGGGAAGACATGGCTTGGCAGTTCGGGCTGGACTGTTCCCATGAGGCACAGGGTCAGACTGATTTGCATATGGCCATGTCTGAACTGGGGTGGTGGAGTGAGCTAAAGAATGATGATGGATTAAACCCAGATCAGTTGACTGGGGGTGAGTGTTTGATTTGCTCAAACGCTCCGTCCATCATCCACTTTGGTATCGCTTTGTTCGCCCTAAAATGGCAGGGTATGCCCAGACGTGGGTCCCTTGCTCACTTTGCCACTGGATTCAAGATAGCCTGGCTGATGAGGGTTATGAACCCGAAACCGGTCCCAGAATGCTTGTTTCCGGTCCAGGGAAGACATGGCTTGGCAGTTCGGGCTGGACTGTTCCCATGAGGCACAGGGTCAGACTGATTTGTATATGGCCATGTCTGAACTGGGGTGGTGGAGTGAGCTAAAGAATGATGATGGATTAAACCCAGATCAGTTGACTGGGGGTGAGTGTTTGATTTGCTCAAACGCTCCGTCCATCATCCCCTTTGGTATCGCTTTGTTCGCCCTAAGTTGGCAGGGTATGCCCAGACGTGGGTCCCTTGCTCACTTTGCCACTGGATTCAAGATAGCCTGGCTGATGAGGGTTATGAACCCGAAACCGGTCCCCAGAATGCTTGTTTCCGGTCCAGGGAAGACATGGCTTGGCAGTTCGGGCTGGACTGTTCCCATGAGGCACAGGGTCAGACTGATTTGCATATGGCCATGTCTGAACTGGGGTGGTGGAGTGAGCTAAAGAATGATGATGGATTAAACCCAGATCAGTTGACTGGGGGTGAGTGTTTGATTTGCTCAAACGCTCCGTCCATCATCCCCTTTGTTATCGCTTTGTTCGCCCTAAGTTGGCAGGGTATGCCCAGACGTGGGTCTCTTGCTCACTTTGCCACTGGATTCAAGATAGCCTGGCTGATGAGGGTTATGAACCCGAAACCGGTCCCAGAATGCTTGTTTCCGGTACAGGGAAGACATGGCTTGGCAGTTCGGGCTGGACTGTTCCCATGAGGCACAGGGTCAGACTGATTTGCATATGGCCATGTCTGAACTGGGGTGGTGGAGTGAGCTAAAGAATGATGATGGATTAAACCCAGATCAGTTGACTGGGGGTGAGTGTTTGATTTGCTCAAAACCTCCGTCCATCATCCCCTTTGGTATCGCTTTAGTCAAGAGTTAAGGCCGAGCGCAATGGAGCACTTATTGGATACACAGCTTACCTTTGGACTTAGAAGAAATTGTGAAGAAAAGTTCCTGAGAAGGTAGAGTTCAGCGGGACAAAGCAGCAACAGGGTGTCCGAGGAGAATGCAGTGGCGTTAGGAACCACTGGACGGAGTCTCAGTGAAGATTTTTACCTTCAGACTTGGTCACTTTTTTTAAATTGAAAATCTCCAGCAGGACAAAGCTCCAGGTTGTACCTGATGAGGGCTTCATGAGGCCAGATACCTTTGCTGAGAGGTCCCTGCCAGCTGGTTCTCCCAAGGTGCATTGCCGGTCGGTCTGACATCACAGTAGCTCCCACTAGCTCCCACTACGTTCTTCTCTGTGGCAGCGAATCATTTTCAGTGAGACCTCCAAGCAACAGTATCCAGCCTCATGGAGCCCCCTGCGGCTTGCAGCTTCATCCCGCTGGAGGTTTTCAACTTCAAAAAAGTTGTCTAAGTTCGAAGGTAAAAGTCTTCATTGGGCTAGACGGCAACAGGCTCCCCATCGACGATTATTACCTCCTCAGCCTGGAAGTCTAGTTTTCTCTCTCTTGGAACTTTTCCCGCCATTGTCGACGCTCCCACTGAGACCTCAGATCCTACCACGGACATAGCCTGCTGCATTGCCCCGCTGAACTCTACCTTGCTCTGCCCTTGTCTTAAGGATTTTCTATTCCAAAGGTAAGCGAGACTGAACCCAATCCTCCTCGTGTTTCCACCCTGTGCTCTATCGCAGTCAGCCTCCACTTTTGACTTTGCCCCGGTCTTTCTTGACCAGATACCCGCGTTTGGCGCTTTGATCTTTTAGGAGCTAGAATTCACTAAAAACTTTAAAAAATCATAACTCTGGTTCTATTCATTGGATTTAATTCTTTTTGGTGTCATTTTATTTATTAAAATGTTTTCTATTTTCTAAATTGGTGTGAGATTCATCTTGTGTACTGTTTTTCACTTTATTACTGTTTGCGTGCTGCATAAAAACTTTATACATTGCCTCTAAGGTAAGCCTGACTGTATTTCGGCCATGCTACCAGAGGGTTAAGGATAGTTTAATTTATTGACTTTTGTGGTTTACCTTAGCAAGGATTGTGGCTGTTGTGTGAGTAGGGTTTTCACCCCCCTGAATCAATAACCCCATTTTTTACAACTTCTTTGTGTCAAGTGCATTTTATTGGGATGAATCAGAACAAACACATGAATTTAATGTGAAGCTCGATCTACTAAGGTAGTCTGATCTACTTCAAGCAGATGCAAACATGGGGAACTTGATAAATTCTCCAAAATAATGACACATTGCATGAGGCATCTTTGCAAAGCACACATTCAATGCATGTTAACATTTTGGTGCCTATTCACAAACTGCATTTTGCAGTAGGTAAAGGAGCACTGCAGTAGTACGGTTCATGTACTACAAAATGTAATTCACAAACCTATGTGTGGAAACCTCCGTCTCTCCCATCTTTTCTGTGAAGAGGTCTCTTTTTGTAGTAATGGGGAATACTTACTACTAAATAAGAGGTGCTTAGGGAAATTTAATAATGGGTTTAGGGAGGAACATCCTAATACAAACACACACACAAAAGAGTAAGTCCATCACAATTCACTAAATTCACTTCAAAGTTACTATAGCCAGAAAGGTGACAAAACAGGCTCAAATGTACTCCAGCCAAGCCTTAAGTAAGACAAGCACCACACATTGCCACTCACGGGTACTACAACACACTCCTATAGAAGATAATGGGGGCCCAAAATAACAATAGGGAAAAATAGGAAAATTTATATTTAACAATTACCGATTTTTGTGAAAAATATTCAAATTATAGTATTTTTTTAAAAAAAACGTTTCCAATAGACTAATGCTTACTCTTGAAAACTGAAACTTAAACGTTTCATTTTCTTTTTTGAAATGCATCTCGTTTTTCGTTTTAGGAAAATGGGTTGCTTAAAAAAAAAAGATTGCTTTATTAAAAAACAAATGTAGACATGGTGGTCTGCTGACCCCAGCAGGCTACCATCCCTGTTATGTCTGCGATTTCCATTGGGTTGCATATTGTGACCTACCTCATTAATATTCATATGGTAGGTCAATTTGCGACCTACTACAAATCACTGTTTTAAAAATAAAACTGACATACATTAGGAATTTTCAATTTCCAAAATGCAATTTGCTAAGAATCACAATTTGGAAATCACAGTTCTTAATGTTGATACAACTGGCCCAATATTCTTAACTTCTGTATTCTGACCCACAAATGTATTTACATCATGAACTTTTTGACACAATATTTGTGTCTCATGATATTTTTGAAACAACATTTTGGCAGAATACTGTTAAAATAATGCCTTCAATGTATTTTCAGGCCACTGGGTCTTTCCAGAGGATCACTTCTGACAACATAGGCAGGTCATAGGCAAACTTACCTCGCTGTTTGCATTAGACACTAAGATGTAGCAAAAGAGGAGTGCACAAGTTTATTGCCATGTCACTTTCACTGGAGAAAAGACAATGAGTGGCAAGGACATTTTCCATTTCTTCCCACTTCGATTATGTCATAGGTGCCATTGATTGCACACATGTGGTACTTCAGCTACCTCACCACAGGGGACACCTCTTCTGCAACAGACACTGCTGATACTCAATCAATCAATCAATCAATCAATCAAACATTTATAAAGCGCGACAAATCACCGGTGAGGGTCTAGAATCGCTGGAGAAATTGGTTGCTGCGTGGTGGTCTTCAATCGAACATCCAGGTGTTGAGTACTTTTCTGAATTACTGGAGTTAAGGGGCAGTCCTGAGGTCCAGGGGTAGGTTGGTCCATGTCCTGGCTTCCAGGAGCAAAAAAGAGCGTCCTCTGCAATTGGTTCAGCAGATCCGGGGGGTGTCTGCAAGGAAGGGTTAGGCATATCCGAGGTGTTTGGTCAGTTGGTGGAAGGTCAGGTGTTTGTTGAGGTATGCTGGTCCTTCATTGTGTAGGGCTTTGTAAGCATGTGTCAGTATCTTGAACTGACATCTCTTCTGTATCGGGAGTCAGTGCAGTTCCTGAGTTGGGTGTGATGTGGGTCCTTCTGGGGAGGTCTAGGATAAGTCTTTCTGCAGTGTTTTGTATTGTCTGATGTCTCTTCAGGAAGCGAGCAGTGATTCTTACGTAGAGTGTGTTTCCGTAGTCCAGTCTGCTGGTGATGAGAGCCTGTGTGATGGTCATTCTGGTGTCTACTAGGAGCACCTCAAAATCTTGTGGAGCATGCTGAGGGTGTGGAAGCAGGCAGATGAGACTGCGTGGACCTGCTTTTTCAGTGAAACCTTGGGGTCTAGGATAATGCCATGGTTGCGGGCATGTTCTGTCGGGCTGGGGGTGGGCCGAGTTCTTCGGGCCACCATGCGTCGTTCCAGGGCGAGATGTTGTTCCCGAAGATGAGGACTTCCATCTTGTCCGCGTTGAGTTTGAGACAGTTGTTTTTCATCCATTCGGCGACATTCAACATGCAAATGTGGAAGTTTGCTCTGGTGGTGGTGGGCTGTTCAGTCAGCGAGATTATGAGCTGGGTGTCGTAGGAGATGATGTTGAGTGCATGTGATCTGACGATGTGTGCCAGGGGAATAATGTAGGCAGTAGCGGTCGGTGGTGGGAGTGCCGCCGGGCGCTGACGTGGGGCGGGGGAGGGGCAGGGTGGGGGGTAGTAAGCTACGGATTGCGGGCGATTACAGGTAAGTACACATATAAATAAATAAAACGAATTTCGTTTCTCGCTCTGCATCGCCAAATGTGATGCAGCGCGACTAACGAAATTTGTTTTATTTATTTATATGTGTACTTACTTTGAATCGCCCATAATCCGTAGTTTACTACCCCCCACCCTGACCCTCCCCCGCCCCACGTCAGCGCCTGGCGGCACTCCCACCACCGACCGATACTGAATGTAGGTGATGAAGACTAAAGGATGATCCTTGGAGAACTCTGCAGGTGAAGTACTTGCGCTCTGATGTGAACGATGGGAGTCGGATCCTCTGAGTTCCTCCAGAGAAGAATGATGCGATCCATTTGAGGGTGTGTACCTGGATTCCAGTGTGGTGGAATCTGTTGATCAGGGTGTGATGTGAGATGGTGTAGAAAGCTTCTGACAGGTCCAGGAGGATGAAGGCTGCTGTTTCACAATGGTCCAGGAGGGCACTGATGTCATTAGTGGCTGCGATCAGGGCTGTCTTGGTGCTGTGGTTGGCTCAAAATCTGGATTAGGAGGAGTCCAGGAGGTTGTAGTGCTCCAGGTGGTGGGTGAGTTTTCAGTTGATCGCTTTCTCAAGGACTTTTGCTGGAAATGGGAGCACAGAAATGAGCTGATAGTTTTTTGGTTTGGGTGGGTCAGCGGATGGTTTTTTCAGGAGGGGCCTAACTTCCGCTTGTTTCCAGTCATCAGGGAAAGAGCCTGTTGTGATGTAGATGTTCAGGACTTTCCTGAGTTTGTCGCGATTGTCTTGCTTCCAAAGTTGAAGACGTGGTGGGAGCAGGGGTCTGTGGGTGCTCCAGAGTGCATGGAGTTCATGATGGCAGTGGCTTCTTGCACGGTGAGGAAGTCTCATTGGGTGCGGCAGCATTTGGGCTTTGTGTCTGTGGGTGTGAGCTAGTTGATACTGTCTGTGGCAGAGTGTTGGGGTTCAAAGTTTTCGTAGATGGCAGAGATCTTATCGTGGAAGAAATCCGCATAGGTGTTGCATAGTTCTTGGGAGGATGCAATGTCATTCTCAGTGACAGTGGGATTGCAGAATTCCTTCACGATGGCGAAGAGTTCCTTGCTGCAGTTTATGCTGGCTTCAATGCGGTTTGCTAGGGTGTTCCTCTTAGTTTCTTTCAGGAGGCGGTGGTACTGTTTGATTGCTGCCTTGAAGGTTTTGCAGTCATCCCTTTTTTTCCTGTTGCGCCACTCCACTCTAGTTGCTGGCTGATGCCCTTGGGGAATTTCAGCTCATCGGTGTACCAACTGGCTCTTTTGGTTGGTGCTTTGGTGTTGGCTGTCTTTGTGGAGGTGATTGTGATGGTGCATTCTGTGATCTATCCGGAGAAGTTTTTTG
Organism: Calotriton arnoldi; assembly: GCA_963921515.1. Taxonomy (NCBI): domain Eukaryota; kingdom Metazoa; phylum Chordata; class Amphibia; order Caudata; family Salamandridae; genus Calotriton; species Calotriton arnoldi. The sequence continues at coordinate 1,475,775 of CAWUFW010002526.1, forward strand.
CTGCCTGTTGTGGGTCAAGCATTGAGTCTGGGAGATGGAAGCAGAGCGTGTTCTTCCACTGGTCTTTTGATATCTTTTTCCAGTCTCTGTGCATGGAGCTGGGGGACACAATACCAGATTTGGTGAGCCTTGAGATGGTGTAGTGGGTGCTGTAGTGGTCAGTCCAGGCGAGCTGTGTGGCATGGCTGTACTTGACTCTGTCAATCCGGTTTGCTGGAAATTTTGGTGGATGTGGCTAAGAGGTAAGTAATGGCATCTCTCACTGGGGATGCATATTCATCTGGGGGTGGCATATCAAACATACTCTTTACAGCCACTGTACCTATGTACATGATGCAGGAAATTTAGATTGGAAGCAATTCTTTTTTAAACTATGTCTTTGTTGCAGGTGACACTTGGTATGTTCTCTCCCCATCTACTCACTCCCTTCAGATGTCAAACCACAACTGCCTCAACAGAGATACAATATGGTATACACACATACATGATCCATCATTGAGCACATTTTTGATATCCTTATGTTTCATTGCAGGTCCCTTGACCACAAAGGTATGGTTACTTCTGCACTCCCCCGAAGTTGTGTGTATGATATTAGTAGCCTCTGACGCGTTGAACAACATCACCATGTGTCATGGCTTCCATATAGACATTACCCATTATCTAGGGTCACATCCAAGTTGCTGAGGTGGGGAAGAGAACTGAGGTCTTTGTTTACAGGTGTGGGATTGAATGGTAAATATATTTTACAACTGAACTGCCAGTTTGGTTGCTGCATTTATTTGATGGGCAGTATCTAGACAATGATGAATGTTGGGCTAGTACAGTATTCACATATACAATCCTGAGACAACACTGTTTTAAACACAAAAGGTCAGAATCATACATACTACGCTCTGTTTTTATTTCATTACACTTTGATTTCACAATCTTTCTAAGACTTGTAACTAAACATTAAAGTAAAATCACTCTGACAGTGTGGATAAGTACTTCAAATATACAATGTTACTCTTTAAGTATCTGCATATATCAAGTCAAAAACCTCTCCCTATAATTGTCTTTTTCCAAAGTTTTAAGTTTTTTTCCACATGCAGGGTGTGTCCCCTCAGCATGCAATCACCCCCTCCCCTCATGCTAAAGTCTCTGTCACACATGCAGGCGGATAGCTCTGTCAGCAATGACAAACAGGAAGTTGCTTACAGAAACAGGAAGTCAGCCATTTTCTAGTATTTCTAAGCTAATATCGCATCAAAACACGATCCTCCTCCACCATTCTGCTGCTCGTTTGCTATTCTATACCCCGACATGTCTGATGGACAATAATAGAAGATCCCAACTTCCCTGAGGAAGAATTGAAAATCATCTGAAATGAGGGTCCTCCAAAGTTGCCATCAGCTTTATGGGGGCCTGGAGATCACATCTGCAAATGTTGCAGTGCAGTAGGTGGCCACTCCTAGATAGAGAACCAGTGCCACAAGCTCTGGGAAGACCTTTGTTGCTGGGCAGGGGAAGAAAGGCACAGGGCATTGTTGGTGTGTTATCCAAGCCATATTCTTGACACCTCAGGATGACGCCCTAGCTCGCTCTCCACATTCAGCTGGAAGCTTTTGAGCAGCAGAGAGGCAAAACGTGTAGCACATGTATATTAACATAAGAGCAAATGTGTGTTGAAAATCTCTGGTCATGTTTCCAATCTAATGTTTACTTTTAACTCCCAGGTTGTCTGTAACATGTGCTGTCTTGTTTTAAGAATGTACTGAGATTTGCTAAATAAATATGCGTTTACATTTGCATTTCAAGATTGTAAAACTAATCATCTTATGTTGGCGCAATGGGAATGTTTTGAGAGCTTCATACTTTTTGTTCATATTACTTAACTGATAACAGTATTACACTTCACTTATGTAACATTTTCATTTTGGCAACTTATTCATGTAATGCTCACACTGTGTAACTTTAACTTATGTTCAAGCATGCTGTGATATATTTTTTTAAACCCATTAAACACCTACAACTCTTTTTTTGTAGGAAAACTACATTTTTCTTTTCTTTTTAGGTCGAGCATTCAAGACTTCTTGTATATACTTTAGTATATACTTATTATATACTTATATGTGTATGTACTTTGTGGGATTTGGAGATCAGCCCTAGGACTTGTCTGCTTCCGCTTAGGGACTTTATTTTCTGTTCAACTCCCTCTATTTAACTGTCTTGATAGAAAACGACCAGCAGAGGTCAGTAAAATACTAGAATTGCTTTCTGCTGAGGGACTTTCTTTTTTTATTTTTCTGACAACTGCCTCTATTTAACTTTCTTGATAGAAAACGACCAGCAGAGGTCAGTAAAATACCAGAATCACTTTAGCATTCTCTAGATTCCAGTCTATAGAAATTGTCTTCCACGAGCGCCCGTAGACAATAATATTTTTTCAAATCTTGTAATTTCAGTGATATGACCACTGAAGGCCCTGATTTTATATTAAAAACAGAGCTTTGAACTATACCATTTCCTGCTGAAAGGCAATATTTCCCTCCATGTGTTCCCATACCTGGCGTGTCACACAGTTTGGTGCTTACTTTTCCTCCATGTTAAAGAACAGTAGATGTTTCAGCACCCAGGCTACTGTGCTGCATAGCTAAATACATATAAGGTCCCAAAGGCGAGACCGATTGCATTGCAAATGCTTGTTTTAAATATTACTAATTTGAGTAACACTGACAAAGCTTAGGTATTTCATTTCTTGGATAGAGAACATGCTAAGGATAATTTGTGATATTTAATTAACTAAAGTCTGTCATAAATATTTACTCCATTCATGTTTCTAATCACAAATAGATTTCCTGCATTAAAGGTCTAATATGAAAAAAATAAATTTACCTGATTTTTTAAATGTATTTGAACATTTTTGTGATCTTTAATTGTGACTTGCACATACAGTCATTGGAAGTCTACACAATGTCTATCTATTTCCTATTGATGGATATAGTACCCCTAAAAAGTATGCATGTACATTTATGAGATAGTGGAGATAGACACTCAACATTTCTTTTTTTTGTACTCTTTAATTTTCAACAGAGTTTCAGAGCTGACAACAACCATCACAGCAGGACCTGGGGCAAACATCCAGATCCTCTACTGCAAGGTGGCACAAAATCTGTCACCGTCCAGTGAGAAAAAGGAAACAGATGCTAGCAAGTAGAGAATACTTGTGCAGAGATAAACATGATGAATAACAAAAACACTTCAGGCGGAGGCTGTCAAGTCCACTGTGGGGGTGGAGAATTGGGCACCACCATCGAGGAGGATGTGGATAGGGCTCCTTCTGGCCTTGGCCAAGACCTTTCAGTGAGGTCTGAAGAGCATGCCCACCATCATTTGGGCTAGTACCATCCCCTTAACTCCAGAGGCTCTTCTCTTCCTCCCACTCCTTCCACTCCTCCTCCTCCTGATGCCCTCCCAGAACTACAAGACCAGCAGTCCAGGGACTCTTTCACTCCAGACACACCTGCACCCTCAGTTGTTGCCCACTCCCTTTACCTTGATTAGGTCTCTGTGACTCGTCTCAAGAAGGCTCTTAGACCCATATAAGAGGTTAATTTATTAATCTCTTGGGATGTCCTGGAGTTAGTAGGTGAGACGAAGACACTCCAAGAGTTGGTAATCTTCATGACCTCCTTGATTACAGGCATGATGTCTCAGCTGCCTCCACCACCAACCTCACCTCCTAAGGTTCCACCCACTTCCATCCATGTTACTTGTTTTCTCCTCCATCACTTGGTATCACATTTTCAAAGGACTGTCCTGTCCTGCAATGGCCAATGATCTAACGTCCGCTTCAGAGGAAGATATTAACGTAGTGGTGGAATAGAGTGAGCCTGCGGATTGCCTGGAATGCTTTCCTCAAACCAAGAACAGTGCCCCCTCTTGCTTGAGGGACTGAATGTACTATTCCTTTGGAGATTTGACTTTTGACTTCCTTTCTATGTTTTGATATTTGTTTTATGATTTTATACTACATTTTATTGTAGACTGATTATGTTGCACATAGTTTGCTACATATATGTTCCTATTTTGTGCACTTTTGTACATAGACCTCGTCTTTAGCTTTCCCCTATGTGTTTTTATTATTAGCCCTTTCAAATTTAAATTTCCCTTGAAAAAAAATACACTATTTATTTTCCTTTTCCCCATTCCAATGACAGTGTCTATTGCTTCTTTTTAATTCTACCACATAATGAATATATAAAAAAAACATAAAAATGTTCGTGGGCACATTTTCGTGATAGGACATCTAGGTATCGGTGACCCACTGCTGGACCATTCTCCCGGTCCAGCAGCAGGTAGGAATTAATGAAGGACTCATCTCCCAACTATGTCCTCTAGTCTCCCATAGAGCGATGTATACAAACACTCAGCGTTCCAAGCATGTGAGTGCATGGGGGATGGGGGGTCATTGTTTTTAGCTTCGCCTTTCCCAACATATCCATACCAGCAGTTACCTCCCTCCATGTCTAGCTCCAGAGATCTCATTCTCATGATCTCATCGGCCACTACAGTTGTGCCGCCACATAATACCTCTCATAGTTGGTTGCACCTAGTCCACCTTCAAGTAGCGGACTCTGTAGCATAGAAAGGGACACCCTACATCTCCTGACTACCCATATGATCCTAGATAAGAGTCTGTGCAGTTTCTTGAAAAAAGCGTGGGGAGATAGATGGGGAGAGCAGCAAAGAAACATAGGAGCCGAGGCAGTATCAAAATCTTTGCTATCACCACTTGTCCTGCTGGGGATAAGGGCAGTGATGTCCAGAATGGGAGGGACCTATATATTCTCGCCAGTGCTTTATTAAGATTCCCATCTCAAAGGTCACTGAGGTTCTGATAAACTTGTACCCCTAAATATTTGAACGTGGTATAGCAACATTCTATCCAGCATTGCTGGGAAAGTCTTTGCTCCGGTTCCGGGGCCGGCACCACCACGTAGATGCATGATTTGGCCCAATTCACTTTGAGACCAGATACTTCACCAAAGTCATCTAACAGAGTCATCAGGGCCGGGAGTATAGAGGAAGTATTACGCAAGTACACCAACTCATTGTCAGCATATAAGGAGATGATATGGCGTTCGCTTTGGGCAGAAATCCCCCACTGTAGTGCCTGCCGTCGTGGAGTACAGGCCAAAGGCTCCATTGGCAAGGCAAATATTAAAGGAGACAGTGGGCAACCCTGACCCTCAGAATATCAAAACAGTCGAAATTGTGGCACCCGTGCTCTTCCGAGCAGCCGATCTCCTATATAACGCACGGATCCAACTCATATATGTAGGGCTAAAACCCATTCATTCGGGGAGGCCAACAATTAGTCCCAGCTCAGGGTGTCAATAGCCTTTTATATATCTATTGACACCATGCTCCATCTCCTGTCATCACGGGGGAAAACATCCATCATACATAGTACCCGGCGTATATTTAGGAAGGTGTTGCGGGCCGGAATAAAACTGGATTGGTCTGCATGTACCTAAATATCCACAATGGAAAGAAACCTATTGACAAACACCTTCCCCAGCACTTTATAATCAAGGTTCAAAAGGGACATAGTCTGATAGGATCTATCAATTAAAGGGTCATGCCCTGGTTTAAGTAGGACCACTATCCTCCCTGAGAGATTGTGGTAATTGCCTCAACTGTCTAGCCTCGTTAAAGACCTCGAGGAGGTTTGTGCCAGGATTGATACATATGTTGCATAATACTGCCGGGGGTCTTATTGTGTGTGATTTATTTAATGGCAAGCTGGATCTCTTCCAGTTGGAGGAGGGCTTCCAACTCATCTCTGTGTAATAACGGCAGCCGAGTTAGCGGCAACTCGCGGAGATAGTCTTGCATACGTGAAGGAGGCGAGGTGGTCTCTGCTGAATATAATCAGCAGTAGTACTCCATGAAAGCACCATAGATAGCTGCCTGTGTGTTAGCCAACACGCCGTCTGGTAGCTGAATGGCACGAATCAAGAGCCTCTGCAAATGTTCTCTCACTAACCAAGCCGGTAACCTGCCAGAGTGATTTCCCTCTGCATACAAAGTAGCCAGGCACCACCTACAATCAAGCTTCCCAAGCAACACTTCTGACTCCCTGTATTCCTTACAGATGATTCACAGTCGCACTAGTTCACTAGGTTGGCAGCTAGCCTGGCTGATGAGGGATGATACCCTAAAACTGTTCTCAGGATGCTTGTTTTCCGGTCCAGGTAGGACCTGGCCTGGCAGTTTGGGCTGGACTGTTCCCATGGGGAAAAGGATCAAGACTGATTTGCATATGGCTGGGACCAAACTGGGGTGGGATGGTGAGCAAAAAGGTGATGGATTTAACCCAGATCTGTGACTGAGGGTGAATGCTTGACAATGTTCAGCATTCTGTCCTTCATCTTTTTGTGTTGCTATAGTTGACGTAAGTGGGAAGGGTTTGCCCAGATGTGGGTCCCGTGCTTGCTATGCCACTGGATTCAAGCTAGCCTGGCTGATGAGGGGTGATACCCTAAAAGCGCTCCCAGGATTGTTTTCGGGTCCAGGGAGGACCTGGCCTGGCAGTTTGGGCTGGACTGTTCATATGGGGAGCAGGGTCAAGACTGATTTGCATATGGCTTGGTCCAAACTGGGATGGCATGGTGGGCAAAAATAAACGATGAATATAAGTCAGATCTATGACTGGGGTTGGGGGTGTGTGAATGTTTGACAATGTTCAGCATTCCGTCCATCATCTTTTTGTGTAGCTATAGTTGCCCTAAGTGGGAACGGTATGCACAGACGTGGGTCCCGAGTTCACCATGCTACTGAATTCAAGATAGCCTGGCTGATGAGGGGTGATACCACAAAACTGGTCCCAGGATGCTTGTTTTCTGGTCCAGGAAGGACCTGGCCTGCCAGCTCAAGCTGGACTGTTCCCATGGGGAGCAGGGTCGAGACTGGTTTGCATAATGCTGGGTCCAAACTGGGATAGAGTGGTGAGCAACAAAACAATGGATTTAACCCAGGTCTGTGATATGGGTGAATATTTGACAATGTTCAGCATTCCGTCCATCATATTTTTGTGTTGCTGAACAGCGTCTCATTCTCCAGAGCCCTCATCCCCCGTTCCATGTTGAGGAGTTCTGTGGTTAGTAACTTGCGGATCACCCACACCGCTCCCATGCAATAACCTTGCATCACCACTCGATGCGCATCCTACTCAACTACCCTAGATGTAGCTGTCTCCTTAGTTAGTTTGAAGTAGGTGAGAACCTGGGTAGAGAGGGCCTCTTTAAAGGGCGGGTCAAGGAGGGCCTCCATTTGGAGCTTCCAGATTGGAATTTGGGACATCGGTCTTCCCCTTTTGATCGTAAGCAGTAGGTCCGACAACGTAAGTGCTAAATACTCAGCGCCCACCCAGAGATTCACTACAAAGGAAGAGATCCAGCCTCATGTGGGGACCATGGACCCGGGAGTAAAAGAAGTATTCAGAGCCTGTGGGATGAAGCAAGTGCCATGCATCATGCAGCCAATTGCGGGCCGTCCACTCTAAAGTGGTGTGCCATTTGGACACTGGCGACCCCTCATGGGGGGGAGGAGATCGGTCCCTGTTGACACCAGGCACCCAGTTATAATCTCTGTCCAATAGCCCAGGCGTCTGGAGATCTCGTAAGAGTGCCAGGGTAAGAACATAGAAGAAGATCGATTGGTTAAAAGTTTGACCATAGACACCCACCAACATGAAGTGCGACCCACCCAGCTGGCCCTCAAGAATCACAAGCCTACATCTTTCATCAACCCTGGGTGAATCCACCACATATGAGCCACCCCGGCCACCCAGACTAACACTCCCCGAGCATAGGCCGACAATGTAGTACCATAGACCTAATCTCTCCATTTCGCCCTCACCTTCTCCAAATCAGCATGTGTGATATGAGTTTCCGTTAGAATCACAATATGCACATGGTGGTGCTCAAGGTATGCATGTATTTTACATTTTGCTTTTAGCTGTGTTTGAATTGTTTTGAGTTGAGTGGAGGATGTTATAAATTGTAAAATTATTATTGGGGAATTAATCCATTACTCCACATATGCAAAGTTGGTTGTGATGTCTTACTGTGAGTCTACTTGTGATAGTGCTTGTGTAGATTGAGCTGGTTGTGGCTGAGTCATCGGTAGTTGATATAGTGGTAGTGGAGGTAATGGTGGTCAGGGTTGTAGATTTAAACGTGTTGCAAGGGGACTGACAACAGGATTGTGGGTGGTGTAGGCCTCATATGTCTGTAGAATTGTAAGCATGCCTTGGTCCTATAGATTGACATTAGTATTTTGTGTTAGTGTCTCTATCATCTTTAAGGTGATTGCATGTTGCCTTGCACCCTCTTTCCTCAAACTATTATTGTGCAAAATATGTGTGCTGCAATAATCAATAGTAGGAAACAGATACGTGTCATCAGCATTACGAGAATGGTAAAGAAGATAAACAATTCAACCATTGTGCTGTCACAGAGAAAATATATTCTCGCATATAAGTACTTTTATATTGTGTACTCCTACTAGTGCTACCTAGCCTAGTGTGCTTAGGGTGGGTGAACCTGCCAGAATCCCTGTAGGGTTATATAGCTTCCCCATACCTGTAGGTAGGTGTCATCAGGGAGTCCGACTTGGTGGAGAGCTGGGCTTCATCCCTCGCAGGAGGTAAACAGGAATCAGCTGGGCTGGAATTCCAGCTTGGGGCATCTTCACAGTGCCAGCAAAATGCTTCTCAAACTAAACAAAGGAGTGATGTCATGAACATAATGAACATCACCCATGTTGCCATGCCAAAGTCCCAGTCAGGCTGCCATTATTGATTCTACCCTTACAAAGCTGTTGCTGAGTGAACAATAATAAACAATATCATTTTGCACAGTGAACTTTAACTTTTGTACAGAATATACAAGACTCTGATAATGTGCCTACAACGATGTGTAAATGTAAGCAAAGTTATTTCACTGAACATTAGCCGTACAAGCACTCATGCAAAAAGTGTGTCAAGTGTCAAAGTTCAAGGAAAGATGTCAAGTTTAAACCTGAGCATGTAAAATGAGCCTAAATGTGACTACATGACAAACAGGGTCACTGTGAGCAAGGAGAGTATGCGGGTGGTTGTTAGCGTGGTGCGAAGAGCAGGTTGCGGACGGGCGGGCTGGAGCTTTGCGTTGACAGTCACCCTCAGGTGGTTTATGCTGCTGTGTGAAGAGACGGGCTGGCAGTGGCTTGCACTGTATTACAGTGCTAACGGCATGGTCTTGTTGTGAACGGGCCTGATAATTTTCGCAAAAAGAGCCCTAAAGCTTGATTTTAAGAGCACTGAGGCACACCAAGGGCCCAGGACTTGAGAGGCCCCACTTGGGGGTCAAGAACTCGCTGCACCTAGCTGGGATCAGGAGCTGGTTGGGGAGTCTTTAATGTCCCTGAGGCCCAGATCAGGAGCCCAGCAGACTAGCCCTTTGAGTCACTCTGGGGTCCTAGGTTCAAAATCAAGTTGCAGGTCCAGCTCTTCTTTTCCCAGGCAAGAGAGCAGCAGGCAGCAGATCAGCACAGCAGGGTAGAAGTTCTTTTAGAGCTTCAGCCCAGCAGCACAACAATCCTTTTTCCTGGCAGAGAATCCACAGGTCCAGAAGAGCACTGAAGATTTGGTGTCTGAGGTCCTTCTTTTATACACAGTTGTGCCTTTGAGATGGGGAGAAACTTCTAGTAAGTGGGACTGGCCCCAGCTCCTCCCGCCCATCTTGTCAGTGATGGCCCATCCAGTCAGACCTAAGCTCCCATTTTGTGTGTCTGCCTAGGAGGAATACACAAAGCCCAACTGTCACCCACACCCAGTCATGTGACCCAGAGACATGCTGCAGGCACCAAATGGCTAAGGAAAGAACATTTCAACTTTCTAAAAGTGGCATTTTCAGAATTGTAATTTAAAATCCTTCTTCACCATAAGTTAGGATTTTAAATTAGGATTCCAGACATAACATGAACCAGTTACCTATTTCCATTTGGAAATTATACTTAAAAAATGTAATAAAGTAATTCCAATGTTATTCTATGGGAGAGGTAGGCCTTGCAATTGTATAAAACACATTTAAGAGTTTTTCACTACAAGGTAATTTAAAACTTAAAAGTACATGTCCTACTGAATTAAATAAATTGTAACCTGCCCTCTTGGCCGTCCATGCCCTACACTAGTGGTGACATATGTGTATTAAAAAAGAAGGTTTGGGCCTGGCAAAAGGTTTATCTTGACAGGTGGACATGGCAGTTTAAATTGACCACACAGGTTCTGCAATGGCAGGTCTGAGACATGTGTAAAGTGCTACTCACATTGGTGGCTCACCAGTTCTGAAGCCCCACTAGTGGCATTTAATTCACAGGCCCTGGGCACATGTACTGACACTTTACTAGGGACTTACAAGTAAATGAAATATGCCAATTGACTCTAAGCAAATGTGACCATGTTTTAAGGAAAGAGTACAAGCGCTTTAGAAGTGGTTAGCAGTGGTAAAGTGCACAGAGTATTAAGGCCAACAAAACACAAATGTAAAAAAAATTTGGCATGAGGGCAAAAGGTCTGGGGATGAACCTGCAGAAAGGGCCAAGTCCAACAACAGACATTCAGGCCATCGCCAAGGCAACCTAAACGGATTATATCACAGATTAGGCTAGGCAAGTTCAAGTCCCCCAGAAACCTAACTTAGTGGGTCTGAAAAGCACCAGCGATCCCAAAGCAAGGAACCAAACAGCCCCAGCCATGAGAAGGTTCAGCACCTGCCGTGTAATTAACAGAGGCTACAGGGCAGAGCATGTCACCACACCCTGTAAAAAATGTGGAAATCTGGGCCTAACTGTTCTACTTCTAACCAGTGGTCCTAGGTTGGGTGGTTGCATTATGAAGATACGTTAGCATATTAGGTTTGGAATTATTTTGTTTGTTAGGGTTAGTAGGCTGTTTGCAATTGTATTGTTTTCACTTGTGTGTTAATATATTGCAGCTGTGTTAGGATACTAGTAACGTTTAAGAATTTATAGGCTGTGTTATTTGGGTTTTCATGGTGCTTTGTTTTGTGGGTGGGAATGTTTGTTTTTAGGGTTCCGATGTAGTGATCGTCTTTCAAGAATGATATCTTGTGTTTTAAAGCAAATGGTTTGAAATTTGTACTAATCAATACATTTTCAAACATTTTCTTTAAGTGTTTTAGTTTTCCTGGAACTTTTCTTTTATTGCACAATTTTGTTTTGTTTTTTGAGAGTCTCCCTGGACTGTTTTACATTTCGTTTTTTAATATAATAATGATGTGTTTTTTTATTAAAGTTTATATATGTGTTCAGTTTCTAAAGTCTAAAGTTATCTTTTTGCTAATGTTATTTATTTTGTTCACAATAACTTAATTTTAGTATACATTATGAATTGAGGAGTTGATTTATGTTATTTGTTTAAATTAATAATTAAATGTAGGTTTATATAGCATATTGAATTTGTTTACGTAGTCAAATTCAAATAACAAATTCATTCAGCTTTATTCGATTTGGACAACAAACCATAAAAGCATATAAATAACAATCAATAAAACACACAGATATAAAATTCACATAAAATTCACAGAGATATAATTATCTAAAAAGAACTATAAAACAACTCATTAGAACTCAATCCCCCCTCGTTGTACGTAATTTTAGAGCAGCTCTTAAAAAATTTGTCACACAATAAAGAGTAAAAACATCAGTTGACATTTTTAAACATAGCAATGCTACCCGAGCCTGCCTAAATCTAGCCTTTCTTAACAGCTCTTTCAGAAACAGTTTCCTAGAGTGGGCATAGTACGGGCAGAGTAAAACTAAGTGAAGTGTGTCCTGCGGAGACTTCAAGTCGCAGCCGCAGGGCCCTCTCTCTTCTGTATTTAAAATAAAACCTTCCGGTACTGCCAGTAAATGATGGATATAATTCAGTCTAAAACGGGTTACTAAAAAACGATCATGGGCATTGGTCATTAGTGTTAAGTATGGTTCTATGCCCTGTTTCGTTTTGACTAAAATATAATCTCTCACCGAGTGTTTCCCCAATTCAACAGTTTCACGATGAGCCATCACAAACATTTTATGCAAAGTTTTAATGTGATTTATATCTTTTGGCTTTATTATCCCTGGGTTGTCAAATAAATCTGCGCGCCCAAGGTTGACAAAGGACTCCTAACATATTTCAACCATGGGATTTTCTGCGCATACTCCAAGGAGAGACAGTCCCGTACTACCAACCTTGTCAGACCCACCTCTTCATTGGTCCACAACTTCAACCAGCATACTAGGGGCTTCACTCCCATGCTGTCTAAAATGTACCTAACACCCATCTCCTCATGTATACAATATGCTGGAGTGCTATGTGGGACTTTCAGCAACCGCCTTAAATATTTGTTCTCTTCACTTTGCAGTGAGGTAGATTTCACAAAACCCCACACCTCACTGCCATACAAAACCTTAGCACAGTAAACTGAATTATACAATTTTAAAATCACACCCGGGGTCCAAAGCCCCAACCTCCGGGCATAATTTGCGATTGAACCCGTGGACCTATTCAAGGTCATACATTTTTCCTCTATAAGGTTTTTAAAATTCAGGTGATCATCAAATAATATACCCAGATAGGCAAAGGCTGAGACTTTACCCAGGGTGTGTGAACCTATGGCATAATTGTGTTTTTTTTTTTCCTAGGCTTCTTTCCCATCTCCATAACATAGGACTTAGCTAAGTTCGGGGACAAGTCTAGTTGGTCCATAAATTTTACAAAACCGTCAATTATGAGCTGTAAGCTATGTGGGGTGCGGGCCAAAAGCACCGCATCATCTGCATATAACAGCACCGGCACTGTTCTTCCCCCTATTCTGGGTAAATCAGCCTCTATGTTCCGCAGGGTGGCATCAAGCCCATTAATATATAAGGTGAACAGAAATGGAGCTAAAATACATCCTTGTCTCACCCCACTGGAACAGTTAAAGCGCCCTGTAACTTCCCCCTCCTTTGTGTATCTTACCGCTGCTGTCGTATTGCTGTGCAGTGAATAGAGGGTGTTTATTATAGCTATATCCACCCCCAGGTCCCTCATTAAAGCCCACAACTTGTTACGATTCACGCGGTCAAAGGCCGCAGTGAGGTCCATGAAGGCTAGATATAGTGCCCCATCCTTCGCTATGATATACTTAGCAGAGATAAGGTACAAGTTGAGACACTGATCTACGGTATATTTTCCTGGTCGAAACCCGTATTGCACATCCGTGATAATGTGTGACTCCTCAGCCCATTCTGTTAGCCTGTTTAAAAGCACCCTCCCCAGGACCTTGGCTGCAACATCTATCAGCGATATTGGACGGTAACATTGCGGGCTATCCCTATTGCCCTTCTTAAAAATCGGCACTATAATAGCGGATGACCAGGAATCTGGCATATTTGTATTTGCTGCTGCGTTCAGAACCCTTGTTAAGAGGGGAGCCCAGACCTCCATATTAGATTTAAAAAGGTCTGGTGGGATCCCATCTGGCCCCAGCGCCTTGAGCCTTGTCAGACCCTCAATTCCTGCTATTACTTCTTCCATCATAAAAACAATAGGGGTACAACCTGATGGTAAAAAAGATAGGGTTAGCTGTTCCTTCTGGGTGGCAGGATGGTTATACAGACCCTGAAAATGCTCTCGCCATTGGTCTGGCTGGATGTTATTGCTTAGCCCCGGCTTGTTTGGATCTGAGAAACAGGGATTATTAATTACTTTCCAGAAGTGAGCAGAATTCTTCGATTCTGCCGCCTCTATAAGTTCTTCCCAGGTTGCCCGTTGTAAGTCCCTCCTTCTTGCTTTGACAGCTGACTTGTAGCTAATGCGACAAGCAGCCACCAGAGCCCTATCCCTAGGTTTATGTTTAAGAGCTCCTTTCAATTTACTCAGGGCCCCCGAACAATGGCTGTCAAACCATCTTGGTGCGGTCCCACTATGCCCCCTTACAGGAACCTTCAATAACCGTTCTACTAGGTGTGCGATATTCTCAAAGGCCTCTATTAAATCTGCTCCGTCCACTCCTATGTCTAGACACTTCGATATTTCCTGCTGTCCTTTGTCAAATAAGGAGGCATTAAAAGAGCCCATATCAACCTGGGCCCATCTAAGCCTTCTGCCTTGGTCTATGGCAACGATTTCCGTACATCCTTCTTGTTTAGCCAATACCTGTAGATGTGACTGTGTCCCAAGCACTAAATTAAGAGGGTTGTGATCACTGAAGGCACTGTGTTCAATGTCAAATCCCAGTATGTCGCCCCTTAATGAAGGCGTAACAAAGATAAAATCAATAAATGAGTGACAACCTCTCCCTTTATATGTAGGGGTGACCAGGCTATTCTTTTTGTTAAGAAACATATCCAATGTGTGAATCAGTTCAAAGGTGTATAATATACCAGTGAGTTCTTTACCCATTTTGGTGTGCTCCATATGAGGACCTTTCCTTAGTGGACAAGATAGCCAGTCTTCCTGTGCCCCCTTCAGTTGAGGGCAGAGGTGACAATTAAAATCCCCTACTAATATCAGTTTGGGTTGAGCCAACCCCCTCCCTTGTGTCTTTTCTAACCATGCGTTTATCTCACAAAGGCTGCCCTTCCCCTGTGAATTTGTTGTGGCATTATAAAAATTTATTAAGATTATCCTGTGTGAGTTATTTATAAATTTAATAGCTTGGGCAACATTTGAGTCCCAGTCCAAATTCTTCCAATTGCCTTGTAATCTCACATCTATGAATATAATCAAACCCCCTTTGGCTCTACCAGAAACTGATCTAACTGCAGGAGAAAAGAAGGATTTATAACCTTCAATGAATAGATTCTTGTTTAACTCCCATGTCTCCTGGAGACATATTATGTGGAACTCCCTCACCTTGGTGAGCCACTGCTCATCACCAATTTTACTAGATAAGCCCGCTATGTTCCAGGATATAATCTTTATGTCTCCGCCTCTACTTCCTACATTTAAAACATTCGGTCCCTCACTGATCCCCGGCCTTGCAGCCACCTCCCCCTGGTTTATCGCCCCCTTTGTCACCTCCTTGAGCGCAACTGTCGGTGGAAATAATCTCTGTGTAATGGGTTCCAAACTCATCTCTGCCAGCCTGGGATTTGCCATTTGCCTCTTACAGCCACCCCCCGAACCCTCCCTATGTGAGAGTCAATCGATATCATTCAGATCCCTGAGTAAAGAAAATGCGTTTGAGGATACCCCCCACCCTGCAGCCCGATCCGGCCCCTGTCCCATGCCCCCATAACAATCAGCATGGTTTATGGTGAGCCCTGGTCTATAAAAATATCCCAGGGGCAAAGGTTTGATGGTAGAGTCTGGGACAAATACACCAGAGGAATACCTGAGGATACCTTGGACAAGTGTTGGATATCTGAATGTAACAATAACACAGTCTCCCGGACAGACTTTCCTTGATTTCCCTATCCAAGCTACACGTCTTGCCATTAGGATATGCCGATACTCTCTGATGTTAAATCCGGCATGTTTGGACATCCAGTGTGCAACTTTATTCATCAGCTGAGGGGTGGTCTCCTCTTGGGAGTTGTCACACCCGGGGACTCCTAACAGTACCACTGTGTATGGACAGCAAGATGGTGGAAGATCTATAACTGGAAGCCCTATGGTGTGAGGCACCAATAACCTTGCCTCACTTCCCCTCGGGTGCTTAGACTGCATTACTGGGCCCCCCACTAAGGTTTGCTGCGATTTCGCTGGGACTGCCTCGGTTAGGCCTATAACCCTATCTGTTAAAATCCTTGCCGGCTCGGATCGTGTTTCAGGGCAGGCACCTGTTGTATTCGATTGTGAGTGGTTGATTGCTTTCTCCTTACACCTCCCGATTCTTTGGGACAACTTAGGGTCAGATCCAATTGAGGGTACTAAATTGGGGAACCTTGTCCCTAGATCCACTCCTCCCACTGCTCCCTGTTCCACCAATGGTATGGTCGCTAGTTGCTGTTTACCAGAACACTCCCCCGGTTTAGCACGGTCTACAGTTCCCCTATTTGGCAGAGCAAGTGCAAGTGCATCGATCTTCTCCTCAATCACCCTTAATTGACATATTAGGGGATCTAGCAAAACTGTCATCAGTGTCTCTAGTTTCCTCCAGTAATCAGTGCTGCTGCCCGAGTCCAGAATGCTCCAATCGGGGTCCTGGGTCCCAGGTTGAGATTCCATGGCCGAACCATCCCGAACGGGAAGTTTGAGGATAGCTTGCTTTGATTTCTGCTTGGGTTTATGTGGGATAACATTCCTCGATCGTTTTTCTGGTGGTTCATTATAAGTTATTGAACCTAGACCCGCCCTTCTCCCTTTTGGGCTAAATCTTAATTGCTTCTTGGATCTTGTCGCCATCTCTCCTAACCTGGGACCCTGTTTCTCCGGTACTTCGGGCGGGGTAATTGAAGAGGTAGAATATAAAGGTTCTGAGGGTGTGGGAAACTCTTCGGCTTGCATAACGACATTTCCCACCTGCATCACATCCCCCATTACAGCAGTGTCTCCCCGGGCATGCGAGTTAGCTCCATCAATCACCACTACAACCTGCGCATCCTCGCAGCTCTCCTCAGGAACGGCCTCACTTTGCAAGTGTCCCGGATCTCTGTAAGTGGTACCTGGCGATTTAGCCTCTCTTATCTCCCCCAGTGAGGACCTCTTATAATTCGCTGGGGACCCCAACGAGAGTCTTTTTTCCGTTATTTGGATTTCATGGATTAAAACGGACTCTGCTCGGGTCAGAAAGGCGTCCAATGTCCCCGTTAGACCTCCCCCTCCTCCTACGGGAGACCGAGCCTCCTTACGTTTTACACGTTTGGCCATGAGAGATTATACCATATACTGCTTATAAACCAGAAACAGTACCTTTATTGGCAGGGGATCGGAACCACCCACTCTTGTGATGGGCGTCAGAGGATAGGCCCAGCCCAGTCTTCTCCGGTCCTCGACGAGCAAGGACGGGCCCGCACTTGGCCCGGGCTTCACCCGGGCGCGTCCTGCGCGCGTCCCGCGCTGCGGGAGGCAATCGCGGTATTTATACGCCGGATGGCGCCTTGAACTCTGCCCAGCTCCTCTCCTGCTCCTACCGCGGAGCCCCCTGGTCACTGTGGTCCGTCCGAGAAACAAGGTGTCGGGAGAGTCTCAGAATGCGTCCCGCGCTGCGGGAGGCAATTGCGGTATTTATACGCCGGATGGCGCCTTGAACTCTGCCCAGCTCCTCTCCTGCTCCTACCGCGGAGCCCCCTGGTCACTGTGGTCCGTCCGAGAAACAAGGTGTCGGGAGAGTCTCAGAATTACGTAGTCTATTGTAATGTTTTAAATAAAAATATCTTACATTTTGTTAACAAAAGTATTTTATTTTATTCTGCCATCTGTTGTTTAAATATATAAATTAAACTAGGATTTCCCGAAACAATATAACATAAATTCTAACTTATATCATTTCTAATTAATACTTACAGTTTAAGTTTTTTTCAATTGTTGGTTTGGGTTATGTAGTTTGATGTGTTTTTTCTTTGTAGGTTCAATTGGTTAGAGTTATATGTATGCTACGATTTCTATTTATTTTCAAATAGGTGAACTTATTTAGCAAGCATTTCATGCATTTGTCTATTTTATTTAGGACGTCCAGGATATACTTTTACAGCTATTGTTAGACCTCTCAGCCTTGGGGTGGGGGTGGTCTTCCCCAAAACGCTTTTGCATTCACCCCTCCTATTTTGCTGATTTTGTTTTTGTTGGCCTTAGGACTTTGTGCATTTTATCACTGCTAACCAGTGCTGAAGTGCTTTTGCTCACTTCCTAAAACATGGTAAAATTGGTTTACACCTGATTGGCATACTTACTTTGCTCATAAGTCCCTAGTACAGTGGTATACCACATACCACATAATTTGTATTATATAAGCTTGCAATTTAAAGTCTGTTAGCCTCCAATATTAACATTTTATAAAAAATAATGATAAAACATTAAGACAAAAGATACAGAGCTTACATTCAATAACCTGCATAACTAGGTTTTCAGTACAGTGCTTCATACCACTGGTTGGAAAATGTCTGTCTCTGCAGGGTCACACCCAAAGGTTTTGCCCTCCTCCTACTTTGGCTGACTTCATTTCTGCTGTCCTTAGAATTCTGAGCACTTTACCACTACTAACCAGTGGTAAAGTGCATGTGCTCTCTCCTCTAAACTTGGTAACATTAGCTCATCCCAAATTGGCATATTTAATTTGCTTATAAGTCCCTAGTAAAGTGCAATACATGGGCCCAGGGCCTGTAAATAAAATGCTATTAGTGGGTCTGCAGCACTGCTTGTGCCACCCACTTAAATAACCCTCTAACTATGTCCCAGGCCTGTCATTGCAGAGCCTGTTTGTGAAGTTTTGAACTGTCATGCCAACCTGGCTAGTTAAACCTCTTGACGGGCCTAAACCTCCCTTTCTAATACATATGTCACCCCTAAGGTAGGCCCTGGACAACCCAAGGGCAGGGTGCAGTGTATTTAAAGCAGTAGGGCATGTTCTTTTAAGTTTTACATCGTCTGGTGGTGAAAAACTCTTAAATGTGTTTCTCACTACTACAAGGCCTATCTCTCCCAGAGGATAACATTGGGATTACCCAATTATGAAGAGATAAGACCTCTGAGTCTGGTGTCTCTGGAATCACAATTTAAAGTCACAACTTATGGTACCGTCAGATATTAAACTGCAATTCTGAAATGCCACTTTTAGACAGCTGGCATTTTCTTACTTTAGCCATTTGGTGCCTGCTGCCTGTCTCTGTTCAGTCTGGGTTGGATGAAAGCCGGGCTTTGTGTATTCCCTCGAGACAATCTAACACAAAAGGAGCTTAGGTGTGACTTGATGGGCCATCCTGGAGATGGGAGGGAGGAGCTGGGCACAAGCTCACACTTACACCTGAATAGGCTGCGTCCTGTCAATACACAAAGGCCTGCATACCCCCCTGTAGTGAGTCTGGAGCCAGGGCAGGAAGAAAGGACTTCTCTGGTGTTAAAAACCCTTCTTTGAAGTCTGCCCCATTTCAAAGGCACAACTGAGTATAAGCACTGGAACTCTGACACCATGACTTCAGTACACTTCTGGACCTGTGAAGTCTATGCCAGGAAGAAGGATTGCTGTGCTGCTGAAGGACTGCCACCCTGCTGAACTGCTGCTTTGCTGGGCTCTGGCCTTTCCGTGTTGCCCTTCTGCTTGCTGTCCCCCTGCCTGGGTGAGAAGGATTGGACCTGCATCACTTGAACCCAAAGAGAACCGAAGGGCTTGTTGGCTTGACTCATAATTTAAAGTCTCAGGGACATAAAAGCCTTCCATCCATTCTGCTCCTACACCTGGACTCTGCAATCTGTGAGTCTGCTCTGCCAAGTGATGCCACCCCAGTCCTGGACCTTTGGAAGTGGGCCTAAAGTGTTTGCTCCAGTGGAACTGATACATTCTCTGCTGTATGAGCAGAATTGACACATCACCGCTGTTTCGAGAGTAAGACAGGTGCATCACCCTCGGAACCAGCACATTGCCTTCGGAACCGCCACTGCGGAATGAACGAGTCGCTGCCATTGCGTGGAGATGACCCATCATCTCTACTGCGTGGAGGAACCCAACGCATTGCCTTTGGAACTGTCGCATCTCAGAACTGGCACATTGCCTCAGCATCCAACGCATTGGCACTGCTGCGTGCAGAAAACCTATGCATTGCCCCTACTGTGTGGGGAGCACTGCTGAACTGCACCTTGCATTTTCATTGATGCAACCAGGATTAATGTACTTTTATTCAGCGGGCCCCACTTATTCCCTGTATCTGGCCCATGCACCCTTGCAGTCCGCCTGAACTTCTGACTTTGTCCCAGTCCAGTGCAACCAGGTATCCCAAATAAGTGCTATTGCTTCTAAACGCTATTTTATAGTTTATTCTTTAAAAATTCATATCTCGACTTCTACTGATTGGATTTTTGTCATTTTGGTCTTGTCATATTTATTAAATTCGGCCCTATTTGTCTAACCTGGTGTGGAGTCATTTTGTGGTGTTTTCACTATGTTACAGTTTGAAGTGTTGCACACATACTTTACACATTTCCACTTAAGTTAATCCTGACTGCTCTGTGCCAAGTTACCATAGGGTGAGCACAGGTTAATTTAGGGTGTGTTTGTGACTTACCCTGACTAGGATTTTGGTTCTTGATTTGACAGGGTGCATACCTCTGCCAACCAGAAACCCAATTTCTAACACCACCTCAGCACTATTTCTAAGTGTCGCAAATAACAGGTGTCACTATAACTTCGTTTGTGGTCATGTGATTGTGATTATAGTTACATTATATAGAAGCCCCTTGCGCCATATTTGTGCCACCAGAGCATCACATTTTTGATGCTCCGGAGGTGCAGTGTGCAGACCCATATCTACGATCTCATGCAAAGCCACATTGTGTGGCTTTTCATGGCCTCATAGATATGGAGTAAGGCAAAGCAGCACAAGTCATTGCCTTGCCCCTACTCTGAGACAAAGATGCATTCCATGGGCATTGCGGTGGGTGTTCCCAGGCAAAGTCCATGGATTATGACACATTCCCAGATTTGCAACGTGGCATAAGTCTGGGAATACATCAAAACCGAGCACCTCCCCAGAGCAGGTGTACTAAGCAGCAATGTTCTCATTTCTCCTCGTTACTTCCTCTTTCTATGTGTGCTGCAGAATAAAGAGGGGAACACCTTCATTGATTGTTCTTGTGCAGGAATGTGCTCCTTCCTTTACAAAACAACCCTGCCAAAGACACCCTTGCACCATGGTGCAATGGTGCCTGTGTTGGCGCACAGCTGCAAAATGTAGCCCAGCGCTGGCTGAAAGGACAGGGTTACACTGTATCTTGTAAATACTGTGAATAATTGGCTGGCGTAGTCCAGCGCAGCAGGAAGCCTTGCAGTGTTGCCCTACTCCAATTTCTTGTAAATAAACCCCTGATCTTGGAGTTGTCCAATTCGAAACTCTTTCTCACATTAAAGCAAAGATTGATAAAACTGGCAGGTGTGTGATGAGCATGCTGCACTTTTGTTTCTGGTTTAGCATCTGAGAATTGCCCTCACAAAAGAGATCACAGTCATAAATCTAGGATTCGCTGCTACAAACATATTCACTCTCCTCCAGGATCTGGGCAATCAACTCAAAAGTCCTAAAATTAGCTCCACAGGTGAAACATTTCACGCGGCAGATGTCAGCCAAGCCAGTCATAAAACAGGTTTTAAAATTAACTACGAAAGTTTATGCTCAGTGTCATTAAAGGCTGAGTGTTCTACATTTGAAAGAACAGGCTACGCCTAACCTATGCATCCAGTTTGGCTTTAGAGCAAAGCATGTACAGCAATGAATTAACTGAAATAAAGCACTTTCTAGGTATGTATTTCGCCTAACGGCTACTTTCTGGAAGAATAAACTGAATGATAATATTGATGCTATGTAACAGCCCACAGCCTTTATTTTGTTTCACTCTTAATAAGTACGTGCTTTGTTGTGGAAGAATGAAGACTGCACGGTGGAACTTGCTGGGATTCAAACCCAAGTGCAGGATGCACACAGACAGTAAAAGTGTATTCTCAGCCCACTGGGCTATTGTTGGCTAATTAGTTATTTCGTTTAAAAGAGCTAAGGTAATGTTGGTTCGTTTCTATGTAAGAATAATTCATATTCTGTGAAATCTCTGAATTGGCTCCTAAGTCCTACTGTCACCACGCAGGAGTGAAAATATGCCTTTTCAGGAAGAACATAGGTCTAATAAACACAGCCATGTGTGCACGTCTCTGTGGGAACCCACCATTAACTTCCATCACAGTTTACTATTCTTACTCCAAGTCCACTTAGATCTATCACCCCGGAAGTTACAGGAAAGTAAATGTCTCTACATTAAAACTTTGAAAGAAATCAGCTCTTTAATTAAGGGAAGGTTGCAGAAATCCTCTAGCAATGGTCCCCACAGTGAACTCTATTATCCCCACCGAGAGAGAGAGAGAGTCTCGAGATAGAGAGAGAGAGAGAGACTCTCTCTCTCTCTCTCTCTCTAAAACCATCAAAAAGGTTCTGCAATCTTTGGCATAACTGATATTTCCCAGCGATAATAACATGGCGGCCACTAATAGTATGCAAAAACTGCAAAGATCATGGACAGTTATTCACCACAAACTCGCAAACATTAATTAGCAGCTGAAAACCAGGAGCCCACTGCCAAGGGATAATGCTTCACTGGACGAGAAATAACTCATTGGCGAACAACACTAGCACACAGCCAAAGGGCTGCAACGCTACTTGTCCATGATAGGCTTACTGCCTGGACTGTTCCTATTGGCCAATTAAAACCATATAGTACACATTGCAATGCAGTTTGGACATAAGGTGACATGAACACAGTACATCTGCCGTTTGGTTGTAAAATCCCATATTACTATACTACAATCACTTGTGCTTGACTTTGTGTTAGCTGCGCAATAGTTATCATGTTAAATTCGAACTCATCATTGTTTTTCTCACCAAAAGACAAGTCACTGATACATCAAGGTTCCCTTTACTAAATTCATCATCCGAGTCCCATGATCTTGAATGTGTCTCCCAAATCATATGATAATTTCTCAATTACCCTATAGATATGTTGATACCACCCCCTCACACTGGCGTAAGTATTCAGGACATGCACTAATATCCTTGAACCAGCAAGACGAACCCTACCATCTACACCATCACTGTCATCAGACAATGTTATAACATCCCAAAAAATCTATACTTCAGCGCTCATAAAATGTTCTACACGCATTGTAAAAAGTAAGTAGACCACGTACGCTCAGCTAGATCTGCATTTACTATCCCACTCCACATACAAGCAAGACAAGCATTTGCAATGCAGCAGGTCTCGCATTTGTGAGAGTTTGAGCTATTGACATTGTAAATGACAATACCTTTTATTTATGCGTTTTGAAAACCTGCAAGCGGTGCGTAAACACGCACTTTGTACTTATAGTCGTTGCTTACGAGAAGCAAGGCTGGCAGTAACTGCGCCTCTTTTACTGCCAGCCTTGCTTCTCGTAAGCAACGACTATAAGTACAAAGTGCGTGTTTACGCACCGCTTGCAGGTTTTCAAAACGCATAAATAAAAGGCATTGTCATTTACAATGCCAATTGCTCAAACTCTCGCAAATGCGAGACCTATTGCATTGGAAATGTTTGTTGTACTTGTGGTTCAGCTGTACCTAGTGCTGAGCTGGGGTGGGGTGCTGTGCTCAGAAATAACATGGGTTTAAAAGCACATGGCCTGCTGCAGAGTTACTTGTGTGTGGAACAGTTTTCTGACAAAAATAAAAATATCACAGTTAACTGATTAATGGTCCTGCTGGAGAAAATCGAGTTTTGTCTAGTGGCAGTTTTGACTCACCATAAATTAGTTCAGAGGATTAATATGTCT
The DNA here is from genome assembly GCA_963921515.1 of Calotriton arnoldi. Lineage (NCBI taxonomy): Eukaryota > Metazoa > Chordata > Amphibia > Caudata > Salamandridae > Calotriton > Calotriton arnoldi. Next base: position 1,499,300 of record CAWUFW010002526.1, read on the forward strand.
GCTGCAAAGTTCAGGGGCTTTGATGGAGTTTCAAGATTTTTTTAGGGTTTCTTGTTGCTCAAATGGGTGTTATTTCCCATTTGTATCTGTTTCCGTGGACTTCATTGTTTGATTTTGCTTGGGAGAAAGTGACATTTGGTCGTTAAATTACAATTACATGCGCAATGTGTAACCTTGGCAGCTAGGCCAGCCCCTCCTTACATTCGCAGCCCCGCCCTCTACCAACATTTTGCGTTGCGCCACTGAGCCTGGTGTCACAGGGAAGAGAGTCTGAGCGTGTGTGATCAAAACCTCCCAAAAGTGTACAACCTTACTCTTGCTAGGTAATCCACCACTGTGATCCAATGTAGGGCTTCTGTTCTCTGTCCTGACCTTAGGCAGCAAGGATTTAAAGCATAACACATTTTCAATACTGAAAACACAGCCAAAACAATTAGATGCCGCACCTGGGAGCTCGGACCGATATAAGCCATCTGATATATCACACTCTCCCGTGCAGGTGCGCCTTTTTTTAGACAAGAATTAATATGGCACTTACTTTAGATTTTGATGAAGCGTGGAATGGAAACAAGGCCTGCTTATTTTCATACCTAAACAGGTTTTCATTAGAACAACTTAATTTACACTGAACAGAAATAATTTGCCTATAGCCGTTCTAAACAAAGAGAACGTCCGACCAGGGAACTGAAGAAACCATGATCCATTTAGGAAGGCACTTCCTGAAATCTCATTCCTTCTCAAACTGGGGTTTGAGACTGTAGTGGTATACACCTTTAGTGGCATAATTACTGGTTGGCCAGACCTGACACGTTTTAAAACAAAGTTTACGCACCTAATTCTAAAAAAATAAAATAATCATTGGCACGTGGGTGTTCGTTCTGTATCCCCATGCATGCATCTATAAAACACACTGTGGTGTTCTCCACACATGAATAAGAGAGGCTCCACACCTTATGTGAGTTACAGCTCCAAGTTTATTCACCTCATCCATCAACCGCCCACAGCAACTGCCCACATAAGAACTCCACTACATTCTAAGATCCAAGTGGAACCTTGGATTATGACACAGTACACACACAGGACAATTGAGAATGCACGACAAAATTTGGGGAATTTCCAAAGAAAAACAGAACATTTTTGTAAATGGTGCGCAAGAAACGTTCTATGTTATTGTATATGTTTGTAAAAAGGAGTATTGGGACGATCATTTTGAAAATTCCAGCAGGTGGAGCTGTGTCTGAGCCTACCCTCGTTTATGATAAGTGAGAACTATATGAATGACAAGATGGGGGATCAAGTTCTCGGGGTCATATTGTGGGTCAAAAATTGGAAATCATCCCAGCCGATGTAAATACTTCAACGGTCAGATTTTGGCCATATTAACACGAGCAGCTGTAAATCGCACCACTCTCTCTGCTGGCGTTTTGCTACTGGGAATTTCCTGTGTTATTTGTGGGAGGGGTGAACGCATCATAGCTCATTGCACTGCAGATGCGAACCCCAAGCTCCTGGCACTTCACCGCACACCAGACATCATGAAACGTGGGGCTCCTCAGCACTTCCCATGGAAACAATATTCTGTGTGTGCGTTTCAGAGCTTGTGTTTTGAATTGCAAGAGGCAGCGTTCTTTTCCCCATGGAACAGAAAATAAGCTGATGTCGCTAGTAGCGGCTGCACTGATGTTGGCGACACAATTCACCGCATAAGTACGTTCTTGTACCTTATATGCGAGCAGTTTGCATATGTGACCCAAGCGCTTTCCTTCAATACCGTGAAATATGCGGACACTGTATTCTGCATCACAACCGTACACCATGACAATTGTAATTAAAAAGTAAATATAGCATTGTATTTCGTCTCAGTTACTCAAATGTGCACCTTTTTAGCAGATCTTCAAGATTACACGTGCCGCTCTGCTAATTCTGACAAAACTTTAATTCGAACAACAAAAACAAAGTATGTAATATGTATACTCGTTGTTTGTATTTGCAACATTCGCTGGCCGGAGCAGAATGTACAAATCCTACGCTGTGGATCAGCTTTTCACTGTAAGAAGGCTGGTTGTTATCAACCTGCAAAAGGCAGTAAGTTCCCTGTGTATGCTATGCATTCGAAGCTCCGTCCCTAGCAAACGACGCGCTCGAAAGCACAGGTCACTAGCTGTGTTAAAAACAATTGGCCTACAGCACAAAGTAGCTGGTGAAGAACACATTCCAACACCCCTCAAAGAAATATAATGTATCCTAGTGCCATCTTTTGCGCTTTCACCAAAAGCGTGGGCAGGAGACCAGGTGTCAGAATAGCGCTTGGTGCGGTGCCAGACCATACAGCGCTTTGGACAGCTGACCTGCTCCAACCGTTTCCCTTTTTAAAATCACGCTTTGGGCACAATAGACTGGGAACAAGGACGCGCGTTACGGAAACTATTTATAGTACAGGACCCATGTTAGAAATGGGGGTCTCTAGTTGGCAACGGTTTGCACCTTTGTCCAAGTATAAACCCTTCTTCCTAGTCAGGGTAAGAGGGATACAATTCCAAAATAACCCCTGCTCACCCCCTTGGTAGCTTGGCACGAGCAGACAGGCTTATCTCAGAGGCAGTGGGTAAAGTATTTGTACTCAAAACACATATTAATACAGTGATAACACCACAAATAAATACCACACCAGTTTAGAAAAATAAAGTATCTTTATCTAAACTCAACAAGACCAAAACGACAAAAATCCAACAATCAAGTATTAAGAATATGACTTTAAAAAGGTTTTAAGCAACTGGGTCCATGGAAAACTATGGATGTGTGATTCCTCTCAAAGTACCTGTAGTTGCGACAAAATTCACAAGGCCAAACAGCCGCAGAGATGGGAAGCGTCGAGAACACAAAGAGAGGCGTCAGTTTCTGAGACTATGGGGACACAGGAGAAGTGATGCGTCGTGTCCGGATTTTAGATTAAAAGAAAAGGCGCACAAAGGATTGTAAAGGAGGGGTAGGCACTGAGAGGAGTGAGTATGACATTATAGTGTGTTGCACACAGTATTGGTCAGTTGGTGTAACGCCGCACTGTTATAGATTGGCTACGTCACCGTGTGCCACACTGGTATTGGTTGTGAAAGCTAAACAAGGAAGTGGAAGAGAAATTGATTGTGGACAGTCATTTGTGAAGGACAAAGAAATTTAATTAGTGATGAAAAAATTGAAATACTGAATAATTTGAAAAGCTTGATGAAGGGAGATGTGCCCGTACCCATAAGAGGAGGAGTACCGATACCACCTCACAGTACACCAGCACTGTATATTTCACAAGAGAAAGGATATAATACACGCACGTGGCTTGAAATTTGGATGAAATAAACTGAGAACGATGGCCCCTTGCTTTTCATAATATGGAACATTTAATGTTAGAATTCTTGAAAATTTGAGAAGACAATTGTATGAGATCAAACCACCTCCTAGACCGATGCAATTTGAACCACTTAATGAATGGGAGCACGTAGCACACCAAAAAGAAAAACAGAAATATCAGGGAAGGTAGAAGCATACCCTGAATAGATACGTTGAGGCCAGGTGGGATGCACAACAAAAGGCTTGGAGAACTGACATAGCAGAAGGAACTAGAATGTATCATGTACTAGTTGTAGAGAAAGAGGGTGAAGGGAAGCAAAAGGAAAAGAAAAAACACCTCGAAGAGACGAAAACACTAGCTCCGGCTGGAGGTAGTGATAGTGAATTTGATGATGAATTTTCAAATGAACTATTGCTGAATCATCCACCACCTTATAATGAGAGTCAGCCCCCGAATCTAACAAACTCATATCTTGGCAAATTTCCTGATGCACTTGCTGTACCTATAAATCCAGTTCCACACACACCTTTCACGCCAATGGGAAGTAATGCTGAATTACCAAACACTACTAATCAGACAGTTCACAATGCGCCAGACACAATAACCGCTCCAGTAACTATAGGTCCTGTAGTCCCTTTATATTAGTCTGGAAAAAGGGAGAAGTCAGTACACACTTTGGCTGTCCCTACTGGGGCAAATGGTCCAACCTCTACTCCTGGTGACTTGAAACTAAGACAGCCTACACAGACACCATTGGTTCCGACTCCAGCTGACTCATCAAATAGAATGAAAATTGGTTCAGCTGTACATTCAGCATGACTTGATTCCTCAACAGGGAGGCTGAGCCAAACTCAACCTTTCTACATACTCGAGATTGATGTGGTAACTCCACAAGTAACTTAGAGTGCCACGGGAAACACTATTACCTTGGGAATGCCAGATTCCCTTTTACATTCAACTCCTATTGCAGGAAAGGAAGATTGTCAGGAGGATTTATTTCTGAATATGTCAAAAGAACAAACAGGCCCCACTTCTCAAGAAATTGATGACTGGCTTAGAGTTTTTGATACTTCTACAAATGATAAAGGTGCTGGAAATAATGGAGCAAATGTCCTGGGAATGAATGAAAATAGGTTCATTGATGTCACGAAAGTTAAAGTAGAACTGGAAGAGATGATTGTAGGGACAATAAGCCCGGCCAGGATAAGTGCTTATCAGGACGATGAACTACTGTTCATTTGTTAAGACCTTACTAGATGTGCTCGAAGCACTTATGAGAAGTTGTCCGAATTGGCTCAGAAATGCAAGGTGGATGCACAGAAATCCAAGGTGTTGCAGAAACCCTGCAGGGTAGAATTCAGTGACAGAGGTATTGAAAACATGGGACTTTCTAGAATGAGATTGCAAGTTAAGGAATTACTACCTATCCTTAGGAAATGGGGAGAACTATAAAAATGGGAAGGATGCAAAGAAGGTTACGATGGATATGCTCCCAGCTATTGAAGATGATGGGGGTGAAGAAATAAGGATGCTTTCTATGAGAGAAGTGCCTGGAGGAAATATGTACATGTTCCTTGGACTAGGTCAGACATATTGTCCTTTACAAATTATTTTCCAAAATTGAGAGAAAATCCATTTGAATGGTACAGACAGGTCAAATGGTTAGTAAAGGTTTCAAAGGTTCTGCTGTAGGATTTGCATACCTTATTTGACATTGTGGAACCAAGTGATTTGTGAGTAGAATGTAAAATTGCTGTTGATTGTCCTGACACAGAGCCAGCTAGAAATGCTCGTACAGGTCCACTATCTGCTGAGGTGATGAAGAAATATAATCAAGCCATCACCTATTTAAAAGGAAAATTTCCCCTAATGAAATTGATTCGGTGAAAATAGATTGGATAAGCCAAGAATTGAAAGAAACAGTCCATGCCTATTGTGAGAGAGGGTTGCAGGCATTTAACCCCTTCGGTGCGCATGACGGCCCCTGGCCGTCATGCGTCACGGTGGGCCTGTGCGGAGGACGGCCGGGTGCCGTCCTAATCCCGCCCACTATTTAAATCGCCCGCACAGGGCGAAAATGTGCTCAGCGCCGAAGGGGTTAAGCAGTACTGTGGAATAGAAAGTGTGCCTGAGAAGGATAAGGGACATTTTGTTTATCGATTTGTGTATAGATTGAGACCTTAGATTAGCAATAGGATTCAGCAGCATTTGATTTGTTGGCAAAGAAAGCCTGCAGATAAAATCCTCCGATATGCAAAATATTGCGGGGATGAGATCGAAATGAAGCATAAAAGGCTTAAGGAGAAATTGATGGTTGCACAAATGAAAGTTGTTGAGAAAAGTCTGAATGTATCAGGTGTCGACTACAAGTCTGCCGTGCATGGAGGTTATCAGCAAAACCCTAGAATGCGAGGGGTAGTTGGAGTACAACAACAGGGTATGCCACCACAAGGTAGAGGTCAGGGTGTTTCAATTGATGCATTGACAAAGACAAATCTGTGTCACCTTTGTAGCAAGTTAGGGCTTTGGAAGCATGAATGCCGATTTAATCCAGTTAATCAGGGAATTGGAGGACAGATTCAGAATGTTAGACATGCACAATCACAGGGAAATGGCATGACTCAAACTCAACAGGGTCACAGACAAAGAAATCAAGCTTCGAATGTGCCCCAAGACCCGATGCCTCAAATAAATGGCCAGGTTCAGAGATATAATTCAAATAAAGGGGTCAATGCAATACAGAGAACCTTGTGAACCAGAATTTATCTCAACAATATTCTCTGATTCAGATAGATGATGCAGACTCAGATCTGTCCCAATGACAGTGCCTGGAGAGGGAGGAGGAATGCGTGCTTGGCGCATCCTTAGCGATAGACCAAAGTGGTCCCTATGTGGAAGGTAGAGTAAATGGGACACCCATCTCATTCTTGTTGACACTGGTGCTACCCGTTCTACTGTGAGGAAAGTAGAAGTTCCAAAACTGCCCCTCTTGGGAGAAAGAATCCAAGTCATCGGAGCTGCAAACAACCAGATGTCAAACCCGATATCGAAAACTGTGCCTGTGAAAATAGGTTCCTTTGAGGATTTACACAAATTTATTGTGTGCGATTCAAGTCCAGTTAATTTACTGGGACGAGATTTGCTATGCAAACTTAATTGTTCAATTTACTGTACTCCAAATGAATTGAATTTCATACAAATTATAAAGATGTCATTTTCAAATTTGCTAAACAAAAGTCAGAAACTGAAAGACTATTTCCCTTGCTAACCCAAGATGACCGGTCTCTTGATTTGAGAGACACTGTGTCGTCAGAAGTCTGAAACTTTACAGGAAAAGATACTGGTCTGATTAGAGGTGTTGCTCCAGTAAAAATTACTGTGAAGCCTAATGCTGAATTTCCATGAATCGTGCAATATAATTTGAGTCCAGAAACCTTTGCAGGGATTACTCCCTTGATTAATTCAATGATTGAGCAAGGAATCCTGATAGAAATAATGGGAAGCCCATGTAACTCTCTTATTATGGGTTTGCAGAAATCTAATTGTAAATACCGTTTTGTTCAGGATTTGCGCTGGATTAATCAGATTGTGGTTTCATGTTGTCCTGTGGTACCGAATCCAGCTGTGATATTATTTCAAATTCCATTTAAGGGCTGAGTGGTTCTTTGTCATTGATTTGTGCCAAGCCTTCTTTTCTATTCCTCTGCATGATGACAGCCAATTCCTTTTTGGTTTCCGGTTCATCAGTTGTGACTTGGCATGGTGCTGAGTCACACAAGGGTATAAGTATAGCCCTTCAATATTTAATCAGAAATTGAAGAAAAACTTAGAGTCTTTGGTGATGTCAAATCATTCTGCTCTTGTTCAGTACATTGACAAACTGTTGATAGCATCAAGTACACAGGAGGCTTGCACATGTGATACCATTGCCTTGCTGAACCATTTAGGTGAGAATGGACATAAAGTGTCCTCGTCTAAATTGCAATTTTGCAAAAGAGATGTTCTGTATCTCGGACATCATATTAAGAAAGGAACAAAGAAAGTGTCCCACGACAGAATCACAGCAATTCTGAACTTGAGTTCACCCAGTACTCAAAAGGAAGTCTGCGTGTTTTTGGGAATAGATGGCTATTACCGTCAGTGGATTCCTAATTTTTCCCTGACAGCCAAGCCTCTTCAGAGGCTGCCACACAAAGATGTGTCTGACCCGGTACCTTGGGATGATGATTGCATGTTGTCTTTTACTGAACTGCGGGAGAGTCTTTGTCGAGCTCCAGGTTTGGGAATACCTGACTGTAACAAGAGCTTTACTCTGTTCTGCAGTGAGCACGAAAGGTTGCGCATTATCAGTGCTAGCTCAAATGCATGGTACTGCACGTAGACCTGTGGCCTATTTTTAGCTACTATTGAGCCTGTAGCTGCCGCATTGCCTGGATGTCTGAAAGCCGCTGCTGCAACGTGTGTGAGTGTTGAACAGAGTGAGAGTATTGTAATATGACACCCATTGAAAGTTCATGTGCCCCATTCATTGGGAGTGCTGCTTACTCATACTCGAACGTAACACCTCACTAGCAGGCCCTCACAAAATATGAGATGATTATTTTGGGAGCTGAGAATGTTACATTGATGAGATGCATGAGCCTAAATCCTGCAACTTTGATTCCCCTTCTAGAAATGAGATTGTGATTGATGAAGCTGACCATGATTGTCTGGACGTGACTAAGCTGTGCACAAAGCCCCATCCCGACATACTTGATACCCCTTTGCCTGAATCAGATCATGTGCTGTTTGTTGATGGGTCCTGTCTGTGAGATACGGAAGGATATCTGAAAGCTGCATATGCTGTATGTACGTTGCAGGTGTGGTTGAAGCTTCATGGTTGCAAGGAGTGTTTTTTACACAAGTGGCCGAGTTGGTAGCCTTGATGCGAGCTGGTAACATCTCTGACCAAATGCGAGTCACCATCTTCATCAATAGTCAGTACAGTTTTGGCGTCGCAAATGACTTTGGGTAATTGTGGTCACAGTGGGGGTTCATGACGTCGTCTGGTTCCCCTATCCAAAATAGGAAGAGTGTGAGAAACCTCTTGCTGTCATTACAATTGCCTACCCAAATTGCCGTGGTGAAGTGTGCTGCCCATCGGCAGGGCAATGATTATGTCACAGTCGGCAACCGCTATGCCGATGAGACTGCACACTATTGCACTCTAAATTCTTACACCTTCAATGGAGATCCCATGGGAGAGAAGAGTTGAAAGAACCAGTCACAATGGTAATCCACAAATGTGTGAGAAACCATGTTCTATCCCCAAGTTCTTGCCCAATATAATTATTGAATATTGATGTCAATGTCCTTACGTGCATTTGGCCACTCCTATGGAAGAACATATTAATAATAGGGTAAATAAACACCAGTCAAGTTTTATTAATAGGAAGGAAAGGGGCATGATAATACTGTACTTTAAATGGTCCTTTAGAGATGTTAGCTTCAAAGAATAAAACACCAGGGTTAGCAATAAGCCTTGATGCGGAGGAAGCATTTAAGAAAAGCTTTTGGGAATATTTGTTCTTGGCAAAGGATTGAATGAAGATGGGTGGAGAACTGATCTCTAGTCTGGGTCTCTTATACAGTAGATGAGAGCAAAAAATGGTATTTAATGGCATTGTGCGCTTAAAGCCACCTTTAGGGAGGGGCACAAAGCAGGGCTGTGCCTTCTCACTGGTTCCTGTCAATCCAGTTATTGGAATTCTAGCTGTTGCATTAAGACAAACAAATGCTGGTTTAAAGTTTTTGTTTTTCAAGAAGGAATCTGAAGTAAATCATATGCTAATGATATGTTTTTAGTAATGGAAGATTTGATTTGAGAGATCATTAATGAGGTTATTGATTTGGTAAATGTTTTGATGAAAATATTCAAAATTAATAAGTAAATAACAAGTAACAACTAAAAATAATGATAGCTTCCATTTTGGGATGGAAGGTACTAGAGCCATCCAATTCGGCATAATCATAATTTTGCATAATTTTCTAGAGATTTTGCACACCTGGGCTCAGTTTTATGACACATTGTGCCAGTTTGCATCACCAGAGTGATGCAAATAGGCGCTAAGTGTTGTATTGCGATTTATTTTCTAGTTCAAAATACATTTTGTGCTTTAAGTAGTCTTAAAGTAATGTGTAGTAGCACTATGCACTACCTTGTGCTATTTTGTGACAAGGGATTGTCCCATGGGTGGTACATGGATATTCGCAGGCAGTCATCCATGTATTCTGACACAAATTCCTATTTACCAACATTGGCAGGCAAAGATTTGCATAGAAATATTATGCCTTCTGGACGCAGGAGTAATGTTTTCAACTTTGCATGTGTGTTGTAATGTACAGCACACATACAAGGGTGAAAGAGTTTATTCCTATGCATAGTACTTTACACTGGCTATGCATAGTATTTTATACTAGAAGGGTACACTTCCACTACAAACCTTACGCTGTATATCACACGCACACCCTTGCAGTATGTTGTAAGCATGTGTATGTAGCACAAGACACCCAAAAGAGAAGCAGCATAGGGAAAGATAGAAACAATGCCATATCTTAGTAGATATGACCCAGGTCTGCTCTCTCCTTTTGATGCAACACAGTTCATCAACGTATGTGCCTGCACTGCGTTGCGTCACTTCTTTGTAAATGTAGAATCAAATATTGTCATATAAATGGCCTTTTTCAAAAAAGTTTTTCTAAAATGCTCTACCATTAGTTGGAGTTTTGAGGTGGTCCCTTGTTATGTGGGAGGCAGCACTTTTATTTAACTGAAAAAGTGAGAATATTAGGTTCATTCTGTAAATAGCGTAAATCCATTGCTAAAGCTATTGTGTAAATTACCATATTCTGTAGGAGAGGTGAAACAATAAACTTCCATCTGAATCACACCACTTAAAGTTATTTTGCCTAGCATTTGCTAGCATTTACTAAGTAAACTTTAGACGCCATCTCCTGCCTATATCAATGTGTACTCTTCTAAAAGCATTTTAGAAGCAATCCCACTGTGTGTGTACAAAAAAGGACTGTGGTGATGCAAGCAAATCTGAATAGAACAATCATTGTAATGTTTGCATATGAAGCTAGAGAAGTTATGAAAATGTTGCAATTATAAAGAAACCTCAATCCTTTTCAAACTTATTTATCTGAACAATTGACTGTACTGCATTGCATTGCAAAATCACAGTGTACAGTTTAGAGCAGCGGTCCTTAAGCTTTTGACTGCTGTAGCCCCCCAAACCCCCCCCCCCCCCATTGAATCATTACTGGAATCTGGCGACCCCCACTGAATCAATATTGGAAGCTGGGAAGCCCTGCCTTAAGCAATTTTTATGATTTGAATCTCAAAACAATACATGGAAATATAAAATCAAGTATACACCAAAGAAATACTCAAATATTTTGTTTAATTCACTATCAAATATGGAAAAAAGGTTTCACATTTTCAATTTTGCATCTTTACTTTTAAACTTTATTAATTTCAATATTTTTTAATTTTATAAAACAGTTGTGGAGCCCTTGAATAGCCCTTGAGGACACCCAGGGGTCTTCAGGCCACAGGTTAAGAACCACTGGTCTAGACGCTCTCTCAAGTCTGTATTAAATAGAAGCAAAGAATTTCCGTGCCATTTTAAATTTGCATGAACACCACTGATTATAGAGACAAGCAGATTTATTTTTATGTATGATTTTGGATCTAGAAAATATCAAAGGGTAGGAGGAACACGCAGAGTTTCACTTCTTAGAATTCTGCAGAATTACATTTTAAAAATGCGAGATTCCGCGGAGTTCCGCCAACGGGCGGAAAATATGCAGCTCACACTGCTCACCCTCCAATTTAGCACTGGTAGTGCAAGCAGCACTGAAAAATCAGCACAAACAGTACCATGCGTAGTGCAAGAGTGCATGGCCATTCGAGTTGATTTTGCTGCCACTCAAGTAGACAATCTACTCAAGCAGCAGCAAATCTCGTCAAGAGGCAGCCCTCTGACCATGACAGCTCGCTATCACCTATGACTTGCCAAATCTCGCTCATGCTCACCAGCTCACATTTTCTGGAGCCTCGCTGGAGAAACATTCCGCCACATTGCGATTAGCAGAATGATGAACTTCACTCAACTTATAATTGTGATCAGTGTTCACACAGATGTTTGCACAGCAATCATAAAAATATGGGGCACTTGTCATCGAGGGGAAAGAACCTAACATTATTGACTGATATGACTATGCCTTTATGTTTACTGGTTAGTGCTGAATGTTATAAGATACTGAGATTCGAATATCTTGCAGGAAAGTGACTGTGCTCTCTGGATGCCCAGCACTTCTTTAAAGTTGGTACGTATTTATCAGAAGGATTCTGTGGTACTCTACCTTGCACATAAGTTGTATTCTGGTTTCATAAGGGTTTTATTGGGCATTCACAAGAATACTGAGGCATTTCAACTAAGCCTGGGCAAAGCACTACGCTACGCTCGCGTAGTTTGCGAAGTTTGCGCTACTTCACACTACGCGAATTGCACGTAGCACAGTGCAAACACGCAGTAGCGTAGCGGTCATTTTTGCTTGCTCGCGGTCCTCAACGTCAAGTTGGCGACCGCGAGCAAGCAAAATGACATCCCGGCGAGACTTTTTCTCGCTCGCGATCAGCAACATCAAGTTGCCGATCGCGAGCGTGGAAAATAAACCTCCCGGCGAGATTCTCAACGTGGGGAGGTCAGGTTTCTCATTGCGAGTGGTTGCGCATGCTCACGACCGCTCGCGATGAGAAACTACCAGTCCGCGTTGAGAAGCTGCCGCCGAGTAAAAATCTACTCGAGCGGCAGTAAAAGACAGCTCGCACTGTGCAAGATGCCGCTTTCAATGATTGCACAGTGCGGACAAGCATCCGGCACTGTGCAATCAGTGCGAACAGCATTTTGTACAGTGCACTACGCAGTTCGCGTAGCTACGCGTAGCTCGCGTAGTGCGAGGTGCACTTCACGTAGCTTCGCGTAGCGCTACTTCGCGAACTACGCCCAGGGTTAATTTCAACACACTGCTTTTAGTCTCTTTTGGCTTATCCAGTGATCTGGGTTCAGAATGTGGGGTTGAGCCTGGTTCCTTAGTGTCAGGGTCTTATTCACAATGGGAAGAAGAAGCAGTCAATTTTAGGGGGGTCCAGTTAGTCCATCCCAGGAGAGAAACAGAATGGGATTTGGAGAAAAAGACAGAAGCTCATCTTCTTCTCCCAGGGTAACAGCAGTCTCTCCCGCACCTTTAACATCAGGAACTAACAGTCCTTCCCCATTCCGTTCTCCTTTTCAACTTAACTGGAGGAATGGAAAGGAGTTCAATTGCAATATGGAGGTCCGAGGGAGATTTATAGACCTGCAGGTGTTGTACTCTCAACCAGTCAATTCCTTTCACAAAATAAACACCTAGGTCTTGAAGCGAGAGAGAAAAAAAGGGGTAAGAAAACTAGGGAAAACTCCTAGCTGAAGAGGATATTCTTTTTTAAGGACAAATTCCCTCAACCACCAAAGACTGCATGCTTCATCATCGGGAATCTCCTTGCACCGTGACAGATTATCATGTGTGGGCTGCGATTCCCTCACTGTTGGGAAGGAGCTCTGCAGATGTTTTATAGAGAGATGGTAGGTCCCTATTGTGAACTAACACGTGGTGAGGTAAGCAATGTGTGCAAGTGATAGTGGATAAAACTGAGTTCAGGGTGTGCAAATAACTTTATAAGTGATGCAGCATAGTACAAGGCAGCCTTCCCAGCCATGTACTGGCTGTTCCAAGCTGCCTGTAGTGTAGTGGCCACTTATGGCTTAAGTACACGTAAGGTGATCGGAGGAATACACAAAAGATGAAAAAAATGTAAGTATTTCACAAAAAAATTATATAAATATATATATATATATATATATATATATAATTCACTGAAAAAACCATAGGTTTTAGGGACAGTTATAGTTAGTTGGACATTGCACTCGTACAAAACCCGTGAAATTCCCCCGTTATAGTTAGTTCAGCTAACTATAACTCGCGCCCGCAATGCACTGCTGATGACGTCACATATTACATCACTCATGACATGGTCAGTGACATCACTGATGACATCACTGATGACATCTCAAATGACATCACTGATGACATCATCCAGTGACTGTGTGTTTCTGTAAAGTTTAAATATGTTTAATATATATAGGGAAAGGCGTATTGAAGAATGAGTGGGTGTATAAGTGTCTGAATGGATGATTTAGTACGTGCGTGACTGACTCTACAAGTGAGTGATTAAACGTATCTTACTGAATGCATGGGTTAGTGACTAAACTGTGTGAATGTCTGTATCCGTCTGTTGGTGTGTAAGTGGATGCATGGATTTGCGAATAGCTACACGAGTGTCTATATGGGTTATTGATTGGTTCTATGAGTATCTGTATGGGTGCCTGAGTGTTTGTGTGGATGGGGTGTGTGCGACTGTGCATAGATGTGTGAGTGGGTGATTCACTGGGTGGATGGTTTCAAGAGTGCATCTGTGATAGACTGTATGGGTGGGTAAGTGTGTGTAAGAGTGTGTTAGTGAGTGAATGTATGTCCCAGTGGTACATGTGTGAGTAACTACATATGTGAAAGGCAGTATATATGTGTATTGGAGTATATAAATAGCTATAAGCTGAGAGTGAGTGATTGTGATAGTGGCTGTATGGATGAGTGTGTGCTTGTATCAGTGATTGTATAAGAGCGTAACAATGTGCTAGTATTTGTATGATTAAGTGAGCTGGTGTGTGTATAACTGTATAGGTGAGTAAATGGCAGTGTGTTTAATTATTTGCATGACTGACTAGGTGTGTGAGTACCTCTATGGATGAGTGGCGGTGTTTGAGTGTCTATATAGGAGTAAGAGTGCATATGATAGTCCTGTACTGAGTGACCATAAGTATGAGTGACTGTACGGGTGAGTGAGTGGATGTGTGTGTGTAGACCTAAGAATCAGTGAGTGGGTATGTAGTTATTGGTGTTGGAGTGTCTATGGTTTTGCGAATGGCACTCTGTAATTTAGATTGGGTGTATCAAAGGTTATATTAGGGTGTGAGGAGCTGCATCAGATTATCACGTGGATGATGTCATCAGTGATGTCATTTGAGATGTCATCAGTGATGTCATCAGTGATGTCACTGACCATGTCATGAGTGATGTAATATGTGACGTCATCAGCAGTGCATTGCGGGGCGCGAGTTATAGTTAGCTGGACTAACTATAACGGGGGAATTTCACGGGTTTTGTACGAGTGCAATGTCCAACTAACTATAACTGTCCCTAAAACCTATGGTTTTTTCAGTGAATTTCAAAGGTTTTTTAAATGCTAATTTCTAACTATAACGTGTCTGAAACCTATGGTTTTTTCAGTGAATTTCAAAGGTTTTTAAAATGCTAATTTGTAACTATAACGTGCCTGAAACCTACGGTTTTTTCAGTGAATTTCAAAGGTTTTTTAAATGACAATTTTTAAATGTATTAATTTTTATATTAATTTTTTTCATACTGATTTACTACATTTTTAGAAACAATTTCTTTTACATATTTTATTTTTTAAATTACATTGTAATTACATTATACATTACATTACAAAAAATACTTTCTCAGAATGAATTACTTTAGTTTAAATACTTTGCACATAGGCAATAGACTTTTAAGTACAGTAGTTACAGTTGTTGCAATGGGCAACACATTTTCAAACACAATGCAACATTCAGCTCAATGTGAATTTCTAGTTAAATGCAATTAGTTACTTTATGGATTACTTTTTCTAACCACAGGACTGGATCCTAGATTCAGTCCTGGTACATCTCCTGTAAACAGTTGAGTAAAAGCGTTTTGGTTACAGTCGTGATTTTTAAGGAATATTATTGTATTTTAAAAGTTGACACTTTGAAACTTTTTCTCATAGAATCACCAATGTTATCCTATGGAAGGAAATTCACTTAGCAGGTAAAAACTGTTATCGTTACTTTTTCTTACTCAGTGTTGGATCCTGGATCCAGCACTGGTGCATCTCCTGTAAACAGTTGAAAGAATGCGTTTAAGTCATACAGGCGATTTTTAAGGAATATTTGTAGTTTGTGAAAATCGACACTTTGAAACTTTTCTGCTGAAAACCAGACAATGGATTCCTATGGAAGAAAATATAAGTTACTGGTAAGTACGGTTAAAATTACTTTTCAGGACCAGTACTGGGCTGAAAGATACAGCACTGAGGTCTCTCCTTATAACAGGTGAGTAAATCGGAATTCGTATTTCGGCTGATTTTAGAGGAATATGTGTATGTTTCAAAAATCAACACTTAGAAACTTTTTCAGCAAAAAGCAGGCAATGATATCCTATGGAAGGAAATTCAAGTTACTGGTAAGTACGGTTAAAATTACTTTTGAGGATCAGTACTGGGCTGAAAGATGCAGCACTGAGGTCTCTCCTGATAACAGATGAGTAAATCGGAATTCGTATTTCGGCTGATTTTAGATGAATATTTTAAAGTTCCAAAACTCCACACTTAGAAGAATTTCCAAGTGAAACCAGTCAATGTTAGCCTATGGAAGGAAATTCAAGTTACCGGTAAGTACGGTTAAAATTACTTTTCAGGACCAGTACTGGGCTGAAAGATACAGCACTGAGGTCTCTTCTGATAACAGGTGAGTAAATCGGAATTCGTATTTCGGCTGATTTTAGAGGAATATTTTAAAGTTCCAAAACTCCACACTTAGAAGAATTTCCAAGTGAAACCAGTCAATGTTAGCCTATGAAGGAAATTCAAGTTACCGGTAAGTACGGTTAAAATTACTTTAGAGGATCAGTACTGGGCTGAAAGATACAGCACTGAGGTCTCTCCTGATAACAGGTGAGTAAATCAGAATTCGGATTTCGGCTGATTTTAGAGGAATATTTGTATGTTTCAAAAATCAACACTTAGAAACTTTTTCAGCAAAACGCAGGCAATGATATCCTATGGAAGGAAATTCAAGTTACTGGTAAGTACGGTTAAAATTACTTTTGAGGATCAGTACTGGGCTGAAAGATGCAGCACTGAGGTCTCTCCTGATAACAGGTGAGTAAATCGGAATTCGTATTTCGGCTGATTTTAGAGGAATATTTTAAAGTTCCAAAACTCCACACTTAGAAGAATTTCCAAGTGAAACCAGTCAATGTTAGCCTATGAAGGAAATTCAAGTTACCGGTAAGTACGGTTAAAATTACTTTTCAGGACCAGTACTGGGCTGAAAGATGCAGCACTGAGGTCTCTCCTGATAACAGGTGAGTAAATCAGAATTCGGATTTCGGCTGATTTTAGAGGAATATTTGTATGTTTCAAAAATCAACACTTAGAAGCTTTTTCAGCAAAAGCAGGCAATGATATCCTATGGAAGGAAATTCAAGTTACTGGTAAGTACGGTTAAAATTACTTTTGAGGATCAGTACTGGGCTGAAAGATGCAGCACTGAGGTCTCTCCTGATAACAGGTGAGTAAATCGGAATTCGTATTTCGGCTGATTTTAGAGGAATATTTTAAAGTTCCAAAACTCCACACTTAGAAGAATTTCCAAGTGAAACCAGTCAATGTTAGCCTATGAAGGAAATTCAAGTTACCGGTAAGTACGGTTAAAATTACTTTTGAGGATCAGTACTGGGCTGAAAGATGCAGCACTGAGGTCTCTCCTGATAACAGGTGAGTAAATCGGAATTCGTATTTCGGCTGATTTTAGAGGAATATTTTAAAGTTCCAAAACTCCACACTTAGAAGAATTTCCAAGTGAAACCAGTCAATGTTAGCCTATGAAGGAAATTCAAGTTACCGGTAAGTACGGTTAAAATTACTTTTCAGGACCAGTACTGGGCTGAAAGATGCAGCACTGAGGTCTCTCCTGATAACAGGTGAGTAAATCAGAATTCGGATTTCGGCTGATTTTAGAGGAATATTTGTATGTTTCAAAAATCAACACTTAGAAACTTTTCCAGCAAAAAGCAGGCAATGATATCCTATGGAAGGAAATTCAAGTTACTGGTAAGTACGGTTAAAATTACTTTTGAGGATCAGTACTGGGCTGAAAGATGCAGCACTGAGGTCTCTCCTGATAACAGGTGAGTAAATCGGAATTCGTATTTCGGCTGATTTTAGAGGAATATTTTAAAGTTCCAAAACTCCACACTTAGAAGAATTTCCAAGTGAAACCAGTCAATGTTAGCCTATGAAGGAAATTCAAGTTACCGGTAAGTACGGTTAAAATTACTTTTCAGGACCAGTACTGGGCTGAAAGATGCAGCACTGAGGTCTCTCCTGATAACAGGTGAGTAAATCAGAATTCGGATTTCGGCTGATTTTAGAGGAATATTTGTATGTTTCAAAAATCAACACTTAGAAGACTTTTTCAGCACAAAGCAGGCAATGATATCCTATGGAAGGAAATTCAAGTTACTGGTAAGTACGGTTAAAATTACTTTTGAGGATCAGTACTGGGCTGAAAGATGCAGCACTGAGGTCTCTCCTGATAACAGGTGAGTAAATCGGAATTCGTATTTCAGCTGATTTTAGAGGAATATTTTAAAGTTCCAAAACTCCACACTTAGAAGAATTTCCAAGTGAAACCAGTCAATGTTAGCCTATGAAGGAAATTCAAGTTACCGGTAAGTACGGTTAAAATTACTTTTGAGGATCAGTACTGGGCTGAAAGATGCAGCACTGAGGTCTCTCCTGATAACAGGTGAGTAAATCGGAATTCGTATTTCGGCTGATTTTAGAGGAATATTTTAAAGTTCCAAAACTCCACACTTAGAAGAATTTCCAAGTGAAACCAGTCAATGTTAGCCTATGGAAGGAAATTCAAGTTACTGGTAAGTACGGTTAAAATTACTTTTCAGGACCAGTACTGGGCTGAAAGATGCAGCACTGAGGTCTCTCCTGATAACAGGTGAGTAAATCAGAATTCGGATTTCGGCTGATTTTAGAGGAATATTTGTATGTTTCAAAATCAACACTTAGAAACTTTTTCAGCAAAAAGCAGGCAATGATATCCTATGGAAGGAAATTCAAGTTACTGGTAAGTACGGTTAAAATTACCTTTGAGGATCAGTACTGGGCTGAAAGATGCAGCACTGAGGTCTCTCCTGATAACAGGTGAGTAAATCGGAATTCGTATTTCGGCTGATTTTAGAGGAATATTTTAAAGTTCCAAAACTCCACACTTAGAAGAATTTCCAAGTGAAACCAGTCAATGTTAGCCTATGAAGGAAATTCAAGTTACCGGTAAGTACGGTTAAAATTACTTTTGAGGATCAGTACTGGGCTGAAAGATGCAGCACTGAGGTCTCTCCTGATAACAGGTGAGTAAATCAGAATTCGGATTTCGGCTGATTTTAGAGGAATATTTGTATGTTTCAAAACTCAACACTTAGAAGACTTTTCCAGCAAAAAGCAGGCAATGATATCCTATGGAAGGAAATTCAAGTTACTGGTAAGTACGGTTAAAATTACTTTTGAGGATCAGTACTGGGCTGAAAGATGCAGCACTGAGGTCTCTCCTGATAACAGGTGAGTAAATCGGAATTCGTATTTCGGCTGATTTTAGAGGAATATTTTAAAGTTCCAAAACTCCACACTTAGAAGAATTTCCAAGTGAAACCAGTCAATGTTAGCCTATGAAGGAAATTCAAGTTACCGGTAAGTACGGTTAAAATTACTTTTCAGGACCAGTACTGGGCTGAAAGATGCAGCACTGAGGTCTCTCCTGATAACAGGTGAGTAAATCAGAATTCGGATTTCGGCTGATTTTAGAGGAATATTTGTATGTTTCAAAATCAACACTTAGAAGCTTTTTCAGCAAAAAGCAGGCAATGATATCCTATGGAAGGAAATTCAAGTTACTGGTAAGTACGGTTAAAATTACTTTTGAGGATCAGTACTGGGCTGAAAGATGCAGCACTGAGGTCTCTCCTGATAACAGGTGAGTAAATCGGAATTCGTATTTCGGCTGATTTTAGAGGAATATTTTAAAGTTCCAAAACTCCACACTTAGAAGAATTTCCAAGTGAAACCAGTCAATGTTAGCCTATGAAGGAAATTCAAGTTACCGGTAAGTACGGTTAAAATTACTTTTGAGGATCAGTACTGGGCTGAAAGATGCAGCACTGAGGTCTCTCCTGATAACAGGTGAGTAAATCGGAATTCGTATTTCGGCTGATTTTAGAGGAATATTTTAAAGTTCCAAAACTCCACACTTAGAAGAATTTCCAAGTGAAACCAGTCAATGTTAGCCTATGAAGGAAATTCAAGTTACCGGTAAGTACGGTTAAAATTACTTTTCAGGACCAGTACTGGGCTGAAAGATGCAGCACTGAGGTCTCTCCTGATAACAGGTGAGTAAATCAGAATTCGGATTTCGGCTGATTTTAGAGGAATATTTGTATGTTTCAAAAATCAACACTTAGAAGCTTTTTCAGCAAAAAGCAGGCAATGATATCCTATGGAAGGAAATTCAAGTTACTGGTAAGTACGGTTAAAATTACTTTTGAGGATCAGTACTGGGCTGACAGATGCAGCACTGAGGTCTCTCCTGATAACAGGTGAGTAAATCGGAATTCGTATTTCGGCTGATTTTAGAGGAATATTTTAAAGTTCCAAAACTCCACACTTAGAAGAATTTCCAAGTGAAACCAGTCAATGTTAGCCTATGAAGGAAATTCAAGTTACCGGTAAGTACGGTTAAAATTACTTTTGAGGATCAGTACTGGGCTGAAAGATGCAGCACTGAGGTCTCTCCTGATAACAGGTGAGTAAATCGGAATTCGTATTTCGGCTGATTTTAGAGGAATATTTTAAAGTTCCAAAACTCCACACTTAGAAGAATTTCCAAGTGAAACCAGTCAATGTTAGCCTATGAAGGAAATTCAAGTTACCGGTAAGTACGGTTAAAATTACTTTTCAGGACCAGTACTGGGCTGAAAGATGCAGCACTGAGGTCTCTCCTGATAACAGGTGAGTAAATCAGAATTCGGATTTCGGCTGATTTTAGAGGAATATTTGTATGTTTCAAAAATCAACACTTAGAAACTTTTTCAGCAAAAAGCAGGCAATGATATCCTATGGAAGGAAATTCAAGTTACTGGTAAGTACGGTTAAAATTACTTTTGAGGATCAGTACTGGGCTGAAAGATGCAGCACTGAGGTCTCTCCTGATAACAGGTGAGTAAATCGGAATTCGTATTTCGGCTGATTTTAGAGGAATATTTTAAAGTTCCAAAACTCCACACTTAGAAGAATTTCCAAGTGAAACCAGTCAATGTTAGCCTATGAAGGAAATTCAAGTTACCGGTAAGTACGGTTAAAATTACTTTTCAGGACCAGTACTGGGCTGAAAGATGCAGCACTGAGGTCTCTCCTGATAACAGGTGAGTAAATCAGAATTCGTATTTCGGCTGATTTTAGAGGAATATTTGTATGTTTCAAAAATCAACACTTAGAAACTTTTTCAGCACAAAGCAGGCAATGATATCCTATGGAAGGAAATTCAAGTTACTGGTAAGTACGGTTAAAATTTCCTTTGAGGATCAGTACTGGGCTGAAAGATGCAGCACTGAGGTCTCTCCTGATAACAGGTGAGTAAATCGGAATTCGTATTTCAGCTGATTTTAGAGGAATATTTTAAAGTTCCAAAACTCCACACTTAGAAGAATTTCCAAGTGAAACCAGTCAATGTTAGCCTATGAAGGAAATTCAAGTTACCGGTAAGTACGGTTAAAATTACTTTTGAGGATCAGTACTGGGCTGAAAGATGCAGCACTGAGGTCTCTCCTGATAACAGGTGAGTAAATCGGAATTCGTATTTCGGCTGATTTTAGAGGAATATTTTAAAGTTCCAAAACTCCACACTTAGAAGAATTTCCAAGTGAAACCAGTCAATGTTAGCCTATGGAAGGAAATTCAAGTTACTGGTAAGTACGGTTAAAATTACTTTTCAGGACCAGTACTGGGCTGAAAGATGCAGCACTGAGGTCTCTCCTGATAACAGGTGAGTAAATCAGAATTCGGATTTCGGCTGATTTTAGAGGAATATTTGTATGTTTCAAAAATCAACTCTTAGAAACTTTTTCAGCAAAAGCAGGCA
Source organism: Calotriton arnoldi (assembly GCA_963921515.1). NCBI lineage: Eukaryota > Metazoa > Chordata > Amphibia > Caudata > Salamandridae > Calotriton > Calotriton arnoldi. The sequence goes on from CAWUFW010002526.1 coordinate 1,520,819, forward strand.
ATGATATCCTATGGAAGGAAATTCAAGTTACTGGTAAGTACGGTTAAAATTACTTTTGAGGATCAGTACTGGGCTGAAAGATGCAGCACTGAGGTCTCTCCTGATAACAGGTGAGTAAATCGGAATTCGTATTTCAGCTGATTTTAGAGGAATATTTTAAAGTTCCAAAACTCCACACTTAGAAGAATTTCCAAGTGAAACCAGTCAATGTTAGCCTATGAAGGAAATTCAAGTTACCGGTAAGTACGGTTAAAATTACTTTTGAGGATCAGTACTGGGCTGAAAGATGCAGCACTGAGGTCTCTCCTGATAACAGGTGAGTAAATCGGAATTCGTATTTCGGCTGATTTTAGAGGAATATTTTAAAGTTCCAAAACTCCACACTTAGAAGAATTTCCAAGTGAAACCAGTCAATGTTAGCCTATGGAAGGAAATTCAAGTTACTGGTAAGTACGGTTAAAATTACTTTTCAGGACCAGTACTGGGCTGAAAGATGCAGCACTGAGGTCTCTCCTGATAACAGGTGAGTAAATCAGAATTCGGATTTCGGCTGATTTTAGAGGAATATTTGTATGTTTCAAAAATCAACTCTTAGAAACTTTTTCAGCAAAAAGCAGGCAATGATATCCTATGGAAGGAAATTCAAGTTACTGGTAAGTACGGTTAAAATTTCCTTTGAGGATCAGTACTGGGCTGAAAGATGCAGCACTGAGGTCTCTCCTGATAACAGGTGAGTAAATCGGAATTCGTATTTCGGCTGATTTTAGAGGAATATTTTAAAGTTCCAAAACTCCACACACAGAAGAATTTCCAAGTGAAACCAGTCAATGTTAGCCTATGAAGGAAATTCAAGTTACCGGTAAGTACGGTTAAAATTACTTTTCAGGACCAGTACTGGGCTGAAAGATGCAGCACTGAGGTCTCTCCTGATAACAGGTGAGTAAATCAGAATTCGGATTTCGGCTGATTTTAGAGGAATATTTGTATGTTTCAAAAATCAACACTTAGAAACTTTTTCAGCAAAAAGCAGGCAATGATATCCTATGGAAGGAAATTCAAGTTACTGGTAAGTACGGTTAAAATTACTTTTGAGGATCAGTACTGGGCTGAAAGATGCAGCACTGAGGTCTCTCCTGATAACAGGTGAGTAAATCGGAATTCGTATTTCGGCTGATTTTAGAGGAATATTTTAAAGTTCCAAAACTCCACACTTAGAAGAATTTCCAAGTGAAACCAGTCAATGTTAGCCTATGGAAGGAAATTCAAGTTACTGGTAAGTACGGTTAAAATTACTTTTCAGGACCAGTACTGGGCTGAAAGATGCAGCACTGAGGTCTCTCCTGATAACAGGTGAGTAAATCAGAATTCGGATTTCGGCTGATTTTAGAGGAATATTTGTATGTTTCAAAAATCAACACTTAGAAACTTTTCAGCAAAAAGCAGGCAATGATATCCTATGGAAGGAAATTCAAGTTACTGGTAAGTACGGTTAAAATTACTTTTCAGGATTAGTACTGGGCTGAAAGATGCAGCACTGAGGTCTCTCCTGATAACAGGTGAGTAAATCAGAATTCGTATTTCGGCTGATTTTAGAGGAATATTTGCACAATGGTGAAGGGAGGGGCGGGGCCTGAGGTGACATCTGTGCAAACGCGCCCCGTGGCGCGTTTTAAGTTGGGGGATTAAGTCCCCTTGAATCATGAGGGTCCCTACGGGCCAACTAGCCCACCAGGAACCTCCAGTATGCGCCAGGGGCTGCGTTGCAGAGACATGTACAGAGGCCACACCCTTTTACACCTCTCTGCAACGCAGCTCTGTGGCGCTTTCTGGACGTACCTGTTGGGCTAGTTGGCCCCCAGGGACCCTCAGGATTGAAGAGGATTTAATTCCCCATCTTAAAACGCGCCACGGGCCTGTTTGCACACATGTCACCTGAAGCCCCGCCCTCCCTTCACCACTGTGCAAACGCGCCCCGTGGCGCGTTTTAAGTCGGGGGATTAACTCCCTTGAATCCTGAGGGTCCCTGGGGTGCAACTAGCCCACCATAAACCTCCAAAAGCGCCATAGAGCTGCGTTGTAGAGAGGTGTAAAAGGGGCGTGGCCTCTGTACACCTCTCTGCAAGGCAGCTCCCTGGCAGCATACTGGAGGTTCCTGGTGGGCTAGTTGGCCCCCAGGGACCCCCAGTATTCAAGGGGAATTCGTTCTCCCTCTGCAAACGTGCCAGGGGCGCGTTTGCAGAGTGGTGAAGGAAGGGGGCGGGGCCTACGGGCCCGATCGTTTTTTTTGTTGTTGTTTTTTCCCCCCCCCTTTTTTTCCTTGTGGGACCCCCTGAGCAGACCTAGGGGGTCAGGGTGTTTCTACGCTGCCCCCTTTGTGCGCTTTGCGCACTTGTTTCTGTCCCTCGGTTCTACCGAGGGACAAAATGGCTGCCAACACTTCCTGATTTGGAGTGTTGACAGCCAATTAGCATAAAGCTCGTGCTCGGGAGGATCCGCGGCCATAGATATATCTATCTTTTTACTTTTGATTTTCTCAGCAACTACTGAACGGATTTACACCATTTAACAAAAAGGGTTCTTTCTGAACCAAGAACTACCTCTTTGCCAAATTTGGTGTAATTCCGTTCAGCAGTTCGGGCTGTAGCCGTGTCTAAAGTTTCCTATGGAAAATTGCATGGGGAAAACGCGTTTTGGGACCCCCTTTTTCTCGGCCCCCGCTTGACGAATCCCCCGAGACTTTCAGGGTAGGAGCGGACCGGAGCGCCCCACAAAGTTTGAAAATTTTGCGAAGATACGTCAACCGGCAAGAGAGTTATTTCAAATAGAATGTCGCGGATTTCCTATGGATAATAGGTTGTAACTATAACTATCTACTGGCGACCGCCAGTAGATAATATATATATATATCGTTAGCAACCAAAGGGTAGAAGGAGAAAATTGACATCATAACCTAACGTTACAACGTTTTCTCAAACAAGTCCAAACTGGTTGCAAATATTAAACACATTTCTAACATTAAATTCATGTTGTGTAACATTAGGTCAGCTCTTAAACATCTCATTCAAACTTTTTCAATTTTTACTTTCCACAGTATTTCCAAATACCGAAGGGATTGAAACGTCATTGACTTTGTCATTATTATGTTTTTTAGGGTTGTATATCATAAATACTAAGGGGCTGATTACGATGCGGTCTGAAACGGCTCCGACCGTCGGTTGGAGCCGTTCAGACCGCATCGTAATCGTCTGTTCGGATTACTTTCTAACCGACCCATTTTGATCTGGTCGGTCGGAAGGGAATCCAAATCGGATTTCCGAATGGCCTCCGATGGGCTCGGAGAGCCCGTCTGCCATTCGTAATGCCTTCAGTAATCCCTTGGCCGGCTCTTCCCGGCCGAGGGATTACAATAGCAGATTTTCACAGCCTTTCTGTGCCGGCCCTTCTGTCACAGAAAGGCTGTGGGAATCTGTCTTTGGGGGCCCCCAACAGGGCCTCCATGGGTGCAAGGCCGCCGAATGGTGGCCTAGGAGGCACCTACGGTGCCCCCCTGTTGATTCCTGCACCTTGAGGTGCCTGCCAAGGGGTGCAGGGATGAACTGCACCTCTGCTCTTAACAATGAGAGCATGCATTCCGTTTGGAATGCATGCTCCCATTGTTAAGAATAGGATTGCGACCGAACAAGGTTCGGTCGCATCCTACTTGCTGGGCTGGAACCGATGACAGGATGTCGTTCGGTTCCAGTTCCCAAACGATGTCGGACGGACTCCGGTCCATCTGACATTGTAATCGGGCCCTTAGTGTGATGCATTGTTATGACTGCATTATCTTGTGTCACGCTTGAGCACCAAGCATGTTTTCAAACTTATAAAAAAAGAAGTAATACTTTTTTTGATTATGTGTACTTTCTTAATTATGTTTTGCATTAAATGCTTTAAAACATATCTTCACACTTCTCACTGAACTAGGGAGGGATCGATGTTCCTTTATAGAATATGATAATGCAAGGTCCCTAGTAGTTCCAAAGTAAACCCTTGTTAACCTTAACTCACTAAAGGCCCGATTAAGAGTTTGGTGGTCCGCCTGAGAACCATGTTGTCCAAGCTACCACCTGTCGTATTATGAGTTGTGCTGTCTGAAGCACTGACCGCGGCCAAGGCTATCTACTGGGCAGGATCGTGGTAGTCTGTAAAGATGGCGGCGCGTCCTACAATGCCACTAGGTCCACGGTTCACTAGCTGAGCGTATTACATCTACACATTCGTACTCGCGGTCTCACAGCGGTGCTCAACAAACGGCAGTTACCCAACAGGTGCCTGCAAGTCGCACTATAAAACACACCCCATCCTTGAGCAGCATCCTTTGCTCCACAACTGCACCACAGTAAGATAGCCAGACAGCCATTTTCTCTGCTGCACATTATCATCTTCACATTTAGCACTCTCCACCACCTGTAGCTTTTTATTTTATGGGCAACTATTAACCTCTATCACTTGTTTGTTCTCCAGTCACATATTGCCTCACATGTTTGTATTGTTCACCATGACTGCTAAAAAAACAACTGCTTCACTGAGCAAGAGTTGACAGTCACGGTGGATGAAATCATTAGAGTAGAGCCACATATGTTTGGGTCCCAATTCCAGCATACTCCTCTCAGTAGGCAAACTGAAATGTGGGACAGGATAGCCAACCGAACGAATGCTGTTGGTAACACCCTGCGCACCCAGGGAGACATTAGTAAGAGGTGGAACAAGGTACAAATCATGTACAACAACCACCAACTGGAGGCTCAGAGGACTGGTGGTGGCACTCCCAGCGTAACACTGCAACTTTTACCCTAGGAGGAGAAGGTGTTGGTCATCGTGCATACTGAGGACTTGTCAGGAATCGAGGGAGATGGACTCTGGCAAGTTACTCTTCAATAACTGCCACAATATCACAATGTATTCTTTGCTCTCAAATCTGCTTTTCCTGTTCTGTTCTCTATCTAGTTTCCTAGCATGCAATAATCAAAGTATCTGTGATGTTGGTTTGTCTGTTGCAATGTGTATTGTTGCATAGAAGAGCAGATGTATCCAAATCCATAACATGCTATTTGTTGCAATGCTGCCTGTAACTGTATTACCAGCAGAATATCTACCCAGGACCCATAAAATGTGTGAAAATGTAAATGTAAGGTCCATCCCAAATGTATGTTGCCGACAGCTATGGTATACTGATCGTTTGTAAAAGGGTTGCTAAAGTGTCATTGAAGTGACTAAAACTACCATGAGGTCTTGTCACTCCAACTCTAACCAAGATGTTACACTGCTTTTGGCCCTTCTCACTTGTTTCCCATTTTACAACTGATGTTAACTGCTCATACAGGTTACCATTTCTTAAGTGTGGCTCAATTGACATTGAAAAGCTACCACTCCTACCATGAGGCCCTGTGACTGGAACTCTAACCAAGATGCTACATTGCTTTTGCCCCTTTTCACTTGTCTCCCATTTTACAACTGATGTTAACTGTTGATGCAGGTTACTATTTCTCAAGTGTTGCTAAAGTGACATTGAAGTGACTACAACTACCATGAGGCCTTGCCACTCCAACACTAGCCAAGATGTTACACTGCTTTAGCCCCTTCTCACTTGTCTCTCATTGTATGACTGATGTTAACTGTTCATGCAGTTTACCATTTCTCAAGTGTTGCTAAAGTGATATTGAAAGGCTACTACTACTACTACTATGAGGCCCTGTGACTGGAACTCCAACCAAGATGCTACTCTGCTGTAGATACATCACTTGCAACATTTACAATGTTCTCTATCTCTCAACAGGTTGATCCACCACTGCAACTGCACACAGGTTGGAAACCGAACAGAGTTGTTCTCCCCCCACAGAACAAAGCCCTCAGTGATGGCAATGCTCCTGATGAGGTGGACCTGGATGACGCTCCTGGCCCATCTGGTCAGCCTGGGCAGACGTCAACTGTGGGGCTCACTGTGCGCACTACAACAACTCCAAGCACCGCTGAAACATCACAGCCAACCACTGTACCCCCAACCTGTGCACCTAGCACAGTCTGTACCATCCTGTGCACCCCAGTCCTGGATTCTTCGTTGGCTAACACCACCCCAGTCACGGAGGAACCAGGACCAAGGGCACAGGGCTGTGGGGAGAGGCACATTGGGAGGGTAACTGTAGGCCCACAGAGTGAGCCTACTGAGGCCCCGGTCAACCAGGCTGCCCTCACCCAAGTTCTGGGAGTCTACCAGGACTCCCAAAGTTTCATGGGCTAGGTATTGGTTGAAATTCGGGAAATGAAGGAGCTGCATAGGGACACATACCCGGAAGTTGTTGACATCCACATTGAGGTAGCCAGCATCCACACTGAGTTGTCCGGCATCTACACTGAGGTAGCCGGCATCCACACTGAGGTGGCCGGCATTTGCACAGAGGTGGCCTCCTTGGTTGGGGTGCTGTGGGACATTAACACTACCCTCTGCAGGGCTTTTCCACCTGCAGCTACCCCTTCCTGTGGTCCAAGTACATCGCCAACATCAACATCTGCTGCAGTCACAGAAAGGGAGGCCCTATCAGAGGAGCCCACGCCTTCAAGCACCCCTGTCTCAGCAGCTCCCGTTCCCCCTCTCTCAAAAAGAGGGGACTTCCACCCAAAAACCAAAGAGCTAAGGATGGCAAGAGACACACCACCGCCAGGAAGAAACCTTGCCTCTAATGTCCTCCTGTGTGTGCTACACATCCACTTTGTTGGACTATTCCTGCCCACTTTTCTAAATCTGATGTGAGGAGTATGTTTGACTTTGGACTCATTACCATTTGGACTCTACTCCAATGTTTTCATCCACCATGACTGAAGACTTCACTTTTTTTTGCACTATTGATTTTATCTGTTGATTCTTTGGCCTTGTTAACTTCATTATAAACACACGTCACCAAGACAATGGGGCCGATTCCGATTCAGGCCGGAAATCTCTCCGACCGAGCCGGACCCGGAGAGATTTCCGACCGAATTGGACTCTGGCAGTCCGACCGAACGAGTACGATGCGCACGCATGCAATCGCATTCGAGTCGGTCGGACTCCCATTGAGTCAATGGGAGCCACACGTACAACGCGTACCCGGGCTCCCATTGACCCAATGGGTGCGAGGCGAACAAGGGTGCCCCCTACAGCGGGTACGCCTCGAAGCGACTCGCGGCATACATGCACAGGTAGGGGGGACCCATGGGTCCCCCCTGTGTGCGACTCGCGCGGCTAGGCATACAGGGGGGTCCGACACGGACCCCCGAAGTGTGATTCCGACTGCTCTTTTGAGCCAGACGGCACGAGTCGGTCGGACTGCTCGCGGCGCGCATCGTACTTGCCCGGCCGGGGAACGTCTCCATCGCGTGGTGCGAGTCGTGTCCGTGCGAGTCGGTTGGAGTGCCTCGCACCCGCAAACAAGTCGGTCGGCGATTTCGCGTGCGCTCGCATCGTACTCGCTCGGCCGGACGCACGTACGAATCGGTCGGGAATGAGGGCTCCGAATCGGATCCGGTTAAGCCGAATCCGATTCGGTGCCCTACCGGCCGAGATCGGAATCGGCCCCAATGTCTCCTGTTGTAATTCTCACAGATAACAATGTGAATGTACTACCAGGTGTACTTTGCAATGTAAAAACAAGGGACTTCTGGATGCATGGATATGTTGTATGTAAACAATGTTCAACTCAGGATCACTACCATGTCACAACAACACATACATACAATGTCTGGGCTGAGAACATTTTTATTCCATTGTTCAATCATAGGCTGACATGATGCCAGAAACATAGCAAATAAGACATGACTCAGTTATTCTGGGTCAGTGATCACATCAACACTTGCAGACTTTCACAACATGGAAGGAGGGGATACATCTGCAAATATCCCACTCAATGGGGAACAATCACTGAGGTCTCCATCATCAGCTGGAGCCTTATTGACGACCTCACAGAAGGGATTCTACATCAAGTAAAGTTAAAACAGACATGTCAATTCAACAGTTTCTGACCACAGGGTCAATTCAATCCAGTGTTGCCTGTATCTGGTGAAAGGTCACAAACAAATGTCAGTTATGTGCTACAGCCACTTTTGCCTGCAATGAGGAGACACATAAATAGCTACATCCAGTTCACAGACAATGAGGAATTAGCCAAGGTGAAGGCAGGAACTGGGCACAACACAGCATTCTGTTGGATCACATGATGGCACACATATTGTATTAGGACCAATGCACCACAAGGAACAAGTCCAATGGAAGCCAGGTAACTTCAATTCTAGTGCTGTGCAAGCTGTCTTGGTACCAGCTTTGTACACCCAAACTCTGTGACAGACATTCCCAGGACCAATACATGTCCACTTTGTACATCTGAATGTCTGAACCATCATATACCTGACAATGTCACAACTCTGAAATGTCCAAATGAAGATTACATGGTGAAAGGATCTTAAACAGACGAACACAGAAAGATCAGCTAAGGAAACAGACATATGACACACATCACATTGTCAACTTCTAGCGAACACAGTCCAAAACAACATTTACAGCTGAACTAACCTACACTTACAAAACAAACATCATTCCCCATATATTCTCAGAACCATAAATTCCTAATATGTAGCATTACAATACTCCTCACAACATCACTAAAAGAGTTGCAAAAATAGTCAAAGTCATCACACCTTACACCATACTAGGAGTAGTTTTGGAAGAGATCCTGACGCAAGAAAGCTCCATCCTCTTCACCACTATTATCATTCCAGAGGCCCCACCCAGTTGGTCTTCATGGCCAGCAACCTCTGTGATGTAAGGTATGTTCCGTCTCAGGGCAATGTTGTAGAGTATGCAGCAGGTCATGGTGATCCCCCAGTCCAGTCCAGACATCTGAATCTGGCTTTTACGAGCCCAAAAGCCCACTCTACTGGCCGCCGTGTTATTCCATGGGGCTCATTGAACAGACTTCCCCTGGGGTTGTAGGATTCCTCAGTGGGCCAACAACCATGGCTGGTTGGGATACGCTGAGTCTCCTAGATGGAAGATAGTCAGAAGGGCAACATTTAGTTACACACTTTCAGATCATACTACCTGACATTTCCCACACAAAGTTAGGAAAGATCCACTTACCTACAAGTCAGGCCCTCTCCAGTAGTTGTTGTGACATCAGCGGGGATATGGTGCTGTTCTGCAGTACGTATCCACAGACAATAGGGGTTTGCCCTGATCATCCCACCAAATCTGGTCAATAACATATGAGAATGAAAAAAAGACTGATGTGTGGGAATCAATAATAGCAATTTTCTGTAGGAAAAAACATAAATTAGTCTCTACATATGGTACTCAGTTGCTAGACATATTTATTTTTATATTTTTAGTACTCACGAACCAACTCCAAACTAGACTTTCAGAAAGATTTTTTATCATTTCAAAAGTAGGAAAAAACATAAACACCAAAACGATCATCACTAATTCATGATTCCTTCCTACCCATACATTCATGCATCGGTTGCTAAAAACACAACGATTTGTAAGCAATCCGTATGGGAGGTAGTCCAATACACGCAGGAGGGGATTACTTCCAACCTCCGCACAGTCCCAAAGTGTGTATCCCGGTGTCTTGCATGCAAATATTGATCAGTTGGACTCCTCCAATTCGTGAGGTGGACGCATTTCAGCCCACTAAGTCGGGCCACATCAGGACATGGCCAAAAGGAAAAAAGCACCAGTATGTGCGAAAACTGAGTGGGAGCTGCCGGAGGGACCAGACAATCGCCGCTCTGGGCAAGGGGAAAAGCCTCGGCCAACTCGGCGTTTCAACAATGAACTTACAAACGTAGATATTAGAGGAATTCCGCGCTCCGCAGGCACACACTCAATGCGGGGGAGTCATAAGGAAGCTCCGGGTAGTGATTGAAGGAAGCATGCTTGATGCTTCAGCTCCAACAAGTGAAGTACCTCCCATACGGATTGCTTACCAATTGTTGTGTTTTTAGCACAGACCCCTTCAGAGTGCAAAACAAACATTTGTTCACATTTGGGAATGACCAGAAGTTTGAAATATAGTATTGATTTGGATAGGAAAGTTGGGTTCATGTGGTATAAGTAGCCTCAGCCTGCGGAGAGCAAGGCCTGACATTGATATGTGGGCAGTCTGGGCCATGGACCAGCCTAGGCCAGAGTTACTGTGGCAGGAGAACCGATGCACAAAGTTATGTCCCTGTAGACCTGCTGATCAATGGATGTTCCCAGAAAGAGTGATCTGTCCCATTAGTAGCCTTGATATCTGTTACATGGATACTATGAGGCATGATGACTGAGGTGATACTTCTTTCCATTGAACAGCAGTGTCAACGTGTCTCTGTCAACAATGACTGTCCCTTACTAAACCGGTCTGTTGAGACATTTCTAATGGTGTTCCTTCCACAGTAAGGCCTATTGCACATCTGAGATGCGAACAGTGTAGATAGTGGGTTACCAATGAAGATTTTTAGAAATGTTAATCATCTGCCTGGCTACAATCTTCCCAATTGCACAACACATAAAAAGTTTATTGTCATCCCTGTTACAGTGCCTCATGTGGCCGAAGGGGTGTCTGTTATGGCAGTACATACCACACAAACCTATGTAGACTTACTAAGATCCTCAAATAAGTAGTCCACGTGTCCACAAAGCTCCCAGAGAGGTAGTTATGAGTGTCACACAAACAAGCCCTTAACTTGTGACCTTAGTCTTAGGATGTTATGTATACTATGATACTTGCCTCTATGGACCATATGCATCAATGAAATGGGCCTGCCAGGAATGGTGTCTGGACAGTCATGCACAGGTAGTTTACCCTTCAGAAGGTCCAAATGGTGTATTGTGTGACATGGTACCTCACATAATAATACACACAAAAGAAGGGGTGAGGGTACGGACTCACCTACCCCGAACCCCCTGTAAACACTTTATGCACCAGAAGGAGTAGGGAGTAATAAAATATGTAACGTACTGGCATATACGATACGTTCTAATACTGCCCTCACTCACACAAATGTGTGACATGCTTCATCATTGGGCTGCTACAAAAAACACCCCGACGTAGCCACGCCTGGGGTGGAGCAATAGGGTGGGGGAAGACAATACAACACAGAAAAAGACACAAATAAATTCTATAGTGACTGGGAAGGACGGTAGTGAAAGTGCAGTTAAGTGAATTAAAACTAGCTCGGAAGTATCGCTGTGCCTGAAACTTTTATTCCTGGATCTTCCGGCCAGAATAAAAGTGTGAAGGATGATGGTGAATGGGAGGTTCTATGTGCTCCTAACACCCCTCCTAAACTGCGAAGTGGTCAACATGTTTCGGCCGTTAATGTGTGCCCCTCATATAGGGTCACGCCGGCCTTCTTCAGGACTCTACCTTTCCCAGTGAGTTCTCCCTCACCTCCAATTGAGATGGGAGAAAATTAAAAATTAGTTCCTTACGTATTCAGGGTTTTTTCTCCCATGGATCGTGTAGTTACTAAGGAACCGACAAGACAAACAAAACAAAAGAGGACAACCCATCAGGAATAGTAATCTCCTGTAGGTCAACACTATATCATATTGAAAAATTAACGCAAGCCACAGTACCAACCATGGTGTCATTCATACTACAAGGAATGACTATTATGTCTATCCCATCTTGTTTTTACTTGTGCCAAAGAAAATAAAATAAAATCTGCGATCATATCTACAATTAAAATAATTCATATAATCATGTACATATTGATTATATATATATGTATATATTTATATATTTGTTGTTGTATGTCTTTCCAGCATCATAAACCAACAGGCATTTGTTCACACAACCACAGTCATTGTCCAATAGGGGTCCGGTGTATCTCTTTACTCACCGAGTTTACCCTAAAGTCAAATTTGAACTGGCGGCGGGCAAGGAGAGACCCCCTGTGGTCACACTCTTTCCAAGAGGGGAATAAAAACAATTGAGATCATTACACACAAAGTTGGGATCCATACTACGGAACTTTTCTCTATATCTAATATGTATTGACAGTTTTACGGAATCAAGGTTATGTCAAATGGGGTAATTTCAAATGTGCAACTGGCGTATATTAGCAGATGGTGATAGCTACTAGTCCCTAAGAAGCCGAACGCGGCTGGTGGTACCCTGGGACAGCTTACAACTACATCTCCAGCCCTGGATATATCGTTTGTCCTCCTCTCTAGCATTCAGCCATGTCAACAGAGTGCCTCTCACATTCTGGTATTCACTCGACAATGACTACGCCACTCAGTAATCCCCTATGGTGTTCTATACAGTAGATGAAATCCACCCCACAGATATCAGCCCGTTAGACTCATGTATGCACACACAGCACACCAGTACCCCTCCTTACTACATCAAGGGTGGTTCTCCGCAAATACTGCTCGTCTCCGTCCGCCGTGAAGAGTGGCAGCGGAGTCGAACGTACGCTGTTTTATCCCTCTCAAGCGGAAGTTGATAGTTCCGGTCACCTGATGTACGTAATCCACGTAATTCCAAAATCCCTTGTGACCCTGTCTCAGTACATCATCTAGACCGCTCGCCCTCCGTTCCAATATATTTTATACGCTTGATTCTCATCAACCACCGTGCAACGTGCACGTGGTGACGTCACCCGTAGCAGAATCTGTGCGTATAGGGAATATTTTTCAAAATAAACATATGGAAAGGGTGATCATACCCAGATTGAATATTTAATTAATTCACTAATGAATGGGGGCAAATCAATATCATAACTTAATGAGACAAAAAGACAGGTGTTAAATTATACTGCTATAAGGAGGACACCCCATTTAAAATTAGACCTGAACTTGATACATACCCCGATTAGAATCAACCGTAGTAATATTGCCATCAAGTGGGTAAATCCCCAAAGCCAGAATATAGTTCATCTGAAGGGGTGATAGGAATACACATAGGACGGAGAAAGGCGATATACCAGGAATTGGCACTGATCATTAGCAATTAAGAGCATTCCAAGGAATATCGTCATTGAGCCCCACTTCATGGCTCCGCAGGCGATACACCCATTTTTGTTCCCTCAAAAGCAGGGCTCTAGTCTTATCCCCTGTATAGCTATTGACTCTCAGTTTCTCTATAACAGTCCATGTTAGCTCTTCAACAGTATGATTATGTTCCAAATAGTGTGCTGTCAGTTTCGTGTTAGACCTCCCACACCTTATGGTACTCCAATGTTCCATGATGCGTGTCTTAACCCTCCGGTTAGTCATACCTACATATCGCATCTGGCATGGACAGGTAATGAGGTAAATAACACCCTCTGAGTTACAATTCGTCTGCGTCCTTTGTTCCCAGGGGTACGCAAGGCCAACATCAATAAATTTCGTGTTGTTTGTGAGGTGGCAAACATTGCAACTTCCACATCTTGAATGACCCCGTACTGGAGGCAACTGACCTATAGTTGATATTTTATTTGATGGCAAAAAAGTAGGTCTAGTGTGTACTAACATGTCTTTTAGATTGGCACTTCTCTTGTAAGAAAATAAAGGCTTGTCAATTTTCATTCCATTGGTATTAAGTATTTTCCAGTGTTTCAATATTACTCGTCTGATTTGATGCGACGCCGTATTGAAAGTAGTGACACATACTGGTTTGTTCACATTGGGTCTCGTTGCTATCTCCAGGAGATTCTCTCTGTTAGTATTTATAGCTCTTTTCCTAGCTTTCTTAATACTCCGTTCTGGATATCCCTCTGGGACAGTTTCTTAGAGAGGGTGGTGGCTTCTTCTTTAAAGCAAGATATCTCTGTGCAATTTCGTCTCAGACGAAAGAATTGGCCCACTGGTAGGTTTTCTCTTAGAGATTTCGGATGGAAACAGCAGACATTTTTTTAAATTTAATTAAAAATAATATACAAACAAAAAAACATTAAAAATCATAAATATGATTATAAAAAAATACATAATTATATAAATTACAATATATAAAATATTACAAATTAAAATATATACATATAAATTTCCCACTACATTAAAAACTAAATAAATATACCAATATGTACTCCCAACTAAAACAACACAACAATACCAACATTTTTTACATAACACAAAAATATGATTTACTACTCTACCTACAATAAATATATAATTGCATAAAATATAACAATACAGAAAACTACAAATTACTGTTCCCACTACAATTAATAAAGCAATAAAAATTATAATTTACACAAAAAAAATATTTGATATTCCCCAGTCAGTGCAACAGTAAGGAAGATGTTGGAATGCATAGGGGTAAAATTTACTATTCCCACTCCAGTTAGTGAAACAGTAGAGAAAGTGTTGGATTGCAGAGGGGTACAATTTACTATTCCCACTCCAGTCAATGAAACAGTAAGGAAAATGTTGGATTGCGGAGGGGTAAAATGTACTTTTCCCACTCCAGTCAGTGCAACAGTAGGGAAAGTGTTGGATTACGGAGGGGTAAAATTTACTATTCTCACTCCAGTTAGTGCAACAGTAGGGAAAGTGTTAAATTGCGGAGGGGTAAAATTTACTATTCCCACTCCAGTCAGTGAAACAGTAGGAAAAGTGCTGGATTGCGGAGGAGTAAAACTCTTATTCACCCCCAAACTTTTCTACAAAAACTAATTTTAAAAACAAAATAAAAATATTAAAAATAAATATTTAAAATGCAATATATTAAATGTAAACAAACAATGAAAATTTTAACATTTCTGAAAATTTTAATATTTCTGAAAATTAAAAACATTATAATAATATTACAAACAATTTAGAAAATTAAATACAATATTATTTCACACATAAAACAATTATCTTAAAAAGTATTTAATAATAAATTCAATTCATAAAATGAATTTAGTTATAATTTCCTCCCACCATCTACCGCTATAAAACTTACAACCAAAACCTAACACTAAAATAAAAACACACATATTTATATTTTACAATATTAACATAGATGTGTATTAGCAAAAACATTATGGGCCCGATTCTGAAGCGGGTTTGAAAAGCTTCCCGACCGAAGTGGTTGGGAAATGGTTTCCGACCCACTCGGATCGGGAAAGTCCGACCGGCGGAGTAGGATGCATCCGGA
Source organism: Calotriton arnoldi (assembly GCA_963921515.1). Taxonomy (NCBI): domain Eukaryota; kingdom Metazoa; phylum Chordata; class Amphibia; order Caudata; family Salamandridae; genus Calotriton; species Calotriton arnoldi. The sequence goes on from CAWUFW010002526.1 coordinate 1,535,944, forward strand.
TGCTTCCAGATACGATTTGGTTGAACTCCATTGACTTCAATGGGAACATTTGTTCCTAACCGCATCAGAATCAGGCCCTCGGTCGGGAAGCTTTTCCAACCCGCATCAGAATTGGGCCCTATATATTTAATTAAATATTATTAAATATGCAATTACATTTCTTTAACTTTCCACAACATACCTCCACAAAATATACACAATACTTCTAAAATGTAATAATAAATTAAATATGCAATTAACACATTAAATATAAAACAACATCATTATTCATTTTTTTAAATATTTATAACTTAAAATGGATTTAGTTCCCACCCTATACCCCTATAAACCCCACAACTCACACCTAAAATAAAAGAAAATAGTTACACAATTAACCTAATTCATTATCAATTAAATAATTCATATTAATAAGAAAACACTTATTTACACTTAAATAACTGCCAGCCCTAAACACCGATAAATCCCACAACCCACTCATAAAAATTAATAATTAATTAACAATATTACCATAATTAATGATCAATTAAATAATTAACATGAATTAACAATTATTTAAAATTAAATTAAATTACTTCCCACCCTCTACCTCAATATCCCCCAAACCCCATATATAAAAAATAATTTAAAAAACATTATTCACAATATTAACATAATTAATTACCAATTAAATAATTAAGGCGTCCATTACGATACCGGGCGGTAAAAATCCGCCATCCACCATAGCGGTAAAAATCCGCCCGCCTACACCGTCTGAATACCGACCGAGCAATTACGATGCCGCGACCCGAAAACCGCCGGCGGCGGTAAAAACACAAAAAATACCGCCCGCCCATGTCCGAGTCGAAGTCCATCCGCCCGCCACGGACGGAAATACGCCCGACAACCCAAAACCGCCCGCCCTGACGACTGAGACACCGCCCGTGAAATTAGGATCACACCGACATGAGCGCGGAAAATACACAAATACACCGCCCGCCAGCGTAAACAACAGTGATGAAAATGGACACGGCGGAAGCCCTGGCGGCCACGTCCCTGCACAGAAATCATCCGCGGACCCAAACTAACACACACAACATGGCCAACATGTCCACACAGCAAGCCACGCACAAATACCCAAACACAGTACCCAACCCGAAAACACACCCCCCCTGGACAAACAAATAAACTACAAAACCCAGAACACCAGCCACAACACACCTGAAAACAACAGACCATCATGACACACCCACATAGGTAACTACAAAAGCAGCCCCTTCACAGACCACAACCCCTTGCAACACCACAAAGCCAAGAAGAGAGGAGAGGACACAGCGACACAGCAAGGACAGCAGCACACCACAGATACGCACCCATCACACCCACCACCACCACCACCACCACCACCACCACCAGCACCAGCACCACCAGCACCACCAAACACCGGCACCACAAACCCCCTGCACATCACACACCACACACCGCACCAGCACCACAAACACCAAAACACACACCATGGCATCAAACAGAATGCCCAAGTTCACTTCCACTGAGCTGACGGTCATGGTCGACGAGATCGTCAAGGTGCACCCACAAATCTATGGCAACCAGGTCCAACAGACACCACTAGCCACCAGAAACCGGTTGTGGACCAGGATCGTAGACCAGGTCAATGCAGTCGGGAACGTTCCACGCAACAGAGGCGAAATAAACAAAAGGTGGAACGACCTCAAAAGAGTGGTCAAGAAGAAGGAGACCAAAAATCGGAAGCTGGCTGACAGGACTGGCGGAGGTAATCCCGCGCTTTTCAAGACCTTCAAGGCGTGGGAGGAGAAGGTGCGAGTCATCATACATCCGGAGATCCTCACCGGATTACCAGGGGGAGTGGAGGCTGGTAAGTACAAACAAACGTATACCAGCACACCGCTATGTACTCACATGCACTACCACTATGCCATAGCTCCGAGGGACAAACACCCCCATGTCCAGTACACAATACACAAGACATCACTCACACATGCAACAGACACTCACACACACAGCCCAAACCTAACAACTAACAAAACCATGGGGGCATGTGTACAGTCAGCCAGCACCGCAACTACCACCAGGTCCCCTTGTACTCCAGAAGCGCCAGAAGGAGCACTCCCCACACCCATGTGTCAGCCATAGCTGCACTAACCGACAAGTAACAGGTAAGTAGCCGCAACACAAAGGCAGTGGGTCGGAGGGGGACAGCTGAAGTACAACACACACAAGGCCCCCAGTCCCACAGCGCAGCAAGGTGGAGCACTCCCCACATCCACACCCATGTGTCAGCCATAGCTGCACTAACCGACAAGTAACAGGTAAGTAGCCGCAACACAAAGGCAGTGGGTCGGAGGGAGGACAGCTGAAGTACAACACACACCAGGCCCCCAGTCCCACAGCGCAGCAAGGTGGAGCACTCCCCACATCCACACCCATGTGTCAGCCATAGCTGCACTAACCGACAAGTAACAGGTAAGTAGCCGCAACACAAAGGCAGTGGGTCGGAGGGGGGACAGCTGAAGTACAACACACACCAGGCCCCCAGTCCCACAGCGCAGCAAGGTGGAGCACTCCCCACACCCACACCCATGTGTCAGACATAGCTGCACTAACCGACAAGTAACAGGTAAGTAGCCGCAACACAAAGGCAGTGGGTCGGAGGGGGGACAGCTGAAGTACAACACACACCAGGCCCCCAGTCCCACAGACCAGCAACGTGGAGCACTCCCCACATCCACACCCATGTGTCAGCCATAGCTGCACTAACCGACAAGTAACAGGTAAGTAGCCGCAACACAAAGGCAGTGGGTCGGAGGGGGGACAGCTGAAGTACAACACACACAAGGCCCCCAGTCCCACAGCGCAGCAAGGTGGAGCACTCCCCACATCCACACCCAAGTGTCAGCCATAGCTGCACTAACCGACAAGTAACAGGTAAGTAGCCGCAACACAAAGGCAGTGGGTCGGAGGGGGGACAGCTGAAGTACAACACACACCAGGCCCCCAGTCCCACAGCGCAGCAAGGTGGAGCACTCCCCACACCCACACCCATGTGTCAGCCATAGCTGCACTAACCGACAAGTAACAGGTAAGTGGCCGCAACACAAAGGCAGTGGGTCGGAGGGGGGACAGCTGAAGTACAACACACACCAGGCCCCCAGTCCCACAGACCAGCAACGTGGAGCACCCTCCCGCCCATAACCATGTGGCATCCATTGCATTTCGCACTCAAAAACAACCTGTAGGTGGAAAACTGTACAGGGCGGGGTGTCTGTAGGCATGAGGACAGTATTACGAATAACACATGGGACATGTCACGTAGCAGAGGAACACGCTGCACTGCTCCCTGTCACAATCATGTGACCAATGTGCACACGGACATGTATTACAGAGTCATACCCCACATGACCCAGCACAGATACAGCAACACCTAAGGGGCCACATCTGCATGCACAAGTCCCACTGGAGTACAGACCCACACGGCAGGCACTGTGCCACCCATCACACACATCAGCAACACCATCGAAGTCCTGTCCATTTAGTCCTCACTGCCTGTCACCCACACATCGTACAACAACGCCCATGTAAGACAAACCTTACTAGATGTAACAGCGTGGAACCACAATATTGCACACAAACACCACTGGACCCATGAAACACACAGGCACACAGTGCACATTCAACATATCATCCATCACATCTGTCAGCCCCAGTGACATGTAAGGTATGTCATCCGAACAGCTGGCCCTCATACAGTAGTTATGCAAAGAAACCTGCCCATGAAAAATCATGTGCCTGCAGTGACTGAAGCGCACGTCACACTGTGAGTAACAACACACATAAAATAGTCAACACCCCAGGAGCAGTGCATTGATGCACATGTACGAGGGCAGCACGCACACCAAGGATTTGGCCCATCTGCAATACGTCGTGTGGCACACAACAAGCACGCACTCACAACAATGCTAACAATGTAATGTCCATGAATGATAACAGTCAGCAGATATGCCGGGTATGTTAGACAGACACACACCTTTGTCTATGCACTGTCATGTTGCCAGAACACGTCACGTTCTGCACCCATGACTCACAGTATGTACCCCAAAACCATAGTCCAACCCAAAAGCGTTGAGGGGGTGTACCCCCTTTTGCCATCTGCGTTCCTAAGTGTTCCATTTGAACCCCTAAACCATATTTCACCTCAAGAGCGTTGAGGGGGCTGTACCCCCTTTTGCCATCTGTGTTTCTAAGCGTTCCATTTGAACCCCTAAACCATATTTCACCTCAAAAGCGTTGAGGGGGCTGTACCCCCTTTTGCCATCTGCGTTTCTAAGCGTTCCATTTGAACCCCTAAACCATATTTCACCTCAAAAGCGTTGAGCGGGCTGTACCCCCTTTTGCCATCTGCGTTTCTAAGCATTCCATTTGAACCCCTAAACCATATTTCACCTCAAAAGCGTTGAGGGGGCTGTACCCCCTTTTGCCATCTGCGTTTCTAAGCGCTCCATTTGAACCCCATAACCATATTTCACCTCAAAAGCGTTGAGGGGCAGTACCCCTTTTGCAATCTGCGTTTCTAAGCATTCCATTTGAACCCCTAAACCATATTTCACATCAAAAGCGTTGAGGGGGCTGTACCCCCTTTTGCCATCTGCGTTTCTAAGCGTTCCATTTGAACCCCTAAACCATAGTTCAACCCAACCTCGTCGATGGTTCTGGAGCCCGCATACACCCGAGCCACAAAATGTAGGAGTATAGCAACACACACCCATCGGCATTGCCAATCCGTCCCATGCCACATGTCCACATCACACAGTTCCATTCCCTAGCCCACGCATACACACATCGTACATCCACACACACGCCTTTGGGAAACCTGTGCACGACAGTGCACGAACTGTGAATGTCAGACGACCAATAAATACTTTGCTAGGTGCAACACAATAACCTATCTCATTCTCCCCACAGGTGCCGAACTGCAGGAGGCTGGAGAGGGAGACAGCAGCCAGCACAGCCAGTCCGCAAGCCCCCGAGCAGGACTCACGGATGTGGAGCTGGACACCACTTCGGACACGGACCACCCAGCAGGCCCATCTGGAGTGGCAGGGCACACCCGCTCCCCAGGGCCCCTCCTACCCACCAACCCATCATCCAGGGCTGCTGACCAGTCACAGACCCCTGCTGCCATGGTCGTTGCGGCCACTGCCACGGTCATAGCGGCCACTGCCACGGTCGTTGCGGCCACCACCACCGCCGCAACCATCACCACCACCACGTCATCACTGGCCACAGCCCCAGTGCAAGGGGTGGTCCGTCCGTCGGGGTCCACCCTGGGAGCCAGAGCGAGGACCGTGGTGAGAAATGTGGCTAGTGGGCAGGTCGGTGGCAGCAGTACTGGTAGGAGGAGCAGGGTCAGGCCAACGCCATCCGTGCCTGGGAGCCAAGCCCTGCCGCAACTCAACAGAGTCCTTGGGGCCTATGAAGAGGCCCAAGGACAATGGGCCAGGTCGGCTTCCGACACACGGGAGGTCCTAGGTGTGTTGAGGTCCATGGACGCCCATATGGGCCAATTCGTGACCCGTATGGACCAACTCCTGGACCTCATGGGCCAGCTGGTGGTGGCGGTGAGGGCACAAGCAAGGCCAGCAATACCACCTCCTCCACCACCCGCTGTGGCGCAGGGTCGAGCAGTATCGAGTTCCCCTGCATCCACAGCCAGTGAGCACACCTCAGCCACCACCAGCAGGTCACCACCACACCCCCCCCACCAAACGTGGAAGGGGCCTACCTGGGCATGTATGCCACGAGTCGCTTCGAGGCGTACCCGCTGTAGGGGCACCCTTGTTCGCCTCGCACCCATTGCGTCAATGGGAGCCCGGGTACGCGTTGTACATGCGGCTCCCATTGACTCAATGGGAGTCCGACCGACTCGAGTGCGATTGCATGCGTGCGCATCGTACTCGTTCGGTCGGACTGCCAGAGTCCGATTTGGTCGGAAATCTCTCCGGGTCCGGCTCGGTCGGAGAGATTTCCGGCCTGAATCGGAATCGGCCCCTTAATGTCTAAATATGTTAGAAATGTTTATACTGTCATTATAGACTGTGTTTAAGACCCCAGGGTTATCATTGTCCTGGGGAACACCCATGGCAGAGAAAGTGTGTTTCAAATATAAAAATCATGGAATTTGAAGTATATTGTCATGGGCCAAGCAGTCAATCAAATGGGCTTTTCATAGCCCAGAATCTGATTGGTGCCAGATTTTATGCCACAATATAATAGAGGCCAGCCGAATCAGATCTTCCAGGTAATTCATCCTTATTTCTTGCGATAAATTATATTTGTTGTAGCCCTTGGCACTATCAATAATTTGCTTACAAAGGCATCTTCAATGCTCTGAAGTAAAAGGGAGTCAGTAGTTCCCCCACACCAGCTCCATATAAGGTCAGTGCTGAACATGTTACCATATAAATATAATTAAGTTCCTTCACATGTCTATGTTGGAGTCTTGCAACTCTAAAGACTGCATTGACAGCTCTCTGAAACTGAATAGGCCTGATGTTCAGTTGATAGGACCACTTTAGCTCTTCATCAAAGTGGATACTGGAATAATAACACTTCTGAACCCCATTTATCAATGAGGTCCCGATCACATGTATTTTGACCTTGGTTTTTCCAGGTCTTGAAACCATAGTGTAAGTCTTGGAAATTTTACCGTTAGGTTAAACAAGCTCATAAAGACGGCAAAGCCATTCAACAGAAACTGTTGCCCCTTTGCTGTTCTTGCAATAAGAACAGCATATAAGAGTACAGAAATAGCTCACTTTTCAATTTGGGGCATATCCTTCTCACAATTCATTAAATAGTCATTCAAGCCATTTATATAAGGCAAAAAAAGAAAAGGTGCCAAAGTACATCCTTGCTGGACTCCCCAAAAAGATTTAATAGATAAGGTGCAGTCTCTGTCTTGGGAGTAATGAACCTTCACAAAGGTATCCCAATGCAAGCGGTAAAGGAGACCAATGGATGCTTGTTAGACCCCCAAGGACCTTAACAAGTCCCATAGTTTAGCACAGTTTACAGTATCAAAGGCAAAGGAAAGGACCATAAAAACCATATGAATGGCTCCTCCCCTGGCTCAAACGTTCCGTCCATCATCCCCTTTTGTATCGCTTCCTCCCCTGGCCTTCACATACTTTCCTAAGATCAGAGACAAGTTAAGACGCTGCTCAGTCATCCTCGTACCCTGGTGAAAACCAAATTAAACATCAGAGAAGATGTTATTATCCTCCAATCATTTCTCCAATCTGGACAATAAAACACACACCCAATATTTTAGAGGAGGTGTCAAGTAAATATATAGGATGTTAACCAGAGGTATGGTTTATATCTCCCTGGTCAAATATGGGGGACGGTGATTGCTTCTTTTCAGGAGTACAGGAGTGGGCCAGTTATTATGACACACAACAGATTAATCAATAAAAGCCCTCATAACTCCATATTAGCTGTAAAGATGTCATCTGGGACCCCATCAGGTCCAGGGGCTTTCTTGGAAGCGCCCTTGTCAATAGCATCAGTTACCTCACTAAGGCTGATTGACTGACTAAGAGCATTAGCAGATGCCATATTCACGTCAAACACCTCACCCTCATCTGGTAACGTGTTTCCCAGAGCAGCATGAAACACTGTTCTAAAGTGTTCCTCCCAACTATCCGTGCTAATGCGACAGACGAGTTTTGGTTTCTCGTAATTCGGAAAAAAGGCCTGTTCACAAGTGTCTAAAACCTCCTAGTGTCACTTGCATTTGAAGCCGCTATCAGATCATCCAAAGCCTTATGTTTAATTTCTTCCTTCCTGGCTTCTAGACGTGTTGTATATGGCTGCCGAGACTCTCCTCACATTAATATGAGACCTAGGGTAGGCTTTCAAAGCTTTTATCAGAGATTTATAGACTGCTAAGCAACTCAAGCTACTTTTTCCTTCCTGAATAGCTACTAAGAAGACTGCAGCTTGCACAGAACACAGCTGCATGTCTGATCACTGCCTCTTGCTGCTGCATCATATGCCTTGTACGGATTCTGTTGCACTGGTTCCCCATTAGAGAAAAAGTCTTATTCTAGTCATTTATCATAGTCAACCATGTATTTTATGGCATTGTTCCTTCTGTTGTGATCTCCAAATTTTACTTGCACACACCTCAACGGTTTGACATCCACCAGCCAATTTCAGCTTGATATCCCGAAGGCCAGAACTGTCTCTTATGGGCATAGAGCCTTTTCAGTGGCCACTGCAAGAGAATGGAAGAACTACCTCTTGAGCTTTGCTTCCTCCCATCTAATAAAGTTTTCCAGAAAAAAATGAAAGCTTTAATTTTTATATCTCTTTAATGTAAAACATTTCTATTCAATATTAATGTTTCCCATTGATGCTGTGTTACCCTTTCCAATGTCGAGAATACCCACTTCACATGTGCTACAAAAACAATCTATAACATAACATAACAAGACATGACATGACAATAATTTGTTATTTCATCTTCCTTAATTCCTAGCTTAAGATTTAGGCTACAAAGCATGATAAAATAGCGCTCTTAGCCTGTCTCTAATATACATAGTGAAGACAAAGTATGTCTCTACTATCTAGAATTATAAGTATATTCTGTTCCAGTTGGGAGATGATGTTGTGAAATGAATTTCTCTGAGATCAAACAACATGAAGCCAATATCACTCTTGTCATCATAACAAAAAAATTCCCCCCTCAGCCAATTAAGTGTGTGAGGTTTGTATACATTCCAGACAGCAGGCAATACACAATCTACACGCTAAATGAAAATTTGCAAACCCCATCACCTCTTGGCTAAGAGACATTTTATGAATTCCTTTCATTAATTGTGCTATATTTCAACACATGAGAAAACAAAATCCACCAACCAAATAAAAATGTGAGACACTACATAAGACTGATGAAACTATTATTGTATTATGACAAAATTGAATTAAAGGGGAGTTTTTTAAATGCAGAAAATAAAATATACAACCTGTATATGCAGAAGAACAAATGTAGTATGTCAAAGTATAAGAAAAAATAAATAAGACATATATAATTGCACAAAGAATTAATTGTAAAGAGATTATAGAAATCTTAACATTCCAAAAATAAATAACATGTACATAAAGAATTGAATGATTTTTCTCATTCTTTACTTTATATTTCATAACACCAACATATGTATAAATAATGTTTTTTCTTCTGATAATTGATATTCAACTATAAGACTTAAGACATTACATAAAAAGACATCATTAGTGCTCCCTAGGCTTACTTTTTGTCTGTGAGACATACCATGGATGTTGGTTCGTACATAAAACACATTAATATAGAGGCACATCCACATAATCCTAGAACACTGACGTATCCCCATCATCCAACACTAAAGACTGAGCCTGGGGAACCCTGACAATATATATAATTTTCTTTTACTGAATGCTATTTTATCTTTACATATCAGCTGCATTCTGTAGTACAAATACTAAGATGTACTGCATTCTGTAGCACACATTCTAAGATAAAATTGCCTCAAAGGAGAGTTTATGTGCAGAAAAGCTACACCTTCAGGCACAATAGCTATGCAGGGCAGAACACAGACACCATTGGCTCATACAACAAGGGTGTCTGCGTTGGCAATATGCAAGCACAAGTTCAACAGCAGTATGAGTTGGCACAACTGCACCATATTCTTCAATATATGGGCCAGTTCTGCTCTCTCCCTTTAATACAATGTAGCATACCAACTATAGCTTCTGAGCTTGGTGCATAAAATGTAAACCAATAAACCATTGGGATAGACATATAAAAAGAAAAATAGTTAGCCAAGAATACTTTAGACATTGTAAAAATAAAAACGTAAACATTATGGTGAGAGGCTAAGGGGCCGATTCCGATCTCGGTCGGAGGCGCACCCAATACTATTCGGTCGGGAAAAAAGCCATGCGAAAGCCAGTTTCCCGACCGATCCGTACAGCACACCGAACGAGCAAGTACGATGCGCACAACAGCAAAAATCCCGGCCGAGCCGTACTCACCCAAACCAGGTCCTGTTCTCCGACCGAGGCGAATCCGGAAACGCCGAATCGAGTCGCACGGAAGGGAAAATGCAGCCCCGTCCGGCCGGACAAGTACGATGCGCTTTCCGTACGCGCCCGAACCCGTCGCTACGCACGGCACGTCAAAGCATCCGGGAGAGGCGCACATAAGCTCCGAATCGCGCCACAACACGATCCACGGCTACGAGACGAACACAGCACCGACGAGGACGACGCGAAGCGACGAGGACGAAGCCAAGCGACGAGGACGACGCGAAGCAACGAGAAGGACGAACGGCACGAACCAACCATGAATCCCTTCGTCCCGATCATACCAATATTCTACATCTACTACCGGAACAGGCACGGACGCGTACGGCGCAGAAGGTAAGTCAGACACCAACCACAAAACACATACAACACGTACACGACACATCACACACATACACTGGGAATCTGAATATACTTACACCAGCAACAGCAGCACCATAGGGGCGGGATGCCCATCACCAATGCCACATATGCACACAGGGGCCTGAATGCGCGCCACCACCCCAACCCAGGGGGCTGGATGCCAACCACCACAACCACCCTCAGCCAGGGGGGCAGGATGCCTACCACTACTACCACCCTCACCCAGGGGGCAGGATGCCCACCACTACTACCACCCTTAGCCAGGGGGCTGGATGCCTACCACCACCCTTAGCCAGGGGGGCTGGATGCCTACCACTACTACCACCCCCACCCAGGGGGCAGGATGCCTACCACTACTACCACCTCACCCAGGGGGCAGGATGCCCACCACTACTACCACCCTCACCCAGGGGGCAGGATGCCCACCACTACTACCACCCTTAGCCAGGGGGGCAGGATGCCCACCACTACTACCACCCTTAGCCAGGGGGGCTGGATGCCTACCTACCACCCTTAGCCAGGGGGCTGGATGCCTACCACTACTACCACCCCACCCAGGGGGGCAGGATGCCTACCACTACTACCACCCTCACCCAGGGGGGCAGGATGCCCACCACTACTACCACCCTCACCCAGGGGGCAGGATGCCCACCACTACTACCACCCTTAGCCAGGGGGCAGGATGCCTACCACTACTACCACCCTCACCCAGGGGGCAGGATGCCCACCACTACTACCACCCTTAGCCAGGGGGGCTGGATGCCTACCACTACTACCACCCTCAACCAGGGGGGCAGGATGCCTACCACTACTACCACCCTCACCCAGGGGGCAGGATGCCCACCACTACTACCACCCTTAGCCAGGGGGCAGGATGCCCACCACTACTACCACCCCCACCCAGGGGGCAGGATGCCTACCACTACTACCACCCTCACCCAGGGGGGCAGGATGCCCACCACTACTACCACCCTTAGCCAGGGGGGCAGGATGCCCACCACTACTACCACCCTCACCCAGGGGGCAGGATGCCCACCACTACTACCACCCTTAGCCAGGGGGCAGGATGCCTACCACTACTACCACCCTCACCCAGGGGGGCAGGATGCCCACCACTACTACCACCCTTAGCCAGGGGGCAGGATGCCTACCACTACTACCACCCTCACCCAGGGGGCAGGATGCCCACCACTACTACCACCCTCACCCAGGGGGCAGGATGCCCACCACTACTACCACCCTTAGCCAGGGGGCTGGATGCCTACCACTACTACCACCCTTAGCCAGGGGGGCTGGATGCCTACCACTACTACCACTCTCAACCAGGGGGGCAGGATGCCTACCACTACTACCACCCTCACCCAGGGGGGCAGGATGCCCACCACTACTACCACCCTTAGCCAGGGGGCTGGATGCCTACCACCACCCCTTAGCCAGGGGGGCTGGATGCCTACCACTACTACCACCCTCAACCAGGGGGGCAGGATGCCTACCACTACTACCACCCTCACCCAGGGGGGCAGGATGCCCACCACTACTACCACCCTTAGCCAGGGGGTGCCAGATGCCCACCACTACCACCCTTAGCCAGGGGGCAGGATGCCCACCACTACTACCACCCTTAGCCAGGGGGGCTGGATGCCTACCACCACCCTTAGCCAGGGGGGCTGGATGCCTACCACTACTACCACCCCCACCCAGGGGGCAGGATGCCTACCACTACTACCACCCTCACCCAGGGGGGCAGGATGCCCACCACTACTACCACCCTCACCCAGGGGGGCAGGATGCCCACCACTACTACCACCCTTAGCCAGGGGGCAGGATGCCCACCACTACTACCACCCTTAGCCAGGGGGGCTGGATGCCTACCACCACCCTTAGCCAGGGGGCAGGATGCCCACCACTACTACCACCCTCACCCAGGGGGCAGGATGCCCACCACTACTACCACCCTTAGCCAGGGGGCAGGATGCCTACCACTACTACCACCCTCACCCAGGGGGGCAGGATGCCCACCACTACTACCACCCTTAGCCAGGGGGCAGGATGCCTACCACTACTACCACCCTCACCCAGGGGGGCAGGATGCCCACCACTACTACCACCCTCACCCAGGGGGCAGGATGCCCACCACTACTACCACCCTTAGCCAGGGGGCTGGATGCCTACCACTACTACCACCCTTAGCCAGGGGGCTGGATGCCTACCACTACTACCACCCTCAACCAGGGGGGCAGGATGCCTACCACTACTACCACCCTCACCCAGGGGGCAGGATGCCCACCACTACTACCACCCTTAGCCAGGGGGGCTGGATGCCTACCACCACCCTTAGCCAGGGGGGCTGGATGCCTACCACTACTACCACCTCAACCAGGGGGGCAGGATGCCTACCACTACTACCACCCTCACCCAGGGGGGCAGGATGCCCACCACTACTACCACCCTTAGCCAGGGGGTGCCAGATGCCCACCACTACCACCCTTAGCCAGGGGGCAGGATGCCCACCACTACTACCACCCTTAGCCAGGGGGGCTGGATGCCTACCACCACCCTTAGCCAGGGGGGCTGGATGCCTACCACTACTACCACCCCCACCCAGGGGGCAGGATGCCTACCACTACTACCACCCTCACCCAGGGGGGCAGGATGCCCACCACTACTACCACCCTCACCCAGGGGGCAGGATGCCCACCACTACTACCACCCTTAGCCAGGGGGCAGGATGCCCACCACTACTACCACCCTTAGCCAGGGGGGCTGGATGCCTACCACCACCCTTAGCCAGGGGGCTGGATGCCTACCACTACTACCACCCTCAACCAGGGGGGCAGGATGCCTACCACTACTACCACCCTCACCCAGGGGGCAGGATGCCCACCACTACTACCACCCTTAGCCAGGGGGCAGGATGCCCACCACTACTACCACCCCCACCCAGGGGGCAGGATGCCTACCACTACTACCACCCTCACCCAGGGGGGCAGGATGCCCACCACTACTACCACCCTTAGCCAGGGGGGCAGGATGCCCACCACTACTACCACCCTCACCCAGGGGGCAGGATGCCCACCACTACTACCACCCTTAGCCAGGGGGCAGGATGCCTACCACTACTACCACCCTCACCCAGGGGGCAGGATGCCCACCACTACTACCACCCTTAGCCAGGGGGCTGGATGCCTACCACTACTACCACCCTCAGCCAGGGGGGCAGGATGCCTACCACTACTACCACCCTCACCCAGGGGGGCAGGATGCCCACCACTACTACCACCCTTAGCCAGGGGGCAGGATGCCCACCACTACTACCACCCCACCCAGGGGGCAGGATGCCTACCACTACTACCACCCTCACCCAAGGGGGCAGAATGCCCACCACTACTACCACCCTTAGCCAGGGGGGCAGGATGCCCACCACTACTACCACCCTCACCCAGGGGGCAGGATGCCCACCACTACTACCACCCTTAGCCAGGGGGCAGGATGCCTACCACTACTACCACCCTCACCCAGGGGGGCAGGATGCCCACCACTACTACCACCCTTAGCCAGGGGGCAGGATGCCTACCACTACTACCACCCTCACCCAGGGGGGCAGGATGCCCACCACTACTACCACCCTCACCCAGGGGGGCAGGATGCCCACCACTACTACCACCCTTAGCCAGGGGCTGGATGCTACTACCACCCTTAGCCAGGGGGCTGGATGCCTACCACTACTACCACCCTCAGCCAGGGGGGCAGGATGCCTACCACTACTACCACCCTCACCCAGGGGGGCAGGATGCCCACCACTACTACCACCCTTAGCCAGGGGGGCTGGATGCCTCACCACCACCCTTAGCCAGGGGGGCTGGATGCCTACCACTACTACCACCCTCAACCAGGGGGGCAGGATGCCTACCACTACTACCACCCTCACCCAGGGGGCAGGATGCCCACCACTACTACCACCCTTAGCCAGGGGGTGCCAGGATGCCCACCACCACTACCACCCTTAGCCAGGGGGCTGGATGCCTACCACTACTACCACCCTCACCCAGGGCGGGCTGGATGCCTACCACTACTACCACCCTTAGCCAGGGGGCTGGATGCCTACCACTACTACCACCCTCACCCAGGGGGCAGGATGCCTACCACTACTACCACCCTCACCCAGGGGGCAGGATGCCCACCACTACTACCACCCTTAGCCAGGGGGGCTGGATGCCTACCACTACTACCACCCCCACTCATAGGATGGACAATGCATGACACAACAAGCACACCACAACCTAGGGAATGCAAGATTAAGACATCCCCCACCACCATGACAAGCGTGTGAGCAAGCTGTGTCAAATGCCTACAACACCGAACATGACATTGAACATACAATGTGACCCCTAGCACATGTGCCACACATATATGTGTGTGGCACCCACAATGCAAGCAGCCCATGACCATTGTGGCAATGGGGCCTAAACCCCCATCATCACAGTGACCAAAAGGCAAGTGTGGGGTCCATAGCTGAAGCACATTTTGACCATTGTGGCAATGGGGTCTAAACCCCCATCATCACAGTAACCAAAAGGCAAGTGTGGGGTCCATAGCTGAAGCACATTTTGACCATTGTGGCAATGGGGTCTAAACCCCCATCATCACAGTGACCAAAAGGTAAGTGTGGGGTCCATAGCTGAAGCACAGTTTGACCATTGTGGCAATGGGGTCTAAACCCCCATCATCACAGTGACCAAAAGGCAAGTGTGGGGTCCATAGCTGAAGCACATTTTGACCATTGTGGCAATGGGGTCTACACCCTCATCATCACAGTGACCAAAAGGTAATTGTTGACAAAGAAAGAGCTGCAACTGCCAAACTGCATGGATCATTCCTGGTCACAGAACCAAAAACTCATCTGTGGCAAAGTAGTGTATGTGTCCCATTGCAACATAAATTGGGGGAGCCAAATACTGCAGTGCAAATGAAACATTCCTTTGGCCATGTGCAGACAAACAACACCCATGGTGGCTGAGACCGTCAACAGTCATCAATGACACAATGACAGAAGTGACCATCAGAATGCAGAACCACATATTTGCACCAATGGGCACACAAATGCAGATACCCTGTGGAGACAGCAGATGTGAGGTGAACAGATACCATACCATGGCAGCAATGGGACACACAAACCATGATCACTGTGCTGACCGATGACCTAGGAGTCCCAGGGACAGCAGGGGAAACACACCAAACAACATACAGCCAATGGCACACCCAAGATATGCCAATGCAGTGGTGCAGATGCACAAACACAAACAGGCAGACCAACACTGTCATCATACACAGCAGGTGAGGGGTGGGGGTGCCATTGTCCCCAGGCAACAACACAACACATGAGGAGAGCTGAATACCAATCATACAGATGTGCATACACTGCCACACTAAGGTAACTCATGGATCCAAATCCCCTATGTGGGCAAGCAGGCATTGACAGGTGAGAGGGAGCACAAAACACACATGTCACACAGGCACGTAGGAACAACAACTGACACAGCAAGTCACAGACACACCACAGCACCACCCCCAGGGCCCCCACAATGTGGTGACCCTGGGCTGAAGAAAAATACCACTGTGATGACAAAGCTAAATGTCGTTCACACTGTGAACCACAGTCAGGTGTCCTGAGCAACTAACTACCATCACACCTACACAAGCACAAATCAATCAGCATGGCCAGTAAGCCAAGGCCAACATGGAGGCAGGGGACTAGCCGGGCAACAACTCTCATCTGCACACACTCAACACCACACCCTCGACCTCCAACAATGTGCAGCAGTGAAGTACACATGCACTGGTGACATTGCACATGCACCCATTACTATTCCAGGGTGGTGGGTGGGAACCAAGGTGTAGAAACACATCACACATGGACACTCAACAAGACTCCTGAATGTCTGACACACTGCACACTACGCTGTACATGGACATGACGGCAATACCACACCGACCAATGGGATCCCAGCCACAGTCACACACCAATGAAGAAGCCAAGGTCACCCACAAAGAACACACATAGACAACAACCAACATTGCAGCCCGGACCCTAAGGAGTGCCAGCAGTCACACACACAACGTGTCACAATCACTGAAAGATAACACAAACTGGAAATCACATGACAGGGGCAAACAACAAGTGCCAAAGGGAAACCTGACTGTGACCCATCTGCGTCAGCACACAAACTCTGCCCTGACAGCAAACACACCTATGGGTGACACCCTGATGACCAGTAATGTGCCATGCACCCACATCACAGAGAACACAGGGAGAAGACTTTGGGGGAACATAGCTCAAGTCAGCAAGCATCACAAACAGGTACAACACTAGGGATCACAGCATGCGCAGATGAATGGAAGTGAACACACAGACATGCACATACAACACACACCTTGGGCGCAGGCAATGTCACACGTGTACACACTGCCATGAGGGGACTCCACTCCTGTGTGAGGAAAGCTGTGCCATATGTTGCCTCAGTAGGGCCCCATCATGTCAGCTGAGCACTTGGTCACACAATCAACAATTAGCACCAAATGAGGGCTCCCATCACATCAGCCTGGTCATGGATGTGCCAACGGAATCATCAGCACAGATCCAACACACTTGTATAGCAATGTTGCACTGACTACACGGATGAGTCCCTCCCCATTGATGCCCAAACCTGCATGTCCACTGGAGATGGCAACACGGTCAGGGAAGTAGACAAATGCAACGATGGCAGGCACAACAGATGTGCAGGGGTGGAAGCCACAGATGTGAAATTGCCAATGTAAGTAGGAAACCCATTGCCAAATACTGAACACATGACACCCTCAGATGCTGCTATTGATGACATGGATACACCACATGATAGGACACATTCCCCCTGGACCACATGGGTTCCTGCACAGTAACACTTCATAATCATGAGACCAGATATCACCATCACTGCAGCAAGGGCATGGTTAGCTGCACCAACAACATGTACATCTGAAGCATGAGCACTAGAGAAAAGAAAGTTGCTTTATTCAGCATATGTGTTGAGGCCATAACGAAGTCCTGAAAAATAGAGCAAAGGCCAATGGCCAGTCCATTGTCAAAGTTCAAACAGGGTGACACTGGCAGATGTCACCCTACGCATGCCTGCACAATACCAGGGACAATCCACTAGGAGGGGCAACCGGGGGCAGGCCAGGCACCGCAGGGACAGGATCAGGGCTCACCAGGGGGAGTCAGGGAAGGGGTGGTGGGTGCTGGAGAGCCACTGACAACTGCAGTGGAGGTGTCTGACATGGTGTGTGCCGGCACAACTGGGGGCATGACACAGATGTCGTGGGTGCCGGCACAACTGCAGTGGACCCTGCAGATGGGGTGGACAGGTCCGCCACTGCAGTGCCCAAGTCAGACAGGGCGGTAGTGGACTCCACTGCAGTGCCTACCTCCAGGGGAGGAGAATGGGGAACAGGCAAGGTGGGTTGGACAGAGGGGAGGACACCCTCACCACATCAGTGGCACAGACAAGCGCAGCGGGGGTGTGGTGCTGGGAGAGCAAGTGGCAGGGGGAGAAGGCCGGAGCATCTTGGGGATGGTATATCTGTGGGTGGGGGAACCTGGGGCAGGGTGTGGTGGGGGCACCTGTGCAGTGGGGGCCTGAGGGATGGAGGACGGAGACCTTGTGCCTGAGCTGCAGGGCGGTGGCGGGGTCTTGCTCTTAGCACTCCGGGGGACTTGCGGGTGGGGGCCTCAGTCCGTCTGCGCCTGGGGGAGGGTGTCCGGGGGCGAGGGGCACTCTGCTCCGTGTGGGTGGGCTTCCTCTTCCCCGGGATGCTGGAGCAGCTTCATCGGTGGGGAAGAGGCCGAGGTCACAGAGGAAGAGCTGCTGTGACTTTGGGGTTGCAGGTGAGGCAAGGGAGGGTGCTTTGGAGGGAGAGGGAACTGAGGACTGCGCAGTGCATGTGGATGCGTGTGTGTGTTCCAGGGCCCCATCCCCTGTGAGTCTGGCTTCAGTCCCCTGAATGTGCTTGCGTGTGCGTTTTGTCATTGGCGTGTGTGTCAGTGTGCTGGATGGTGTGTGTGCTGGTGTGTGCCAGTGTGTGTGTGCCTGGGATGGGTAAGGTGCTGGGGAGTGTGGATGGAGCAGAGGCAGGAGGGGTGAGGGACCGTTTGAGGAGGGACACTGCTGCCGTCAGGGAGGAGTCCATGGACCTATTGCCCCTCTGTAGGTCAGACATGCCCGATGAGATGCCCTCCATGAGACGACACCAGCTGAGTCAACAGCGCGGTGTGCGCATGGAGGACACTCAGCATGGCTGTCTGCCCTACATGGAGCTGGCGAAGGAGGTACACAGACTCCTCACTCAGGGCAGCAGGGGACACAGGGGCAGGGGGTGCGGTGCCTGGCCCAAAGGAGACACGCTCCCGGACATGGGAGCCTCCACGGACCTGGGGAATGGGAGCCGATGGGAGGGCGGTGGTGGTGCTGGTGGTGGCGGGGACAGCAACACTAGCTGGGGTGTGGTG
Source organism: Calotriton arnoldi (assembly GCA_963921515.1). Lineage (NCBI taxonomy): Eukaryota > Metazoa > Chordata > Amphibia > Caudata > Salamandridae > Calotriton > Calotriton arnoldi. The sequence goes on from CAWUFW010002526.1 coordinate 1,554,986, forward strand.
GCTGCTGACACCCGCCTCCACAAGGGAGTCATCCTCCGAGTTGCTCTGGTCCTCAGCTGAGGTGGATGCTGCTGAGGACTCCTCGGTGTGGCTCCCTCGCCCTCCGTGCCACTGGGTCCCTCCGACCACTCCTCGGCTGCTGACCCAGTCTGGCTCTCCGGCTCCTCCTGGTCCGTGGAGCTGTCCCCTTCCGTGGCCGTGGATGTATCTGCAAACAATGGGGAAACAGACAGACATCAGTCACCTGCACATAACGCACACACCACTGTGAGCACAGCACATCACAGAGCAAGCCCTGGCATCATTAGTTGTACATTGCTAAAAGTGCACTAATTGAACAGGAGAAGTCAATTGTCAGTCTGATGCCAAGCATGGCACTCACATCCCACATGGCCTTGCACCCATCTGTCTGGTGTCTGTTGGATTGCAACACCCCAGTGTTGACACATGCACCAAGTACACAGTAGTTGGACAGTGCAGAGGACACGGTGTGGACACATCACAGCTCTTGCCACTGAGTCAGTACAGGTTTACGGATGTAAGGGATGCCCAGAGTCAAATAGGAAATGCATGTGATGCATACCAGCGACAGACACCATGATGCACCCATGTCCTGATAGCCAGCGCCACTATGGTGTGCATGTAGCACATGTCACTCCCCTGCAGGATCACCAATCAGTAGACACATGCCATGGCGGAGGCATGACTGCAAAGTCATACATCACTGTCTCAGTGATGTATGACTTTGCAGCCAGACAACAACACTCTGCACTGTGTCACAATAGTAGGTCATGGGGAATGCAAGTCCTGGAGCTGCACAAGTGCACATGTACATCCCCCCACAACACATCCTCTTAACCCTCATCTGTCCAGGTCATACCTATTGGACATATGGGAGACCTGTGACACTACCCTCTGAACCTGAGCCCCTCACACTCTGCTGTGCATGGGGAACAGCTGCCTGAACTTCACATTTACATGCCCCAGTCTGCATGGGCAGCTGATCAGACACCTATGTGTCACACAAGTATCGTCTCCTATGGTCACATCTCCAGTGGCATGCTGAGCCCCTACCAAGAAACTCCACAGCAGTCCTGGCGACTAATCCACAGCACACTGACACAGAGGCAGACACCTGAGGGGTCAAATCACTGTGCACAATGTGTCCTCTGATACACGGGAGTGGGAGTACAGAGTGTATTGTATGGCCTGGAGTAGGCATGACTGTCCAGCCCCACATGAATGAGGGATGAGCCCTGGACTGTAGGCAGCTGGCTAAGTATGTGTGACACACGTCATATACATACTCCTGGGGCCCAAACATTGTTCCCACCCGCAGCATGGGTGTGTGCCAGGTACCCCAGCCACATGTGGTGGATCAGCTCAGCAATTGGACCACAGATCAAAGTAACACGCTGAATACATGTCAGAATACAGGCATTGTGTAAGCAATGGACCCACCCATGATGCCCACCACAGAGTCAGGGAAACAGATGCTGTCTCCCACCTTGAGTCAAGCAAACTGCAAGGACACAGTCCTAAGTGACAGAATTCCCTGCATGTAAGGGCCACACCTGGGTATCAGATGAGGAGTGGGCAGTGCACAATAGAGGGACATGGCTCCTGGACAACATGACTGCTGTACTGTGGCAGTTCAACCTGGCCCGAGGAGGGCACATAGCATGTTAGACAGAGTACACAGTGCAGTCTTTGACTCACCCCCTCCTTGCTGCTCTCTGGCCTTCAGCTGCCCATCCAGGTCTGGAAAGACCACCGCCAGGATCCTGAGCATGTGGGGGTCAGGGTCCGTGTTCCGCCCCTCCTGCGAGGAGGCGACAGCTTCAGCTGGACCCGTGCAATCCTCCGGGTCCAGCCCCGAAGGTCCTGCCACCTCTTTTGGCAGTTGCGGATCCGGCGCTTGTAGACCCCCACGGACCGGACAGCCCGGACGATGTCCTTCCAGATCTCATGCTTCCGATGGGCAGAAGCCTGTCAGGATGACAAAGTGATAAGGCCATTACTACACATGCAACATATCCGTGCATGACACAGTTGCATATACATGTCGCAATCACAGGGGCACATGGTGTACCCAGGCAGTGCACGGCTGCCCATGGACAGTTTTCCAGAAGTCACTACATGGTATCATTGCATGGGGAGTAAAACCCTGTTCAGAAGCACTGTCACTGCACCATACCTGTCCAGTGCAAGTCACTACACACTATGGGGGGTGACAACTACTCAGTGAGCCTGCTAGCCAGTGGTGTGCTGACTCTCAGCCTTGCTAGTCAGACAAAATGCACATTCAGAAAGGCAGTGCACAGAACACTCACCTGCTCCCTGGTGTCCCATACAGCTTGCTGTACTGTGGAAGTAGGCTGTCCAGCAGGGCCTGGTTCTCTTCAAGGCTGAAGGCTGGGGCTCTCTCCACAGTACGTGCCATTGCAGGGTCCAGAGGGGCAGAGACAGCAGCAGTGCAGTGGCAGATGTCGTCCTGGAGCATGTAGTGCAGGCAAGTGGGCTCTCAGGGGAACATGCAGCAATATATATGTGCTGGAGAGGCAGATACTGTCCCTTGTGTCCAAAGTGATAGGTCCAAGTCGTTTGCATCTTCTGAATCTGGCCAATCCATGGAATAGCAGCACCAAAACACGCCCACAGCATCCTTCAAAATTTCAACTTCATGACATACATGATTTTGCAACATTGTTGTGGGTGACCAACTGATTTTCCAGCAACCGACTCGTTCGAATATTCGAAAACGCGTCCGTTGCCAGGCAAGCCCATTGTCAATGGGTGCGCACCGATCGGTCCATTGAGGTTACAACGCGCACAGGGGTACAACGCGTACACGCACACATTGAAAGCAATGGGCCGGCCGGAGGCACCGATCGGTCCATTGCTGTTCAACGCGCACAGGGGTACAACGCGTACCGCACACATTGAAAGCAATGGGCCGGCCGGAGGCACCGATCGGTCCATTGCAGTACAACGCGCACAGGGGTACAACGCGTACCCGCACACATTGAATGCAATGGGCCGGCCGGAGGCACCGATCGGTCCATTGCTGTTCAACGCGCACAGGGGTACAACGCGTACCCGCACACATTGAATGCAATGGGCCGGCCGGAGGCACCGATCGGTCCATTGCAGTACAACGCGCACAGGGGTACAACGCGTACCCGCACACATTGAATGCAATGGGCCGGCCGGAGGCACCGATCGGTCCATTGCAGTACACGTGCACAGGGGTACAACGCGTACCGCACACATTGAATGCAATGGGCCGGCCGGAGGCACCGATCGGTCCATTGCAGTACAACGCGCACAGGGGTACAACGTGTACCCGCACACATTGAAAGCAATGGGCCGGCCGGAGGCACCGATCGGTCCATTGCTGTTCAACGCGCACAGGGGTACAACGCGTACCCGCACACATTGAATGCAATGGGCCGGCCGGAGGCACCGATCGGTCCATTGCTGTTCAACGCATCACTGTACATGTGACTGGCATATGTCAGCATGCCTGTCTCAGATGGACATATGCCAGCCACAGATAGCTCCCAGGGAGTGAGGGGCACACCTACATCACGACAGCCTGTCCAAACCTTATCATAAGGCATGTAAGGCTGCATTTCCTATTGTGTGTATGTTGGTGTACATGTTGTCCTGTGGGTGTCACCTGTGGGCAGCCACCCCCAGGCTGTGCACGTGTTCATGGGGACAGGATCCTGGGTGTTACGTGTACGTGACCACTGTGATGTGCAACTGTTCATATCTGTGCATGTGCCATGGTCACATTTCACAGTGGTGTTTGTGTATGTCATGTCACATACCCCGTGAGTCCCATGTGGGACGGTATGTTTGAGCCAGGGTGTCCCAGTGGCACAATAGTGATGGCCCTCCACAGTCTTTGTGCATGTAGTGTTTACAATGTCTCTGATTTCATGTGCACAATGGGAGACAGTCTCCACATCCACGTTGTGTGTGCATGGACTCTGATGTTGTGCGTGTGTGTCACAGACGTCCATGGCTCTCCTGCCATGGCAAGTGTGGCCACTACCTGTGGGGGTCATGTTTGTTTTGTTGTGGTGTACACATGATACTCCAGGTGATGCCAGTGTCCATGTGGCATTACAGGGTCCCTGGGAATGTGCCTGTCGTTGAGCTGTGGTGCCTGGGGCACATCTGTCCTCACATGTCACTGGGGGGTGACTGTGACACAGCATCATGATATCCAATGGGCCAACCTGGGACAAATTGATGCCACCTGTAGGACCGTGTTGACAGATGTTGGCCATGTATGTACCATACATGTCGTTCCGGTACTGCACACTTCATGTAGTTGTGCCTCATGATGATGTATGTTGGGATCTTGAGTGTGTTCAATGCCGCATATGTGGGGTGACTGACGATCTTGCTTACTTCTCCTCTGCACTGCAGGGCTCCTGCTGTCCATCGGCCATTCCCAGACCTGGCAACGATGGTGGAACGGGACAGCATCCGACGGTACCGCTTCACCAGGCAGCTGATTGAGGATTTGGCAGTGCAGTTGTCCCCACATTTGCAGCCTGGCCGGCCGTATCCTACAGCGCTGACCCCCAAGGTGAAGGTGATGGCAGCCCTACACTTCTTTGCCACCGGTACCTTCCAACATACTGTGGCGTCTGCTGGTGGGATGTCACAGACCATGTTCAGCCGTGTGCTCCGCGATGTTCTTGGCGGCAATGTTGCTCTTCCTGAACCGGTACATCTATTTCCCTAGACTGCGACGACTCACTGACGTGAAGAGTGACTTTTATGCCCTGGGGAGGATGCCGCATGTCATTGGCTCCATTGATGGGACACATGTGGCTTTGGTACCACCACAGGCCCAGGAGCAGGCCTACAGGAACCGCAAGCACTACCACTCGGTCAATGCACTGGTGGTGTGTCTTGCAGACATGACCATCACACACGTGTGTGCCCGTTTCCCTGGTTCAGCACACGATGCCTTTGTGATGAGGAGTAGTCGCATCCCCAGGTTGATGGCACAGATGCAGAACCAGCGTGCCTGGCTTGTCGGTGTGTACTGACTTTGTGCCATTGTGTGTGATCTGATCTGTAGTATTCCGCCCACTTTTCCAAGTCAGCTGATGTGCACTTGTCTGTCCGTAGGTGACTCGGGATACCCCAACATGCCGTGGTTGCTGACACCCCTCAGGAACCCTGTGACACCTGCCCAGATGCGCTACAATGAGGCACATGGTCGGACCAGGAGAGTGATTGAGCGGACCTTTGGTCTCCTGAAGAGCCGCTTCCGCTGCCTGGACAAGACCGGAGGGTCCCTCCCATATGCCCCTGCGAAAGTGTGCAAGATTATCATCGTCTGCTGCATGCTCCACAACCTGGCAGTGCGGAAGGAGTTGCCTCTCATCCAGGATGACGATGACCAACATCCGCCACCTGTGGAGGATCCTGGCCTGGACCACGATGCCAGTGACGATGATGATGATGATGATGATGGTGATGGTGATGTCCGCACACAGCTCATCACCAACTTCTTTAGCTGAATGTGAGTATCCTGAGGTGTCATGTGAATGATGTGAGTTGGCATGATGTGTGGGTGGTGCTCTGGTGCTGTTGGAGTGTGTCCATGGGCTACTTGACAGGATGTGTGTTGCGATGTGTGGTGACAGGTGGGCTGTACTCCCCAACAGTGTTGACATGCTAACTTGGTTCTGGGTGGGTATCTTGTAACATGTATTGTGCATGAGTTTTGCTGTTCTGTCCTGTACTGCATTGCTTTTGACTGTGTGTCATTTCTGTCCTTCACAGGGTACTTTCAGATTCGTTTGGTCAACTGTGTCCACCGACGACGTGATTGCACATCCAGGCTGGTAGCTGTTGTGTCCCTACAGGTGATGTGCGCCACACCCATGGACTTCCTTCTGTCTACAGTTGTTGACTGTGTGCCCGCTACCAGGTGGGGTTACCTTGCATCTGTAGTGGTTACGGCATGTTGCTACTGTGTAATAAACCTGTGCTTCACTTAGTGATGTGCGTTGTCTGTGGTCACACATTTGACTGCCATTTGCTTACTGCACCTGTGGGCTACTTGACTACAACTGGGAATGGGTGTGGTGTCTGTGCATTGCACCGTCTTCCCTGGCAACATCAGTGTAGGCAATGAGTCAGATGGCCTAGGTGTGTATGTGTTGTGTAGCCCTGGTGGTGTGTCTCCCTCATATGTGTCACGTTGCCTGTACTCACATGCCTGTGTTGTCCTTGCTGTTGCAGTTCGCATTCACAGTGTAATTTTGCTGTTCATCATCCCCATAACAGCACCCACGTTGGAATCACGACAGAGGCAAGTATGGTGTATTATTGTGTTTATTGTGATACATCTGTGATAATAGTGCATAGGATGGATTGTGCTGTACATGAATCTTGCAATCCCAAGTTCCTAGATGAATAGAAAGTCCAGGTAGACAGGATCCCCAGTATCGGGGCCACAGTTGTCTGACACATTGTTCCAACTTGTACTCCCCATGCAATGTGTGGGAGTAGTGTTGCCATCAACAGGGTGAACAGTCTGTGCACAAAGGCGAAAATCCAGAACAGGTTCAGGCTTCCTGGGAGTTGCGCTTGGCCATCAGCCTCTCACTTTCCCCTCCTCGGACGACCCCTCTTCTTGGGGGGGCCCTCAAGTGCAGGCTGCTGCGGTGCAGGGGACTCTCCACCAGAGTCCTCCTCCCTCCCTGTGGCAGTTGCAGTTTGTTCGGTACCAGATGTTGTTGGCACACAGGGAGGTGTGGACTGGTTGCTGTTCATCTGGCGGAGGCATTGTAAAATGTCCCTGTGCACCGCCGTCATCTCATGTAGTACATCCCACTTGGACTCCACGCGGGACATGTGGGAGTCCACACGTGACATGTGTGACTCCACGTGGGACATGTGGGAGTCCAAGCGGGCATGATGGGCAGCCTGCTGCTGTTTGATGTCTCTGAGGAGCCCCACTACCTGGCTGAGCTCTCCGGTGCTGGACTGGTACGCATCAGCTATGCGTACCAGTTGTGGGTCTTCATGCACACCAGCAACGTCTGCAAGCAGCGACCTCTGTCTCCCACCCCTCCCACCACCCCTGCTGACATGTGCAGTGTGTGCAGTTGCACGCACAGATAACCCTGGTCCACCTTGGGGGTTGGTGGTGGTGGTGGTGTCCATGGCCCCAGGTTGGTCCAGGGTCACTGCGCTGGTGTTGTTCCTTATTCTGTCCATGTCGGCAGGGATGGTATTCGTGGTGACAGTCGTTGGAGGGGTGGGTGCAGGGGTGCAGCTGGTGGACCTGCTGGTGCTGCAGCTGGTGGTCCTGCTGGTGCAGCATGTTGACTTGCACCGGATGTGCCAGGTTGTTCTTCATCGTCCGAGGAGGACAGAGGCTGTACGACGCCAGTGAGCTCGGCATCCTCTTGAGCCTGGGACTGGGACTCCTCAGCGTCTGCTGCTGTGTCCCTATCATCACCTGTTTTTGGGAGACACAAACAATGTATGTCATGTTTCTGCAGGCATCAGTGGTTGACACACCTGACAGTTGTGACTGTGCCTCGGGGTGCGGGCCTGTACATTGTATTGTCCTAAGTCGTCACAGTCAGGGGTTGATATTGGTGTGGCACATTGTCCTGCATTATTTGGGCATTTCTATGTATTCTCTGGGGTGTGAACATGGTCTGCATTGATTGTGTTTGGTTGACAGCCAGACCTCCTTCCCACCCACCCACCCACCCAGTCAGTTATCCCACCATGGAACGTGCTTGCATTGCAGGGAGTGTAAGTTGTCTCTCAGGATGTCAGTCAGTGGTGTCCTGCTGTTTGTTGGTGCACAGTTGCCAGCAGGGCCTTGTGCTCCCCACAGCAGTAGCCAGTGTCAGCCATCTTGTGAGTCCTTCTCCACTCCCTGTGATGTGAGCATGGTTCAGGGTGGTGTTGATGGGCCAGTTGTGGGGGTGACCAATATCAGTGACTACGACTCCCATCATGCTATTGCCTCCACCCCCTTCCCAGCATGCCCATGCTTCCTTCCTTTGACTCTGCTTCCCTGTGGGGTGGGCTGGCTGTGCTGACAGGATGGCTGGGAGTGTTGTCCTGGCAGTTGTTTGGCTAAGAGTCCCAAGAGTGTCCCTGTGCTTCACACAACATAACCCAGGGTGGTGGTGCTTTGTGGGATCTTGTGTTAGGATGGAGGGCATTGCATTCTACCAGGTGGGTACTGTGGAGTTTGTGTTGGGGGGGGTGAGGGGAGGTGCTGGTGACTATGGTCAGTGCTGCAAGTCCCCCTTCCCACCCAGCTAGCCGGATATCCCACCATGGAACGTGCTTGCATTGCAGGGAGTGTAAGTTGTCTCTCAGGATGTCAGTCAGTGGTGTCCTGCTGTTTGTTGGTGCACAGATGCCAGCAGGGCCTTGTGCTCCCCACAGCAGTAGCCAGTGTCAGCCATCTTGTGAGTCCTTCTCCACTCCCTGTGATGTGAGCATGGTTCAGGGTGGTGTTGATGGGCCAGTTGTGAGGGTGACCAATATCAGTGACTACGACTCCCATCATGCTATTGCCTCCACCCCCTTCCCAGCATGCCCATGCTTCCTTCCTTTGACTCTGCTTCCCTGTGGGGTGGGCTGGCTGTGCTGACAGGATGGCTGGGAGTGTTGTCCTGGCAGTTGTTTGGCTAAGAGTCCCAAGAGTGTCCCTGTGCTTCACACAACATAACCCAGGGTGGTGGTGCTTTGTGGGATCTTGTGTTAGGATGGAGGGCATTGCATTCTACCAGGTGGGTACTGTGGAGTTTGTGTTGGGGGGGGGTGAGGGGAGGTGCTGGTGACTATGGTCAGTGCTGCAAGTCCCCCTTCCCACCCAGCTAGCCGGATATCCCACCATGGAACGTGCTTGCATTGCAGGGAGTGTAAGTTGTCTCTCAGGATGTCAGTCAGTGGTGTCCTGCTGTTTGTTGGTGCACAGTTGGCAGCAGGGCCTTGTGCTCCCCACAGCAGTAGCCAGTGTCAGCCATCTTGTGAGTCCTTCTCCACTCCCTGTGATGTGAGCATGGTTCAGGGTGGTGTTGATGGGCCAGTTGTGAGGCTGAGCAATGTCTGTGACTACGACTCCCATCATGCTATTGCCTCCACCCCCTTCCCAGCATGCCCATGCTTCCTTCCTTTGACTCTGCTTCCCTGTGGGGTGGGCTGGCTGTGCTGACAGGATGGCTGGGAGTGTTGTCCTGGCAGTTGTTTGGCTAAGAGTCCCAAGAGTGTCCCTGTGCTTCACACAACATAACCCAGGGTGGTGGTGCTTTGTGGGATCTTGTGTTAGGATGGAGGGCATTGCATTCTACCAGGTGGGTACTGTGGAGTTTGTGTTGGGGGGGGTGAGGGGAGGTGCTGGTGACTATGGTCAGTGCTGCAAGTCCCCCTTCCCACCCAGCCAGCCAGATATCCCACCATGGAACGTGCTTGCATTGCAGGGAGTGGAAGTTGTCTCTCAGGATGTCAGTCAGTGGTGTCCTGCTGTTTGTTGGTGCACAGTTGCCAGCAGGGCCTTGTGCTCCTCACAGCAGTAGCCAGTGTCAGCCATCTTGTGAGTCCTTCTCCACTCCCTGTGATGTGCGCATGGTTCATGGTGGTGTTGATGGGACAGTTGTGGGGGGGCAATATGTGTGACTGCGACTCCCATGATGCTATTGGCTACACTGACTTGGCCAGCATACACAGAATTCCTTCCTTTGAGTGGTCTTCACTGTGTGTTGGTGTTGTTGTGGTGGCTACATGTGTGGATGTGTTTGTTAGTTCTATTTGTGCCACTGCCTAGCTGTAGTTGTGGTTGTGTTTGTACATGTGTTGGCACGGTTGGATGTGACTTTTTTGATGGCATGTGTTGTGTTTCTCTGACTGACATACACATTTTGGGATGATTCTGTTCTGGTTGCTGTGTGATTGCTATGAGTGCATGGTTTGACTCTCCCTTGACAGTGATGTGTGTGTGTTTTGTGGCAGTATATTGTGTACATTTGTTGTGTACTCACCAGGCTCTGGGATGTCCTCTAGTCCATATATGCTCACTGGCGGTAGGATGGCCCGCACCTTCTCCTCCCAGGGCCTGAGGTATATTGGCTTGGCAGGAGGGCCACTGCCGGTGTGTTGGCTGTTGATGTAGTCTTGCTTCAGCAGCTCTCGTACCCTCCTGCGCACGTCATACCACCTGTTCTGGATGTCGGTCTTTGTGCGCCGACATGGTGATTGGGCGTTCACCCTGTTGATGATCCTCTCCCACATCTTGGTTTTCTGCGACATGGGGGTCTGTTGGACCAATGTGCCAAACAGCTGTGGCTCTACCCTGAGGATCTCGTCTACCAGGACTTCCAATTCACAATCTAGGAACTTGTGATTCTTCTTGGGGGGCATGGTGATGGGTGGTGATGGTGGGTGATGTGTGTGTTGGTGTGCAGGTGAGGGTGTGTGGGTGTGTGTTGTGCTGGGTGTATGTGAGGTAGGTATTTGTTGGTGTGCTGCTGGTGTGTGGCTTGTGTGAGGGATGAGCTGTGGGTGTGTGGTTGCTTTCTCTTGGGTGCTGGCAGTGAAATGGCATTTGCAAAGGCTCATGGTAGTGATTTGTGTCCTTTATATAGGTGGAGTTGTGGGTGTGTCTTTGTTCTCTGTCCCCACCCACCCCCAGTATTTATTGGCTTGGTAATTGCTTGTTTGGCCTTTTTTTGGTTGATTTTTCCTTTGTGCTGTTTGTGTATGTTGGAAACGTTCTTGTGACCGAGTCGGACCCTGCATTGGTCTCGTACGGTGTTTTCCGTTTCGTTCACGCTGTGTTTGTGCAGTTTTCTATGCTGCGTACGCGTCGGTCGCGGTGTATTGTGTTGCTTCGGCTCGGTTTTGTATGCGTGTCGGTCGTACGGCTTGTCCTCCGTCCGACTCGGTCGTGTTTTTCGCGCCTTGCATCGTACTTTGCGGGTTGGAGTTGGCGGGTACGATTCGGTCGGATTTGTTCCGGGTGCGTGTCGGTCGGTTGGATTCGCGTGTTTTTCCGGCCGGATTGCTATTTTCCGAGCGGCTCGGTCGGTCGGCTTGGTTTCCTGACGTGTCGGTCGGATTTATCGCGGCTTGCATCGTACTTGGCGTGTCGGGCGCCACTGGTACGTGTCGGTCGGTAATTTTTCCGGATCCGAGTCGGTCGGTGCTTTTTCCGGCCCGAATCGGAATCGACCTCCAAGTGTGAGGTTTTGACTTCACTCACATATAGCTCAGTAGAAAAGCATATATACAGTAAAACAGGTAGTGTGGTACTGACAGAATGAGATAACCAATGAGTCAGAGATATAGTCGCAAATGCTATGTATCTAACAGCAATGAAGGTACTTTCACAGACAGTCAGGCAGTATTCAGGCACTCATGCAATCACCCAACCACTAGTGAGGCAGTCATCCAATCAGTGATTTAGTATCCATGGAGTTATTCGATTACCTAGACACTAAACATGTACTCTTCGAATCAGGCAGGCAGAAATTATGTAGTCATTGAACTATGGAGGCACTACCTGTACATTCATCTCATCACCCAGACACTAACCATTTACTTATGCAATTAACAAGTCTGTAACTATGTAGTCATTGTAACACTTGCGCTGAAGCTATGCTGTCATCTAAACACCACTTACAACCCACGCAGTCATTGAAATACTGAGGCACATGCACAAAAGCATGAAAACACACAGGTCGACTCATGCACTCATCTAATTACGTAAATAGTACCATTTTAATAAACCTTTTATCCATCTAGTAGCTATGCAGTCATGTAATTACTGAGGGAATACCCTTGCACTAATACAATCACCCCAGCAGTACACTTACTTTCATCCAATCTCTCAAACTTTTACAATGGAGTCATGCAAACACTCAGACACTAGTAATGCACTCATCTAATCAGTCAGGCACTACTGATGCACTCTTTCAATTATCCAGACATTACCCATGTAGTTATCCAAACACCCAGGTACTACCTGTTCACTGAACCAAAAAACATGGGCAGCAGCCATATAGTCATGCAATCACTGAAACACCACTCATGCACTCTTCCAAACAGCTTCAACAATCATATATGCAATTTCCATGCACTCTATGAATCACCTATATACTACTTATGCACTTCTGCAATCATTCAGGCACTAAAGCTGCACTCATATAATTATCCAACCAATATCTGTGCATGTATCTGAAAAACATTGTTCCCAACACAATCACAACCTCCAGCTCCAACTTCCTTCTTCCCCCTGAAGGGATATCCGATGTTCATGATCTCACCAACCACTACTTCAATTCCATGAACATGTTATTAAACGAGGTCGCCCCCCTTCAACTAAAGAGAGTTTCCACAAAAGACTCTAAGCCTTGGTACGATGGAAGACTCAACGAGGACAGACGATCCTTAAGAATAACTGAACGTAGATTTAGATCGGCTCCATCCGCCAATCACCTCAAGATACTAAGAAAGAAGAGAAACGCCTACTACAGAAAGATCAAGCGCACTAAAGCAGACTTTTTCAGTCATCAATTAGACCAGGCCAAAAATCGTCCCCAAAAACTTTTCGAGCTAATCAAAACTCAATCTAAGGATGCACCTCACCGCCCCCAAGCTAACTTAGGCGCACGACCCAATTGCGAAGAATTTGCCTCCTTCTTCACTCTGAAGACCGATAACATAAAGAAGGACCTACTCAACGATCTAATCACACATACTGTCACACACACGGACTCCTCGTCATCCCTTCTAGGAGCCCCACATCGAAATCCACCAAAGTTCGACCTAAAAAATAATGCATCCTGGTCATCCTTCAATACCTACAATGAAGAAACTATACTCAAAATGCTTACTGCTCTGAACCCTACCAATCACTTCACTGACCCTCTCCCAGCAAACTTCATAAAAGACTTCACCCCGCTGCTGCTGCCTTTTTGGACCATGATCATAAATAACTCTTTACGCCAAGGATCCATCCCTGACATCCTCAAATCCGGGCAGGTATCCCCCATCCTAAAGAAACCTACGGCTGACCCCGCTGACTTAAACAACTACCGCCCAATATCCAACATCCCTACCCTGGCCAAACTCTTAGAAAAATGTGTACACCTCCAGCTTGTAAGACATATAGACCATTTCAACCTACTCAACAAATACCAATCAGGTTTCCGTGCAGGTCACAACACTGAATCAGCCATGACCCATATAATTGACGATGCACCACAAATCCTAGACCAGAACGAAGCCTGCTTACTCATCTTGATCGACCTTTCCTCGGCCTTTGATACCGTCAAACACGACAACCTGCTAGACCTGCTGCAACACAGAATGGGACTATCTGGATCAGTTCTAAACTGGTTTACTTTGTTCCTCCAAAACAGATCGCAACGACTCAAGGTCAACCACTCCCTGTCCAAACCCATCCCAGTCACTTTAGGAGTCCCACAAGGATCTTCCCTATCTCCGACACTGTTCAATCTATTCATGGAACCACTCACTGAAATTCTATACTCGTCTAACGTACAATATCACATGTACGCAGACGACACACAACTATACCTAAAGATCCATTCTCTAGAAGACATCAAATCGCTCAACACAACTCTCGGAAAAACTCAGACCTGGCTGGCGGAAAACCATCTAAAACTGAATACCCTCAAAATCGAATTCCTCCTAATCACTCCTCCCGCCCAAGTACCCATAATGCAAGACTGGATCAAACACCTAACTGCACTTAACTGCCAACCTCATCGTTGACTCAGCGAAATCGCTGGGAGTAACGCTGGACAGAAATCTCAATATGCAGAAACACATCAGCAACGCAACAAAAGGAGCAAACTTTCAGATAAATACTTTGAGAAAACTGAAACTTTTCCTGCCTGAAAAGGACTTCAATCTGGCAGTACAAGCTCTAGTCATCCCAAGAGTGGAATATGGGAGTGTCTCTCTCTGCGGCCTTCCCAGATCTTCAACGGCCCCTCTAAGAGCCTCAATCATTGCCACAGCTAGACTTATTACTGGCTCCAAAAGAAGCTCCCACATATCCCCGGACCTAAGATCCCTTAATTGGCTAACTTTTGAAGCCAGAATTCAACTAAAAATAGCATGTATGACACATAAAGCCATTCATCACAACGCACCCAGCTATCTGGCACAGAAACTGGCGCCCTCATGTGGAAACAGATCTTCCAGAAGTGCCAAAAACCTCCTACTGAAACCGCAAAGATTCAACAAGAAGAAAACACACAACCGAACCTTTTCAGGGATGGCGCCCAGAATTTGGAATGCTTTGCCCCCAGAAACTAGACGTAATCCCTCTACTGCATCTTTCAAAAAAGAAGTGAAATCTCTTCTCATGGCTAAGTTCACTTGAGCATGGGCTACTGTTATTACTCGACTCAACACGTGATCTACATGGAACTATATATTATTTACTTTCTCTCTATGTATCCCAGATATTGTGCCCATATTATGCTTTATCTATATGGAACGTTATGTTATGCACCATATACCTATGTATCTACGATATGGTGATTACACTATCATTGACTGACAGGAAACTATATGTTATTTACCATGTACCTATGTATCTAAGATATTTACCTTGTAAAGCGCTCTGATACCCGCAAGGGTCTTGTTGAGCTATATAAAACTTTCAAATAAATAAATAAAATAAATGTAGTAAATTCTTGAGCCATTAGTCATGCACTTATCTAATCATTCAGGCACTACTCATGCACTCATCCAAACACCCCGATACTAGTGGTATACTCATGTAAAAGTAAACATACAAGCAGTAACTATGCAGATATGGCACGACCCATGGAGTTTTTATATACTCAGGGAATCATCCAGGCACTACCTGTATCCTCAAATAATTACCTAGGGACTATCAAAGCACCAATTCAATCATCCAGGGAGTATTCATGTATTCAACCACAAATACATGTTTTTACAAGTTTTACTAAGGAACATGTAGTCTTTTAGAACCATCTGGAGAATTATATATGCAAGCTGTGACATACTCTTTGCATGTACTTGGAAGAATAAGTGAGCTATATGCTTTGATAGAGATTAACGTGCAGATTGTTATATGCACCGTTTCCCAAAATTTAAATCTGATACATTTAAATAGAACAGTAATGAGATACTAAATACACAACTAACACAGTAGTAGTGAGGCATTCAATAGCTTGTATGTTGTGTTTTCTTATTTACAGTTTTAGACACTGTATGTACTTGTTTACTTGGGGCTAAATTTACAAGAAAGTAATGCAGCGCAGAGCCGCAAGCCATTTGGCTGCATCGTGCTGCATTACTTTCAAAGCACAGAGATGCATCATGTTTACAACAATATGATGGATCCCTATGCTCTCCCCTGTGCTGGCACGCAACTGGCAGCCATGCGCCAACTGAGGAACCCTTGCACCATGCCGCAAGGGTGCCTGTGTAGTGGGGATGATTGTTTTTTTGCAGGAAGGGACCTTTTCCTGTACAAAAACAATCACAAGAGATATTTTCCTCTTTCTATGTGGGCTGCAGAATCTAGCACGCATTCCCATGTTTACGAATTGTTGTATATCTGGGTATGTGGCAGAATCCATGGGTGTTGCGTGGGAACACCCACAGCAACACACATGGCATGCTCCTTTCACCCAAAGTACTGCCTGAAAAAGGGCCCGTATTTATTAGGCCATGAAAAGCTCTACGTGGCCGTGTAAATATGGAGCACCACATTACAGCGCCGTTGTGTAAAAAAAAAGTGATTCACAGAGTGAGAATGCCTACAAAAACTCGGATGAAAAAGCAACAGAAGCAACTACAGTATGTTTGCAGAATTTAGTTGTTGTGATTCCCTATGTACCCCAATATAGGCCTGTGACCTAACCTTTCACCTACATTTACCCTGCCATTGTTGCATAACAGTTTTTGGTGCTGATCTTTTACCTAGTTAGGTGCTTCATAAATGTTGTGTGGTTTTCTCTGAAAACTAGCCTCATTTATCATGCATGATGATTCTCAGAATCACAACAGGGTTATCATCTTCTTGATAATAACTGTGTATTAGGTTTATCACTATCGTCATCCTCGGCCGACATGACACAGCAAGATAGAACCCCTGAGGGTACCTTTTGGGTATATAAGCACCACATCTTTGCTGAGGCTGGCAGAGGAGAAAGACTTCCATGCTGACATGCTGACACGAGACGCTGAGGTCCCTGCATTCAGATACTCCAACACACAGTGGTCTGACATCCCTCGTGGGGTGTCTAACTCAAGACCAAGACAGGGTCCTTCATTTTCTCACTTCTGGTAATGGGGTTGGATTTATCCTAGCGGGATTCTTGGCTATACACCTACATACATTTTAGGTACACTTAGGTACATCTAGTTAGGGTTTGCATCATAGGAGTACGCATTACTACTGTCATGTATTTATATACCTGCATATATCCATTGTTTTAGCACTATGGTAGAATTCTACCATCTGTTTACTCTGTTGTTGCTTATAACTGTGTATATCTGTTTCTGTCTTATGGTTGTTGCAGCACACAAATTTTACACTAGAATGATGCCGGTTCAATAAATGGTTATTGAAAATGTCCCCATTGTTTATTCTTTGTATCTCGCTGAGACAAAGCGAGCACGAGTGACTGAGCGTAAAGTACTGTACTATTTCCACAATCCCTGACAGGTCAGGGTTGTCATGTTTGATAGGTGCCAGAAACTATTTGCTCCTTGGTAACAGGAGTTCATAGGGGCACTGTGAGTTAGCTGTTCTACAGTCGAACATATCCGGTGGGGTTGTCTGGAATCAGTCTGGACACCAATCCCACAGTTTATGTTGTCTAAACGTGCAAATCCTATATAGACGTATAGTAACTACACAACATGGCACTGCCAACGTTGGTTTGGTTCTTATTTAACTGTCAAATATGAGTAGCTCAGTTGTGCTTTACCCAGAGACGTCTGGAGTGGGAAGGGAAAATCCGCCACAGCTGAGTAGGCATATCCTATGTATTGGCTGTAGGTTTATTTAAGCTTGAAGGATTATAGTTCCCTACATTGTGCATAAAACCTTATCTAATTTTCCTTGAAACTCTTTCAACAATGTCTGTCGAAGATAACACTGTGGCAGCATTAAATGTGAATTCAGTGGAGGACAGAGAGCAGGAATGTGCTATAAACATTTCAGAAAATGTCAGAAATTCACTTACTTTAAAACTAGCAGAGTTTGGAGTCTCAGCTTTAGGCAGGACTGTTACATTTGTGTTTGAGGCACAAACGTCATACAGGACATAGGTATTCTATTCATGGGTCAAATTTCCACCTGCAGATGCACGCACAAATATGTTTCATTCTTACACTCCAGATGAAACACTGGACGGATACTGTCCATACAAGGAGATTGAAATTCTGCCCAGTTACCAGGAGCATATAAACTGGTTTAAAAGCACCCTCCCACACACCACAGATAAAGTGAGACTCGGTCTGCTCAGCAGGGATAAAGCAACGTGACCGGTCCTAGCTGCTTACACACCGCACCCAGACATTGGCACATTGCCAATAGCAGACTTACGTCCACTTCACAAAGAAATAATACAACTTTATAGGAACTTAAGACAGTTTGTTATGAGAAGTCCCACACTTCAACCTACAAGGGTAACACCAGCAGGTCAACTTCAAAGGACTGCTACTAAAATCATCCCTCAAACACTAAACACAGTTATGGGAAGAATGCCCACTAAATGTGAGCAAATACCACTCTGGTTAGCACAGAAAATATCACAGCTAGAGGCACTTTTTCCACACACAGGCCCACAAGAAAAACACAGAATACTGGCAATGTTCTTGCCAATGGGGATAGCTATCCCACTAGAGGATTGTACCTGATGGGGTTCAGTTTTTGCTGCCATCTATACCAGAACTCAGGGTATCCCCTCAATAGCAGTGATACCAGAAGTATTAAGACAAATACAGAATGAGTATGGAGCAGAACCTGCTCTGAACCTAGGGATGAAATTATTAGGCAATTTTTCCCAGGCATGAACAATTATTTTAGCGAACATAACAGGGGAGGCGGCAGCATTGGCTATACATCAACGCCTGAGGGAATGCATTCCTGCACAACAGGAGCAAGAATTACCTAAAAGTATTAAAGATACATACGCCTAATTTGATAGAGATAATTTGGGAGCTAGATCTATAAAACCGCAAGTAATAGATAGTCCTGAAATGGATAACAATCTAGGGGTGGGTGTCCTCAACAAGAGCCCTCCGAAAGGAGGTACAACCTTAGGATTCGTGATAACATTATAAAACCTGACAGATATCAGGATACTGATACACCTTCCTCTGGTTCCTTTCAGGGTTCATCAAAAAACTCAGAGAGGGAAGGACGGTCAGAAAACAGATCAGAAGAACGAACAAAGTCCAGAGATACACATCATTCTTTGGACAATAAAATATCAAAAAAGAAGATAAACCAAAATAAAAACCTCCATTTAAAAAGAAGAAAGTAGCTGGCCTAAAAATATGAAATGCCCAGGCTGATGAGGACTCAACTTTTGAATGGGGAGTGGGCTCTGAGGATGCTAGACAGTGCAGCAGAGGTAACAATAGCTAACCAGAACCTGATGGAATTGACAGCATTCAAAGACCTAGGCTCTCAGCATCAATTGTGTAGACTGCCAGAAGGGTACAAGAATAGCCCCAGGTTGTTCTCAGCAAGAGTGACAGAGTTGCTTTAAAAGTTTGATGAAGAGGCATTGTCCTATGTAGATGATATTTATCTGATGGATGATGAATTTTTGGATCACTTGACCAGGGTGAACAACATAATTTTGGGGTTCACCTCTGAGGGCTACAAATTCAACTTTAAAAAATCTAAAATTACCCACCTTAATGTCCTATTTTTGGGATATGAGTTATCAAGTGAAGGGAAAAGCCTAGCAGACAACTTTTTAGAAAAGTGTGCACTGCTCCAACCTCCAAAGACTCTGAAAAATCTACAATTGATGTTAGGATTCCTAACTTTTGGCAGAACATGCATTTTAGATTACTCAGAAAGAGTAAAACCTTTCTACGACTTAATCAGACACAGGAACTCACAGAAATCCTATGTTCCTTATGAGCTGACATGATATGTTCCAAACACTTACACACACGTGTAAACAGTACGAATTTGGTGATCCGTGTAATAGCGGGTCAGTCAGGGTACACATACCTAACCTTCAATGAAGGTGAGACAGTGCCTATTGCATATAATTCACATTTGTACATGAATGTTGAAATGCGTTTAGCATCCACTGCAAAAATCCTTACAGCAGTTCTGTCAAGGGTGCACAGAGAGTTCTTACCATGGACTTGCACAGGAACAGAAGACGCTAGTTCCCTACTCCCTCTCAAGGATGTCTCGGAGATCCACTTATAATCTAGATTCCAAGAGACCCCCAAGGGGGAAGGGGGAGTGGATAAAATAACAAACAAGAAGAGACTGGTCCTGGAACCTTATTCTCTCTGCTTCTCTCGATCCCCGTCCGTCCTGCAGACTGCAATTTCGAGAAGACCTGAGGATACCAAACACAGAAATTACTGCACCTCCTACCCTACTCTGCTCTTGTTTTCATAATCCTTACATTCTTATTACATACCCTAAGTTCCAAGATCTGTGCTTCTCTTCTATATTATTTCTTGTTAGTGTCCCCCCCCCTAGCGCCTTGAGACCCTTACGGGTGAGTAGTCGCGCTTTAACAAACCCCTGATTGATTGATTAGTATTCTTCCTTCTTTCTGCTATTGGTTACTGCCACCAGAAGACTTGACCTATCAAGCAATGATATTACTTAACTGCGTAATCTTATTCAATTACTCTAAAGTATGAATTTTATTGTAATGCTTCACTTACCTACTTCTTGTAAGTCTGTGCTTCTCTTCTTCACAACGTATTCTATCTTCTTATTGCTATACTATGTAGGATTGTATTGATATTTATCTGTACAAAATTTCTTAATTCAGAAACTAATTATTCTTCTTTTCTTTTCTTACAGCATTTGTAATCACCCTGTGCTCTCTTTTCGTAGGTAAGTTCTTTTCTCTATGTCTTTTAAACTATATACAATATTTTCTTAAACATTTCCAAGCTTCTTCATATCAATTGTCTTTTGAAATAACTCTCATGCCACTTAGCTTAATTTCTTCTCATTCTCTCTCTTTCCTCTTGTGCCGGTAACTGGATTCTGTGAGGAAGATTACTGTCTAGGAGTTGTTGCCTGGAAACGCCGACGAAGAAGGAGGAGCGTCGACGTAAGGAACGCCTCAAACAACACCCTCTTCACCTCTGACTCAAAATGAGAACTCCTGAACGAGGGATTGGAGAACCTACTCCCGACGGGAATAAGCGGAATGAAAACTCGGAAGAAAACCCGACGAAAATCGCTAAGGGTATCAGAAATTGCCGGGGAGCTTCTCTGTGAGGTACATACTCGAGAAAGGCTTTAGTGAAGTGCGCATTCGTTACAGCGCAAGCGCTCCATCAAGCCGCCAAACACCTGTGGGGGAATAGACTAGACCGCCGACATAGGTTGGAAGGCGGCGGCCATCTTTAAGTTCCAATCGTGACACAATGTTTTCCATTTGTTGGTTCCTGGCTGATTTCTCCCTTTTTGGTAATGACCTTTATTCAATATTGTACACACCATTTGTGTCGTACGATCTGGAGGTCTGACAGTACCCCCCAACAAAGTAGGTCCTCTCAATCTTGGTTTCGTAGGGAGTCTGATGAAAAGATTTTACTAACCTGGGAGCATGAACGTCTGACTCAAGTTCCCAAGATCGTTCCTCTGGACCATAGCCCTTCCAATCTACCAAGTAGTACAGTTTTCCTTTAACCCTTTTAGAATCTAGAATTTCTTTTACTTCAAATTCAACTCCGGACTCTAATTGGATGGGTATTGGGGTGAGTCTTTTCTTAGCTCTGGTGATGCCTTTTTTAACAAAGAAACATGAAAAACTGGATGGATCTTCAGCTTGGTAGGTAGTTTCAACCGGTAAGTAACTTGATTAATCTTTTTCTCAATCAGATATGGCCCTATAAACCTAGGTTGAAATTTTCTATTGCCTTTTAACCTAAGGTTCTTTGTGCTTAACCAAACACTATCTCCTTCATCTAGAGGAGGGCCTTCTCTTCTCTTTTTATCTGCATAAGTCTTATATTTCTTTTTGGCTTGCTCTAGGTTTTGTGAAGCAGTTTGGTGAACCTGTTTTAGGTGGGACACTAAATCTTTTACTGCTGGGACTGAAATCTCCGTTTGTCTTACTGTGGAATTTGGGAGTCGGCCATAGTTCAGGTAAAATGGGGAATAACCTGTGGAGACATTTCTAGCATTATTGTGCGCAAACTCTGCTGCCCATAAATAATCTGACCAATCCCCATCTTGCTTCAAAAGGAACAACCTTAGGTACTGCTCCAATTCTTGGTTCACTCTCTCTGTCTGCCCATCTGTTTCGGGGTGGTAACTGGTTGAATATCTGGCTTCAATACCCAAACCTTCTACAAAAGCCTTCCAGAAATGGGACAAGAACTGTGAACCCCGATCTGAAATAATGATCTTTGTGATTCCATGAATTTTCACTATTTGTGTACTGAAGTGACTAGCTAGTTGTTTTGCAGTGGGAACCCCTTTTAGTGCCATAAAGTGTGCCATTTTTGAAAAGGCGTCTACAACCACCAAAATTGTATTGAAACCCTGACTAGAAGGTAAGTCAACAATTAGATCTAGTGTGATTGTGTGCCATGGAAAGGGCGGGGTAGGCATTGGTTGCAACAACCCTTTCGGAGCCTGCCGTTCTGATTTTCCCTGAGCGCAGATTTCACAGGTCTTGACATATTTTTCAATATCTCTAGTCATATGAGGCCACTAATAATGTCTCTTCACCAATTCTTCAGTCTTTGATTCCCCCTTGTGCCCTGCCAAAAGATTATCATGACATTCATGCATTGCTTGATTCTGTAACTCCTCGGTGGGCAAGTATAATGCTCCTTTATGGTACGGTAGCTGGAGTTGAATTTCTCTTCCTGCTTATTTCTCGACCCAGTCTTGCATTGCTTCTGGACTCATGGCTTGCGTTACTTGCTCCTTCAAATCAATGGACGTAGTGGCACAAATTATTCTTGAGTTTGGAATTATTGTTTGGATTTCCGTTTGACTCTTCTGGTTGTCAGTTCCTAGTCTGGACAAGGCATCTGCTTTCCCATTCTGAGCTCCTGGTCTGTAAGTGATTACGAAGTCATAATCAGCAAAGTACAATGACCACCGAAGCTGTCTTGGAGTTAACGTCCTGGCCGATTTCAAGAATTTTAGGTTTCGGTGATCAGTGAAAACTGTTACTTGATGCTGAGCCCCCATAAGGTAGTGTCGCCACTCCTTAAAGGCATCCTTGATGGCCAACAATTCTTTCTCAGTTATTGTGTAATTTACTTCGGCGGGTGTCAGCTTTCTTGATCTGTAGGCGACTGGGTGTAGCTGACCTGTTTCCTTGTGTCTTTGGGATAATACTCCTCCAACCGCTAGATCTGAGGCATCTGTCTCAACGTAAAATGGTTCCGAAGGATCTGCGTGTAAGAGTATGGGTGCTGTGGTGAAATCTTTTTTTAAAGATTTAAAGGCTCCTTCTGTTTCTTCTGTCCATTCAAAACAAATTCCTTTTCTGAGTAATCGTGTAAGAGGAAGTATCTTTCGTGAGAACTCGCTGATAAATCTTCTATAGAAGTTTGCAAACCCTATAAATCTCTGAACCTCTTTAACACTTGCAGGGGACTTCCAGTCAATGACGGCCTTTATCTTTCGTTCATCCATGTTTATCCCAGTTGGCGAAAGGACAAAACCCAAAAACTCCACTTCGGAAACATTAAATGCGCATTTTTCCAGTTTCACAAACAGCTTATTTTCTCTGAGCTTTTGTAACACTCTTCTTACTTGTTCTCGATGTTTACTCTTGTCAGAGGAATAAATTAGAATATCATCAATGTATACAATTACACATTGATCTATGTATTCATTAAGAATGTCGTTTATAAAATGCTGGAAGGCAGCTGGGGCATTGCACAGACCATACGGCATAACTTGGTATTCGAATAGCCAGAATCTTGTTCTGAAGGCTGTCTTCCACTCGTCCCCCTCTCGCATCCTAACTAAGTGGTAGGCCCCTCTCAGATCTAGTTTCGTATATATTTGCGCTCTTTTGACCTGATCTAGCAGGACCGAAATGAGAGGAAGTGGATAACGTTTTTTCTTTGTGATCTTATTAATTGCACGATAATCAATGCAAGTCCTCAAATCTCCTTCCTTCCTAGGCACGAAAAACAGAGGCGAAGATACAGGAGATTGTGATGGCCGGATAAAACCGTTTGCCAGGTATTTGTCTAGGTATTCTCTCAAATGATGATGTTCCTTCTCAGTTAGAGCATAGACTCGACTGCAAGGCAGATTCGAGCCCGGCTTAAGATCTATTTTACAATCGTAAACACGATGGGGGGGCAACTGCTCAGCTTCTGTTTCGTTGAAAACATCTTCAAAATCCTGGTATTCTTGTGGTATTTCCTGGGAATTGATAACGCACACTGATGCTCCTGTCATACACAAAGAATGAGCAGGACTACACCCAGTGGACTTTTCTTTTACTCCAAAACAATTCATTTTACAATAATCAGAATCCATCACGATTGTCCTGGAACTCCAATTGATAGTGGGGTCGTGCTCTGTAAGCCATGGTAGTCCTAAAATGAGCTGAAACTGGGGTGCATCAATTAGATTAAATTGAATCACTTCTTCATGCCCGTCACTAGAAATCATTTGCACCTGTTCCGTATGGCTCACTATGGGCCCGGATGAGAGATTTGTCCCATCCACCGGCCGGACTGGTTCGCTTTTTGGTTTCAGTATTGCTCGCAACCCTACCTTAGCTGCAAATTTAAGATCACAAAAGTTTCCGGTGGCCCCGGAATCTATCATTACTGAAACCGCTGACAGAGTTACTTGCCGAAACTTAATTATCATGGACAAAATTAAGTGTGGAGCGGACGACTGCAGGGTATTGGCCACTTGATGTTCTTTTGGAGTTGAGTCTTGATTAGCATCCACCGGTCCAACTCCTGCTACAGGTGGTGCTGCAAGTTTTCCTTCGGTTTGAATGAAGTTTTTGGTTTCCTTGGACAACCTCTCACGAAGTGTCCACTTGAGCCGCAGTACATGCATAAGTTTCCTGCTCTCCTTTTCTCTTTTTCTTCTTTTGTCAAAGGACCCCTTATCATTCCTATCTGCATGGGTTCCGAACCTAATTGTCCTTCTGTAGTTCTGCTGCTCTCAGACCGGACTCTATCGAATCTTGGAACTATTGGTTTGAAATCTCTTCTTTTTTCGCCTTTTCTTTCGCCTTGACGGAAATCAATTTCTAAAACCAGATCTACTAGCGCCGAGATTTCCGTAGGTCGATTTGGTATCTGCGCCAGCACGTCCTTGAGTTCATCCCTTAACCCTCGATAAAATACTGCAGCTCTTTTACTCTCCGGCCAGTTAGTCTCCACTACCAACTTGTTAAACTGAGCCAGGTAGGCTACGAGGTCTCGGTTTCCTTGTCGTAACTCGAGCAATTCATTATCGACGGCTTGAGAGATTCTTCGCCTGTCAAAGATTCGAAGAAATTCCTGTTTGAACTCTTCATAGTTATGCAATAAGGGATCATCGTGGGTAACCAGAGGCATCGACCAAGATGCTGCGTCGCCGTTTAAGTATGACAAAACAAAGGCCACTCTGGACTGCGCATCTGGGAAAATTGAAGAGCGGCACATGAAGTGTAAGGAGCACTGAGTGAGGAATACCTGTGCCTTTTGTGGATCCCCACTAAATCGTTCTGGAGGGGCTAACGGAATAACTGGAGACAATGAGTGGATTACTTGTGTCGTCATTCTATTTGAGCCTTCAGTAGGAGGGTCTAGTGTTTCTCGTCCTGAACTAAATGGTTGTCCCATCCTCAAGGCTAATTCTGCTGTTTCTTTCCTTGAATTTACTACTTCCTGTCTAAGACTCTGATTTTCCTCTCTAACAGCTACCAACTCCTTTTGTATCGCCTCCAAGACTGTTCCTAAGGTCTGCAAATTAATTCCTTCAGCCATTCTGTTTGGGTGCAAGTTTTAAAAACGTGGGCACTTCACTCTGTCAAGGGTGCACAGAGAGTTCTTACCATGGACTTGCACAGGAACAGAAGACGCTAGTTCCCTACTCCCTCTCAAGGATGTCTCGGAGATCCACTTATAATCTAGACTCCAAGAGACCCCCAAGGGGGAAGAGGGAGTGGATAAAATAACAAACAAGAAGAGACTGGTCCTGGAACCTTATTCTCTCTGCTTCTCTCGATCCCCGTCCGTCCTGCAGACTGCAATTTCGAGAAGACCTGAGGATACCAAACACAGAAATTACTGCACCTCCTACCCTACTCTGCTCTTGTTTTCATAATCCTTACATTCTTATTACATACCCTAAGTTCCAAGATCTGTGCTTCTCTTCTATATTATTTCTTGTTCATATTCTTCCTTCTTTCTGCTATTGGTTACTGCCACCAGAAGACTTGACCTATCAAGCAATGATATTACTTAACTGCGTAATCTTATTCAATTACTCTAAAGTATGAATTTTATTGTAATGCTTCACCTACCTACTTCTTGTAAGTCTGTGCTTCTATTCTTCACAACGTATTCTATCTTCTGATTGCTATACTATGTAGGATTATATTGATATTTATCTGTACAAAATTTCTTAATTCAGAAACTAATTATTCTTCTTTTCTTTTCTTACAGCATTTGTAATCACCCTGTGCTCTCTTTTTCGCAGGTAAGTTCTTTTCTCTATGTCTTTTAAACTATATACAATACTTTCTTAAACATATCCAAGATTCTTCATATCAATTGTCTTTTGAAATAACTCTCATGCCACTTAGCTTAATTTCTTCTCATTCTCTCTCTTTCCTCTTGTGCCGGTAACTGGATTCTGTGAGGAAGATTACTGTCTAGGAGTTGTTGCCTGGAAACGCCGACGAAGAAGGAGGAGCGTCGACGTAAGGAACGCCTCAAACAACACCCTCTTCACCTCTGACTCAAAATGAGAACTCCTGAACGAGGGATTGGAGAACCTACTCCCGACGGGAATAAGCGGAACGAAAACCAGGAAGAAAACCCGACGAAAATCGCTAAGGGTATCAGAAATTTCCGGGGAGCTTCTCTATGAGGTACGTACGCGAGAAAGGCTTTAGTGAAGTGCGCATTCGTTACCGCGCGCGCTCCATCAAGCCTCCAAACACCTGTGGGGGAATAGACTAGACCGCCGACATAGGTTGGAAGGCGGCGGTCATCTTTAAGTTCCAATCGTGACACAATGTTTTCCATTTGTTGGTTCCTGGCTGATTTCTCCCTTTTTGGTAATGACCTTTATTCAATATTGTACACACCATTTGTGTCGTACGATCTGGAGGTCTGACAAGTATAGACTGCTGTAGTGAGAGAAAGAGCACTGGCACAGGGGAAACAAATAATTGTCATGACTCCAATACCGGCCTTAGAGGCTGTTACAAAAGCTAGCATTCCAAACGCAAAAGCACTGCATCCACGATGGATACAATGGGCAAATTATCTCACTACAACAGATGTAGACTATAAATTTGATTCTACACAAACATTTTTGCAATATGAACAAAAATATCCTCTCCCAAATTAAATAATGCCTCTAGATCAGTATGAATACATTATTTATAATGAGGGATCTGCTCAGTCTGCTGTAGGAAGTAAACAACAATACAGCGCAGCTTGTGCGATTGCAAAGGGACATATGCAGGATGGCAAGTCCCATCCCAACAATATGCAAACTCAGGAGCGCATACATCAGGGTATTTTGTGATTGCAAACAGTGCGATTCGCAAAAATTGGCCGTTTGTGATCGCAAAATGGCCTTTTGCAATGCATGACAGTTTTACAGATACGCAATTTAGGTAATCACAATTTCTTATGATTACCTAAATTGTGAATGCAAATAGGGAATTGAAATTTGTGATTCTCTAATGCTAATGCAAGAAGCCTTTTCTAAATGCAAACTGTGCATTTAGGAAATGCTAAATAGCATCATCTCCAAGTTGATGGAGATGTGCATACTTTGAAAAATGCACAAAACTGAATTTTTCAAAGACATGTGTTTGCCTTACATGTGCACCTATTTTTTTTTAGGGGTACCTCAGAGGGGCCTTTGGCCCTCGGTCACCCTTGCCTTTGCATTACCTAATTTGTGATTACCAATTAGGTCATCACATTTTAGGTAATGCAAAACCATTCTCACCTATGGGCCTTGAGGCCCATAGGAAAGAATGGAGTCGCAATAGCAAATAGCGATTCCCTAATTGCGTTTGCAATTCTTAATTGCTATTTTTCTGCCCGTGTTAATGCATTGCATTTTGCGCTTACCAAATAGCGATTTCTTAAAAATCGCTATTTGTTTATGGGAAAAACAAATTTGGGGATGCAAATGCCCCTGAAAGCCCTGATACAGGCACTAAAAAATACGGATCGAGAATTCCCCACACTAATTGTGTGATTCATTTTTATTGTGTACAGTCATACTATGAATATCTTCACTACTGGGGTCAGAAAGGTTTAAAAGACTCAAAAGGTTGTACAATAAAGCATAAGTTGCTTTGGGAACAAGTGGCAGAGCTTGAAAAACCTTGCCTTGTGCTCACGTGATTCATATGCTGAGTCATCAGCGTGTTTGCGTGCACGTTAAAAGGGAATTCATTGGCTGATGAAGCTGCCAAGGCAACAGTGCGAACTGCTGCTGTAGCTGCAATCTCTCGTTCTAGCACGAGGATAAATGGACAGATAATGGTAGATGTCATCGCTTCATATAAAATACAGGTTATCCGTGCCAAAAGGTTTTTTACTCAAGTACTCTTACAAGTTTAATGTACAAAATATTCTGTACGCTCAAATTACAGGAGTGGGGGATAGAGTAATACCAAACATGGATCGCAGATTAGGTTGAATACTAGCTGCACACGAGGGTCTGGGTTCAGCACATGCAGGTATTACTGCAACAGTTTCACTACTGAAACAGCGTTATTGGTGGCCAGGTCTTACCAAACAGACAAAAGTCCTTAAGAGTGACATCTGTCAACAGATGAAGGGTTCCACTGTAGAGCGTCCAGCACAAACACCACTACTCATATCAGACAGACCACTCGCATGTGTCTATTTGGACCAATGCGGCCCCTTACAATCTGATGGGGCTTAGAAGTACATGTTGGTGGCAGTGGATTCCTGCTCTAGATTCCTGTGGGTTTTGCCCCAGCACATGGCTGGCACCTGAACTATTACAAAGGATTTGCGAATCTTTAAAGGAACATACGCAATTGGCACATTACACTCTGACCGTGGCCCTGCGTTTAGCTCTCAGGATTACAAGGAAGCCATGGGAAGTTTTAGTGTTGCTTTGTGATACTCATCTCTTCATCATCACGAGTGAAATTCGATTGTGGAGAGGAAAAACCGGGACTTAAAGCAATCCTTAAAAGCAAGGGTATTAGGCTTAGGTGGTAGTTGGGTCAATCACCTATATGGGGTCCAGAGGGCACTTAATAACATGCCAAGAAGGTCTCTAAGAGGCCGTACTTCATATGAAGCCATTATAAACAATGGAGTATTCCCAAATAGTCCCTGGACCTGGGCATCGGTTATTATAAAGAAACAGTGGTCCAGGACCAATTGTTCAAGGAAGAGATAGATTGACAGAATTATCAACTTATTTGAGCTTACATTAATCAGCTCCCAAACGTCTGTAGATCGTAAAACTAAATGTGAAGAAAAACCACTAAGTATTATTACAATATATTTATTTAGTCATTGAAAGGAATAATCATTAGAGGGTCAAGAAAAAAAGGAGAATGTTCTAGGGAACGTGTAAGAAAAAGTGCTCAATTGTATATATAGGAGTCAAAAGAGCTCAAAGTGTGTAGAAAAGTAAAGGGCATATATTTAAAAAACTGTACAAAACTGATATCCAATAAACAGTTAGATGCAACCTGCCCACATGCAAATTATTCATTAGAATTTGTAAGGAGAATTTCCTTAAGGCTGTAAACAGGGGTAAAGGGGAAGGAGAAATTGGTCCAGGTGCGGTAGGGGGTAGCGTCGACGTTTCGATCTGGCTTATCGGCAAACGAGGGACTTTAATACCTCAGCTATGCGGATCTTCCTCAGGACAAGGGGACAGGTGAAATGACCCTACAGAATAAAAACAAGGAACTTAGAATCGGGGCCTAATAGGTTACCCAGGCGTGGTGTCTGCACATCAATTGGCAGGAGTAATGTATTAAACCCACCTCATTAATCTTGCAATGCTCAATTGGAGTCCAAAACCTGGTTACACCAATGCCTGCAATTCAATGATAACAACAGTTGTTGTTAAGGGTCCATAAGGATTGTACATTAAAAGTACACAAGGACTAGCTATAGCAACTCACCCATGAAGTGGCAAGGGCCAACTAAGGACAATTCCCGTTATTCAGTAGATATACACAATGGCGATGGTGCCCAAACCTTCCATGGAACATAATATTCTGGCCCGTGTTTGTGACAAGAGTTTGCTGAATAAATCAGGCAATTCGGGGCACAGCGTAATTTTGCAACTAGAAAAAAGGAAGGGAAATCTAATTAAAAGGCTATCTGAGGAGCGCCAGGCGTTCCTAGGTGATAGTCGGTGGTGAAAGAGAATTTCCTGGAGACGATCTGATCGATGTCCTTACTCCATCGCGGTAGCAGCCAACAGAGCAGCAACCTGCGGGAGCATTTATACTGAGAAAAAAATGGGCGGTGGCCTTAAAAAGGGGGCGGTGTCAACCACACGCTAGTAAAAAGGGTTGAAAGACTCAATAGGCTCACAGTTTCTACAGCATTGAAGAGGGCCTCAAAGTGCAATGTCACAGTTCTAATATTTGTTGATACATACAAGCATTCAATGTATATTAAGACATGCCAATGTACAATTAAGCAAAAGGCCCGCTCCTCTTTTTGTGGCTTCTTCAATGTAATTACAACACGCCTCGAGGTGCGATGTCACCATTCTAATATTTAAGATAGACTCAATCGTTCAATAAGTATTGAAAATATAGTCGGTGTACAATTAAACAAAAGGTGTAATCTAACAGTTCAGGTTTAGGAATCAGTGTGTATAGACATATAGCGACCAGTGTTAAAGCTTGGATATATACACAGATGAAGTACCAACCTAGTGGTACGCAATTATTCACATATGACATCACAATTACACTTCACATTAAACATAAATACAGACACTTAAAAAGGGGAAAAAAGAAACAATAAATGATCACATCTAAGGCATAGGACGCCAATTTCAGTAGGAGCAAACAGGATTGGGTTAAAAAACAACAACATTTACATATGTGTTACACAGGAGATTGCCATGAGATTATGCATTTAAGACCTATTGTCAACAAACATTGCTGAGTGTGGACACCTGTCTAGTTATCTCCTCGTATTCATTTAATCCTCTCGCTACAGTATCAAAGCAATGTATCCATCTACACTCGTGTAGGCTCAGAACTCTACCAAAATCCCCTCCCCGGGGGTTTCGGTGTACCTTTTCTATTACACACCAGCGTAGGCTCTCAGGTGTGTGTCCAAATGATGTAAAGTGTTCCACGAGGGGTGCTCCCTGTGTCTGGGAGGGGTGCCGTTATGGCCTTTCTTGAATGTTTTCTTTATACGGTTTGATTCTCTTAGCCGACAGAAAGCCATGATTTTACAGAAGGATGTGCCCTTAACCTCAGCCCAAGAGACTTTTGATCTTTAGTTTGCAAGGTCCTCACCTGAGATACAGGCAATAGTACAAACTAACTGCCCTTTCCATTTTGGAGAAATGGCAAATCATATCCTTAACATGTCTGATACGAAGGGAATATTGCACCTATTTAAGACCATAGGTCTGGACTGTTAAGCATCTTTCAAACAGTTTTGGGAGTGATTCCAGCTTTCATACACTCTGTATTAGGAAGCGTTTTTGGAAGGGTTCTGCTGATCCTACTACTGGTAGTGCATATCCTGATTTAAATTTCTCTGCTAACCAAAGGATGTCTCAGATTCCAAGGAGATGGAAAAAGCACTCTTGGAACCACGTTGCCGTGAACTCATGGTACTCCAACTGGGCACACCTCGGCTTCTGGAGCTAAGCCAGGATTGGTTCCTATCATTCCAACCAATCTGGATTGACTGTGTCTTTCCTGTTCTTGGCTGCTTATACTGTGGACAAGAATGCATGTCGGGCCTCTGTCCAACACTTCCATCGGTTGTGCCTCTGGACGTGGAAGTATTGCCGGACCCGTTAAAGGCTCATGTAGTTCAGTGTCCTCAATGTATTCCCATGTTGATGTTAGCATTCTTAGAGCGACCACGGGATGCTTCAGCTCCTGTTGGTTTGGACACCGGCTCTACTGCAGGCACACAGGCTTTGGATGTTTTAAATACTTTCTCAGCATCAGCTGTGGGAACTGGAGAAGATCACCTTTTGACCTGATCTGTGAGGTGTTACAGGGACCATCGTCTGTGAAAGCAAGCAGCAGTGATGTTGCGTCTCCCACACAGGACACATAAACATTTGGCTCTCTGTGTGCTGGGAACAATTCGGACTATTTTCAAAAACAACTGAAATTAGAAATTTATAAACAATGTTTTTCTTTTCTCGCTCTTACTGAGCACCATGGCTTTCAGACATACTCATTTGCTCAAACTATATATGACATATTTTAAAGGACTTATAGAGCTTTTTATATATTTAAAGGACTTATAAAGTTTTTAAGCATTTTTGATACATTTTTTTACATATGCCATGCTTTTAGATATTTTTACTCTGACATTTAACAATGTCTTTATGCTTGATTATAAAGACATTCCCTTTTTTATTTGGTAGTATAACGTCCAGTTGGATGAGGAGTGGGTGTTATGATTTGCAATATACCCCAATATAGGCCTGGGTAGTCACCTAACCTTTTACCTACATTTACAGTTCCATTGTACTACATAACAGTTTTTGGTGCTGACCTTCTACCTAGTTAGGTGCTGCATAAATGTCGGGTGGTTTTCTCTGAAAACTAGCCTAATTTATTATGCATGATGATTCTCAGAGACACAGCAGGATTACCATCTTCTGCATAATAACTGTGAATAAGGTTCATCACTATTGTCATCCTTGGCCTACATTATACAGCAAGGTAAAACCCCTGAGGGTACCTTTTGGGTATATTAGCACCACATCTTTGCTGAGGCTGGCAGAGAAGAAGGACTTCCATGCTGACATGCTGACACGAGACGCTGGGGTAACTGCACGCAGATACTCCAGCACGCAGTGGTCTGACATCCCTCACGGGGTGTCCAACTTGAGACCAAGACAGGGTCCTTCATTTTCTCACTTCGGGTAATAGGGTTGGCTCTATCCTAGGGGGATTCTTGGCTATACACCTAAATACATACTAGGTACACTTAGGCACATCTAGTGAGGGTTAGCATCGTAGGAGTATGCATTATGGATTAAACCCAGATCAGTTGACTGGGGGTGAGTGTTTGATTGGCTCAAACGTTCCGTCCATCATCCCCTTTTGTATCGCTTTGTTCGCCCTAAGTTGGCGGGGGGTATGCCCAGATGTGGGTCCCTTGCTCACTTTGCCACTGGATTCAAGCAAGCCTGGCTGATGACGGCTGGAATGCCAGAAACCGGTCCTAGGATGCTTGTTTCCGGTCCAGGGAAGACATGGCTTGGCAGTTCGGGCTGGACTGTTCCCATGAGGCACAGGGTCAGACTGATTTGCATATGACCATGTCTGAACTGGGGTGGTGGAGTGAGCTAAAGAATGATGATGGATTAAACCCAGATCAGTTGACTGGGGGTGAGTGTTTGATTGGCTCAAACGTTCCGTCCATCATCCCCTTTTGTATCGCTTTGTTCGCCC
Source organism: Calotriton arnoldi (assembly GCA_963921515.1). NCBI lineage: Eukaryota > Metazoa > Chordata > Amphibia > Caudata > Salamandridae > Calotriton > Calotriton arnoldi. The sequence goes on from CAWUFW010002526.1 coordinate 1,588,093, forward strand.
TAAGTTGGCGGGGGTATGCCCAGACGTGGGTGCCTTGCTCACTTTGCCACTGGATTCAAGCAAGCCTGGCTGATGACGGCTGGAATGCCAGAAACCGGTCCTAGGATGCTTGTTTCCGGTCCAGGGAAGACATGGCTTGGCAGTTCGGGCTGGACTGTTCCCATGAGGCACAGGGTCAGACTGATTTGCATATGACCATGTCTGAACTGGGGTGGTGGAGTGAGCTAAAGAATGATGATGGATTAAACCCAGATCAGTTGACTGGGGGTGAGTGTTTGATTGGCTCAAACGTTCCGTCCATCATCCCCCCCCTTTTGTATCGCCTTGATTCTCAGAGACACAGCAGGATTACCATCTTCTGCATAATAACTGTGAATAAGGTTCATCACTATTGTTATCCTTGGCCTACATTATACAGCAAGGTAAAACCCCTGAGGGTACCTTTTGGGTATATTAGCACCACATCTTTGCTGAGGCTGGCAGAGAAGAAGGACTTCCATGCTGACATGCTGACACGAGACGCTGGGGTAACTGCACGCAGATACTCCAGCACGCAGTGGTCTGACATCCCTCACGGGGTGTCCAACTTGAGACCAAGACAGGGTCCTTCATTTTCTCACTTCGGGTAATAGGGTTGGCTCTATCCTAGGGGGATTCTTGGCTATACACCTAAATACATACTAGGTACACTTAGGCACATCTAGTGAGGGTTAGCATCGTAGGAGTATGCATTATTACTGTCATGTATCTATATACCTGCATATATCCATTATTTTAGCACTATGGTAGAATTCTACTTTACTCTGTTGTTGCGTATAACCATATATATCTGTTTCTGTCTTATGGTTGTTGCAGCACATGTATTTTACACTAGAATGACGCTGATTCAATAAATGCTTATTGAAAATGTCCCCATTGTTTATTTGGTGTATCTCTCTGAGACAAAGTGAGCATGAGTGACAGTACTATACTGTTTCCATGATCCCGGAAGGGTCAGGGTTGTCATGTTCGATAGTTGCCAGAAACTATTTGCTCCTTGGTAAGAGGAGTTCATAGTGGCACTGTGAGCTATCTGGTTTACAGGTGTACATATCCGGTGGGGGTGTCTGGAATCAGTCTGGACACCAATCCCATAGTTTATGTTGTCTAAATGCGCAGATCCTATATAGATTTATAGGAACTACACAACAGAGTTATAAAAGGGGCAAAATGCAGAAAATGTGGTGAAAAAAAAAGAGCTACTGGAAAGAGGACAAACGTTATTTCTTAAACATATATATGCACATTTGCAAAGATTACAAAATAAAGAAAATTAATTTATGACTATGAGAAACAATCCAGCTGTGTGGCACTTACTGGAGGTAACAGGAGGTCTTGTTGCCCCCCAAGGACCCTCAGCAGTCAAGGGGGCTTTATACCCCAACTTGCAGTGCAACAGGAGGCACGTTTACAGAGTGGTGAGGTAACAGAAGGGGTAGTTGGCCCCCAAGGTCCCTTCCAAGTAAAGTGGACTTCATCCCACAACCAGTAGTGCACCAGGAGGTGCATTTACAGAGTGGTGGAAAAAGGGGGCATGGCCTCTGAAGACCTCTCAGCAATCCTGCTATGTGAGACTTGCTGGAGGTAGCAGGAGGTGCTTTTTTAAATTAACGACAATATTCGTACATTTTTTGCAAAAATCGCCGTTAATAAAAAAAAATGCTTTTTTGCCCTGTTGGGGTTCCTCTGGTCCCCCAGCATCAGAGCTAGCGAGTATTCCTACCCTGCCCCCTTTTTTTGACTTCTGAGTCCCAAGATGACTGCCAACATTTCCTGGTTGAAATCTTGGCAGCCAATCAGAGCTCTGCAGATCTTTGCAGGTAGGTGGCTCATGGGAATGCAGCTCCCTGTATGCGAGGGCAATAGTTTCATCTCTTTCTCTGCCCACAGACATGTGGGCAGGGTAAAGGAATAAACTATTGCTCTCCAATACAAGAAGCTGCATTTCCAGGAGCTCTCTGCGTGCAAGAGCAATGCTGGCTCCTGCAGGAGGCGGGGAGCCTGCTGCAACTGTGAGGGCCTTGATGCTTCTCCAATGGTCCCCATCCTGCACACTGGGTGCCCTGGGTGGGACCAGGGCACCCAGGGACACATGACCAGTCCCTAGGACCGAAATCAGCCCGGGGAGTTGAGCTGCACTACCCCGTTCCCCATTATTCGAGGCTGGGACCCGTGGGGGTGCACGACCCCCTTCTCCTATTAAATTTCAGCCGGCACTCAGGGCTGGGGTCCTCTGGGCTGAAATTGGCCTGAGGGGGCTGTTCAGCTCCCTTCTCCATTAATTTGTGGCGGGCCCCGGAGGATGGGGCCCCTGGGCCGTTCTGGCCCTGATGCTCATTTCCCAGAAATTAAACCTCGAAGGTAAGCACTTACTCATTTAAACATAGCAGGTGCCCTGTTGAAGCTCCATTTCTTTATAGGACATATGATCCTAACTTCTGGGCTTGGCGAAGGCAAAGAAAGTGTGTTTTCTTAGCAAATCCATATTGAAATACGAGCTGAAATCCTTTGTGGAGGTTACTGCATCATTTATCTATTGGAGCACAATCTGTATGTGACTGTGTGTGGTAAATGGGTTCTTTCTTTTCGTGTCTTGGTGAGAGCAGAGTCTATGGTTCTCCCTTTAAATTGCTAGGAGTATTCAAATGTGTAAATCACTTGGATGGTTCCCCATTTGGTCCTACTCACCTTATTAGTTTCCAAAGGTCTTCCTGCCTTTTTGGCAGGATAATGCACATCTTTACAAGCGCCCCCACCCAGTGTGTGTCCCGTCGATTTTGGTGAAGAGTTCTTGATGCCGAGGAATATGAGGTCATCTCCTATAAGCAAGGAAGAACTTACTTTATATAGTTAAGAGGAAGGACCCTTGTTTGGTAGAGATTTACCTCTTTTAGTCTCATCGTCTTGTCCATAGGAAGATTCATGCTATCACATGTTTCTGGATAAAAATGCATAACGAATTATCATATTGCCAAAACATGAACAAGAATATTGGTGACATTTCCTCATGCTCTATTACACAGTTGCAGTGTAGATTACGTACTGGACACTTACCCAAGGAGGTAGCACTCAGTAATTAACCCATAAAAAGAACTCCACTTGCGTAGACATTTTGTGCAAAACTATGTACTCTTGTTGGATAAAAGAACAGTTGTGGTTCCTTTGTGGCTGAGTCTCTCGCACAGCTACTGACATATCCACACATACCCGACTGACAGACCCACTCACACATTCACACACCCAATCACAGAGGCACTCAGACACTTATTCAGACACTCATGCAACTACTCACAGATCAGATGTATGCAGCCACTCACAGACCCATTCTGACATAAACACCAATGCACAGATCCATTTAGACACTCATGCATCCACTCACAGACCCATAAATCATCTCATATAGTCACTCACTGACCCACTCAAAGCCACTCAGAGACTAACACTCCAACACATAGACCTAGTCAGACACTTATGCTCTCACTCAGACTGACTCACATACTCATAGAGGCACTCATAAACCTACTCGGACACTCTCACACCTACTCACAGACCCACTTAGACACTCATGCACCCACTCAGACACCCACTCAGACACTCATAGACCCACTCATAAACCCTGTGAGATACTTATGAAGCCACACCCAGACCCATACAGATACTCACACACCCATTCAAACATCCCTTGTGCCACTCATGCACTTCATCACATACCCACTGAGACATTCATGCCCTCACTAACACCCTCCCTCCCAAATCCTACAGGTTACAGTTAGGAAATACAATTTTAAAAACCTTAGAAATTCACAAAAAAACAAACAAAGGTTACAGGGATGTTATGGTTAGGAAACAAAATTAAAAAAACCTTAGAAATTCACTGAAAAAAAACAAAGGTTACAGGGGCGCTACAGTTAGGCTCAGATTTCACTTGTACAAAACCAGTGAAATTCAGCAGTTATAGTTACTTGAGCTAACTATAACTTACTCCCCAGCAATGCACAGCTTGTGACCTTCATATTACATCACTCATGACATGGTCAGTGACATCATCAAGAACATCTCAAATGACATCACTGAGGGCATCATTGATCCCAGCGCCTTGAGACCCTCACCAGTGCCTTGAGACCTTCACGGCTGAGTAGCACTCTTTAAACCCCCTGATTAATTGATTGATTGATGACATTATCCAGTGAATTTGTGTGTTTTCTAAAAGTTTAAGCATTTTAAACATATATACTATGGTACCACGAAAGGTAAATATGTAAAGTGTATGTACTACTAATGAGTGATACTATTTGTAACATATATTATGTGAGTGACTGTGTGACTGTGTGTATTTGTGTGTGAGTAGGTGTATGAATCGGTCTAAGGGTGTGTGAGTGGCTGTATACCACTGAGACTCTCTTGCACTCCTTCATACACAAATTTTCAAAGATTACAGGTCACAGTTAAGAAATAAAAATTCACTTAAAAAAATAAAAAAGGTTATGGGGTCATTATAGCTAGGAAATACAATTTAAAAAACCTTTGGAACTCATTAAATAAACAAAGGTTACAAGGACATCATAGTTAGGAAATAATATTTAAAAAACCATTGATATTCACTGAAAAAAACAAAGGTTACTGGAATGTTATAGTTTGGCTCAGATTTCTCCTGAAAAAAAACATTGAAATTCATTTTTTTTTTAAATATTCTTTATTTGATTTTATGCCCAGATATTAAACAGTATAACCCACCCCCACCACCCCCCAAACGGATATTGGTCCTTAATTTACAAATCCATGCAACATTACAAAGTTACATTCTTAAATAAGAGAGAAAAAAAATAAGAAAAGACAAAACGAGAGAAGAGCAAAAAAGGATAAGGAAGACAGAATGATAGTTGTTTTTCGACGAACACCATCTAGGTGTGCTCAACAGACCTGATTGAATTTCGTGATTCCCAATCGCTGAAAGGAAGCCAGGCTCTAGACATTTTTTCCCGGACCTTCATATTCTTTCAGGAATAAATGGCCCTTTCAAGATAATAAATCGAGATTAGATGAGCATACCATTGATGGAATACAGGGGGGGAGGGGTCAAGCCAAGCGGTGGTAAGGCAGATTCAAAAGATAGCCATTGCTATAAACATAAAAGGTTCAACATTGGATAAAGCTGATTCATATTCAACCCCCCAATAGGATCCACCTATGAGAAATAATGATGTCGATCCCCAATTTGTTGACAAGAAAATCATTGATCTCTGATTTGAGACCATCCAATGCCGGACAGACTGCTAGCATGTGCACCAAATCGACTCCATGTTCTCTGCATCTGGGGCAACCTGTCCCAGAGGTGCCCCCCATCTAGTATCTTTCCGGGGGTTATATACAGATTGAAGCAGGTCTTATAATTTTGCGCCTGTAAGTTGACCGAGATTAGAAACATCTGGGCGCCAGCAAGTGATCTAGCCAGGTCAATTGGTTGGGCATTCATCTTATCTACCCAATTCTGAGAATGCTTGGCCAAATCATCCTGGATTGTATTATTTAAAAATCTGTAAAGAGCCCCTATCTGCGTTTCATCTGCCACTATCAGTTCAACAATCTCCACCTTATTGAAGCCCGCCAGCCCACCACCTTTCCTAATTAGAAAATCTCTAATTTGCAGGTATTTAAAAAAATCCCTATGGTGATGCTTAAACTCTTGGCATAGCATCTCAAAAGACTTAATCATTGAAATTCAGCAATTAAAGTTACCTGAGCTAACTATAACTAATGCTGCCGCACTGCTTTTGACCTCACATATTACATCACTCATGACTTTATCAGTGACATCACTGATGAGATCCAACAGACATCACAGATTGCATCATCTACAGAACCACTCACAAATCCACTAATACACCCAACCCAAGAACTCACACACGTACTTATACACCCATAAAACCACTCACATACCCACTCACTGATCCATAGAGCCACTCACATATCCACTCACTCATACATACAGCCATACACAGCCATTTACTTCTCAAACACCTACTCACACAGCCACTCAGTCACCCATACAGTCAATCACACAGCCATACACTCACCCATACACACACTCACAGACCTAGTCACTCACCTATACAGCCTCTCAACAGAGCCACCCACTCACCCATACAGCCAGTCATATAGGCACTCACTCTCCAATACAGCCACTCAGACAACCAATCAGTTAACCACACACCCACTCAAACAGCCACTCAGCAGTTTTCCCTATATTAGCCTAACAGTACAGGTTTTAGGCCTCATTTTCCTTTGCACATGTTACTATATAAACACGCTTGCTTTTGTTCCACATTGTACTTAACACGGAACTTGCATATGATTTTGCGTTCTGTTATTTTCCTGAGATTTAGTCTGAACACCACAGACAAGGTCAAACAGCAATGTCCCTTGTTATTCTTTATGGCCAGGAAGTATCACCAAGACATAACACAAGAATGCAGCTGTTGTTTATGTGCACACGTCTTGTCATATAGATGAGCACATGAGCCAAACATACACATATGAACGAGAGTTCTGAGACAAGATCACTGCGTCTGCTGATATGTTGAACATCTCAGCTGTGAATGCTACGGGATGGGGTCCTCAGTTAACCCCAGAGTTCTTTCATATATAATAATTTAGCTTCAGTATTAGGGGAGGGGGATTAGGACACTCTGTCCTATAAAATGAAAGGGCTTTTCATGGTATATGGATTATTAACCATGCTTACAGTATTTTTATTATGCATTTGTTTTCTAATTGTGACACACATATACCTCATTTTAGAGCACAATAGTTTGAGTAAAGATTCTAAACTTTCTTTGTGTCTCCTAGTTATCTTATTGTGGACAAGTATGTGTGAGCGAGCAAAAGGGTGTGTCCTGTTACCACGATCCCTGAGAGGGCCAAAAGTGTTCTGTTCCAGGGTGCCAATTCACTTGTTTCTCTCGTAAGGTTAGGAGGGCAAGTGAGGCACTATAGCTAGTCAGGCTTGGACTGATAGATACTGAGGTGGTATGGTGACTCACACATGCATACAGTTACTCACATATCCACTTAGTCACTTATACAGATACTCACACACACTTATTCACCCATACTGCCACTTACACACCCACTGACACACCTTTACAGACACTTAGACATCCACTCATGCATCGATACACACAGTCACTCACATAATCTATGTTAGGAATAGTATCACTCATTAGTAGTACACAAGTTATAGTAATTTATCTTTGTAGTACCTTAGTATATATGTTTAACACTCACAAAAAGTTAGAAAACATTCACAATCACTGGATGAAGGGAAAACAACCTTTTAGGGCTAGGGTAGTGCCCCTTCCCACAGGAAGTGGTCACTTAGAGGGTGTAGACACCCTAACGGTAGGAAGCCCATTGGCTTCTACCTTTATTCCCCTTTAACACCCCTAGATTTACTATTTAGGTGGCATTACTGGCCCTTGAACTTTAGATTCATATAGAAGTTGAAGACACAGGAAAAGAAGAGCTGCTGCCGGGGAGCTGAAGCCCTGCTGCAGAGAAAATTGGCACCAAACACTGCCTTCTACCTCAAGGACTCAACTATCATGGTTGTGCTGTCTAGTCCTGAACCTGTGAAGATGCCAAGAACCCCAGAGCTCCTCCAGCCTTCAAGAAATCACTGAGAACTTCCCTTGGAGTAAAGGTATTACTCCCCTGCACACAGCAGACACCCACTGATCCCGCTAAGTCTGGTTTTGTCAACTTGCTGCTCAGCGATGACTCTGAAGCAGCACCTAAACCATAAGAAATAAATCAGCTCCGGAGGCGTACCATACAAATTCCTGGGGTACCGCACCCCTTCATAAAACAGAGAGAGAAAAAGTCTGTGCCGGACTCCAACTACCCTAGAAGCAAACACCAATCCAGGGACATTGAAACCCCTGAGACTCACATCGTGAGTGGCCCAACTGTCCCTAAATTGCCTCTCCAATCTGCCTGCTCTTAACCATGAGGACATTTAGATGTACAGCACCTGACTGACCTACCTGCTATGCACCCTCCCTGAACATCCCCAGTGACAATGATCCAACTGTGCTCCCATGGTCCTCAGACCCTTGCGACCTCCCCCCTTGAGTGGGACCCACTGGACTTATGTTTAAGTCCTCCTGTGCAGTATCTTTTCAAGTTGCCCCTCCATCTTAGCGCACCAGCTACCATCACCCTCAGCACCCTGCTCCCGGTGGAATCTGGGAGGCTGCCAATCTTCTGCTGCTGAAAAATTGGACTTGGTCCTGCTATTGACCTAAAACGAGAAGGTGAACCTTGCAATAGCATAGCCTGATTTTCTATGCATATTTCTGCTTTTCTTCATATATTTCAAAGGTGTGTAATTGTGCACAAAAGTGATATATTTTGTTAATGCATCTTTGAAAGTACTTACTGTAAATCGAAGTTCTTAGTCTTAAATATTACATAAAAATCAATGCTATTTTTATAAATTGGTCTCAGATTTATTCTTGAGTGTGTGTCTCATGTATTGCTTCTGTGAGTACAACAAATGCTTACCACTACTCTCTGATAAGCCTAACTGCTCACCCAAACTACCACAAATAGAGTGTTAGTATTATCTACTTTTGCCTCTGTAAACCAGTAAGGGACTCACTGGACCCTCACTGTACTTCATTTTAGTACACATTATAGGGAGCCAGCTTCCTACAATAAGTGAGTGCCTAGTTATCAAATAGCAGTCCCGCCGTTGTCCGAGTTGGATGGCCGCCGGCTCCCTCCCCTGTACGTTTGCGCTGAGGAGAGAAGAATCGCAGAGAGGACGGATGGAGACTCCCACGCGCCGACAGCAGGGTTGAGAATGACGCCGGCTTCATTGGGATTCCACCGCTAACCGGCTCTACCGCTTCAGGGCGATATACGAGCTACTGTGGCTGTAACTGAGTAAGCTGAGGATATTGATTAGCTTCCTTACTCGGTGCTGCGATCAGCTGACACGCCGCCCCTTTGCTCGTAGCTGTTTGCTGCTCTGCGGTACGAGCCGCTTACACGCCGCGCTTTTCACTCGCGGCTCTCGGTGTCACCCGGCGAGGTTTGCGGTCAGTCCCCGCTTCCTTGGGATGCCGCTGCCCCTCAAGAAATACCTTATTAGCGTGAGGACACGCTGATCAGTTTGTCAGCTCCCGCTGCTTCCAAGCCGTGAACTGGGTTCCAGTCTCCCCTCCGAGAAGCGCGATCTCCAAGAAATACTCTACTGCCTTCAACGGGAGTCCGCACTATATTAGACACTGCCCACTCTTGATGTTTTTTTTTTGTTTTTTTTTTTAACCTGGATACAGTGGCAGTTTTAGGAACCTTCTCTACAGCGTCAGCGTGCGCTGGACACCGGGACACTGCCTTTCTTTTGTTTGTTTTTTGTTTTTACAAACTTTATTGAAAGCGCTTTCTTGAGAGTCTATACCTGCTGCTGCTGTTGTCTCCTGCCTGCTTGTTCCCTTCTGCACGGACGCCGAGTGCTGAGTGCCGCCATTGTGTTGCCATTGTGTTGCTGACACCTGGGGGGATCTGAGGACTACATTGCCCATCCTTGCTGACGCCGCGCTTTGCCAGGAGGCGCATAAAACGGGGCTAGGGCTCCCGCCCGCCTGCGCCCGTCCGCGACTGTTTGGGACTGGACTGGACTACCCCCCCAAGAACTAATTATATATATGTTTCAGGGTAAGCATTTGTCTGGTAGAGTCTGAAGCGGGTTGAAGGGGCAAAAGTTAAGTTTGGTTTATTTTTTAGGATTAGTGCATAAAATCAGTCACTGTTTTAGTTGCAATTACGTTTTTGCTGCTTGGGGTTACATATTGGCTCAGTAAGGAAATATATTATTATGAATAAATGAAAGGGTGCTGCTGGCACCCTTGATGCCTTCATTATAAGAGCTGAGTCTCTTTTAAGCCACGAAATTGAACTAGCAGAGAGAAGGTTGTCACTTGACCCAGCTAGGTTACCAACATATAAAGAAGTCAGTTCACCAATACCAACTAACACGATACAACCAAACTTGAGTGGTCGAATATCAACTCCCCCTGTTGATCAAAACACTCCTGCTGTAGTATCCACACTAAGTATGCCGATGTCTCCCAACTCAGCTGAAACTAACAGGCCTGGAATATCGTCGAGACTATGAGTTTCAAAACAGGTGGGAGCCCTAAAAGGAAAAACCAAGCAGACACAGAGAGTAAAAAAAACGGTTCTAAGAATGGTGTAACAAAACAGAAACAAGGGGGAACAGTTAGCCTATCTAAGGAAATCATAGATGAGCACGAACAAGAGGTGCCCTTATGTAACACTGTTAGCACACAAACTGAGACTGACTGTACTTCTTGTTCTGCTTTATCTAGTGAGGGTGTTGGGACAGTAGAACAAACTGTCGAGGCCATTCTTAAAACCGTATTAGATCATATACAGACCAAGATTAATGAACGTATGGACATTGAATTTGGGGTTTTGGATGGAAAAATAGACCAATTTAAACTTGGCCGTAGACCAATTAGGTATTCTAATTGAGGATGGTAAAAGAACATTCGAGGAAGGGGCAAAATTAATAGCTGAAGCTAGAAATGTATCTATAAGTAGAAAGATTGATATATGTGGTGATATATGTGGTGAACAAATTTCAGAGCAAGCAAGAACTGACACACTTAGTAGGGGTCGAATTGTGAGGGTTAGTTCAAAGCCAATAGAAACCGGGGAGGTAGGTCAAAATGTTGGTTCTCGAATTGAGGTGGTTGCTGATCATTCAAATACGGGTAATAGTGTAGGGACAGTACCCCTGCCCAAGAGGAACTGATTTAATTCCTAATACAGACATCCTAAAATTACCCCCAGCTGCGTGTCCATATGTTTTGATACTAGCCGGCGTCCCTACCCTGAAAAGAGAACAAAAATAATCTTGGCATAATCTCAGAAATAAAACTGTTGATTGGTTATCCAAGTTTAAAAAATGTAATCCTCAAAAATGAATGACATCTTTAATGGTTCGCAGGGTAGGGTGGGTAGGTGATTCCACTAAGAATATACAAGGGGATTGTATCGTTATAAACTTTAGGTGTCCATATTTGGTCCGTAATCTGTTAAGAGCGCATGAGGAGACTATGGTGCAGAGTACTTATGTTCATGCCTTACCCCTGGGTTATTTTTACAGGCCAGCCAGTGGGAATATTGAGCTTGAGTATGATAATATTCCCCCCTTATCTATTTCCAACAGATACCAGGAATTAACATCCTTGGAGGCTGTCGATTGACTACAAATCGCAGAATTCCCAAGGGAAGCATTATCTGGAATGATGGAAGGCAAGGCATTAGGGAATCAAGACATTGCCTCAAATACAGAGGGGCCACATATCTTAAAAAACTGGAATATACAGGAAGAGACCCAGGAAGATTTACAAGAGCGGAAAGAGTGGGATGGTGTTGGAACTGTATCTGTTATCCAACGTGTTGTATTAAAGCCGCCAGATGAGGTCACAATGACAAATGATATATATAATACAAGTTGTAATTTGACAGCTGAGCCCAAGGTAGCTATTATAACTAGTAACTTAGTAGGGCTTTGTTTCATTTCGTGGAACATAGCGGGACTCGGCAGGAACCTCAGGGATGCAGATTGGAATGAATATATTGAACAGAGCGATGTCTGTCTCTTACAGGAGACTTGGGCCCTAGAAACCCCACACAGAGTAGCCTATAAGACATTTAATGTGGATGCAATTCCATCAGCAAGGGGGAGGCCTTCAGGGGGCCTTGTAATATGGATAAAAGTAACCCTCGATATTGAAATCACCCAACTGCGCATAAAATCACAAGATATAGTTGGTGTAAAAATTACAACTAAAGTTGGAAGGGTGTTGCACTTATTTAATGTCTATAATAGACCTAGCCTAGCCTCGAAAGAGTCATTGGTAATTGAATATATGGACTCTATTCTAAACTCATTAGATATAAAAACAGGCATAATAATAGGTGGGGATCTAAATTGTAATTTTGAACCAATTGTAGGGCTCTGTAATATTTTTGAAGATGAGGACATCGCTAATAATATTCCCGCGCTGGATAGCACTAATACAGTGCCGTGCACGGTGGCAGCGGTTCAAATTATGAGACTGGCGGCCGGGTATGGCTTGAGAGCATGCAATGGCCGCTTACCATCAGACACGCCAAAGGCCCATACATTCTGTAGGGGTAAATCCCGGAGTAAAATAGATTACATAATGGTATCATTCGATGTTTGGCCTTATGTAATCGATCTAAAAGTGGTCCCGAGAATAGAGAGTGACCATCGTCCCCTCCAATTGTCATTCTTTGATGAGTTTCTCCGTTCTGCTTCGCAGAATATTGAGAGTTTAGATGTGAGCCCTGACGATATTATAGTTAGTAATAATCGCCGTTCTCTAAAATGGGCACATATATTAGAGCATAGCGAGGTATTGGCAAAAATGTATAATACATTTGCCGATATTTTTGGTCCCCATTCAAATCCATTACTAGGGAAAGATTTATTCCTAGAGCTAAATAAACATTTACTGACAGTATTGGTTCCGATAGTGACTAAAATGTCAAAAAGGAAGAATGGAGAAGTAAAAACTCTCAGTAGTGAAGCAAATCCCTGGTACGACAAGGGTTGTCGTAATGTTAAGACAGAATTAATATTGGCAATAAAAAATGGTAGTATGTCTAACATAAAGGATACCAGGATCAAATATAGGAAAACTCTTGAGATGGCCCAAAAAACTTGGGATGATGAAAATTGGTCCGATCTTCTTATAGCAGCTAAAAATAAGGACCAATTGGGCTTTTGGAGGCTCGTGGCTAAAGGGAATAAAACAGGGAAGGAAGTAAAAGACGTTTATCTTGATGCAGCCACTTGGGTGGACCACTTCTCAAGGCTGTATGCAGCACCAGATAGTGACATGGTCACACCTAACGTCGGGTTACCACCCAGTCCAAATGAAGACAAATTAGTTTTCGATCTAGAAGAAACAATATTGGCGATCAATGCAGTTAAACTAGGGAAAGCGCCCGGACCTGATAAAATCCCGGGAGATTTATTCAAGCACAATATCAGTGTCTGGGGCCCCTACATTAACTACCTATGCAACGCCATAGTAGCGGGCGCAGAAATTCCAGAAACATGGAAAGGGGCGGAAATTTTTACAATCTTTAAAAAGGGTAATCGCTATGACCCAATAAATTATCGCCCTATCAGTTTAATTGATATTTTACAGAAAGTTTTTGCAAGGCATATTTTAAATCGTATAAATACATGGATTGAGGAGAACACTATACTTTCTAAATTTCAGGCAGGTTTTAGACTTAAAACCAGCACAATAGATCAGGTCTTTAGATTTTCTTGTTTATGTTGGAAATATGTGAACTTAAGAAAGGGTCATCTTTACGTTGCCTTTGTAGATTTAAAGCGATACCAAAGGGAATGATGGACGGAGCGTTAGAGCAAATCAAACACTCACCCCCAGTCAACTGATCTGGGTTTAATCCATCATCATTCTTTAACTCACTCCACCACCCCAGTTCAGACATGGCCATATGCAAATCAGTCTGACCCTGTGCCTCATGGGAACAGACAAAAAAAGGAGGGAGTTACCCCAATGTAACACAGAGGGACGGGGTAAGTACAGAGAAAGAAAACACTAACGGTCCCTTCAATAGATTATAGAAAGGGCAAAACTGCCTCACTTTGGATCAAGTGTCCATGTGTATACACAACCAATCTAACACACAGGATGAGCTGGAAAAACTTTCATTTTATCAACATAAACAACAAAATATACATGTATAAAAAAGATTTATTTTATCAAGAAATATTTTTGCAAGCATACAAAATGTATTGCATGTTTATACAATTAATGTAATAGCACTCCTCCCTATAGAGGTTACAATCTAAATACAAGGAAGAATAAAAACTTTAAAAACTTTTTTTTTTAAAACGACAGTCGACGCGGCGTTTCGGTGAGACCTTGATTATTTCACCTTCTTCAGGACTAAAAAGTTTTCATAAAAATCTAAATAGCATAAAATATTTCATATTAGTTGCATGTACATATTTAAAAAACTAATCATGTTATTTATTTCACATTTCTATATTCATACACTAATTCTGTGCTCTCCAACTCTAACCTCATTTACACTTGACACTTGATCCTATTTAATGGATTTTGCAACAAACTTATCTATAGTGTTCATATGCTACATTGTTCTATGATACGATTCGATCTCTAAATGGATAATCTAATTTTGTAAATCACTGAATATAATATTTGTTTATACAAGAAACGGAAACAATCTCTAATCATAAATTCAAGGATACCTCAGAGTAAGTTCATAATACATTCATAATCGGTCAAAAGGCACACATATTCCCTTATCGTACAATGGTGGTATCGTCAAGGGTGTGAGGTTTCCTACTACACAATTAACAAAGAGTAGGGTAAGATTAAGTAATAAGAAAGGAATGTTGTACCCTCTGTAATATACATGAGCTATGTCTGATTTGTAACATACCTTACGATAAATTGGAATTACATAATCTGTGATGGGTAGAATCTCGTATCACATCCGAAGGCTACAATGATAGGGCCTACACATAAAGAGAGACCATATCAATATCTTGGTATAGAGAATCAAGACAATATTTTTCTTAACTTTATACCTGCTATGATCCTACGTATAGATGTTTTAGCATACCTTTGAAAATGATAATACGGGCCTTCTCTTTGTCCGTTAGAGCCACCGTAATACAGGACATATACAGATTAAAATCAACTCTGTCAGGCCTTCTTCTAATATATACGGGAGCAAACAAACGGAAAGTTTTATTATTAATCCTACTAATGTTTATGGTATTACTTCAATCATTAATTCATATACCTGCTTACCTATTTTAGACAGCAGATATGACACAGACTTCAATTGCGGAATTTTAAATACTGACATTGACGTTTTTCCATTGACGATGCGGTTTTCTATGATAAAATGAAATCAAATCTCCAATCAGAAAAATAAGAAAACAAAGACTACCCTTTATATATCCGGGCGTCATAATTATTCAACCAAAGTTGTTTACTCTCATTACCTGGTCTTAACAGAACCATATCTGATTGATGATTTCAAACCAGTGGGCAAAATCATAATAAAAGATAAACCAGATCTTTTGATATTGTCATAGCTTTAAGAAAGTGTTCCCAAGCCAATACTGCTTAGCAAATTACTTGGTTTGTTTAGTAGTATATTTATGTTTAAAATGAGGCATAAATGCTATTGAATAAAGCGCAAACTCCTACTTTGAGCCATTTGTCTAATCAGATTAAAGTTAAATTTTTTGCAAATCGAGCCTTCCAAATACGGCAACTATCTATAGAAAAGGACTATAATAGTCTAATCTTATGCTTTAACTAATACGTCATATCCATTAGTCAAAAGTATACGAAATCCGGGACATGAAATATATTCATTACAATCCCGTGCATATTTCTCTGAGATTTAAATTAGATTGGATGGCCAATACAATGGCCCAAACAACAGCACTAATTGGTTACTCTAATCTCTATATTTACAAATCTTAATGTTGAAAACTGTAATGATACTGCATTAGTTCTTAGTTAGTATAACCAATTGAATTCAACAGAGAAAGACTCTTGTTATTCGTACAGAGAGATCCAGCGTCTATGAAACTCACCGAATGGGGGACGGACGGCCTCCCTGCTCTAACGGACTTCCGGGTCTGGATGCGTACAATGTCCCACGTACCGGTCTTTTTATTTACCTAATGTGACTAGCGTCCTATCGTTATGGGCGGAGCTACGTCAAAGAAAATCCTAATAATCTACTCCTAATAGGATTATATTTTATTAATTCCTACGTTTGTTATAACACATAAGTTGTGTTAATAAAGCTAGTTTTCTATCACGAGCAGAAAAAAAGGGGGGGCTGTCAGTGTTCAACAATAAGCGAGAGGATATGCTCAAGGACGAGTCAAAAATCTCCGGCAATGGCAGCCATCTTGAAATGGTGAAGTACAAACTGAAGATGCCAAACATACATTTATCGTCTATCTATCTATTTAGACGCAACCAAATTTGTTTCTCGTTAGTTCATTAAAAATATATTCCATCGTAACTAGAGTCTTTATAAATCTAATGCTTAAAAAAAAATTGCGATATTCATAATATATAATTTGATGGATCCCCATTGGTTGCATAAATAATAGGTCAAGGATTTCATATACCCTGATATATTTGTATTTTTAAAATCCCTAAGACCAAATTCTCATATATTAAACCGCAGATTACAATAAACACCTGGGCATCTGCTTGCTTAAATATTATTGATTAGAAAAGTGAGTTTATATAAAATACTGTATGAATGAACAGAAAATACAGTATTGCATAGCAGACTATCTATATTAATCTTTCCCATTCTTCTTTACTGTTGAGACCATTTTTATACGTATTGAATCGTGACATATAAAATTGTTCACGTTTTTTCTCTTTGTAGTATGGTCTCCACTGCGTGCATTGAGCTGAATGACTTCAATGCCACACCATTTTAGATCATCGACATTATGGTTATGTTCAATCCAGTGCTCTACTAAGGGTGCCGTCCTTTTATTAGTTCTAATAGCTGATTTGTGTTCAGTTATTCTGGTCCTTTTTTCTCGGGACGTTTCACCAATGTATCCCTTATTACATGGGCATAGAATTAGGTAAATCAAATTACTGGTTCTACAATTAATGAAATTCTTAACATTATGGGTGACTCCATTATGGTTAATAACACCTCCTTTGATGATATGACTACAATTCTTACAGGTGCTGCAAGGAAAATTGCCCACAGGAAAAGGAGCATTATTAATGCTTCGTTGTTTACAATCTATCTCATTCCTGTAGGTGTGTACAAGATGATTCCGAATCGTACGATTGCGTCTAAAAGCAAACATTGGTTTAGGGAGTTTCACAATATTTGTATCTTCTAGAAGGTGCCAGTTTCTATTTATAATATTTTTTACTTTATTGCTAGCACTACTGAAGTTAGTTACAAATATTAAAGAGGGATTCTGTATTTTCATACTATGATCTCTGGTGTTGAATAACGAATCTCTATCGTAATATTTGGCTTTCTTGTATGCCTGTCTAGTTAGTTTCTTAGGGTAACCCCTATCTAGCAATTTTTTAGTCAAGACGTCAGCATGACGATTAAAATCATTAATATTCGTACAATTACGTCTGATTCTGAGATATTGTCCAAACGGAATATTGTTCTTTTGGCAAACCGGATGGTTACTCTGATAATGAAGCATGGTATTTCGATCTGTGGGTTTTGTGAAAAGTTCTACTTGCAGCAATCCTACATTATACTTTATCTTAATATCCAGAAAGTCACAGCTCTCCTTATTAATAGTAGATGTAAATTTTAGATTTACATCACCTAAATTCAGCCACTCTATGAAATCCATAAGCGACTCTCTTGTACCTTTCCACAAAAAGAAAACATCATCGATGTAACGGGACCAATGTGAGATGTTTTCGTAAAGGTGCTAATACATTAAAGATGTGCTTGTCCTCAAAAGCGGCCACATAAAGGCAGGCCAGACTGGGATCGCAAGTCGCTCCCATACTGGTCCCCTTGATCTGTTTGTAATACTCAGTTCTGAATAGAAAAATATTGTTTTTCAAGATAATTTCAACACACTCCACTATAAACGTAGAGTGTGCAGATAGGTCACCCATGTCATTTGAGAAGAGGCCCTCTAACATCCTAATGGTGTTGTCCTGTTGTATGTTAGTATAGAGGGACTCTATATCTAGGGTGACTAGCCACTGTGTTTCAATATCATACGGCAAATTTTCAATTTTCTTGATCATTGCAGTTGTGTCTTTTATATAAGCCTTTTGTTGCGTTACTAAAGGTTGAAGAAATATATCTACATATTTACTTAGGGGCTCCGTCAGAGAGTCTATACTTGAGACAATAGGTCTCATAGGGGGGTTTAGAAGGTCCTTATGTACCTTGGGAAGACCATATATTGCTGGTAGTCTGGGGTTCATATTCTTAAGGAAGCTATATTCATCT
Organism: Calotriton arnoldi; assembly: GCA_963921515.1. Classification (NCBI taxonomy): domain Eukaryota; kingdom Metazoa; phylum Chordata; class Amphibia; order Caudata; family Salamandridae; genus Calotriton; species Calotriton arnoldi. The sequence goes on from CAWUFW010002526.1 coordinate 1,606,270, forward strand.
GAACAAAGAATATCGTCATCCTTGGCTAAATCTAAAAGACTCATAACTTTATTAATCAGGGCATTCCACTCATTTAAGCTAGATTTTTGATAGTGGGATCTATTATTTAAAAGTGTAAGCATTCTATTATTGTAGTCATTGGTATCCATCACAATGATACTCCCTCCCTTATCACCTGGTTTGATGGTTAATTCTTTGCATTGTTTTAGATTATTTAATGCTGTTCTTTGATGGGCATTTAGATTATTCTGCCACCAGATATTTTTGGTTAAAAGGTCATCAATGCTTTTCTCTACCACCTTTTCAAATAATTCTATATTTTTGCTTACTAAATGCGAAGCTGGAGTCCATGAAGATTTTGGTCTTAGTCCAAATTTATTGGTAGTTGATGTTCCATTATTATCTTTATCTTTAAAGTAATTATTTAATCGAATTTTCCTAAAAAAGCTCTGTAGATCCCTCTCAAGGTTAAATTTATCCAGTGGGGCACAAATTGCGTAGCCCAGCCCTTTCTCTAAAACAACTTTTTCATCTTCTGTTAATGCCCTACTGGAAAGATTGATAATTGGGGCTTTTTTGTCTAGTCCCATACTTTCTGACTCCTGGTCTTCATGTATGGGCGTTTCTGTGGTGGGTTCTGAGGGTAAAACCCCCCTCTCCCCCTCCCTCTGCCTCGATTCTGGCCAGGGTTGAGTTGACGTTGTTCTAAAAAAGAGAATGTATCTCTACTTGTGCCCGGGGTAGGTTCCCTTTCCTTCCTAGTATCTTGTAGGTTATCATTATCTGACTCCGAACTTGTATATGATGTATCTAAAAATGTGACTCTTTTTTGGGGGAAATTCCTCCTTGGTTTTTGCCAAGTGTTTCTATAATAATTATCTTCTCTGGGTCGATCGTAAAAATCCTTCTGTAGATAAGGGTAAACGTGTTCTAGATTATACTTTGTCACGTCCTTCCTAAATTTATTAGATTTTTTATTCTGACGATACTCCCTATACCCAGATATGTCACTTTGTATCTCATCTAACTTTCTTTTCGCATCTTCTAATGAAGTGCTTTCTTTTAGTTTGGATTCCGTTTCCTCAATTTCTTTCCTCTCAATAATCAATATCTCATGAGCCGTTTCTATAATCAATAGCATCCAATCACGGCTACATCTGTTGGCTATAAATGTCCAATTTTCAATAAATTTAGCATTTTTGATAAAAATACCCGGTTCATTTTTGACCTGAAGACCTCTAGGTATTATCCCTTTTTACAGTACTCTATCAAAAAATCAGCATGTAGTTCGGTCCTAATTGTTTTTTTCTTATTATTCCACAAGTTTCTCCATTGTTCCTCATCGCCGTTATTGGTCGTGATAGAGGATATACTTTTTGAAGTTCCATTTATAATTTTATTAAACTGGTCTTCAGAGAAACCGTAAGTTTTTAGGACATCCATTATCAATTGGACTAACAGACCCTTTTAATATAAGGGAAAATAAAACAACTCCCCAGCTAACAAGCTGTACAAGTAAGACAAAAAAAGGAGGGAGTTGTTGTTTATGTTGATAAAATGAAAGTTTTTCCAGCTCATCCTGTGTGCTAGATTGGTTGTGTAAACACAGGGACACTTGATCCAAAGTGAGGCAGTTTTGCCCTTTCTATAATCTATTGAAGGGACTGTTAGTGTTTTCTTCCTCATGGGAACAGTCCAGCCCGAACTGCCAAGCCATGTCTTCCCTGGACCGGAAACAAGCATCCTGGGACCGGTTTCGGGTTCAAAACCCTCATCAGCCAGGCTATCTTGAATCCAGTGGCAAAGTGAGCAAGGGACCCACGTCTGGGCATACCCTGCCAACTAAGGGCGAACAAAGCGATACCAAAGGGGATGATGGTATCGCTTTGTAGATTTAAAGGTTGCGTTTGATCTTATCCCACGGGCTCTGTTATGGGAGTCACTGAGATGTCAAGGGTTGCCAGCTAACCTACTCGAACAGATTATGAGGCTACATGAAAATAATTATGCGAAGGTTAGATGGGGTCCAAGGGGCGAACTAACAGGACAAATCCCCATAAAAGGGGCGTTCGCCAAGGATGCGTACTGGCACCCACATTATTCTCATTATACGTCAACGATATTCGAAATTTCTGAATGGCTGTAAAAATGATGCACCAAAATTAAGGGGTGAATTGGTGCCAGCACTTTTATTCGCTGACGATACGATATTAATATCGCAAACACCGAAGGGACTACAATGTTTAATAGATTCGTTCCATACGTATTGTAACACCAAAGGCCTTGAAATTAACATTAATAAGACTAAATACATGGCCATAAATCCCCACAAAACTTTTCGGGAAAATATATATTTTTGAATGGTCAAAAGTTGGAGTACGTACAGAGTATTAGCTATTTGGGTATTTCCTTGGATACTAAATTATCATGGAAGACCCAAATAGAAAAAAGTAAGATAACCTTGACACTAAATGTGTTGCCTATTATGAAAAGGCATGGAAATAGTTTTACTAAGGCTGTTTCTCCAGCATTGGAGGTGTTCAAATACAAAGCCCAATCTGCAGCATTATATGGGGCTGAAATATGGGGACCCGCCTGTAAAAAGAACTTTGAGGTGGGAGAAAACAAATTCTATAGAGCACGTTTAAGTCTTCCGGTACGCACACCACTAATCCCAATCATTTTGGACCTGAATATAAAACCGACTGACCACTACACAATTTTAAGACCTCTTACATTATGGGTAAGACTTTGGTCAACACCGGAGTTGCTAGATTACAAGGTCGGTTTAGAAGAAATTATAAAATTGGATCAGAACAAAAGTATCACATGGCTTAGACATGTTTGTTCATGGTTGAAAAAGATTGGTTTATCCCAGTTTTGGGAGGACCCGTCTTCATTGACCCAAGCCTCTAAAAAGGTATTAAAATCTACCTTCTGGGCCTACATTCAAAGTAGCATGCTACATGAAACAGCAGGTGGGTCGTTAACAACAAGGTTCCTTTTGTTCAAAGATGTGGCATATTTTGAGCCTTTCTTGGACGAAGTACGCCCTCAACTTGCCAAAACATTATATATGAAATTTAGATATGGCATAATGAACATTAATACAGTTGTAGCAAGTTGGGCCAGTAAACACACTGAAAATATTGATGATTTGTGTACTTTATGTTCAGGTAAAGCCAAAGAAAAAAATGGATCAAACCGATATGCACCGAAACAGCACAGGTTATTGTCTTTGGCGTTAGTAGATTTCTGCTAGCAGTTAGTTTTTTAAGAGCAAAAGCAGGTCTTAAGCTTTAGTGTATTGTCCGTATTTTCTCGGAATCCTTGAAATAATATAGTTGTCCATAATGAAAAGACACAGGGAATTGTACTGTACTATGTATTAGTAGACACAAAGTTATTAATTGTCTTACATTCTAATAATACTGGAGTTTCTTAAAATGGACGTGGAATACAATCCTAATACCATGAGTTTTCCTCTTTTTAATTATTGATGCCTTTTTAGCATATTTATATTAGTATTTATGTTTTAACATAGTAGGGATATACAGACCCCTTTCCATTGTATCTCCTTGTATAAATTGCTCGCATAGGTTTTTATTTGGACTATTTGTATTTGTATTTAAAATTGTACGTATTTTTATGCATCTTTTATGGTTTAATTGAACCGAAATAAAGATTTTGAAATGAAATGAAATAAGTGAGTGGTTGTGTGAGTGGCTGTGTGGGTGTGTGAATTGCTATGTGAGTGGTTGTATGAGTGGTTGTGTGGGAGTGAGTGGCTATATGAGAGGTTGTATGGGGTGTGAGTACATGTGTGAGTAGTTCTGTGGATGGTATCATCAGAGATGTCATTTGAGATGTGATCAATGCTGTCATCAGTGATGTCACTGATTATGCCATGAGTGTTATATGTGAGGTAATAGGCAGTGCATTGCAGGAGCGAATCTATAGTTAGCTTAGGTAACTACAACTGCTGAATTTCAATGGTTTTATACGAGTGCAATCTGAGCCTAACTGTAATGTCCCTATAACCTTTGCTTTTTTTCAATGAATTTCCAAGGTTTTTTTAATTCTATTTCCTAACTATAACGTCCCTGTAACCTTTGTTTTTTTCAGTGAACTTCTAAAGTTGTTTTAATTCTATTTCCTAACGATAATGTACCTGTAACCCTGATTTTTGTGAATTTCTTTATTTTTTTAATGTTTTTTCCTAACTATAACATCACTGTAACCTTTGGTTTTTTTTAGGGAATTTTAAAGTTTTTTTTAATTTGATTTCCTAAATGTACCCACCAACATTTGACAGTGACTGCATGAGTGTTCCAGCAAGTCTGTGAGTGGGTGTGTGAGTTACTGAGTGGGTCTGTGGGTTGGTGTGAGAGTGTCTGAGTGGGTCAGTGAGTGGTGTATGAGTGTCTGAGTGCTCCTTGTTTTGCCCTCTTCTGCTTGTTCTCTGCCTTTTTTCTGCTCACTTCTGACCTTTATTTTGCCTTTTTCTGCTCATTGCTGACCTTTATTCTGCCTCTTTCTGCTTGTTTCTGATCCCTATTTTGCCTCTTTCTCCTCGTTGATAACTTTTATTTTGTCTCTTTCTGCTCATTTCGGAACTCGATTTCTTCCTGCTTGTTTATGATCTCTATTGTGCCTCTTTCTGCTTAGTTCTGACATTTGTTTCGTCTCTTTCTGCTTGTTGATAACTTTAGTTTGCCTTATTGTGCTTGTTTTCACCTTTATATTGCTTCTTTCTGCTTTTTGCTGAGCTTTATTTTGTCTATTTCTGCTCAATTCTCACCTTTATTTTTCATCATTGTGCTCATTGCTGATATCTAATATGCCTCATTTTGCTTGTTTCTCACCTTTATTCTTCCCTTTGCTGCTCACTTCTCACCTATATTTTGCCTCATTCTGCACATTGCTGACCTTTATTTTGCCTCTTTCTGCTAGTTTCTCAGCTTAATTTTGCCTCTTGCTGATGGTTTCTGGCTTCTATTCTGCCTCTTTCTACTCATTTCTGACCTCTGATTTGCCTCTTTCTGCATTTTTCTGATGTTTATTCTGCCATTCTGCCTCTTTCTTCTCATTTTTACCTTTATTCTGCCAGTTGCTGCTCGTTTTTGATCGCTATTCTGCCTCTTTCTGCTCATTTATGATCTCTAGTCTTCCTCTTTCTGCTCACTTCAGAACTTTATTCTGTCTCTTTATGCTCGTTTCTGACCTTTATTCTGCCATTCTGCATTTTTATTCTTGTTTTTGACCTTTATTCTGCCAATTGCTACTCGTTTCTGATCTCTATTCTTCCTTTCTGCTCATTTTGTGCCTTTCTTTTTCCTCATTCTGCTCATTGCTGACCTTTATTCTGCCTCTTCCTGCTCGTGTCTGGTCTTTTGTAGGAAAGTGCCTCTTTGTTACATGGTAAGCCCCCACTTTTTTCATGATGCATGATGTGATTTCAAATTGAAAGTGCACTGAGTCCCTGATAAACTTGTTACCACTACCAGTGACAGATGTCTTTCCCAAAACTGTACCTCAATTTGCCAACTTCAGCAACTCCTATATGTCCCTAGTAAATGCTATCCCTGGTACCTAGGGCATTGGTACTGAAGAGGGTCTACCAGGCCTGCAGTACAAATTGTGCCCACCCAGGACCCCTCACCAAGACTATGCACACTGCCATTGCAGGTTCTGTGTCTTGGTGCAGAGAAAACCAGAGAGTCGACATAGCACACAGCCCTGTGTGCTGTGCCCCTGTACACCGAATGAGGTATAGGTAAGTCAGTCCTACTGCAGGCCTTACAGCCCTAAGGCAGGGTGTACTATATCCCATGTGTGGACATATCTGCATGGACAGATATGACCCTACAATATCAAGTCCATTCTTGGATATTGTGCACCGGGAAGCCATAGAGAGTAAATAGGCTGGGTACTTGTCATTATGAGTTTCCTACCTCCATAATGGGTTCACTGTACCCTAAGATGTTTGGTACCAAACATCTTGCCTTAATAAATCCTCACTGATGCCAGTTCCGCATTTATTAAGAAATTCACACCTACCAAGCACTGGTGTGGTCTGTGAATAGTTTTGTCCAGCATTCCACCACTAGGCATGTTTATGACCTCATGGGGTGAGGGCCCATGCTCTCAGTGGAGTGGAGGATGCCAACCTCCCTTTTCTGCTTCATGTTTGGTAGGAGTAAAAGCAGGCAAATTAGTTAGATAAGGAGGTGTGCCCACAGACAGCCAGTACCACCCCTAAGGTTTGGCAGGTGATGTGAACCCTTCTTTTGCAATTCCTCCACATTGAGATCATAAGAAAACAACTTATCAGGGCCAGGGTAATGCACATTCCCACAGAAAATGGTCACTTAGAGGGTGTAGGCACCCTTAATATAGGCAGCCAATAGCCTACTACCTGTCTCCCCTTTTAATACCCCTAAATTCAGTATTCAGGTGGCATCCCTGGAAATTGCAATTTAGATTTGCCTGACCTAAGAAGTGCAACTGATAAAGAAGAGCTGCTGACCCGAGAACCGAAGACCTGCTTCGGACAATTGGTGTCAAACCCTGCTGGCTGCTTCCAGGACTCAACAATCATGGCCTGCTGCCTCGACCTGCAACTGTGAGGCCTCCAGAACCCTGGTGCACCTCTGACTAATTGCAGAGATCCTCCCTTGGAGTAGAGGAGCCACTCCCCTGCGACATGCAGGTATTAAACTACAAAGTCTGGTTTACCGATCTGCTGCTCCTTGGTGACTACGGTGCGGCCCCCAAGCAAGAAGAGGTACATCTGCTCCAAAGGGTCAGATCTGTTCTTCCACCAAATGGAAGGAGACCAGGATCTACTAGAGCTGTGCCATACCAATACCAGGGGGACTGGACCTCCTACACCGAAGTTCAAGAAGAAAGAGTTCAATCCGGACACCAACAACATAGGAGGCAGACACCCATTGAGGGGCTTTGAGACCCTAGACACTCACTCCGTGAGTGGCCCAGCTGACCCAGAATTTCCTCTGCAACCTGCCTGCCCCTGACTATGAGGACCGTCTCAACACAAAATGCTTGGCTGCCCTAAAGGGATCTGTCTTAGTCCTGATGAAAGCCAGGGATTTCATGTTAGCCGGCTGAAACATGTCGACATTTTGCAGAGTGGAGGCATAGGTGGTTTATAATCACCCACTATACCACCATCCATTGGTCCTGGAATAACCTTTTAACTAGACCAGGGAATCCATCATTAAAGGGTTTGCTTGGGAGATCCTCAGGTCTACTTTTAATAGTATTCTGCACTTTTCACTTAATCCCGAACATTGTCTTCACCTCTTTATGTGTTGTGTTTTGTCTTCCCCTCCCTATTGCTCCACCTCCAGCGTTGGCTTGCGCGGAGGTGTGTCAGCAGTCCTATGATGAAGCATGCTACAGATTTCTATGGGTGAGGGCAGTATTAAAACACTTGTGGGTTTTCCCCTCTTCTTCTCAGTGACAGTACTTATGAAGCCCCATTTCTATGTGTATGTAGAATGATTTGGAGTACTCAGCATGGCCTGAGGTAGAAAAGAAAACCCATGCAGCAATGCTGGGAATACCTGACTGGGTGTGTGTGGAATACCTGACTGGGTGTGTGTGAAACCCAGAGCACACTGTACCTATCAGCGGCGTTCGACACAGTCTCCCACTGCACCCTAATACACAGACTCTACGACGCAGGAATCCAGGACAAGGCCCTCGACTGGATCCGCTCCTTCCTCTCCGGCAGGACGCAGCGGGTCAGACTCCCCCCTTTCCTCTTGGACCCCACACCTACCACCTGCGGAGTCCCCCAGGGCTCCTCCCTCAGCCCGACGCTCTTCAACGTCTACATGGCTCCACTCGCCCCCATCGTCAGAACCTACGGACTCAACATAGTGTCATACGCAGACGACACCCAGCTCATCCTCTCCCTATCCAACGAGCCCAACACCGCCAGACGCAACTTTCGAGAAGGCATGGAAGCCGTCGGCAAATGGATGAAAAACAGCTGCCTACAACTAGACACCAACAAAACAGAAGTACTCATCATGGGCCCAAACCCCGATGCCTGGAGCGACACCTGGTGGCCCCCCGCCCTCGGAAACCCGCCAACCCCCACGGACCACGCACGCAACCTGGGAATCATCCTGGACTCCGAGCTCAAAATGGACCGCCAGATCAACTCTGTCTCGTCTTCCTGCTTCCACACCCTCCGCCTCCTTCATAAGACCTTCAAACGGCTCCCCCTCGAACACCGAAAGACCGTCACTCACGCCCTGGTCACCAGCAGACTCGACTACGGCAACGCACTCTACGCCGGAATAAACAAAAACCTCACCCGCAAGCTACAGAACATCCAGAACACCGCCGCAAGACTGGTCCTCAACCTGCCAAAACACTGCCACATCTCCCAGCACCTGCGCACACTCCACTGGCTCCCTGTTGAGGTGAGAATCACCTTCAAGATGCTCACCCACGCACACAAGGCCCTCCACGGCACCGGACCAGCATACCTGAACAGCCGACTCAAATTCCACGCACCCCAAAGGACCCTACGATCAGCCCAGCTCTCCTACGCCGTGGTCCCCCGCACCAGAAAGACCAGATCGGGAGGCCGCTCCTTCTCCTTCCTCGCGGCCAAAGCATGGAACGCCCTTCCGCTCCACCTCAGACAGACAACATCGCTCCCCATCTTCGCAAGAAACCTCAAAACCTGGCTCTTCGACAGACCCCCCTCCTTGATGGATGGAACCTGCACCCCCACCCCTAGCGCCTTGAGACCCTTATGGGTGAGTAGTCGCGCTTTAACAAACCCCTGATTGATTGACTGTAGAACCAACGATGAAAAAGAAGTGTTGAAGCCTGAAAATATGAACCATCCTTCTAAAAGAAAAGGCAAGAAGTCTTAGAAGCCAGCTTCTATTCAGACATCAGATCAAGTCTCCTATCCTCAGGGAGAAGACTTAGCAGTCCCAAAGGGAACTGAGCCCCAGGAATTTGGGCCTTACACAGCAGAGTTGTTTTTGCCCGGGGGACCATCTAGGGAAGATCTATGTCAGAGGCAGGGAACATGTCCCACTATTGAAAGCCTGAGGCAGCAAGCAGCTGATTAGGAAAAGTGAAATGTCAATCGTTACCACAGGACCTATCGGGAGGAGAGACTCCTTAACACTGAAGCCAGAGACCTCAAACCTGGTGCCAACAGGTGAGTAATAGTGCTATAGAAAGTTAGAGAGGTTCTCCTAACAGTGGACCATGACATTCCCCTAGCTGGGCATACTGGCCAGACCAATACTAGGAGTAGGTTGGTGAACCACTTCTACTGGCCAGGAATGTCCCAGAAGGTGAAAGAGTTTTGCAACTCGTGTGCCACCTGCAAAACCAGTGGCAAGACAGGTAGTCACCTAAGGGCCCATCAATGCCACTTCTATTGGTAGGGGTACCCTTTGAGAGGGTTGGGATCAACATTTTTGGTCCCCTCGACCCACAAACAGCATCAAGAAACCAATTCATTCTGGTGGTAGTGGATCATGCCACTAGGTATCCTGAGGCAATTCCCTGCAGTGGCAAAGGCCCTCCTTGGTATTTTTACTATGGTTGGGTTTCACAAGGAGGTAGTATCAGACAGAGGTGCACATTTCATGTCTGCATACTTAAAACACATGTGGACTGAGTGTGGCGTGACCTAAAGTTTCGCTAACCCATACCATCCACAGACAAATGAGGTTATTGAAAGATTTAACAATACCCTAAAAGGTATGACTAGTGGACTCCCTAAAAAGCTCAGAAGGAGGTGATATGTCTTTCTACCATGCCTGCTTTTGCTTGCAGAGAGATGTCACAAAAGGGAGTAGGGGTTTCCCGCTTTAAACTTGTGTTTGGACACCCAGTAAGGGGACCACTGTGTCTTGTAAAGGAAGAATGGGAGGGACTCCTCAAACAATCCAAGTAGGATATTGTGGCTTATATGCTTGGCCTTCATTCAGGGATGGTTGAGTACATGAAAAATGCCAATAAAAACTATGAGGTAAGCCAAGAGCTTCAGAAGCTCTGGTATGACCAGAAGGCTGCCATGGTTAAGTTCTAACCAGGGCAGAATGTGTGGGGTTTAGAGCATGTGGCTCCTAGGGCCCTCCAGGACAAATGGACTGGGCCCAACCCTATCCTCAAAAGTAAAGGGGAGGTCACCTATTAGGTGGACCGTGGCACATGCAGGAAAGCCAATAGGGTCATACATGTAAACTGCCTGAAACCCTATAATGACAAGGCTGAAATGACCATACTCATGGCCACAGATGGGGAGCAGTGAGTGAACCTCTTGCCAACCTCCTTCCTCACAACTATAAAGATGGCTTAGTTGAAGGAGTGGTCCTCTCATACACCCTCACTGACCAGCAGCAGGCTGATTGAAGGCAAGTCCTAAAAAAGTTTGCTGAGCTCTTTTTTGTGACCCCTGGTCAGACTAACTGGTGTTCAACTGACGTGAACACTGGTGAAAGCCTACATTTGAAAAACTAAATCTACAGGCAGTCTGACCATATTAAAAAAGCATCAAGGCTGAAGTAAGGAAGATGCTAGAATTGGGTGTCATTGAACCCTCAGAGAGCACCTGGGCCAGCCTAGCTGTCTTAGAACCCAAGCCTTATTCCCAGGGCGGAAAGAAAGAAATTAGGTTTTGTGTGGGCTATAGGGGCCTCAATGCAGTCACAAAAACTGATGAACATCCAATTCCTAGGACTGATGAACTGATTGACAGGTTGGGGGCAGCCAAATATCTGAGTACGATTGATCTCACATCACGATACTAGCAGATAGGTCTGACCCGTGGAGCTAAAGAAAAATGAGCATTCTCAACTCTAGATGTGCACTATCAGTTTATTGTTATGCCCTTTGGCATGAAAAATGCCCCTGCTGCCTTCCAAAGGCTGGTGAACAAAGTCCTTGCTTTGCTGGAGTCCTTTAGTGCAGCATATCTTGATGACATTGCTGTCTTTGGCTGCACCAGGCAGGATTATTTGATCCTCCTCGAGAAGGTCCTGATGGCTCTGCAGAGTTCAAGCCTCACTATGAAGGCAAGCAAGTGCCAGATAGGGCAGGGCACAGTTGTATACTTAGGCCACCTTGTGGGTGGAGGCCAAGTTCAACCCCTACAGCCCAACATCCAGACCATTCTGGGTTGTGAGGCTCCAAACACCAACACCCAAGTCAGGGCATTCCTTGGCTTAAGTAGGTACTAGAGCAGGTTTGTGCAGGGATATGGGTCCATTGGGACCCCTCCTTACAGAACTGACCTCCAAGAAGATGCCCAAAAAGGTTTACTGGACAGTGAGCTGCCAAAATGCTTTTGACACCCTGAAGAAAGCAATGTGCTCAGCACCAATTCTGAAAGCTACAGATTATACCAAGCAGTTCATATTGCAGATATATGCCTCTAAACAAGTGATAGGAGCGGTACTATCCCAGACCAATAATGATGGCCACGACCAACCTGTTGCTTTTATAAGCAGGAGGATTCTCCCCAGAGAGAAGTGTCATTGAGAGGGAAGACTTTGCTGTGGTTAAGTCCCTGAAGAAGCTGAGACCATGCCTGTTTGGTTCTAACTCCCTTGTCCAGACAGACCACAGACCTCTCAGATGGCTCACGCAAATGAAAGGAGAGAGCCCCAAACTGTTAAGTTGGTCCATATCTCTACAGGAAATGGACTTTACAGTGGAACACAGATGTGGAACTGACCGTGCCATTGCAGATCACCTTTCCAGGTTTTTCCACTTAGAAGATAAAGGGGCACATGCATGAAGCTAGTTACCGGTCGCAATGGGGTTGATTCACAGAATCGGCCCCTTTGCAACCGGTAATTAGCCTTTTGGGATCGTCAAGCCCAAAGCCATTCACAAAATAGGTAATCGCAAAATTTACAATTACCTATTTTGCGAATGCAGTTATGGAATAACAATTTGCGATTCCCTAAATTCAATGCAAGAAGCATTCTCAGAATGCAACTTTGCATTAAAGAATCACAAATTACCAACAACTTCAAGTTAATGGTAATTTGCGATTCCTTAGACAAATGCACAAAATTGAATTTTTCTAAGTGCCATGTGGCGCAAGTGCGCCACATGTGCACACATGCCAGGTTTAGGGGTGCATCAGGGTGGCCTTTTGGCCACCTGGCACCCTTGAAATTGCATTCGCAATTTGTGATTACCTATTTGGTAATCGCAAATTGCGAATGGTTTCCCATTCATTCCTACGGGATTCTAGGCCCATAGGAATGAATGGGAAAGCATTCCTAATAGCGAATCTCAATTTGCGATTCGCTATTAGGAAATGTGTAGGAATTGCTATTTTTTAGCGAAACCTATATGCATAGGCAATTGCGATTCCTTAATAGCGATTCCTTAGTAATCGCTATTAAGGAATCGCAATTGCTTAGCTTGATGCACGTGGCAGAAAGACTCTCTAGGGAAAGGTTAGTCTCATCCTCTTTCGTTTGGGGGGTCCTGTAGGAAAGTGCCTCTTTTTGACATAGTTATCCCCAACTTTTTGTCTGATGCCTGATGTGATTTCGAATTACCTCAGGCAATCCTCATCGCCGACCTAATTCAAGAAGGACCTCAAGACCTGGCTCTTTGACTGAACCTCCAAGCCCAGATGGATATGCAGCCCCTCCAGCATCTTGACCGCACAGGTGAGTAGCAGTACTTTACAGACTCTGATTGATTGATTAACTGATTGAATTGAAATTGCACTGGGTCCCTGCTAACCAGGTTCCCAGTGCCAGGGGTCTTTCTCAAAACTGTACCACAATTGTCACAACTTCAGCAACCCCTGTAAGTCCCTAGTAAGTGGTACCCCTGGTACCTAAGGCATTGGTACTGAAGATGGTACACTAGCGGTGCAGCACAAATGGTGCCATCCCCAGACTATGCACACTGCAATTGCAGGCTGAGATAGCATGCAGTCCTGTGTGCCATGCACCAACACACATCATGAAGTATAGGTAAGCCATCCTTAAGGCAGGGTGCACTGTATCCCATGTGTGGACATATCTGAATGAGCAAATATGACCCTATAATATCAAGTCCATTCTTAAGTGCACAGGGAAGCCATAGAGAGTAAATGGGCGGGATACTTGTCATTATGAGTTTCCTAGCTCTAGGATGTCTTCCCTGTACCCTAAGATATTTGGTACCAAACATCTCATCTTAACAAATCCTCACTGATGCCAGTACTGGATGTATAAATAAATGCACACAGAATACCCATAAGAGGGTCCCCTGAAAACCTACCAAGTCCACTATGGGCGGAGGCTTCACACCTATCCCAGGACAGGATGGCCTTCTGAGTTGGGAAGCTTTAAAGACAAAGTTGTCTTTGAAATGCAACCCAGGCATCTCCAGAGAAGTAGAGGATGCCAACCCCCCTTTGCTGCTCCACTTTTGATAGGAGGAAATGCAGGAAAATTAGTTAGATGAGGAGGTGTGCCCATATTCAGCCAGCACCACCCCTAAGGTGTGGCAGGTGATGTAGACACTAGTTTTGCAATTCCTCCATCTTGAGATGGTAGAAAAACAATCTATCAGGGCTATGGTAGTGCCCCTTCACACAGGAAGTGGTCATTTGGAGGGTGTAGGCGCCTTAAAGTTAAGTAGCTCATTGACTACTACCTGTCTTCCCCTTAATGCCCCTACATTTTGCATTTAGGTGGCATCCCTGGATCTTGCAACTTAGATTCAGTTGACTGAAGAAGGAGCAATGTACAAAAAAAGAGCTGCTGACCCGAGAACCAAAGACCTGCTGCAGAAAATTAGTGCCAAATCCTTCCAGCTGCTTCTAGGAGTCAGGACTGCAGGCACCGAACCAGAGAGTCCAGTTTACTGATCTGATGCTTCCCGGTGAGTCTAGGCAGAGCCCAAGCAAGAAGAGGGACATCCACTCCAATGAGTCAGATCTCTCCCTCTGCCAAGTGGGAGGTCACCTGGACCTACCAGAGCTGTGCCGTACCAACATCTGGGTTACTGGACCCCCTGCACCAAACACCAAGAAGAAAGAGTCCAATCCAGATTCCAATAATACAGGATGCAGACACCATTGATAAACTTTGAGATCCCTGAGAACTCTCAGTGAGTGGCCCAGCCGTCCCGGAATCACAACTGCAAACTACCTGCCCCTGACTCCAGGACTGTCTCAACACTCAATGCTTGCTTGCTCTGTACTCAGCCCGTCTGGCCTGGGTAACCACAATCATGTTGTGCTCCCATGGTCCTGAGGCCCTTGTGACCTACTCCCTCAAGTAGGAACCCCGGACTTACTTTTAACTCCTAGTGTGCAGTGTGTTTTCAGGTGGCCCCCTTCTTCATAGTGCGCCTGCTACCAATGACCTCAGCACCCTGTTCCCGGCTGAATCTGAGATGCTTTCGAACTTCTGCTGCTGGACCACTGGCCTTGGTCTTGCTACTCACCCGAAACCAGAAGGTGAACCTCAAGAACCAACTTGACTTCTATTGTGCGTAATTGCTCACATTAGTGATTTCTGTTACAAACTTTGAAAATTCATATCTTAAAAAGTGCTTACCCTAAAACAAAGTTCTTGGTCTGAACAATTATATAAAAATCGCTGTAATTTTTACAAACTGGTCTCTGATTTATTCTTGAATGTCTATCTCATTTATTGCCTCTGTGAGTACAACAAGTGTAGATGATACTAATTACCTTTTTGTGGTAGCTTGGGCCTCTGATAAGCCTAGCTGCTCGCCCACACGACCACAAACAGAGCGTTCGTGTTATCTACCTTTGCCTCTGTGTACCAATAAGGGACCCAGTGTCCGACACCTTTATTGTGCTCTTTCTGCTCATTTCTCACCTTTTTTTTGCCTCTTACTTCTGTATTCTGACCGTTATTCTGCCTCTTTCTGCTCCAATTTCACTTATTGAGCTAATCACATATTTTGTAAAGTATACATTCTTTGCAGCAGGTGCATTAACTCTCTCTGCTACATTAATGTCACTATCACTTGACTAAAGTATGATAATTAATAATTATACTTTTATTTCACTCAGTCATTCGTCAGAATTAACCCGCGGTAAAGATCTGTAATTTCGTCATTTTTTTTAATGATTTAAAGTATGTGGGAGTCACTGATTGTAAAGAAAGGATAAGGCTGGACATATTAAGAAGCTGGGATTTCAGGCTGAATAGTTAGGTTTTTTCTAAGTAAGAGTATTTACGGTTTATGTACACCCACAAATCTGTGGCTCTGGACCCGCGGTGCCACTCGATGTCACAAAAACACTCTCCATTTTATTAGCTGATATTAGACTACACCTATATTTGAGTAGGGCCACTTCTTAATGCAGGTATTATTTCTATGGCTGTTGTGGAAGAAACATCTTTTAGGAAATCTTCCAGAAATACTAATTTTCAGAACGGCTGAACAGAGTGCTGCACCACCACCAGCAGAAGCTTTATTTACCAAGTCAATCAATCAATCAATCATGTCACTTATAAAGCGCACTACATACCCGCGAGGGTCTCAAGGCGCTGGGGGAAGAGGGGGGTGGTGCTGCTACTGATCAAAGAGCCAGGTCTTGAGGAGTCTTCTGAAGGCCAGTAGGTCTTGGGTCTGTCGGAGGTTGGTGGGGAGGGTGTTCCAGGTCTTGGCGGCGAGGTGGGAGAAGGATCTGCCGCCGGCGGTCGTTTTCCGGATGCGGGGACTGTGGCGAGGGCGAGGCTGGTCGAGCGGAGCTGGCGGGTGGGGTGTAGAAGCTGAGTCGTCTGTTGAGGTAGGCTGGTCCGGAGTTGTGGAGTGCTTTGTGTGCGTGGGTGAGGAGCTTGAAGGTTATCCTCTTGTTGACAGGGAGCCAGTGCAGGTCTCTCAGGTGGGGTGTGATGTGGCTGCGTCGGGGGATGTCGAGGATAAGACGTGCAGAGGCGTTCTGGATGCGTTGCAGCCATCTCAGGAGCTTAGCCGTCGTTCCTGCGTAGAGGGCGTTTCCGTAGTCCAGCCTGCTGGTGACGAGGGCCTGGGTGACTGTTTTTCTTGTTTCGGTGGGGATCCACTTGAAGATCCTGCGGAGCATTCGGAGGATGTTGAAGCAGGATGAGGAAACGGCGTTGACCTGCTTAGTCATGGAGAGGGTGGGGTCGAGGATGACCCCTAGGTTGCGTACGTGGTCGGTGGGTGGCGGGGCTGTTCCCAGTGATGTTGGCCACCAGGAGTCGTCCCAGGCTGAAGGGTTGGAACCAAGGATGAGGACCTACGTCTTGTCCGAGTTCAGCTTCAGGCGGCTGGTCCTCATCCATTCGGCGATGGCCTTCATTCCTTCGTGGAGGTGGGCTTTGGCGGTGTGAGGGTCTTTGGTGAGGGAGAGGATCAGCTGGGTGTCGTCGGCGTAGGAGATGATGTTGAGGTTGTGCTGTCGGGCGACGTGGGCGAGGGGTGCCATGTAGATGTTGAACAGCGTTGGGCTGAGGGAGGAGCCTTGGGGTACGCCGCAGATGATCTTGGTGGCCTTGGATCGGAAGGGGCGAGGCGGACGCTTTGTGTTCTGCCGGAAAGGAAGGATGTGGTCCAGTCCAGGGCCTTCTCTTGGATCCCGGCGTCGTGAAGGCGTGTTCGTAGTGTGTGGTGGCAGACCGTGTCGAGGCGGCTGATAGGTCCAGGAGGATGAGGGCTGCTGTTTCTCCGTTGTCTAGCAGGGTCCTGATGTCATCGGTGGCGGCGATGAGGGCGGTTTCGGTGCTGTGGTTGCTGCGGAAGCCGGACTGGGAAAGGGTCCAGGATGTTGTTCTCCTCGAGGTAGCGGGTCAGTTGTTTGTTGACGATTTTCTCGGTGACCTTCGCGGGGAACGGGAGCAGAGAGATGGGTCGGAAGTTCTTGAGGTCCTTGGGGTCTGCCTTGGGTTTCTTGAGTAAGGCGGTGATCTCGGCGTGCTTCCAGCTTTCCGGGAAGGTTGCTGTCTCGAAGGATATGTTGATTATTTTCCGGAGATGGGGCGCGATGGCTGTACTGGCTTTGTTGAAGATGTGGTGAGGGCACGGGTCTAGCGGTGAACCGGAGTGGATGGTGTTCATGATCTCGCTGGTGTCCTCGTCGTTGATGTTGGTCCAGGAGAACAGGCGGTTGGTGGTTGTGGGGGCAGTGGTCTCGGTGGTTGCCGGGGCGGTCGTGGTGTTGAAGCTGTCGTGGATGTCGGTGATTTTGCGGTGGAAGAAGGTGGCCAGTGAGTCGCACAGGTCTCGCGACGGCTGGATGTCGTTGGTGTTGGAGCTGGGGTTGGAGAGTTCTTTCACGATGTTGAAGAGCTCTTTGCTGTTGTGTGCGTTGTTGTCTAGGCGGTCTTCGAGTGAGGCCCTTTTGGCGGATCTGATGAGGTGATGGTGACTGCGGGTGGCGCTCTTGTGGGCGGCGTAGCTGTCCGCTGTCCGTTCGTGGAGCCAGATCTTCTCCAGTTTTCGGCATGTTCGTTTGGAGGCATGGAGGTCTTCGGTGAACCAGGTGGCTTTCTTGCTGGTGTGGCTGTTGGGCGGATTCTTGAGCGGGGCGAGGTGTTGGCGCAGTCGTCGATCCACTGTCTGAGGTTGCAGGCGGCGGTGTCGGGGTCGGAGGGTTCGGCGGGTGGGCTCATGGCGAGGGTTGTGGTTAGCTGGTCTTCCGTGACTCTGCTCCAGCAGCGGCGAGGCATTTGTTCGGTGCGGTGGTGCGTGGTGGGCTTCCTGTAGGTGAAGTGGATGCAGTGGTGGTCAGTCCAGTGGGGTTCGGAGGTGTGGTTGAAGGAGACGTGTGGGCTTGCGGAAAAGATGGAGTCTAGCGTGTGGCCGGCGGCGTGGGTGGGTGTAGTCACGAGCTGTCTGAGTCCGAGGGTGGCGAGGTTGTCGATCAGGGTGGTGGAGTTGGTGTCCTTGTTGTTCTCGAGGTGGAAGTTCAGGTCCCCGAGGAGGATGTAGTCCATGGAGGCGATGGCGTGTGTGCTGACGAAGTCAGCGATGGAATCCGCTGAACTGTGGTCGGGGTCCAGGGGTTGTAGATGAGGGTTCCTCTGAGGGTGGTGTTGGGATCGGTGTGGATCTGGAAGTGCATGTGTTCGGCGGTGCTGAGGGTGTCGTCGGTGTTGGTTGAGACTCTGAGGGTGTTCCTGTGGACGATGGCGATGCCTCCTCCGACTCCGTTGGTGCGGTCCCTGCGGGTGATCTTGTATCCGTCCGGGATGGCAATGGCGATGTCGGGGGCTGAAGCGGGATTCAGCCAGGTCTCCGTCAGGAATGCGACGTCTGGGGAGGTTGAGTCGAGAAGGTCCCAGAGTTCGATGGCGTGTTTGCGGGCGGAGCGGGTGTTGAGGAGGATGCATCTGAGGTAGTTGGGTTCTTTCCTGGGCGGTGGTTTGGCAGGGGCGGGTGCTGGCGAAGCTGCAGTTCCGGCAGGTGAAGGGCCCTTGGGTGCGCTTCGGGGTGGCCTGGTAGCAGGCGTGATCTTTCCGGGGTTGAGTGCGTGGAGGGTGCTGGCGTCGTATCGGCGTCTGTTGATGTGGCGGGCGCGGGGGATGCCCGGACCAGGGGGTCTGGCGCTGGGCGCAGTCACGGCGCGGACGGGCGCAGACGGGCTTGCCTTAGGCGCGCCTTTGGCACGCCAGTGGCGCGGCCGCACAGCGGCCGCCATAAATGGGGAGGTGGGAGGGAGGAGCAGGGAATGGGGCAGCAAATGGGCAGTGAGGGGGCGGGGCCGCAGGGGCGCAGTGGCGGGAAACAGGCACAGAAGGGAAAACGAGCACAATCAGGGCATCAAGGGGGCACAGAAAGGAAAAGAAAACGAGCACAATCAGGGGCAGCAAGGGGGCACAGAAAGGAAAAAACGAGCACAATCAGGGCATCAAGGGGGCACAGAAAGGAAAAGAAAACGAGCACAATCAGGGGCAGCAAGGGGGCACAGAAAGGAAAAACGAGCACAATCAGGGGCAGCAAGGGGGCACAGAAAGGAAAAACGAGCACAATCAGGGGCAGCAAGGGGGCACAGAAAGGAAAAAACGAGCACAATCAGGGGCAGCAAGGGGGCACAGAAAGGAAAAACGAGCACAATCAGGGGCAGCAAGGGGGCACAGAAAGGAAAAACGAGCACAATCAGGGGCAGCAGCAGGGCACACAGACGGAGCTGTGTGGTGGGGGAGCGACCTACCAGTCAAGCCAAGTAACTGTTGTGCCCTGGAAACGCAACGTTTCTGCATTTACTTTTCATGAAAATTCATTTAATACTTTTTGAAGGAAAGAAAAAAACAACACAAATAAAAATCATTTACAAAAACATACCAAAATAAATATCTTTCTTTTTAGATCCACTACAGAATCAAAGAACTGGCCTTACTCTTTATTATTCTTGTGTATTTTTGTCTATATGGAGATAGGTGTATGAATAACTCTGTCTATTGGTGTATTAGTGTATCATCATTGACTCAGGGTGCTAGAGTGTGTGAGTTTGTAGGGGAGCCAGTGAGTGCATCAGACTGTCTACGGGTGTCTCAGTGTATGGAATAGTGTGTCCCTGCGAGTCTGAGTGTGTGTATAAGTGATTGAGTGACTGTATCAGTGCATTAATTAGTGTGTGCAAGGGTGTGTCAGTGTATGTATCAGTGTGTTGCAGGGTGTCTCAGTGTGAGCATGAGTGAGTGTGTCAGTGAATGTATTAATGTGTGCATTGGTATGTCAGTGAATGATTCAGTGTGTGCCTGGTTGCCCTAATATATGATTCAGTGGATGTGTTATTCAATGCATCAGTGTCTGCCTAACTGTGTCAGTGTACGTGTCAGTATGTGCCTGGGTGTGTCAGTGCATGCATAAGTGTGTCCTTGGGTGTTTTAATGTATGCATGAGTTTGCCCCTAGGTGTGTCAGATTATCATCAGTGTTTGCTTGGGTATGTTAGGGGGTATATAAATGTGTGCCTGGGAGTGGTACTGTGTGCCTCAATGTGTATTCAGTTATGTCAACATATGCATCACTGTTTGTCTGGGTGTGCCAGTGTATAGATCAGTATGTGTCTGGGTGTTTTATTGTATGTCAGTGTCTGCCTGGGTGTTGTAGCACATGATTCTGTGTTTGACTGGGTATGTTAGTGTGTGTACACCAGTGTATGCCTTGGTCTGTCAGAGTATGCATAAGTGTGTGCTTGGGTGTATTAGTATATTATTGAGTGGGGGACTGGATGTATAACTGGGTGTATGAGTCTCTAACTGCACATGTAACTTACTGAAACTTAAAAGTAAATGTCTTACCTTTTAACCACATATCACCCTGCCCAATGTGGTATGTACAACCTAACTTAGAATTGACCTATATCTAGGAGAAGGGTATTTTAAGCCTTGACAAAGAGTTTTAAATGCTAATTTGTCCTGGCTCTAGGACTGCAATCACAGGATCTGAAGTAGCATGCCCCAGACATGTTTAAAGGGATATTTGACTGAATAGGTGACTAAGAGTATTAACATTTCACTGCATGTGTAAATAGGCGTATTACTCCCTCTTCCTGTATTACTGGGTGAGTGAATGGGTGTGTCAGTTACTGTTTGGGTGAGTGAGTGGGTTTGTGTGTGGCTGTATCAGTGAGTGAGAGGGTGTGTGAGTAGAGTATGGGTGAGTGAATGGGTGTGTCAGTGGGTGTATGGGTGAGTGACTGAGTGCATGAGTGCTGGATGGGTAAGTGAGTGCATGTGTGAGTGGCTGTATGGGTGAGATAGTGGGTGTGTAAGTAGCTGTATTGCCAGTGAATTGGTGTGTGATTGTTGTATGAGTGACTGAGAGGGTACATGAGTTGGTGTATGGGTGAGTGTGTAGATGTGCGAGTGATGTCTGGGTGAGTGAGTGGGTATGTGAGTGGCTGTATGTGTGAGTGAGTGGGTGTGCCAGTACATATATGGGTGAGTGCGTGGGTGTGTGATTGGATGTATGAGTGAGTGAGCGTGTGAGTCGATGTATGAGTAAGTGAGTAGTTGTGTCAGTGACATTATGGGTGAGTGAGTGCATGTGTTAGTAGCTGTATCAGTGAGTGAATGGGTGTGTCAGTGACTGTATTGGTGGATAAGAGGGTGCTTGATTGGCTGTATGGATGAGTAAGTGGCTCTGTGAATACATGTACCAGTGTGTGAGTGGATATGTGAATGGCTGTATCGGTGTGTGTCTGGATGCCTCAGTGGCTGTATAACTGTGCCTCGGTGTGTAATTTGACAATGTAAGGTTGTTGAACAACACAGAAAGAACTAATTAGGAGATTACATGACTCCAATAGATGTTGCCATTCATTCAGCGGAACCAAGTAGAAGTCAGTCTACTGCTCGCGCTATATAGAATGCTGTAGGATTACTGAAGGGAACCGGGAAAGTGGTTTTACTCATTTTTTAAAATATTTTAATTCTTACCTATTGCTACAGATTTGCGTACTTTGCACAATTACTGCTTCCAACGCTCCGGTCCACCGCGGCTTGTGCCGATTGTGTGGAGGGCGGGACAGTTGACTTTACTTCCTCACAGCTGATACCATTTCGCGCTGAGAGAGGGCGGGGCCAGCCTGACACTCCTCTACTTTAGCCGATGGGACAGCGGATGCGCAGCGGACGTGCGCAGTGGGCGCGCCGCTGGCGCGCCAAAGGCGCGCCTAAGGCAAGCCCGTCTGCGCCCGTCCACGCCTGGCCCGCGTCCAGCGCAAGCCTTGCTGCTCAGATCCACCCAGATTCAAGACTAGTGTGGTCAAGGGAACAACTTTATGAGTTAAATTCTAGCAACTGCCTAAACCCAACATGCCTGGATCCTGATACATTAAAATTAAGCCCTATCGGGCAGAGCATACACTGCACTACGTGTTTTTTTAGTTTAATAAAGAGTGTTTAGGGGAAAAGTGCAGTAGATTGGACATGGCTGGACTTTCTAGAATGCCGTCAGAAAATTCTAATTCAGCACCAAATATCAACGCTTGTTTAATTAATTGTAGGTGCCTCACCAAACATGCAGATGACATTTGGCTAACGTTGGAAACCAATGATTGGGACCTTGTATTTTTCACAGAAACTTGGTTGCGAAATAGTTCCAACCCTGATATTATGTTGGCCATTCCTGCTGGCTACAAAATTAGGACAGTTAATAGAGCTGGCAATAGACTGGGGAGTGGACTGGCAGTGATTATAAGAGATAACTGGGAGATTTCATACAAAAAAATTGATTTAACAGGTATCTTAGAAGCTATGTCATTCAGTATTACCTGCTCCATTGTATATCACCCCCCCGACTCCAAACCTGCTGAACTTTTGAAGCTATATGATGTTATCGCAGATCTCTCACTGAAATATGTGAACTTTATAGTCCTTGGTGACTTTAATGTACATATGGACAATGAGCATTGCCCCTTGGCCTCTCAGCTTACAGATACACTAAAAGGGCATAATCTCATTCAAAAGGTCTCCTTGCCTACACATGTAGCTGGCCACATGTTGGATCTTATTTTCACCAACATCCCAACTTTAACAACCGGAGACCCTCTTCCCCTTGCCTGGTCAGACCATAGTCTTGTAGTCTTGTACCATTCAAACTGGCTATGACCAAATATACTAGTCGTACGAAAACGGTCTATGAGGACAGGAGGAATTGGAGGCAAGTTACATCTGAAGCTATAAAACCTGTACTATTAAACACCCCCATACCACTGTCCGGTGATCCTAACAGTGATGCTACTATCTTCAACCATTGTGTCACATCATCCCTTGACTTCATAGCTCCCATAAAAACTAGGAAACTGACTAGAAATAAGCCTACGGCTCCTTGGTTCACACCTGAACTCCGTCTAGTGAAAAGTCTCTGCAAGAAACTTGAGCGGATTTGGCGAAAAACCTACAATTTAGAGTCAAAAAAATTCTATAGATCAGCATTAAAAACTTTCATAGACAAAAGCGTAAAGCTATAAGGGACTACACCGCCAAACAAATTAAATCTTCAAATCACTCTGCCAAAGCAATCTTTAAGATTGTTAAAGATTTTACTAAACCAGATTCGATGCAAAGTAATATAGTACCCTCTGCTACATTATGTGAAGACCTTTCAGCGTTTTTTCATGAGAAAATTCAAACCATCTATTCATCATTTTCCCATAGGGAACTGTCTATTGCACCTCTGTCCCGTGCTTGCCCTCCTAACATCTGGTCAAATTTTAGACCCTTAAGTCCCGAAGTCTCTTTGACTTTGCTGGAAAAAACAAAATCAGGATCTCCATTAGACTCTTGTCCAGCAAGATATTTTAAACTCTTGGACCCACTACTTAACCCCAATCTAAATGGGATTTGGAATTCTTCCCTGGAAACAGGCATTTACCCTTCTGCCTGGAAAACTGCACTCGTTCAACCCATTCTTAAAAAAGAGGATGCAGATCCGGCGGATCTGAAAAATTTTAGGCCCATCTCCCTCCTACCGGCACCTGCAAAAATCTTGGAGAAGGTAGTGCAGATACAGCTTTCTGAATTCCTGGAATCCAACAAACTTCTCCACGATTCACAATCGGGATTCAGGTCAGGATATAGCACCGAGACAGCACTGCTAGAAGTAGCTGAAACTGTCCGGGAGACCTTGGACATTGGGCACTGTGCAATGCTTGTGCTGTTAGATTTGTCTGCAGCATTTGACACTGTGTCACACAAGATCCTTTTGGATAGATTAAGACAACTGGGAGTCTCAGGGACCACTTTGTCTTGGTTTAGTTCCTTTTAGAAGATCGATCCCAGAAAATGTTGCTGCACCCTTTTATCTCGTCTCCACGTCCTATAGTCTGTGGAGTTCCCCAGGGCTCAGCCTTGAGCCCTGCCCTATTTAACATTTATCTCACCCCTCTAGCCTCACTGATTGAACATCATGGTGTATGTGTCATCTCATACGCTGATGACACTCAGCTGGTGTTCTCCTTCAGGGAACACTCTGAGGCAGCTTTCACTAAATTTAAACAATGCCTGATTAATGTCTCAGCCTGGATGACTGACAACTGTTTAAGACTTAACACGGATAAAACTGAGGTTCTATTTTTTAACCAGCCATCCCCACCACCATCAGATCTATGGTGGCCATCTGAGCTCAACCCTCCCCCTCAGCCGGTGTCCTCTGCTAGAAATTTGGGTTTTAAGTTTGATTCTGCCCTTTCATGCAAGACTCAGGTAAATCAGGTCTCGTCCTCATGTTTCTGGAAAATGAAGTCCATACGAAGATTTCTCCACCTGTTGCCCATGGAATGTAGAAAAACAGTGGTCCATGCACTCATTACCTCACAGCTAGACTATGCAAATAGTTTGTACTTGGGTCAGCCAGATTACCTGATCAGGAAGTTGCAGACTTTACAAAATGCAGCCGCTAGGCTCATTAGAAATATCCCGATACAACACCATATTTCCCCCCATCTGAGGAGCCTGCACTGGCTACCAGTAAAGAGGAGGATAGAATTCAAGGCTTTGACTCTAGCATACAGAGCAACAAGAGAAACGGGCCCACAATACCTCAGGAAAAGACTCCGCAAATATCTCCAGACAAGAAGCTTGAGATCCAATCATCAAGGCCTCCTAGTAATTCCCCGCTTTGCAAAAGCGAGGCTTAGTGGCCGGTCGTTCACAGTCAGAACCACTCGGCTGTGGAATTCCTTACCGGAACATCTTAGGAAGGCTAATTCTGAATCTGTCTTTCGTAAATTTCTAAAAACCTGGCTTTTTGACCTTCCCTAAGCTTCTGTAGCCTGTGGCAACTTGCTTTTATTTTTTGTATCCGTTATCGCTGGGACACCTCCGTTGGAAGTAGCTGTGCGCTCTACAAGCTCCAAATTAAATTAAATTAAATTAAATCTATATAAAAAGAAAAGAAACATAAATATAAGTTAGTATTTCATTTTATACAATTACACAATAAACCTTTGATTTCTACAATGAAAACATTCATATTATATACAAAACAGTAGACATTTCTTTTGCTGTAATAGTATCTGAGATTACATTAAAGCATTTCAGTTAGCTTTTTTTACTGTGCTCAGCTTTCATACTTCTTCACCATAAACGGTGGTCTGTGTGAAGCATCATCCTCGAACAGTGGGGTAAAACAATCAATGGATTGTAAAAAAAAAAACCTGCAAAATATTACACCATAAATAAGTGACACTATGCATTACACTAACTACAATTCATGAACCACTTGTTTTATCTGGAGTTACTACACTAACAAACCTATGTAAGAAATATTGTTGAAATTATATATGGTACAATAATACAATTACATTTAAACCACTCTTTAATTTTGCAAATCCTCTTAAAAACATCACCCCTAGTAGCCCACCTAATGTGTAAAATGATGAAGATTCATGCAGACAAAATTCCACATAGTAGTTTTTTCCAGAACTAGTCCATAGAAGTTTGTTTGAAGAAACAAAAGGGGTCGTTTTTGCACATTCAAATACCATTTTTGCCTTCAAATTAAGGCTGGTGTAATTGTAATATATCCATCCAGTATCAGAGTTTAATTACAAAGTGTAGTATTTATATGTTATATTAACTTCTTTCTGGAAGATTAAAGTTCTGTTGAATTTAAAAAAACATTTTATATACATTACATCCAATAGGCTGAATACAGAACCAAGTAGAAGAGACACCGTTTTATTTGCCAGAATTCCTCCTTAGAACTTCAGTTGAAGAATGAAAAGATATGACTTTGGTAGTTTTGCTTTAAATTTAGGATTGATGTCATTGCATTCCGTCCGTCCAGATGTTGTATTAACTCTTTCATGAAAGATGATAGTTAAAGTAGTAAATGTTCTTCCATAAACAGGTATTTCTACTGCTTTCAAATGTGTAATTTGAGCTTCCAGTTTGGAGCCATCTGCTCTGCATCATTGTAGTGTTGCAATAAGGTATTTTCCAGTTGTTCCTAGAATCAACATAGACATAACATCTGATCTGCAGTTTCGACAGGTCATATTTTGCTTAGCCTATTTCAACAAGTTGTCAAAAAGCACAGTTTTACAATCTGGTGATGTTGAATAGAGAAAATGCTCAGAATTGATTTCAGTAGTAGATGAATAATCACAATATTCAGTCATGCTTCCATATGCAACTCAGTCTGAATAAATCATCAATATTTAGTGATGGAAGGCAGAATTGTTTCTTGTAACACTAGTATGAACACCACGCGACAGTCTCAACTACATCAAGTGGGAAAAATATTTGAAAATGTCCTCAAAAAATCATTTGGGGGACTATAGAGGAGTCTGAAATTGTACAGGGAGCACAATACAGTACTTAGGAGACCCAACCAACCCCAACACTAGTCCAGATGCACACGCAGACAGCCAGGGAAAGAGGACACGGAAGTCAAACTTCAGAGGTGACCAATCATCAACATCAGCTGTTTGTGAGCTCAAAGTTGCCACTATGGAAAATTAAGGTGATATGTCAGTCCATAGTGCAGAAAATAAACTGTGTCAGCCAATCAAAGAGGATAGTTACCTACTGCAAAAAGCTCTGACACGATTATAAGCACAGAACGAAGGCCAAATTAGTGTCAAACCTTAGGGCACTATTGTAGACCCGAGGAGGAAGCCCAGCAGACCAGGAGGTGTTGGATGCTCTGGAGGAGTGGGTGACAGCTGTCATCTCGGAGGAGTTGGTGACTGGAATCTCAGGACAGGAAGTGCAGCATATGAAAACCAACAAGAGTCATTGGGTAAGTCACAACAAGTGCAAATATGTGTGTCATAGGTCATGGGGTTGATTACAGCCAGCTATGTACCTGTGCCCCAGTGTGCTCTGTGCAGGTTGATATTTTGGGTTTCAGGGTCTTGTTCCATGTATCCACACATAAAGTAAATGACACAGTCCAATCACACATTGCACAGACCAAATCATCTCAGTCATGTCCCTACCTGCCATATCTAAAGTTCAACACCAGTCCACGTCAACTGTGGCCAACTGCCTCCTGTTGTTCAATGTACAACATGGTAACCAGATCTACAAGTATCTGAATACAATGGACCGCACTTAAAAGAAAGCTATGCAGCGCTGTGCTGCGTTACTGCAAAAGCAAAGGGATGAGTCATATTCACAACAATCTGACGTATCCATGACCTCGTCCCCTCATCTGTGTATGATTGGATGCTATGCACCAAAGCAGGCACACTTACACCATGGTGCAAAGACGCCTGCATTGGTGCATGGCAGCCCATTGCACGTCAGCGCAGGGGTAGATGTCAGGAATGCACTGTATTTCATAGATATAGTGCAGTCCTGCCCTTTTCTCTTGCAGTAGGACAGCACAGCAGGAAAGCATGTGGCGCTGCCCAAAGACAAAAACTCATAAATGAGACCCATACAAATTAGGAGATAACAAAGTATCACTCCTCATTGCACCTCCTTACACCTCCCTTCAGAGGTGTATGATTTGGATGCACTCCTATGTTCAAGAAACATTGTAAATTAGTGAATGCAGATGAATCCATGTGTGTTGTGTGGTAACACCCACAGCAACATCCATGAAACGTTCCTTTCATGCAAAGCGCTGTGTGAAAATGGAAGGTGGGCCTCATTCATGAGCTTTTGAAGTAGGGCAGAGCCACAAGTAATCCTGCTGCACTGCCCAACATCAAAAGAAAAGGGCAGGAATGTGCCGTATCTATGTGATACTGCGCATTCCTGTCCTTTCCCCTAGCACGCAATTGGCTGCTGTGCCCCAAATCATGCATCAATGCACCATAGTGCAAGGGTGCAGGCGTTGCCGGGCTGATTACTTTTGTGCAGGGACACCTTCCTACACAAGAACAATCACAGAGGTGTTTCCCTCTTCCTATGTGTACTGCAGAAATGCAGCATGCATCAAAAGAGAAAAAAAACTGTGGAAATGAAAACAATTCTGCTTGTTGCACCTCCCTACTCCTCCCCTGGGGAGGCGTAGCATACTGACGCATTCCAAGGTTTATGATCTCTCGTAAATCTGGAAATGCAGTAGAAGCCATGGCTGTTGCATGGGAACACCCAGAGCAACAGCAATGGGACCCCTTTAACGCAAAGTATTGCATGTAAAGGGGCCATATTTTCAAGGACACAAAAAGCCATGCAGGTTGGCTTTACGTGTCCTTGTAAATTTGAGGCACCACACTTCACCACTGGTGCATCACAAAAAGCTGAGCACTGCTGGCGCAAGGGGCTAGAAAATATGCGTGGATGATCCACTAGAATTTCCTGACATGGACGAGAGCCTGTCCACCCTTGATCAGGATACCCTCCACCAAATCCTGGGCTCCTTACAGTCACCTTCTACAGTTGCTGTGAGAGATACCAATATAGTCGGGTCTCCAGATGATCCCCAACCAAGTGCACCCACTTCATCTGGCAGCACACATCCCCCAGGGACTCTGAGGACACACAACTTTTGTTCCAACAGAGTGCTGTTGGACTTCAGCGTGAGCTTGAGCAAGATGTGCATGTGAGGATGGATAGCATGGTAGGTGGCCTATAGGCCATCCATATATGCCTCGACTCCAATGATAAGAACCTTGGAGATACACAAGGCAACTACCCTCCATGCTCTGGCCTTGTTCAATCCCTGGCCACCATCGCAGGTGTCATGAGGTAGAGGCATGAACAAATGCCCTGCCAAAGTGGCACCAGCGATGTGGGGAAACATCTGCTGGTAATATGTGACAATGCAGGGGAAGCAGGACACCTACCTACCACGGGATGTAGTAGTTGTCTTGACAAACCAGCAGAAGATCCTAAATGCACCGATGCCTCACCTGTTGTTACAGGGTAATGCTTCTGTAGCCATCGCTTCAACATCCTCAGGCCCTGCTGGCAGTATAACTCGTCCAACCCAGTAACATGCTACAGCCCCCACAGAGCAGCCAACAAACACATCTGAGGAAGAGGATTTACCTGAGACTCAATTACAGGATAAGACTGCCCACTAACATTTCTCTGTGTCACATGTGATGTGAAACCTTTAAACTTTGCTCATAACCATGCCAGTATGAAAGCAGTCGATACTGTCCTCCTCTTGCTTTGTCGACGTCACACTCCACCATTGCTGTTCCGTTGTTATTGCAGATAATCACAATGTAGCACTGTCATTCACATCCTCACTAGAACACTACTTGACCACATGTCTTCAAATATCTCCCCCCTGGAAACATGGCTGTAGAAAAATGGCTGTACGTCCAAAGTCTTGCTCCCAGATTCATGGATGATTGTCTGATGTACTGCTACTTACCCATTGCTTTCTGTGAGACATGTACATGAAGAAGAACACTTGTGCTAGTGTGTGGAATGACTCTCCATGTGTCTTGAAAGGACTTCAATGTGCATGCGGCTACAACATGTACAACAACAGCCATCTGAAGCAAATATCTTACCATTTTCATTTTGCAACATAGCCACAGTGAGAGTGAGTAAGCAGTCATATCAGAACCCATGATGCATGCTAAGTAGTTCTGTTAGACACCAGGCTATATTCCTGGTAGGCAACATGTTCTCTTTCGCAGCTATAGTGATGAACAGTGGCATAAATTGACCATTTGTTGTCCACTATCATGGTGACCATGCACCAAAACAAAGGGCAAACAACTCATAACATGGCAATGTGGAGTGTGTATGTGGTTGCCATCTGTGTATAAACCAACACCTAATGACACAATGCAATTGTCACCAACATTAATCCTCATAATTCCTCTTGCACCACATGCACTTAGAACTGCAAGGTTGTCCAAAATTATATGATCTGTTTGGACAATTTCCACCAGTGCATGTGCTAAACTATTGCATCTCAAGTGTGGAAATCACATGTAATCTGACAGACAAGTGACAATGGTCCCTAACAAATGTACCATACCCACTCAGACATACACACATTCCAAATGACATTGCATGGGCTCAACCCTTCAAAAACATACATGTCATCTGTAATGCTACACAACAACGAACAAGAGTGTATAATGCAAAACTATTTTTTTAATAACTACAAAAGGATACAAATGATTCTTAAAACAAATGTAGAAAATGTACTTATCCCAATGTAATAAACCAGCACCTAAAATATCTATGAAAAAAATAACCTATTCTAAATTACAAATTTTTCTTTTTCTTTTATACATGCATGAAACAAACAAATAAAACAGAGCCCGTCTGCCCGCCCACCCAAAATCCAACCACACTGAAATGTAACAATAAAATAACCTACAGCTACACCAATCTAAACCTAATAATTTACCCTTAACTTTTCTAACACTATTACTATCATAAAGCCTAAAAATGTGAAAGGATACTTATTATCATAATCTGTTAACTACAGCTGCTCCAGGATGCGGACCACAGACTGCTGCAACGTGTCCACCTTCTTGAACATTGTGGCTATTTGCATCTGAAGACTGGCCAATTTTAATTTTAAAAAATCAACATCCTAGGGAAGTCACCCCTTGACCACCTGATTGTCCTGCAGTGTATAGTGGAAGTTGTCCTGCCACCGGTATTGCTGCCAATGAAGGGCCTGCTTCCCAATTCCCACCAATGAAATGATGACATGCCACAATGGAGTCACGCATTTACAGATATCTAGGCTTCTTTGTTGCTGTCAGGACTGAATAATTGGTACAATGACACATCTCCCTAACATATGAGATTTGTAGGATGTACCTGAACATCGTTTTGACCATATGAACTTGCTCACATGTAATGATGATAACAGTTCTTCCAGAAGTGCTCCTGAATGCTCACATACAGCGGAATGACAGGTCATGGTAAATCATGAACGTACAGATGAAAGAAAACTATCCTGTTACAGCAAATGCTCCAAATCTAACTACATGTTTGGGGTTGACATACTAACTAACCAGCCATTGCCTTGATAGTCAGCCCAGACACAGGAAGCAAGATACACGGAAATCAGCTCAGCACACTGCTATAGGTGACTTCATACATGCATTAGGCAAAGAAAAGTAGGTTTGGGGTTGGTACTCACTCAGCTTTCAGCCCAGGCAAAGCTACATTCATGATTTGTGCACGCAAACTGATCATGTTAAGTCCCAGCCATTCCCATCCAAAAGTACTCTGAGTTGAGGCCTCATACATGGTGACTCTTTCATGAGGCCGCATTAGCCTATAAAATGTAAAAATGTTCACTGTACAGTGGAACAATATGGCCCGGCATGTTTACAAGGCCACGTAAACCCACTTGACATGCCTTTTCTTGATCTTGTAACTTCACACAGCAATTTACATGAAATGGGCATTGTAGCTCTGTTTCACACACTGAAGGGACTTCCAGGAACCCCTGCCTCTCTTTGCTTATCGCAGGACAGCAGCACAGAGTGTCTGTCCCGAGGTTTTGCTGCCTTAACTGTAACTTTAACTGTGCTTTCCTCCAGATGTCTCCCTCACCTGCTACCCGAGTAGTGCCATGTTGTCTCTCTCTGCTCTCTCAGACTCAAATTGCCACTGGCCTTCCTGTAGCAAGTCACTTCCTGCTGAATGAGGCTAGAGGCCTGGAGGTTGCCATCTCCGAAGGGTGCAACCACCTGGATCCTCCCGAAGCACACCATCACTTGCATACTGTTACTGGCCAGCACCGCTCCTACAGCAGTGCGGGGTAAGGTGATTAGTACTATGGTCCATGACAGTACTCTTCCACAAGGATGGCCCCCCAGCCTTGGTTTGTGAGGATATTGGTGATGAAAGGCCTTGAATAATCCTGGAGCATGAACTTCATTTTGTGCCTCCCAAGATCTTTCCTCCGGTCCAAATAGAACAGTTGTCCCTGAACCTTTTTTGAGTCTATAATTCTCTTCACCTCAAAATCTTCACCATTCCCAGTTTGTATTGCCTTAGGAGGTGTCTTTACTCTGAAACAAGGTGAAGTCCTTTTTAATTGAGGTACATGAAACACTGGGTGGATCTTGAGTTGCTGAGGTAACCTTAGTTTATAAGTCACCAGAATCATCATTTTCTCAGTGGTGTTAGGACCAATAAAACAGGGCTAGAACATTCGGTTCCCTTTTAATCTTAGGTGTTTAGTACTCAGCCGTACCTGTTCTACATCCTGATAAGTGTTATTCACCCTTCTTTTCTTATCAGCATAACTCTTATAACGCTCTTTTGTCCGTTTTTCGGTGGCTGACTAGTGTGTTTCCCATAAATGCTGGACTAAGGGGGTCATTACGATGGCGGAAGGACCACCACTGCCAGCTGTGTGGTAGCGATCCCTCCGCCATCAAACGATGATTTTCCCCCACCACATTACGATGGCGGGGGGAATCGGACCATGTCCAGATACGGGGAAAATTGTGGCGGTGCCTAGCAGGCACCGTCCTCCAAATTACGATGCGGGCTAAAGCCAGCCTTTCCATGGCAGTGGAACTGCCATGGAAAGGCTGGTGGGGATTGGTATTGGGGGCCCGTTGCGGGCCCCCCTTGTGTTGGGGGAGGTGTTGTTGTACTGGGGAGTACCCATGGTACCCCCATACATTTCACTGCACTAAGTGGCAAGCACCGTGTGGTGCCTGCCACATAGTGTAGTTGTTAGAAATGGGGGTCTCTAGTTGGCAATGGCTGGCCACTGTCCAAGTAGGGACCCTGCTTCCTAAGTCAGAGTGAGAGGGCTACCCTCCTTGATACCCCTGCTCAACCCTGTGGTAACGTAGCACGAGCAGGTAGGCTTATCTCAGAGGCAGTGTGTGAAGCATTTATGACCATACACAGTAACACAGTGAGGAACACTACAAAGGCACACCACACAAGTAGTTATAAAAAATATGTATCTTTATATATAGGTAGATTTATCACAAGACCAATAACTGTAAAAGCCACAATACTGTCAAAAATAGGATTGCTGTTGAAGGCCTGTCAGAAATAGTTCAAAGGTTGCAAGAATAAGGTTCAAATTCAAAGCAGGGGTCTCTGCGACCCTTTCTCGTTCAGAGGTTGCAAAAATAAGGTTCAAATCCAAAGCAGTGGTCTCTGCGACCCTTTCTCTCACAAAGTACCTGAATTCAGTAGCAAAACCAACAAAATGTTGCAAAGAAGTGGTAGCGATGATTTTCCTCACGCGAGGCCGGTGATGCGTTAAATCTTTGCCGCAAGGGAGGATGATGCGCCGATCTGCTGATGCGTGCGGAGACGATGCGACCAACTTCTGCACGCTAGGCCGCCGAGGCGATGACTTTCTTGCCGCTAGGGAGAAGTCGATGCGACGATCCTGTTGCGTTGTGCGATTGTGTTGCGATGCGAAGAAATGGCGCTCCGCAAGGGAGCGACGAAATCCGGTGTGATGCGATGAAAATGGCGGACGCTCGGCGTCCGCAATGCGATGTCTTGAAGCGATGATTTCTTTAGGGGTTGCGAGCGCTCGGCGACAGCAGCGCGATGATTTTTCCAGCGCGTCTCGGCTGCAGCGGCTCGCAAAGAGGCGTTAGCGATGGTTTTGTGTTGCGAGCACTCAGCGGCAGCAGCGCGATGATTTTTCCAGCGCTCTCAACTGCAGCGGCTCGCAAAGGTGCGTTAGCGTCGATTTCCAGCACTCTTTTCTCTGAAGCAAACTAGAGGCCCTGGAACTCACAGGAGCCTCCTCAGCAGATAGCAATCCTCGCAGGGAGGAAGCAGGAGGTTGGTGGTGGAGTCTGATGTGCCTGAGACTCCAGCAGGAGGCTATCTCTTTTCCTAGCCCTTGGGTAATTGCTGGTAACAAAAATAAAAGTTCTCTCAAAAGTGCCTTTTCCTCTTCTTCAAGGTCCAGTGGTCACTGCTGCAGGCCAGTGCAAGAAACAACACACAAGCACAGGGACAGTCACTTCCTGCAGATTCCTCCAGTGGCACGGACAGAGTTTCCTCTCCAGATCCAAAAGCAATACCAATTGGAGGGGTTTGAGCACAGATATTTATACCCCAAAAGTCTTTGTTCTCAGAAGCTACAAGTCACTGAACCTATCCAGAACCAGTTCTGCTCAGGCCTGGAGCACTTTGTTTACCAGGCTGCATCCTTCCTTTCAGAAAGAGGGGTCTGCTATCAGACACACAGTAGGAGGTGGAGCCAGCATTCACCTTGCCAGGCACAGCCCTATTCAGGTCAAGGAGCCACCCCTCCCCACACTCTAAATGCAGATCTCTCTATTCAACCCAGGTCTGACTCAGCCTGCCCTGCCCCTCTAAAACCAGACAGCCAATACACATAACGGCAGAGCACACTGGAAGGCTTAGGCAAGAAAATACCTACTTTCTAAAAGTGGTATTTTCAAACACAGAATATAAAAATAAACTTCACTAAAAGATGTATTTTAATATTCTGAGCTCAGGCATACTAAATTCGTTTTTCTACCATGTTCCTGGGGTCAGTTAGGACTATAGAATGCAATAGTCAAACTGCCCATTCTAGCCTATGAGGAACAGGTAGCCTTACAGTAGTGAAAAACGAAATGGGGCATAATTCACTACCAGGACATGCTACACACACCAAGGCATGTCCTACCTTACACATACAATGCACCCTACCATAGGGGTGACTTACAAGATGCCAAGGGAAGGTTCAGGGGCTGGGAAGTGGGTGCACTTCACAGCCAAGATGGCAGTTCTGGACTGCACACAGACACTGCAGTGGCAGGTCTGAGACACACTTTACAAGCTGCTTATGTGGGTGGCACACATCAGTGCTGCAGGCCCACCAGCAGCATTTGGTTTACCAGCCCTGGGCACACACAGGCCACACTACTAGGGACTAACAGGTAAACCAAATAAGCCAATCAGGGACATACCAATTCATATAGACATATTTACAAAGGGAGAGCATATGCACTTTAGCACTGAACAGCAGTGGTAAAGTGCCCAGAGTCATAAAACCAACAGAAACAGGTCAGCAAAAATACAGGAATCAGGCAAAAAGTTTAGGGGTGACCCTGCAAAAAGGTCCATTTCCAACAGTAGTGAAATGCACGACATGCATTTTTACCATTGCAGCGGGTGCTGCAGTCAGCAGCACCCGCCGCAATGTTAAATTGCAAAATGCGACCGCCATGGTGGCGGTTGCATCCTAATTTGGAGTGCAGGACCACCGCATGCATGGCGGATGGTCCCGTTCCCTACCATGATGGTGGGCGTACTCCAGTCCGCCTGCCATCATAATCGGCCCCTAAGTCTTTAACAGCTGTGATCTCTTTAATGCCAACTATTGATTTTGGATCTCTACCATCATTTTT
Organism: Calotriton arnoldi; assembly: GCA_963921515.1. Taxonomy (NCBI): domain Eukaryota; kingdom Metazoa; phylum Chordata; class Amphibia; order Caudata; family Salamandridae; genus Calotriton; species Calotriton arnoldi. The sequence continues at coordinate 1,641,499 of CAWUFW010002526.1, forward strand.
TTTAAATGGTGAATAACCTGTGGAAATGTCCTTCACACTGTTAGGTGCGAATTCTGCTGCCCAAAGGAGATCCGGCCAGTCCCCTTCCTGATCTAGCAGAAAAAGTCTCAAATACTGCTCCAATTCCTGATTTACACTTTCTGACTGACTGTCTATTTCAGAATGATAACTGGTTGAGAATCTGGTTTCTATGATGAGACCTTTAGTCAACTCCCTCAAGAAATGAGACAAGAATTGTGACCCACTATTAGAGATGATAACTTTTGGCATACAGTGAGCTCTTACTAAATGGAAACTGAATTGTTGTGCCAGTTCCTTTACATTGGAAATGTGCTTAAGAGCGACAAAATGGGCCATATTTGTGAAGGCATCTACCATGACTAGAATAGAATTGCATCCCTGACAAGAGGGCAGGTCTACAATCAAATCCATTGTAATGGTGTGCCAAGGCTGAGGGAGAATGGCCAATGGTTGCAAAAGCCCTTGAGGGGCTTGCCCGATCGATTTTTCCCATGCACAGATCCCACAATTAGCCACGTATTGCTTGAGGTCCTTATTCATGTTTGGTGACCAGAATTGTCTTCTCACCAAATCTTCTGTCTTACTGATTCCTTTGTGACCTGCTAGAGGACTTTCATGACAGTCAAATAGAGCTCTCTCTTGTAGTTCTGCAGTTGGCAAGTATAAAGCTCCATCATGGAATGGCAGATGATTTCGGATTTCCCTGGAAGGGTCCTCATTCACCCATTCTTGCATTTCTTCTGGTGTTAGATAACTTTTAATCTGTTCATCTTGTATTTCACTCACAATAGTTCCCAACATTTTTGATTCTGGGATGATCTTCTGATCCTTGCTGACCACCTTTTGTCCCTCAGTATTGATTCTGGATTAGGCATCAGCTCTCTGGCGCATACTGGAGGAATCTGGTGGACTAGTTGGCCCCTAGGGACTCTCTGGATTGAGGAGGAATTAATTATCCAACTTAAAACGTGCCACAGGGCGTGTTTGCAGACGTCACCTCAGGCCCCACCCCCTTCCTTCACCATTGTGCACATTTTTCTCTAAAATCAGCCAAACTACGAATTCCGATTTACTCACCTGTTATCAGGAGAGACCTCAGTGCTGCATGTTTGAGCCCAGTACTGATCCTGAAAAGTAATTTTAACCGTACTTACCAGTAACTTGAATTTCCTTCCATAGGCTAACATTGACTGGTTTCACTTGGAAATTCTTCTAAGTGTGGAGTTTTGGAACTTTATAATATTGCTCTAAAATCTGCCGAAATACGAATTCCGATTTACTCACCTGTTATCAGGAGAGACCTCAGTGCTGCATCTTTCAGCCCAGTACTGATCCTGAAAAGTAATTTTAACCGTACTTACCAGTAACTTGAATTTACTTCCTTAGGATATCATTGCCTGCTTTTTGCTGAAAAAGTTTCTAAGTGTCGATTTTTGAAACATACAAATATTCCTCTAAAATCAGCACAACTACGAATTCCGATTTACTCACCTGTTATCAGGAGAGACCTCAGTACTGCATCTTTGAGCCCAGTACTGATCCTGAAAAGTAATTTTAACCGTACTTACCAGTAACTTGAATTTCCTTCCATAGGCTAACATTGACTGGTTTCACTTGGAAATGCTTCTAAGTGTGGAGTTTTGGAACTTTATAATATTCCTTTAAAATCAGCCGAACTACGAATTCCGATTTATTCACCTGTTATCAGGAGAGACCTTAGTGCTGCATCTTTGAGCCCAGTACTGATCCTGAAAAGTAATTTTAACCGTACTTACCAGTAACTTGAATTTCCTTCCATAGGATATCATTGCCTGCTTTTTGCTGAAAAAGTTTCTAAGTGTCGATTTTTGAAACATACAAATATTCCTCTAAAATCAGCAGAACTACGAATTCCAATTTATTCACCTGTTATCAGGAGAGACCTCAGTGCTGCATCTTTGAGCCCAGTACTGATCCTGAAAAGTAATTCTAACCGTAATTACCAGTAACTTGAATTTCCTTCCATAGGCTAACATTGACTGGTTTCACTTGGAAATTCTTCGAAGTGTGGAGTTTTGGAACTTTATAATATTCCTCTAAAATCAGCTGAACTACGAATTCCAATTTACTCACCTGTTATCAGGAGCGACCTCAGTGCTGCATCTTTGAGCCCAGTACTGATCCTGAAAAGTAATTTTAACCGTACTTACCAGTAACTTGAATTTCCTTCCATGGGATATCATTGACTGGTTTCACTTGGAAATTCTTCTAAGTGTGGAGTTTTGGAACTTTATAATATTCCTCTAAAATCAGCCGAACTACTAATTCCGATTTACTCACCTGTTATCAGGAGAGACCTCAGTGCTTCATCTTTGAGCCCAGTACTGATCCTGAAAAGTAATTTTAACCGTACTTACCAGTAACTTGAATTTCCTTCCATCGGATATCATTGACTGGTTTCACTTGGAAATTCTTCTAAGTGTGGAATTTTGGAACTTTATAATATTCCTCTAAAATCAGCCGAACTACGAATTCCAATGTACTCACCTGTTATCAGGAGCGACCTCAGTGCTGCATCTTTGAGCCCAGTACTGATCCTGAAAAGTAATTTTAACTGTACTTACCAGTAACTTGAATTTCCTTCCATAGGATATCATTGCCTGCTTTTTGCTGAAAAAGTTTCTAAGTGTCGATTTTGAAACATACAAATATTCCTCTAAAATCTGCCGAACTACGAATTCCGATTTACTCACCTGTTATCAGGAGAGAACCCAGTGCTGCATCTTTTAGCCCAGCACTGACCCTGAAAAGTAATTCTAACCGTACTTACCAGTAACTTGTATTTCCTTCCATAGGAATCCATTGTCTGGTTTTCAGCAGAAAAGTTTCAAAGTGTCAATTTTCACAAACTACAAATATTCCTTAAAAATCGCCTGTATGACTTAAACGCATTCTTTCAACTGTTTACAGGAGATGCACCAGTGCTGGATCCAGGATCCACCACTGAGTAAGTAAAATTAACGATAACACTACTTACCTGCTAAGTGAATTTCCTCCCATAGGATAACATTGGTGATTCTATGTGAAAAAGTTTCTGTGTCAAGTTTTAAAATACAATAATATTCCTTAAAAATCACTACTGTAACCAAAAAGCTTTTACTCAACTGTTTACAGGAGATGTCCCAGGACTGAATCTAGGATCCAGTCATGTGGTTAGAAAAGTAATCCATAAAGTAACTAATTGCATTTAACTAGAAATTCACATTGAGCTCAATGTTGCATTGTGTTTGAAATTGTGTTGCCCATTGCAACAACTGTAACTACTGTACTTAAAAGTCTATTGCTTATTTGAAAGTATTTAAACTAAAGTAATTCATTCTGAGAAAGTATATTTTGTAATGTAATGTATAATGTAATTACAATGTAATTAAAAAAATAAAATATCTAAAAATAAATAGTTTAAAAAATGTAGTAAATCAGTATCAAAAAAATAAATATAACAATTAATACATTTCAAAATTGTCATTTACAAAACCTTTGAAATTCACTGAAAAAAACCATAGGTTTCAGACATGTTATAGTTAGGAATTAGCATTTAAAAAACCTTTGAAATTCACTGAAAAACCATAGGTTTCAGGCACGTTATAGTTAGAAATTAGCATTTAAAAAACCTTTGAAATTCACTGAAAAAACCATAGGTTTTAGGCACGTTATAGTTAGAAATTAGCATTTAAAAAACCTTAGAAATTCCCTGAAAAAAACATAGGTTTTAGGGACAGTTATAGTTAGTTGGACATTGCACTCGTACAAAACCCGTGAAATTCCCCCGTTATAGTTAGTTCAGCTAACTTTAACTCGCGCCCCCGCAATGCACTGCTGATGACGTCACATATTACATCACTCATGACATGGTCAGTGACCCCAGGTAATTTCAAATTAAAAACAGAAGCCCCGGGGGGTGGCGGTCCCCGGGGCTGCGGGAGGGCGGAGAGCCCTCCCGCTCCATTTGTTTTATAAAGCCCCAGGGGGGTGGCGGTCCCTGGGGCTTGGGGGGCCTTAGAGGCCCCACATATAAAACATTAACCCACCCCCGCATGCCCCCGGGACGTGGGCCACCCGGGGGCAAAATAGAATCGAAGCGCGGGAGACCGCGCTTCGATCTTTTTTTTTATTGGCGGGATCCGCACACCCTAAGCGCATCCCGCCGCTTTTTAAAAAAAAAATGCTTTTTTCTGCTTAGGGGGTCCTTGTGGGACCCCCTGAGCAGACCTAGGGGGTCAGGGTGTTTCTACCCTGCCCCCTTTTTGCGCTTTGCGCACTTGTTTCTGTCCCTCGGTTCTACCGAGGGACAAAATGGCTGCCAACACTTCCTGATTTGGAGTGTTAACAGCACATTAGCATGCAGCTCATGATCGGGAGGGTACGCGGACCCTACTCGGCCATAGATATATATGTGACTTTACTTTTGATTTTCTTAGGAACAACTGACCGGATTTACACCATTTAAGCAAAAGGCATGACACTGAACCAAGGGCTACCTCTTTGCCAAATTTGGTGTAATTCCGTTCAGCAGTTCGGGCTGTAGCTGCGACTAAAGGTTCCTATGGAAAAATGAATGGGGAAAACGCGTTTTGGGACCCTCCTTTTTTCTCGGCCCCCGCTTTATAAATCACCCTGAGACTTTCAGGATAGGAGCGGACCGGAGTGCCCCAACAAGTTGGAAGCTTTCGCAAAGATTCGTCAACCAGCGCCAACGTTATTGCAAATAGAATGTTGCGGATTTCCTATGGAAAATAGGTCCTAACTATAACTATCTACTGGCGACCGCCAGTAGATAATATATATATATATCAATAATTAAAAAAAATCTATAATAAATTAAAACATTAAACTATTAAACAATATTTAAACTTAAATTTCCCAATACAATCAGTCCAACAGTAGGGAAAGTGTTGGATAGCAGAGGGGTACACATTGCTATTCCCACTCCACTGAATGCAACAGTAGAATAACTGTTGGATAGCGGAGGAGTAAAATCTTTTATTCCCACTCCAATGAATGCAACATTAGGGAAAGTGTTGGATAGTAGAGAGGTAAAAATTACTATTCCCACTCCAGTGAGTGCAACAGTAGAGAAAGTGTTGGATAGCGGAGGTATAAAAATTACTATTCCAACTCTAGTGAGTGCAACAGTAGAGAAAGCGTTGGATAGCGGAGGGGTAAAAATTACTATTCCCACTCCAGCGAGTACAACAGTAGAGAATGTTTTGGATAGCGGCAGGGTAAAAATTAGTATTCCAACTCCAGCAGGTGCAACTGTAGGAAAACTGTTGGATAGCGGATGGGTAAAAATTGCTACTCCCACTCCAATGAGTGCAATAGTATGGAAAGTGTTGGATAACAGAGGGGTAAACATTACTACTCCCACTCCAGTGAATGCAACAGTAGAGAAGGTGCTGGATAGCGGAGAGGTACAAATAACTACTCCCACTGCAGTGAGTGCAACATTAGGGAAAGTGTTGGATAGCGAAGAGACAAAAATTACTATTTCCACTCCAAAAGTCCAACAGTAGGGAAAGTGTTGGATAGCAGAGGGTAAAAATTACTATTCCCACTCCACTGAATGCAACAGTGGAATAACTGTTGGATAGCAGAGGAGTAAAAACTTTAATTCCTACTCCAATGAATGCAACAGTAGGGAAAGTGTTGGATAGTAGAGAGGTCAAAATTACTATTCCCACTCCAGTGAGTGCAACAGTAGAGAAAGTGTTGGATAGCTGAGGTATAAAAATTACTATTCCAACTCTAGTGAGTGCAACAGTAGAGAAAGTGTTGGATAGCGGAGGGGTAAACATTACTATTCCCACTCCAGCGAGTGCAACAGTAGAAAAAGTGTTGGATAGTGGAGGGGTAAAAATAGTATTCCCACTCCAGCGAGTGCAACTGTAGGGAAACTGTTGGATAGCGGAGGGGTAAAAGTTGCTACTCCCACTGCAGTGAGTGCAACATTAGGGAAAGTGTTGGATAGCGAAGAGACAAAAATTACTATTTCCACTCCAAAAAGTCCAACAGTAGGGAAAGTGTTGGATAGCAGAGCGGTAAAAATTACTATTCCCACTCCACTGAATGCAACAGTGGAATAACTGTTGGATAGCAGAGGAGTAAAATCTTTAATTCCTACTCCAATGAATGCAACAGTAGGGAAAGTGTTGGATAGTAGAGAGGTCAAAATTACTATTCCCACTCCAGTGAGTGCAACAGTAGAGAAAGTGTTGGATAGCTGAGGTATAAAAATTACTATTCCAACTCCAGCGAGTGCAACAGTAGAAAAAGTGTTGGATAGTGGAGGGGTAAAAATAGTATTCCCACTCCAGCGAGTGCAACTGTAGGGAAACTGTTGGATAGCGGAGGGGTAAAAGTTGCTACTCCCACTCCAGTGAGTGCAACAGTATGGAAAGTGTTGGATAACGGAGGGATAAAAATTACTACTCCCACTCCAGTGAGTGCAACAGTAGTGAAGGTGCTGGATAGCAGAGAGGTAAAAATAACTATTCCCACTGCAGTGAGTGCAACATTAGGGAAAGTGTTGGATAGCGAAGAGACAAAAATTACTATTCACACTCAAACAGTTAAAACAAAAATAAAAAAACATTAAAAATTATAAAAAATCATTAAAATAAAGAAACAATATTAAGAATTGAAAAATGAAATATATTAAATATGTAAAAAGAAAAAATATTATAATATTAATTACATATAAAAAAACTACAAATAATATATAATATAAAAATATAAATACATTGATTAAAACAAATCTTTTAAACTAGATAATATTTAAAAAACAAATAAATTAATTAATACATAAATGTATTTATTATATTTCCTACCCTATAACACGCCAATAACAAAACACTTCAACATTTTTAATTAATTTCCACCCAAGATTATTATAATTAATAATCAATTAAAAAAATATTAATAATAATAAACATTAATTGTCAATACACACTTTAATACTATGATATCCACAACACACATCTAAATAAAACTCTAAAATAATAAAACACAACTAAAACTTATTATGAAATTAAAAACTATTACTATGAAAAACTAATAATAAAGTAATTAAAATGTATTTAATACCCACGCTTTACCCCTTTAAAAGTAAAAACAACAGGCAAAAAATAAACAGTTACCCAAAATATATATCAAATAATCATTAATTACCAACTATATATTAATTACTTAAATACAAATTACTTCCCACCATTTACTCCTATAAACTCCAAAACACACACCTAAAATGTATTACATGATTACCATAATTAATTACCAATTAAATATTTAAAATTAATTAACATCCAATTATTAATTCATCAAGTAAAAATAAATAACTTCCCACCCTTAACACCTATAAACACCACAACACACACCTAACATTAATTACACAATTATCATAATAAATTACTAAATAATTAATTGAAATTAATGAACATCCAATTATTAATTCATTAATTAAAAATAAATTACTTCACATTTACCAGTTAATTAGTTTAAATTAATTAACAACCAGTTATTAATTAATTAATAATAAATTACACATTTAACACTATAACATCTCAATTAAACAATACATTGAATATAATTAAATTACTTCCTACCCTATTCCCTATAAACCCACAAACCGCTACAGAACTAAAAACGCTGAATTCAAATTAAAAAAAATTAATAACTACTAAAAATGTTACGCATATATTAAAAATACAAACAATTCTTATACAAAAAACATACAATACCTACATATAAAATATATACTAAAATACATAACATTTTATTTGAAAAGTTTTATATAGCGCTGGCTAAACCCAGAGCTATCAGAGCGCTTTACATGAGGAGGTACAATTGCTTCAAAACATAGTTACATAGTTACAACAGTTTCAGGTACGTAGTTACTGGAGATACATGAGTTACAAAGGCATGGCTCAGGTATGGGGAAGAAAAGGCAGGCAGGGGGAGAGAGATTTGGGGGAGAGAGGGAAGGAATAGAAGAGGAAGATAAAGAGTGAGGGAGGAAAGAGGTGCGGGAGGGGGTAGGAAACACAGCAGTGTGACGAGGAAAGAGACAGAGTCTGATGATCGGATGGGTAGGAGTCGGCCAAGGGGGGGAACCAGAGCCAAACTCCTCTATAGCTGCGTAGGGCAACTCCACCGGTCATTGGCCAAAGGTTGCTCGGTCGCAAAGTACATCAGAGGGTTAAAGTATCAGCCATGGGGAGATGATCAAAAAGGTTTCAAAGAGAGCGCCTTTTCGCGGTGTACGGTGCTGAGTTCCCAGCGCTAATGGGAACAGTCCCAAACCTCCGCTATGTGTGAATCCCTTAACACTGTGGACTCTCTCAGAGGGGGTATCTGAGACTCCAGGGCATAAATGCTGGATCCCTCCCCAACAAGGGGAGAAGGAGTGCTTTGGCAAGGGGCACCTTAAAGGAGGCCGTTTAAGCATTTTCCGCTATGTGTGAATCCCTTAACACTGTGGACTCTCTCAGAGGGGAATCTGAGACTCCGGGGCAAAAATGCTGGATCCCTCCCCAACAAGGAGAGAGGGAGTGCTTTGGCAAGGGGCACATTCAAGGAGGCCGTTTAGGGACAGTTGATCGGTTGGGGAGGACCTGTACAGCAAAAAGGGGGAAATGATAGTAGGTACGCTGGTACCGACGCCTACTGCCCTAGAGCAGCTAACGTAGGCGGTATTAGGAAAAATCCAAGAAAATAATATGAGTAGTCTGCCAAAATGAACGTAGCTAAATCAAAATCAGTTACCCTCGTGGTCTAAAATGGGAGGGCTAGCAGTAAAAAGCGAGTGAAAGGGTTATGAGTTTTATATAGCGCTGGCTAGACCCGAAGGTATCAGAGCGCTGTACATGAGGTTAAAAAATGTTACAAAATTAACATCAGTTAAAAAGTTACATCAGTTACTAGTAAGACATTTAAAGAAAATAGATGAGTCACATATTCAGTGTCATGATGGGTGAGCCGAGTGGGGGAGGATGGTGGGAGAGCATCTCTAGCCTCGCTGGTGTAAGCTCGGTGAGCCAGTCCATGTAGTCTGATGTGGTTGGAGGGGCTTCTCTCTTTGCTGCAGTCTGGTGGAGCGAGAAGGGGGTGGGTGGAGGCCAATTTGGTGGTGGTCGATTGCAGGTAGGTCCGCCATATTAAGGTCAGGCATCTGAGGCAGGACAGAGGTTGGTGAGGTGAAAGGGCTTGATAGCATTAGGCAAGGAAGAAAGCAAGAGAAGGGCTTACTTTGTTCTCTTCGGAAGTAAAATAACTGCCTAAAGATCAAAATCGCCTGTCAGACACAAAGGCAGTGATAATCATCGCGGTGGAATCCACCATTTTAGATACAGCGTCAGGGTCAGGCGAGCCAGGCAGGACGGAAGTCTGTAGCGAGGTGAAATAACGCCCAGAGAACGAGGGAACCAAGGAATCAAATAGAATGCTTTTTCCGGCGGGTGAGTCGGGTCAACCGTTTGGGGCAGATAGTAGGAGCTTTAAATTTAGACTCGCGATCGGGGTCAGACTGAAGTGGAGAGAGACCCCGTCTCAAGATGGCGGTCCACCAAGTCCTCCCGGAGCTGTCACCAAAGAGCCATGCCCCTAGTTATTTTTAACAACTATATTTTTGCAAACGATATTAAACACTTCAATATTTTTAAAATCGATATTATTTACCTTAATTAGAAATTCTTGACCAAGATATTCTTCCTGTCAATATTTCTGACCCACGATATTTGCAACTCGATATTTGTTCAACTTGATATTTGTGATTCGGCATTCTGGCTCTGCACCATCTGGCGCATCCATCTCCACATAAAATGGCTCTGAAGGATCCACGTGGAGTAAAATTGGGGCGTAGGTAAAGCTCTCTTTTATGGACTGAAAGGCCTCCTCAGCTTCCTTGGACCACACAAATGGAACTCCTTTTAGTAGTGAACGAGTCAATGGAATTACATTCTTGGAGAATTCTTTGACAAACCTTCAGTAGAAATTTGTGAATCCAATATAACTTTGAATTTATTTTACTGGGGAGGGTGAAGGCCAATCAATTACTGCCTTAACCTTTGCTTATCCATGGTCACTCCTTCAGGAAATCTACTGTTCTGACGTTCACAGCATGTTTCTCTAGTTTCACATATAGTCTATTTTCTCTCACACTTTGCAGAGCACCTCTAACATGTTCATGATGTTCTTCTTCTGATGTTGAGCAGATAAAAATATAGTCTATGGATACGATTCTACACTTGTCAATGAAACTACTCTGCATATCATTAATGAGGTGTTGGAAGTGGCCAGAGCATTGCACAGACCATGAAGCATCACTTGATACTCGAAGAGTCCATACTTTGCCTGAAAAGCGGTCTTCCACTCATCTCCTTCTATGTTTCAGATGAGATGGTACACCCCTTTTAAATCCAGATTGGCATGTATCCAAGCCCCTTTAACCGGGTCTAGGAGAAGAGAAATCAAGGGCAAGGGATAGTGGTTCTTGATCGTAATCAGATTTAGAGCCTTGTAATCTATACAAATTCTCAGATCTCCATCCTCTTTCTTTGGTACGAAAAACAATGGAGATGAAACGGGTGACTGGGATGTTCAAATTAACCAATTCTATAGATACTTTCAAATATATACCATAAGATGTTGATTCTCCTTTTCTGTCAAGTTGTATATCTTGCTACAAGGAAGGCTGTCACCTGATTCCAGCTCTATCTTACAGTCGTACGACTGATGAGGGGAAAGTTTATTTTCCTCAACTTCATTAGAGATGTCCTGAAATTCTCTGTATATCTCTGGAATTTCTTTGGTATGTATTATACTAGGCCTGGGCGGTAAATTCCGTTCCGCTCGCGGAATTTGCGGAATTTGGGTAATTTCGCGTTCCGCAAAGAACGCAAAATTGCCAAAAATTCCGCGATCCGCGACTTCGCAGAGTTTTTTGCTTGTTCGCGCTTTCAAAATGCGTGTTCGCAAGATATTTCTCCCCGAGCACGCAAACAGCATTCGCGAACAGGAAAAAAGCATCGCGAACGGGCGGAACAAGCAATTCCGCGTGTTGGCAGAACTTTTGCGTGCTCGCGGAGATTTTTTTCCGTTTCGCGGAGCTTTGCGTAGCGCGACTACGCAAATTCCGCCCACCACTATTATACACACAGAGACTCCTGCTTCACAAAAACTGGCAGCTAGGCTGGATTCCTTCAGTTGAGGATTCTCACGGAAGCAATAGTCCTTACAGTACTCGGAGTTCATTTGAATGGATATTGTTCCCAATCAATTGTCTGGTTATGTTCTGTTAACCATGGGAGACCTAGAATAATTTGAAATTGTGGGGTATCAATTAAATTAAACTGCATGACCTCATGATGACCATCTTGAGAGATTAATTCTTCTTGTTCGGTGTGACTCACTATGGGACCTGAGGAGAGATTTCTTACATCCACTGCTCTCACTGCCTCACTCTTAGACTTCCTAATTGCCTTCATTCAATTCTTGAAGCAAATTTCAGGTCACAGAAATTCCTGGTGGCCCCTGAATTAATCATTACTGATATGTCAGATAGAGCTCAATTTCCAAATGTCAGTGTCATCGCAAGGGTGAGATGCTGGGCTGATGACTGTAGTGTATTAGCCAATTGATGGGTCTTCAGAGTTGTTTCCTCTGTAGCTCTCACCAAACCAACTCCTCCTACTGGTGGTGCTGCAAGTTTTCATTCAGCAATATTTTGTGCATTTTAGAGCAGAGCTTAACAAAATGACCACTTGCTCCACAAAATTATTTTGCCTCCTTTTCTCTTACTCCTCCTTTGAAGGAGGTTTTTGTACTGCACCAATTTGCATAGGCTTCACAGCTTGACCGTTATATGATGCTCTGGTACCTTCTGTCTTTATTTGATCAAATCTGGGCACACTAGATTGAAAATTCTTTCTTTTCTCTCCTCTCTTCTCCGTCTGTCGATAGTCTATCTCTAGATCCAAATCTATTGAAGCAGACACTTCGGTGGACCTATTTGGTATTTGAAATAGGTTCATCCCTCAGACCTCTGTAGAACAAGGCTGCCCTTTAATTCTCTGGCTAATCTGTCTATGCAATTAACTTGTTGAAATTGAGCAAGGTAGGCAACCAGTTCCTTATTACCCTGTTTCAATTCTAACAATTTTTTATCAGTCCCTGTGCTACTCTTCTTCTAGCAAAATTTCTTCTTACGATCTTCAAAATTGTACAGGATTGGAGCATTCTTCGATACCAATGGTAAGTACCAGGCTGCTGCATCACCACTTAGATAAGACAATACGGAGGCAACTCGGGAATGTGCATCAGAAAAAACAGCCGGCCGGCACATGAAATGAAGTGAACATTGGGTAAAAAATATTTGGGCCTTTTCCGTGGTCACCTCTAAAATGCTTGGGGCGGCAAAGGAATTACCAGAGTCAATGAGTGAATTACTTGAGTGGTGTTTCTAGGATTGTGAATAGTAGAGGAACTAGAAACCTGAGTTTCAGGGGACAAAGCTGCAAAGCTCACTCCAGTTAAATATCCATCCATTCTAGTTGCTAGTACTGTGTTTCTTTCCAGGATGCCACCAATTCTAATCTTATATTCTGATTTTCTTCCCTCACTGCCATTAATTATTTTTGTATGGCTTCTAATCACCCCTCCCAGGTTCTTCAAGTCTTAGGGGTCGATTCCCATTTGGGCCGGAAAACGTACCGACCGACTCGGAGCCGGAATTAATTCCGACCGACACGTACCGGTGCAGCCCGACCCGCCAAGTACGATGAGAAGCGAGCAAAACCCGACCGACTCGTACGGAACACAAGCCGAACGACCGAGCCGTGCGGAAAACAGCAATCCGGCCGGAAAAACACACAATTCGAACCGACCGACTCGCACCCGGAACAATTCCGAATGAGACGTACCCGCGGACTCCCACCCGCCAAGTACGATGCAATGCGTGGAAAACACGACCGAGTCGCACAGAGGACAAGCCGTACGACCGACACGCATACAAAACTGCGAGGCGAAGCAACCCAAAACACTGCGACCGACGCGTACGCAGCATAGAAAACAGCACAAACACAGCGTGAACGAAACGGATAAGCCCGTACGAGACAACTGCAGGGTCCGACTCGGTCACAAGAACGTCTCCTACATGCACGAAAAGTACAAAGGGAAAATACACAAAAAAGGCCAAACAAGCAATTACAAAGCCAATAAATACTGGGGGGGAGGGGCAGGGAACAAAGACACACCCACAACTCCACCCATATAAAGGACACAAACCCCTACCATGATCCTTTGCAAATTCAATTTACCTGCCAGCACTCAACAGACAGCAACCACACACCCACAGCTCATCCATCACACAAGCCACACACCATCAGCACCACAACAAATAGAAACCTCACATACACCTAGCAAAACACACACTCACACACCTTCACCTGCACACCAACACACACATCACTCACCATCACCACCCATCACCATGCCCCCAAAGAAGAATCATAAGTTCCTAGACAGTGAATTGGAAGTCCTGGTAGATGAGATCCTCAGGGTAGAGCCACAGCTCTTTGGTACACTGGTCCAACAGACACCCATGTCACAGAAAACAAAGATGTGGGAGAGGATCGTCGACAGGGTGAACGCACAATCACCATGTTTGCGCACAAAGACAGACATCCAGAACAGGTGGTATGACGTGCGCAGGAGGGTCAAGGAGCTGTTGAAGAAGGACTACCTCTTGAGCCAACACACCGGCAGTGGCCCTCCTTCCAAGCCAGTATACCTCAGGCCCTGGGAGGAGAAGGTGCGGGCCATCCTACCACCAGTGAGCGTCTATGGACTAGAAAACATCCCAGAGCCTGGTGAGTACACAACAAATGTACACAATATTCTGCGACTACACACACACATCACTGTCAAGAGGAGAGTCAAACCATGCACTCTTAGCAAATACACAGCAACCAGAACAGAATCATCCCAAAATGTGTATGTCACTCAGTGAAACACAACACATGCCATCTCAAAGTGACATTTAACTGTGTCATCACATGTACAAACACAACTACAACTACAGCTAGGCAGTGGCACAAATATAACTGACAAACACATCCAGACAAGTAGCCACCACTACAACACCACCACACAGTGAAGCCCACTGAAAGAAAGGAAATATGTGTATGCTGGGCAAGTCAGTGTAGCCAATAGCATGATGGGAGTTGTAGGCAAAGATATTGGTCACCCCCACAACTGTCCCATCAACACCACCATGAACCATGCGCACATCACAGGGAGTGGAAAGGACTCACAAGATGGCTGACACTGGCTACTGCTGTGGGAAGCACAAGGCCCTGCTGGCAACTGTGCAACAACCAACAGCAGGACACCACTGACTGACATCCTGAAAGACAACTTGCACTCCCTGCAATGGAAGCACGTTCCATGGTGGGATATCTGGCTGGGTGGGAAGGAGGACTCACAGCACTGACCATAGTCACAAGCACCTCCCCCACACACCCCCTCAACACAAACTCTACATAACCCACCTGGGAGAATGCAATGCCTCACATCCTAACTCAAGATCCCACAAAGAACAACCACCCTGGGTTATGCTGTGTGAAGCACAGGGACACTCCTGGGACTTTTAGCCAAACAACTGCCAGGACAACACTCCCAGCCATCCATTCAGCACAGGCAGCCCACCCCACAGGGAAGCAGAGTCAAAAGGAAGGAAGAATGGGCATGCTGGGAAGGGGGGTGGAGGCAATAGCATGATGGGAGTTGTAGGCACAGATATTGCTCACCCTCACAATTGGCCCATCAACACCACTCTCAACCATGCTCACATTACAGGGAGTGGAAAAGGACTCACAAGATGGCTGACACTGGGTACTGCTGTGGGGAGCACAAGGCCCTGCTGGCAACTGTGCAACAACCAACAGCAGGACACCACTGTCAGCCATCTTGCCATTGCTCTCACACTCACTGAAGTCCACCCAAAAGCAAGTAAGTATGGGCATGCTGGGAAGTGGGGTGGAGGCAATAGCATGATGGGAGTGGTAGCCACAGCTCAACATCCCCCACCCACATGGGCCAGCAAGCTCACACTCAAGCATGCACACCCCACAGAGAGTGGAAAGCCCCATCAAAGATGTCTGACACTGGTGCTCTGTTGTGGGGAGCACAAGGCCATGCTGGGAACTGCCCACCAACCAACAGCAGGACACCACTGTCAGCCATCTTGCCATTGCTCTCACACTCACACACACTGAAGTCCACCCAAAAGCAAGTAAGTATGGGCATGCTGGGAAGTGGGGTGGAGGCAATAGCATGATGGGAGTGGTAGTCACAGATATTGGTCACCCCCACAACTGTCCCATCAACACCACCCTGAACCATGCACACATCACAGGGAGTGGAAATCAACTGACAAGATGGCTGACACTGGCTACTGCTGTGGGGAGCACAAGGCCCTGCGGGGAACTGTGCAACAACCAACAGCAGGACACCACTGACTGACATCCTGAAAGACAACTTGCACTCCCTGCAATGGAAGCACGTTCCATGGTGGGAAAGAGGACCGGATGTCAACCAAATACAACCAATGCAGACCATGCACACACCCCAACATTCACATAGAAATGCCCAAATAATGCAGGACAATGTGCTACACCAATATCAACCCCTGACTGTGACAACTTAGGACAATGCAATGTACAGGCCTGCATCCAGAGGCACAGTCACAACTGTCAGGTGTGTCAACCATTGATGCCTGCAGAAACATAACATACATTGTGTGTGTCTCCCAAAAACAGGTGATGATGGGGACACAGCAGCAGACGCTGAGGAGTCCTCGTCCCAGGCTCAAGAGGATACGGAGCTCACTGGTGTGGAACAGCCTCTGCCCTCCTCGGATGAAGAAGACCTACCTGGCACCTCCGGAGCAAGTCATCATGCAGCACCAGCAGGACCACTAGCTGCACCCCCTGCACCTACCCCTCCAACGACTGTCAACACACATACCACCCCTGCCGACATGGACAGACCAAGGAGCACCACCACCACCAGCACAGGGACCCTGGACCAACATGGGGCCATGGACACCACCACCACCAACAACCCACAAGGTGGCCCAGGGTCACCTGTGCGTGCCACCTCAGGTACTGCACGTGTCGCCAGGGGTGGTGGTAGGGGTGGGAGACATAGGTCACTGCTCGCAGAGGGGTCTGGACTGCATGATGACCCACAACTGGCACGCATAGCCGATGCGTAGCAGTCCAGCACCGGATAGTTCAGCCAGGTAGTGGGGCTCCTCAGGGACATTAAACAGCAGCAGGCTGCCCATCATGCCCGCTTGGACTCACACATGTCCCGCGTGGAGTCCAAATGGGACACACTGCAAGAGATGACGGCGGTGCATAGGGACATATTACAATGCCTCCGCCAGATGAGCAGCAACCAGTCAACACCTCCCTGTGTGCCCACAACATCCGGTGCTGAAACAACTGCAACTGCCACAGGGAGGGCGGATGACTCTGGCGAAGAGTCCCCTGCACCGCAGCAGCCTGCACTTGAGGTTCCCCCAAAGAAGAGGGGCCGTCCGAGGAGGGGCAAGTGAGAGGCCGATGGCCATGTGCAACCCCCAGGAAGCCAAAACCTGTTCTGGATAATCACCTTTGTGCGCAAACTGTTCACCCTGTTGACTGCAACACAACTCTCCCACATGACATGGGGAGCTCAAGTTGGACCAATGTCTCAGATTACTGTGGACTTTACTCTGGACATTTCTGCTACCAGGACTTCCAAATCATCTAGGAACTTTGGATTACAATCACAATGTACAGCACCCACCATCCTGTGCACTATACTCACACATGTATGTCAATAAACTCACTAATACACCATACTTGCCTATGTTGTGATTCCTATGTTGTCTCAGAAGTGGTGATGATGATCTGGGAAATGACACTGTGCATGCTAACTGCTACAGCAAGTACAACACCGGCATGTGAGTCATGGCGACGTCACACATATGAGGGAGGCACACCACCAGGGCTACACAACACATACACACCATGGCCATCTGACTCATCGCCTACACTGATGTTGCCAGGAAATACGTTGCATTGCACAGACCCAACACCTATTCACAGTCTGTGTTAACTAGCCCACTGGTGCAGTAAGCAAATGTCAGTCAGATGTGTGATCACAGACAACGAACATCACAAAGTGAAGCACAGGTTTATTACACATTTTCAACATGTTGTAACCACCACAGATGCAAGGTAATCCCACCTGGCAGCGGGCACACAGTCAACAAGTGTAGAAGGAAGGAAGTCCATGGGTGTGGTGCACATCACCTGTAGGGACACAACAGCTACCACCCGGGAAGTCGAATCACGGTGTTGGGGATCACAGTTGACCAAACGACTCTGAAAGTACCCTGTGAAGGACAGAAATGACACACAGTCAAAAGCACTGAAGAACAGGACAGAACTGCAATACTCATGCACAATACATGTTACAAGATACCCACCCAGAACCAAGTTAGCATGTCAACACTGTTGGGGAGTACAGACTACCTGCAAGGACACATCGCTACACGCATACAGTCATGTAGCCCACAGACACACTCAAACAGCACCAGAGCACCACCAACACATATCATGCAAACTCACATCATTGACATGACATCCCTGGATACTCACATTCAGCTGAAGAAGTTGGTGATGAGCTGTGTGCGGACATCACCATCATCATCATCATCATCATCACTGGCATCGTGGTCCAGGCCAGGATCCTCCACAGGTGGCGGACGTTGGTCATCGTCATCCAGGATGAGAGGCAACTCCTTCCGCACTGCCAGGTTGTGGAGCATGCAGCAGACGATGATAATCTTGCACACCTTTGCTGGGGCATATGGGAGGTCCCCTCCTGTCTTGTCGAGGCAGGGGAAGCGGCTCTTCAGGAGACCAAATGTCCGCTCAATCACCCTCCTGGTCCGACCATGTGCCTCATTGTAGCGCATCTGGGCTGGTGTCACAGGGTTCCTGAGGGGCGTCAGCAACCACGGCATGTTGGGGTATCCGGAGTCACCTACATACAGACAATTGCACGTTAGCAGAGTTGGAAAAGAGGGTGGAACACTACATAGCAGAACACACACAATGGTACAAAGTCAGTACACACCAACAAGCCAGGCACGCTGGTTCGGCATCTGTGCCATCATCCTCGGGATGCGACTACTCCTCATCACGTAGGCATCGTGTGCAGAACCAGGGAAACGGGCACACACGTGTGAGATGCTCATATCTGCAAGACAGACCACCAGTGCATTGACCGAGTGGTAGTGTTTGCGGTTACGGTAGGCCTGCTCTTGGGCCTGTGGTGGTACCAAAGCCACATGTGTCCCATCAATGGAGCCAATGACATGCGGCATCCTCCCCAGGGCATAGAAGTCACTCTTCACACCAGTGAGTCGTTGGAGTCTAGGGAAATAGATGTACTGGTTCAGGTATATCAACATAGCCTCCAAAACATCCCAGAGCACACTGCTGAACATGGTCTGTGACATACCACCAGCAGTCGCCAGAGTGTGCTGAAAGGTACCGGTGGCAAAGAAGTGTAGGGCTGCCATCACCTTCACCTTGGGGGTCAGCGCTGTAGGGTACGGCCGGCCAGGTTGCAAATGTGGTGCCAAGCGCACTGCCATATCCTCAATCAGCTGCCTGGTGAAGCGGTACCGTCGGATGCTGTCACGTTCCACCATCGTTGCCAGGTCAGGGAATGGTCTAAGGACAGCTGGTGCCCTGCAGTGCATAGGTGAAGAAAGCAAGATTGTCAGTCACCCCACATATGTGGCATTGAACACACTCAACATCACATGATACATCATTATGAGGCACAAGTACATGATGTGTGCAGTTCCGTAAGGATATGTATGGCACAAACATGGCCAACATCTAACATCACAGTTCAACAAGTGGCATCAATAAGTCCCAGGTCGTGCCATTGGATATCATGAGGCCGTGTCCCAGTTCCCATCTCCTGCTGCCAAATTACAAACACACCCCACAGTGACATGTGAGGACTGATGTGCCCCAGGCATCACAGCTCAACGACAGGTAGATTCCCAGGGACCCTGTATTGCCACATGGACACTGGCATGACATGGTGTATCATGTATACACCACAGCAAAACAACCATGACCCCCACAGGTAGTGGTCCCTGTTGCCTCAGCAGGACAGACATGGACGTCTGTGACACACACACGCACAACATCAAAGTCCATGCACAAACAACGTGGATGTGGAGAATGCCTCCCATTGTGCACATGAAATCAGAGACATTGGTAACACAACATGCACACAGACTGTGGAGGACCATCACCATTGTGCCAATGGGTCACCCTGGGTTAAACATACCGTCCCACATGGGACTCAGGGGGTATGTGACATGACATACACATACACCACCGTGAAATGTGAGCATGCCACATGCTCAGATATGAACAGTTGCACATCACAGTGGTCATGTACACGAAACACCAAGCATTCTGTCCCCATGAACACGTGCACAGCCTGGGGGTGGCTGCCCCCAAGTGACACCCACAGAACAACATGTTCACCCCCATACACGGAATAGGTAATGCAGCCTTACATGCCGTAGGATACAGTTTGGACAGGCTGTGGTGTTGTAGGTGTGCCCCTCACTCCCTGGGAAGTATATGTGGCTGGCATATGTTCACCTGTGGCAGGCATGGTGACATATGCCAGTGACTTGTACAGGGACGCGTTGGACAGCAATGGACCGATCAGTGCGCACACATTGGCCATTGCATTCAATGTGCGCTGGTACGCGTTGTATTCGCAATACGCGTTGGACAGCAATGGACCGATCAGTGCGCACACATTGGCCATTGCATTCAATGTGCGCTGGTATGTGTTGTATTCGCAATACGCGTTGGACAGCAATGGACCGATCAGTGCGCACACATTGGCCATTGCATTCAATGTGCGCTGGTACGCGTTGTATTCGCAATACGCGTAGGACAGCAATGGACCGATCAGTGCGCACACATTGGCCATTGCATTCAATGTGCGCTGGTACGCGTTGTATTCGCAATACACGTTGGACAGCAATGGACCGATCAGTGCACACACATTGGCCATTGCATTCAATGTGTGCGGGTACGCGTTGCATCCTAGGTACGCGATGAACAGCAATGGTCCGATCGGTGTGCCCGTCCGGCCCATTGCATTCAATGTGTGCGGGTACGCGTTGTATCCTAGGTACGCGATGAACAGCAATGGTCGGATCGGTGTGCCCGGCCGGCCCATTGCATTCAATGTGTGCGGGTACGCGTTGTATCCTAGGTACGCGATGAACAGCAATGGTCCGATCGGTGTGCCCGGCCAGCCCATTGCATTCAATGTGTGCGGGTACGCGTTGTATCCTAGGTACGCGATGAACAGCAATGGTCCGATCGGTGTGCCCGGCCGGCCCATTGCATTCAATGTGTGCGGGTACGCGTTGTATCCTAGGTACGCGATGAACAGCAATGGTCCGATCGGTGTGTCCGTCCGGCCCATTGCATTCAATGTGTGCGGGTACGCGTTGTATCCTAGGTACGCGATGAACAGCAATGGTCCGATCGGTGTGCCCGGCCGGCCCATTGCATTCAATGTGTGCGGGTACGCGTTGTATCCTAGGTACGCGATGAACAGCAATGGTCCGATCGGTGTGCCCGTCCGGCCCATTGCATTCAATGTGTGCGGGTACGCGTTGTATCCTAGGTACGCGATGAACAGCAATGGTCCGATCGGTGCGCACCCATTGGCTATGGCCTGGCCTGGCAACGGATGCGTTTTCAAAATTTGAACGAGTCTGATGCTGTAAATTCAGTTGGTCACCCACAACAATGTTGCAATTTCATGGGTGTCATGAAGTTGAACATTTGAAGGATGCTGGGGGCGTGTGTAAGTGGTGCAATTCCATGGATTGGCCAGATTCAGAAGATGCAAACGACTTGGACCTATCACTTTGGACACATGGGACAGTATCTGCCTCTGCAGCACACATATAATGCTGGCTGTTCCCCTGAGAGCTCACTTGCCTGCACTACATGCTCCGGGACGACATCTGCCACTACACTGCTGCTGACTCTGCCCCCTCTGGACCCTGCAATGGCACGTACTGTGGAGAGAGCCCCAGCCTTCAGCACTGAGGAGAACCAGGCCCTGCTGGACAGCCTCCTTCCACAGTACAGCAAGCTGTATGGGAAAGCAGGGGAGCAGGTGAGTGTTCTGTCCACTGCCTTTCTAAATGTGCATGTTGTCTGACTAGCAAGGCTAACAGTCTGCACGCCACTGGCTAGCAGGCTCACTGAGTAGTTGTCACCCCCCATAGTGTGTAGTTACATGCACTGGACAGGAATAGTGCAGTGACAGTGCATTTAAACAAGGTTTTACTGCCCAGGCAATGATACCATGTAGGAACTGCTGGCATACTGTCCATGGCCATCGTTGCACTGCCTGTGTACATCATGTGCCCCTGTGATTGAGACATGTATATCCAACTGTGTAATGCACGGTTATGTTGCATGTGTAGTAATGGCATTCTCACTTTGTCATCCTCACAGGTTGATGCCCACCAGAAGCATAAGATATGGCTGACCATCGTCCGGGCAGTGAGATCCGTGGGGGTCGACAAGCGCCGGATCCGCAACTGCCAGAAGAGGTGGCAGGACCTTCGGGGCTGGACCTGGAGGATCGCACGGGTCCAGCTGAAGCTGTCGCCTCCTCGCAGGAGGGGCGGACACCGGACCCTGACCCCTCACATGCTGAGGATCCTGGCGGTGGTCTTCCCTGATCTGGATGGGCAGCTGAAGGCCAGAGAGCAGCAAGGAGGGGGTGAGTCCATGTCTGCATTGTGAACTATGTCTGCCATGCTATGTGCCCTCTTCTGGCCTGGTTAAACTTCCACAGTACATCAGTCTTGTGGTCCAGGACCCATGTACCTCTATTGTGCACTGCCCACTCCTCATCTGATACCCAGGTGTGGCCCTTACAGTCAGGGTATTGTGTCACTTGGGTACTGTGTCCTTGCAGTTTGCTTGACTCAAGGTGGGGGACAGCATCTGTTTCCCTGACTCTGTGTTGGGCATCATGGGTGGGTCCATTGCTTACACAATGCTTGTGTTCTGACATGTGTTCCGTGTGTTACTTTGATATGTGGCCCAATTGCTGAGCTGATCCACCACATGTGCCTGGGGTATCTGGCACACACCCATGCTGCGGGTGGGAACAATGTTTGGGCCCCAGGAGTGTGTATATAACGTGTGTCACACATACTTAGCCAGCTGCCTACTGTCCAGGGCTCATCCCTCATTCATGTGGGGCAGGACAGTCATGCCTACTCCAGGCCATACAATACACTCTGTACTCCCACTGCCGTGTATCAGCTGACACGTTTTGCTCAGTGATTTGTCCCCTCAGGTGTCTGCCTCTGTGTCAGTGTGCTGTGGCTTCGTTGTCAGGTCTGCTGGGGTGTTCCTCGTTGGGGCTCTGCATGCCACCGGAGATGTGACCATAGGAGATGATACTTGTGTGACACATAGGTGTTTGATCACCTGACCGTGCAGACTGGGGTATGCGAATATGAAGTTCAGGCAGCTGTTTCCCATTCACAGCAGATTGTGAGGTGCTCAGGTGCAGAGGGTAGTGTTACAGGTCTCCCCTATGTCCAATGGGTATGACCTGGACAGATGAGGGTTCAGATGATGTGGTGTGTGGGGGATGTACATGTGCACTTGTTCAGCTCCAGGACTTGCATTCCCCATGATCTACTATTGTGACACAGTGCAGAGTGTTGTTGTCTGGCTGCCCTGCCCATGTGACTGGAGACAGTGATGTATGACTTAGCAGGCATGGCTGTGCCATGGCATGTGACTTCCTATTAGTGATCCTGCAGAGGAGTGACATGTGCTACATGCACACCATTGTTGCAATGGCTATCAGGACATGGGTGCATCATGGTGTCTGTCGCTGGTATGCATGACATGCATTTCCTATTTGACTCTGCGCATCCCTTTCATCCGGACACCTGTACTGACTCAGTGGCAAGAGTTGTGATGTGTGCATGTCCGAATGCTTCACCGGGTTCTCTGCACTGTCCAAATACTGTGTAGGTGGTGCATGTGTCCACACAGGGGTATTGCCATCCAACAGACACCAGACAGATGGGTGCAAGGCCAGGTGGGATGTGAGTGCCATGGTTGACCATCAGACTGACAATTGACTTCTCCTGTTCTGTTTGTGCAGTTTTAGCAATGTTCAACTAAGGATGCCAGGGCTTGCTCTGTAATGTGCTGTACTTACTGTGGTGTGTGCGTTTGGTGCAGGTGACTGATGTCTGTCTGTTTCCCTATTGATTGCAGATACATCCACGGCCACAGGAGGGGACAGCTCCACGGACCAGGAGGAGCTGCAGAGCCAGACTGGGTCAGCAGCCGAGGAGTGGTCGGAGGGACCCAGTGGCACGGAGGGCGAGGGGAGACACACCGAGGAGTCCTCAGCACCATCCACCTCAGCTGAGGACCAGAGCAACTCGGACGATGACTCCCTTATGGAGGCGGGTGTCAGCAGCCACCACACCCCAGCTAGTGTTGCTGTCCCCGCCACCACCACCACCGCCCTCCCGTCGGCTCCCATTCCCGAGGTCCGTGGAGGCTCCCATGTTCGGGAGCGTGTCTCCTTCGGGCCAGGCACCGCACCCCTGCCCCTGTGTCCCCTGCTGCCCTGAGTGAGGAGTCTGTGTACCTCCTCCGCCAGCTCCATGTAGGACAGACAGCGATGCTGAGTGTCCTCCATGCACACACCAGTCTGTTGACTCAGCTGGTGTCATTCATGGAGGGCATCTCATCGGGCATGTCTGACCTACAGAGGGGCAATAGGTCCATGGACTCCTCCCTGACGGCAGCAGTGTCCCTCCTCCGACAGTCCCTCACCCCTCCTGCCTCTGCCCCATCCACACTCCCCAGCACCTTACCCGTCCCAAGCACACACACACTGGCACAGGCACACACCAGCACAGACACATGCAGCACACAGAGACACACGCCACAAACAAGACGCACACACACGCACCGTCAGGGGACTGAAACCACACTCACAGGGGATGGGGCACAGGCATAAACACACGCATCCACAAGCACTGCGCAGTCCTCAGTTGCCTCTCCCTCCAAAGACCCCTCCCTTGCCTCACCTGCAACCCCAAAGACACAGCAGCTCTTCCTCTGTGACCTTGGCCTCTTCCCCTCCGATCCAGCTGATCCAGCATTCAGGGGGAAGAGGAAGCCCACCCACACGGAGCGGAGTGCCCCTGGCCCCCGGACACCATCCCCCAGGCGCAGACCGACTGAGGCCCCCACCCGCAAGTCCCCCCGGTCCCGGAAGAGCAAGACCCCGCTGCCGCCCTGCAGCTCAGGGACCAAGTCTCCTTCCTCCATCCCGCAGGCCCCCACTCCACAGGTGCCCCCACCACACCCTGCCCCAGGTTCCCCCACCCACAGATACACCATCCCCAGAAGGGTCAGGCCTTCTCCCCTGCCACTTGCTCTTCCAGCCCCACACCCCCGCTGCGCTTGTCTGTACCACTGATGTGGTGAGGGTGTCCTCCCCCTCTGTCCTGCCCACCTTACCTGATTCCCATTCTCCTCCCCTGGAGGTAGGCACTGCAGTGGAGTCCACTATCACCCTGTCTGACTTGGGCACTGCAGTTGCGGACCTGTCCACTCCATCTGCAGGGTCCACTGCAGTCGTGCCGGCACCCACAACATCTGAGTCATGCCCCCCAGTTGTGCCGGCACACACCATGTCAGACACCTCCACTGCAGTTGTCAGTGGCTCTCCAGCACCCACCACCCCTTCCCTGCCTCCTCCTGGTGAGCCCTGATCCTGTCCCTGCGGTGACTGGCCTGCCCCCCCGTATGCCCCTCCTAGGGGATTGTCCCTGGTTTTGATCAGTGCAGGCATGCGTAGGGTGACATCTGCCACTGTCACCCTGTATTGACTTCCTTGATGGACTGGCCATTGGCCTTTGTTGATTCCTTACAGTTTTTCCAAGTTTTGAACCCACATATGCTGAATAAAGCAACTTTCTGTTCTCTAGTGCTTTTACTTCAGATGTACATGATGTTGATGACGCTAACCATGCCCTTGCTGCAGTGATGGTGATATTTGGTCTCATGAAAATGAAGTGTTACTGTGCAGGAACCCATGTGGTCCAGGGGGACAGTGTCCTATCCTGTGGTGTATCCATGTCATCCTTAGCAGCATCTGAGGGTGTCATGTTTTCAATATTTGGCAATGGGATTTCCTACTTACATTAGCAATGTCACATCTGTGGGTTCCACCCATGCACATCTGTTGTGTTTGCCATTGTTCAATTAGTCTACTTCCTTGACCGTGTGGCCATCTCCACTGGACATGCAGGTTTGGGCATCAATGGGGAAGGACTCATCTGTGTTGTCAGTGCAACTTGCTAAACATGTGTGTTGGATCTGTGCTGTTGATTTCGTTGACATTCCCATGACCAGGCTGATGTGACGGGAGCCTTCATTTTGTGCTAATTGTTGACTGTGTGACCAAGTGTTCTGCTGACATGATGGAGCCCTACTGATGCGACATATGGCACAGCTTTCCTCACACAGGAGTGGAGTCCCCTCATGGCAGTGTGTACTCCTGTGACATCTCGTGCGCCCGAGGTGTGTGTTGTATGAGCATGTCTGTGTGTTCACTTCCATTTTGCTATGCATGCTGGGCTCCCTAGTGATGTTCCTGTTTGTGATGCTTGCTGAGTTGAGCTATGTTCCCCCAAAGTCTTCTCCCTGGGTTCTCTGTGATGTGGGTGCATGGCACATTACTGGTCATCAGGGTGTCACCCATAGGTGTGTTTGCTGTCAGGGCTGAGTTTGTGGGCAGACGCTGATGTGTCACAGTCAGGATTCCCCTTTGCACTTGTTGTTTACACCTGTCATGTGATTTCTGGTTTGTGTTAGCTTTCATTGGTTGTGACACGTTGTGTGTGTGACTGCTGGCACTCCTCAGGGCTGCAATGTTGGTAGTTGTCTATGTGTGTTCTTTGTGGGTGACCTTGGCTTCTTCATAGGTGTGTGACTGTGGCTGGGATCCCATTGGTTGGTGTGGTATTGCCATCATGTCCATGCACAGCGTAGTGTGCAGTGTGTCAGACATTCAGGAGTCTGGTTGAGTGGCCATGTGTGATGTGTTTCTGCACCTTGGTTCCCACCACCCCCCCTGGGATTGTCATGGGTGCATGTGCAATGTCACCAGTGCATGTGAGCTTCACTGCTGCACATTGTTGGAGGTCGAGGTGTGTGGTGTTGAGTGTGTGCAGATGAGAGTTGTTGCCCGTCTAGACCCCTGCCTCCATGTTGGCCTTGGCTGACAGGCCGTGCTGATTGATTTGTGCTTGTGTAGGTGTGATGGTAGTTTGTTGCTCAGGACACATGACTGTGGTTCACAGTGTGAACGACATCTAGCATTGTCATCACAGTGGGATTGTAATGCAGCCCAGGGTCACCACATTGTGGGGGCCCTGGGGGTAGTGCTGTGGTGTCTCTGTGTCTTGCTGTGTCAGTTGCTGTTCCTACATGCTTGTGTGACATGTGTGATTTCTGCTCCCTCTCATCTGACAATGCCTGATTGCCCACATAGGGGATTTGGATCCATGAGTTACCTTTGTGTGGCACTGTATGCACATCTGTGTAATTGGTATTCAGGCCTCCTCATGTGTTGTGTGGTTGCCTGGGGACACTGGTACCCCCTCACCTGTTGAGTTTGATGTGCAGTGTGGGTCTGCCTGTTTGTGTATGTGCATCGGCACCACTGCATTGGCATATCTTAGGTGTGCCATTGACTGTATGTTGTTTGGTGTGTTTGCCCTGCTGTCCCTGGGACTCCTAGGTCATCAGTCAGCACAATGATCATTGTGTGTGTGTCCCATTGCTGCCTTGGTATGGTATCTGTTCACCTCACATCTACAGTCTCCACTGGGTATCTGAATTTGTGTGCCCATTGGTGCAAATATGTGGGTCTGCATTCTGATGGTCACTTCTGTCATTGTGTCATTGATGAATGTTGACAGTGTCAGCCACCATGGGTGATGTTTGTCTGCACATGGCCAAAGGTATGTCTTATTTGCACTGCACTGTTTGCCTCCCCCATTCTATGTTGCTATGGGACACAAGCACTACTTTGCCACTGATGTGTTTGTTGTTCTGTGACCAGGAATCATCCATGCAGTTTGGCAGTTGCAGCTTTTTCTTTGTCAACACTTACATTTTGGTCACTGTGATGATGGGGGTTTGGACCCCATTGCCACAATGTTCAATATGTGCTTCAGCTATGGACCCCACACTTACATGTTGGGCACTGTGATGATGGGGGTTTGGACCCCATTGCCACAATGTTCAATATGTGCTTCAGCTATGGACCCCACACTTACATTTTGGGCACTGTAATGATGGGGGTTTGGACCCCATTGCCACAATGTTCAAAATGTGCTTCAGCTATGGACCCCACACTTACATTTTGGGCACTGTGATGATGGGGGTTTGGACCCCATTGCCACAATGTTCAAAATGTGCTTCAACTATGGACCCCACACTTACATTTTGGGCACTGTGATGATGGGGGTTTGGACCCCATTGCCACAATGTTCAATATGTGCTTCAGCTATGGACCCCACACTTACATTTTGGGCACTGTGATGATGGGGGTTTGGACCCCATTGCCACAATGTTCAAAATGTGCTTCAGCTATGGACCCCACACTTACATTTTGGGCACTGTGATGATGGGGTTTGGACCCCATTGCCACAATGTTCAATATGTGCTTCAGCTATGGACCCCACACTTACATTTTGGTCACTGTGATGATGGGGGTTTGGACCCCATTGCCACAGTGGTCATGGCCTGCTTGCATTGTGGGTGCCACACACATTTATGTGTGGCACTTGTGATAGGGGGTCACATTGTATGTTCACAGTCCTGTTCAGTGTTGTAGGCATTTGACACAGTCTACACATGCGTGTCATGGTGTTGGGGGGGATGTCTTTGTGTTGCATTCTTTCTGCTGGTGTGTGC
Organism: Calotriton arnoldi; assembly: GCA_963921515.1. Taxonomy (NCBI): domain Eukaryota; kingdom Metazoa; phylum Chordata; class Amphibia; order Caudata; family Salamandridae; genus Calotriton; species Calotriton arnoldi. The sequence goes on from CAWUFW010002526.1 coordinate 1,669,725, forward strand.
TTCTTGTGGCATGTATTTGCCATCCTGTGAGTGGGGGTGTTGTTGGTGGTAGGCATCTGGCACCCGCTGGGTAGAGGTGGTAGTAGTGGTAGGCACCTGGCACCCCCATGGGTAGGGGTGGTAGTAGTGGTAGGCATCTGGCACCCCCTGGGTAGAGGTGGTAGTAGTGGTAGGCATCCAGCCCCCCATGGGTAGAGGTGGTAGTAGTGGTAGGCACCTGGCACCCCCTGGGTAGAGGTGGTAGTAGTGACAGGCATCTGGCACCCCCTGGGTAGAGGTGGTAGTAGTGGTAGGCACCTGGCACCCCTTGGGTAAGGTTGGTAGTAGTGACAGGCATCCAGCCCCCCATGGGTAGAGGTGGTAGTAGTGGTAGGCATCCAGCCCCCCATGGGTAGAGGTGGTAGTAGTGGTAGGCACCTGGCACCCCTGGGTAAGGGTGGTAGTAGTGACAGGCATCCAGCCCCCCATGGGTAGAGGTGGTAGTAGTGGTAGGCATCCAGCCCCCATGGGTAGAGGTGGTAGTAGTGGTAGGCACCTGGCACCCCTGGGTAAGGGTGGTAGTAGTGACAGGCATCCAGCCCCCCATGGGTAGAGGTGGTAGTAGTGGTAGGCACCTGGCACCCCTGGGTAGAGGTGGTAGTAGTGGTAGGCATCTGGCACCCCCTGGATAGAGGTGGTAGTAGTGGTAGGCATCTGGCACCCCTGGGTAGAGGTGGTAGTAGTGGTAGGCACCTGGCACCCCCTGGGTAGAGGTGGTAGTAGTGGTAGGCATCCAGCCCCCCATGGCTAAGGGTGGTAGTGGTGGTAGGCATCTGGCACCCCTGGATAGAGGTGGTAGTAGTGGTAGGCATCCAGCCCCCTGGATAGAGGTGGTAGTAGTGACAGGCATCCGGGCCCCTATGTGTATATGTGGCATTGGTGATGGGCATCCCGCCCCTATGGTGCTGCTGTTTCTGGTGTAAGTAATTTGTGCATCCCTCTGTGTGTGTGTGATATGTCGGGTACGTGTAGTTTGTTTTTGTGGTTGGTGTCTGACTTACCTTCTGCGCCGTACGCGTCCGTGCCTGTTCCGGTAGTAGATGTAGAATATTGGTAGGATCGGAACAATGGGATTCATGGTTGGTTCGTCTCGTTCGTCTTTGTCGTTGATTCGCCTCGTCCTCGTCGCTTGCGTGTTCATCTCGTAGCCGTGGATCGTGTTGTGGCGTGAATTGGAGCTTATGTGCGCCTCTCCCGGATGCTTTGACGTGCCGTGCGTAGCGACGGGTTCGGCGCGTACGGGAAGCGCATCGTACTTGTCCGGCCGGACGGGGCTGCTTTTTGGCTTCCGGGCGACTCAAATCTGCGTTTACGGATCCGGCTCGGTCGGGGTACAGGACCTGGATTGGGTGAGTACGACTGGGTCGGAATCTGTGCTGTTGTGCGCATCGTACTTGTTCGTTCGGATTAATGTGCGGATCGGTCGGGAAACAGGCATTCGCATGGCTTTTTTCCCGACCGAATGGCGTTAGGTGCGCCTCCGACCGAGATCGGAATCGGCCCCTAAATCTTCGGTCATTCTGCCCAGGTGACTAAACTAGACATGGGCACTTCACTCTGTCACAACCTGTACCTTCTAGTTCCCAGTCATCACAGGAGCAGAATGGTGCTTGAACCCAATGCCCCTCTAGAGCCCCCTCCAATCTCCAGTATAACCCTGAGAGATTATGTAGGTCTCCTGAGGGGAAAGTGGATGGGGAAACAAAAAGAGACTGCCTTGTCTATTTCTTAGAGACTCTGCAGATCACCTTGCCTGTCTTCTTCGTGGCACTGTATTTTTGGCGATAGGAAGCTTTAAAAAATCAAACGATCAACTCACTCCTTAACTTCCACTGACTCTGGCTAATTTTACTCTAAATGATGTCATATTCTTGAAAGAAATATTTTCATACCCCATTAGATCAAAACCTTTGCTTCTGTACTATTTTTTCTGTATTGTCAAATTACTTCCTTCTCTTCTGTCCTTAACATGTATAGGCAATCCAGTGGCTAGTTTGTCCAACCATTTTGATTAACCTGTATTCTTATTATATGTGGTTATTTAGTGACTCACGGTTGTTTAACGTCATCATTCATTACACTCTCAAGAACATCACACTGTTTATACATTAATCTCTTTTGTTTTATGTCTTCTAAACCTAAAACTTGCTATTGATGATGACCCAATGAATGGTCTTTTGTGAGGAAAATACTTTGCCTCAAAGTAATATCTTCTATGGCTTACAAATGTTGTCTCCTGTAACTGCACTGATGCCTGAAACTGCTTCGTAACACTGCTTGATGAACGTGCACAATGGAATCTGTCCCTCAGACACTACTCTCGTATTACCACACACAAGCGTCAGAAAGAGCTGTTACCTCAGTGAAACTTCTCAGTGAAGTTTTCTGCTAATGAGGCTGCACACAATCTTCACACTTCTCTGCAGTCCTTCAGTGCCTGTAGCCTCGTATTCCGCTAGAACGGTAACTTATTACTTTGGCAAGGGTCGCCATCTTGCGAGACCGCCTTTGCCATAGTGATCTCCATGATTGTGCTTTTCTTCCTTTAGGAGCTGGTGAGCCTACAATGCACCCACTACTTGGAAGGCAGGACTCTGATTAGCACTATGGTTCCTGACAGCACCACTCCATTGTTAATAATGACCTCAGTGTGGACATATTTATAACTATATATATATACTACCTTATCTTACTTTTACTTTACTTACTCTCTGTTTTGCAACAAAGTTACTAACTGTTACTAGTTTATCAAACCGCAAATTTACGACTGTATTCACAAAATCACTTGATCACACACACACGCACACACTCAAACCTTGCCTTTTGATTGGATATATTACCCCACCAATGCACATGAAAACCACACCTGAAAGGAGTTATTTCTCCAGAGAAGTCCCTACAAGAAGCATTGAGAACCAGTGATGCTCTGCTTTTACACAATGGCTGAAGCTACATCATACATCCAAGATGAGCATCCACAATCTGTTGAGAATGAGGGGGAAGACACACCACAACGCAAAAAAGTAAGTGATGTGTGGAAGTACTTTACTATACCCTCTGGGGAAAGAAGAATTCACATGGGACACGTTCCATGTGGAATCACCTAAAAACAGTTCATGAATGGGTCTACACCTGGATCATGCGAGAGAAAGCAACAAAGAGCTAACTTTGTGTTTTTAATGTGTTAGTGACTGTATTGGTGTGAGAGTGGGTCTGTGAGTGTGTGCATCAGGTAATGCCTGGGTATGTTATTGGATGCATCAGTGTGTCCCTGGGTGTGTCAGTGTATGCATCAGTGTGTGCCTGGGTGTCTTATTGCATGCATTTGTGTATTGCTGATTGTGTCAGGTTCTTCCTTGCTGTATGCCTGGGTCTGTAAGTGTCTGCATGAGTGTATGTGTTGGTGTGTCAGAGTATGCATCAGAGTGTGTCTAAGTGTGTTTTTGGACATATTAGTGTTTGGCTGGGTACATCAGTGTCTCCTTTTCTGTATGCCTGGGCATGTCAAAGTCTGCTTTTGTAAGTGCCTAGGTGTGTCACTGTATGGGTCAGAGTCTTATTGAATACATTAGTGTTTGGTTAGGTGTGTCAGTGTCTGTATTGGTGTATTCCTGGGTATATCAAAACATGCTTTGTTGTATGCCTTAGTGTGTCAGTATATGTTTCATTGTACACCTGGGGGTCTTATTGGATGCATTCAAGTTTTGATAGGTGTGTCTGTGTCTGCATTGCTGTATGCCTGGGTAAGTCAGCGTCTGCATTGGTAAGTCCCTGGGTGTGTCAGTGTGTGCATCAGCGTCTGCCTTGGTGTAATATGGCATGCATTAGTGTTTCACTGGGTGTGTCAGTGTCTGCTTTGGTGGATGTCTGGTTGTGCCCGTGTCTGCATTAATGTATGCACATGTGTGTCAGTGCATGTATTAGTATCACCCTGGTTGTATCACTGTATGCATCAGTGTGTGCCTAGGTGTATTGTTAGATGCCTTTGTGTTTAGATGGGTGTATCAGTGTCTGCATTGCTGTATGCCTGGGTGTATCAGTGTCTGTGTTGGTAAGTCCCAGTATGTGTCAGTGTGTACATCAGTTTGTGCCTGGGTGTGTTATTGCACGCATTAGTCTTTGGATGGCTGGGTCAGTATCTGCATTGCTGTATACCTGGGTGTGTTAGTGTTTGCATTGGTAAGTCCCTGGGTGTGTCAAAGCGTGTGCCTGGGTGTGTTATTAACTGGAGTGGGAGCAGTACATTTTTCCCCTCCTGAGCCCACGCTTTCCCTACTGTTGTACTGACTGGAGTGGGAATAGTAAATATCAACCCTCCTGAGTACAACGCTTTCCTTACTGTTGCATCGACTGGAGAGGGAATAGTATATTTACTATTTGTAAAGTTTAATTGTTTTGTTAGTATTGTTTGTTTGTATTAATATTTTTGTGTATTTAATTTTATTTCTTTTATATTTAGAAATGTGAACTTTTTAAGCTATTTTTAGCAAAACAATTTTTATCCTATTTTTTACTTTTTATGTATAATTAAATTGTAATGTGAGTATTTTCCACTTTATTTGTCATAGTTTTTATTTTTCAATTGCTATTTATATATATAACCTGATGTAGTTTCCATAGGAAGAACGTTTTTTGTTTTGCCAATAACATTGGCGTTGTTTAACGAATCCTCACAAAACTTTCATAATTAGTTTACCACTCACTTTAGCTGCTGTCTTGAAAATTTCAGGATGATTCATAAAGCGGGGGCTGAGAATAAGGGGGTCCCAAAACACCTTTTCTCATGTTAATTTCCGTAGGAATTGTTAGACAATGCTACAGCCTAAACTGCTGAACGGAATTACACCAAATTCGGCAGTTGGTCCAGAAAGCAAACATTTTGTTAAATGGTGTAAATGTGTTCAGTAGTTGCTGAGTTATTTAAAAGTTTTTCGGCTATACAACTGGGGATAGAGGATTTGCACCCCCACCTGAGATCTCGTTCTGAGATCTGATTGGCTGCCAACACTTCAAACCAGGAAGTGTTGGCAGCCATCTTGTGACTCAGTTGAACCTAGTCACAGGAAAAAAACATTAAAAAAAAGAAAAAAGGGGGCCGGGGAAGAAACACCCTAACCCCCTACACCTCTTGGGGTGTCCCACTGGGACCTTGCAAGGTGCAAATTTTTGGCAGGAGTTGTGCTGGATCAGCGAATTCTATCAATTATTTTTTTTAAATGAAGCACAAGCTGCAGCGCTTCATTTCTAATCGGCCCTCAGATGGTCCAGGTCCCGAGGGCTTTATAACATAGGAGGGGGGTTGCACGCCCCCCCTCCTGGGGCTCATTATTTCCCCGAGGACCGCCACTTCCCTGGGGCTTCTTTACAAAAAAATGTGGGGAAAGGCCATATGGCTACCTCCCCGGGGCTATAACATGATAGAATGCCGGGAGTCTGCACGGAGTAAATTTCTTGTCTAATTGGAGCAGAGGTGGACCGGCCTGTGGGCAAATATCTCAGCAAATATGTACCACTTAGAGGCGAGTGAAATGGGGGGTAGAGTGAGTCCATGCCAAGTTAACCACAGAACGATCAAAGTCACACTAGCCTTTCGGGAAATACAAATTTTGCAACTTTTATGTGCACCTTTGAAAAGCCAGTGGGACAAAGACATGGCAGTCACACATGTCGAGTATGACTGGGTGTTGGATTAGTGCATCTTTTGCAAAAGTAAACATCCAACATGTACCTCAGGCATTGCAGGCCTCCTATGCAGAGATCTTGGTGGTTTAACGTATCTACAATGTGCAGGCAACCAGTAGGTCACAGATTGCAATCCAAGAAAGATAGTTTCTTGCATTGATGCATTTGCTGCAAAGTTGTGTATGCAGCATGCTGGTGAAAGGTTCTGAACTCGATAAGACAGCTCAGAAGGTTTCCCCAGTTTTATTCATGGCCTAGCCTCATGGGGATGGGGTCCCCGGGGCCAAAATTGGCCCCCTCCCCAATCTTTATACAACAGGGCCCCAGGTGTTGGGGTCACCGGGGCAGAAATATCCCAGAAGGGGGGCCGCATGCAGCTCCCTCCCATAATATCTCACTGAAACAACAAACGGAAACTCACAGCAAAGTGATTAAATAAAAAACCAAACAGCCTAAACCTCTACAAACTACCACCAAATAAATATTTAAAATAAAACGGATGCTTTTTTTTCTTCCAACAGGAAAGAAAGCACCTGTTCCATAACACAACACCCCCAACAGAAAACATCTACGAAAAACAAATATTTAATGCTAAAAGTAGTTGCATAATTTTATATGTAAACTTATAATGATTTTACAAAAATAATCATTTATACTATCATACTGCTTTCAGGTACAATGATAGAAAAAGCAAGATGCATGACATCTCTGAAATGAAAGCAATTACTTATTGCCTGATTATGACTTTGGCAGTCTCACTGTAGGACCTCATTACGTAGCTGGGCAGACCAACCACTGCAGCCGCGATCTGATTTTGACCGCTAAGGCCGGTGAAGCTCTCCCCACCATATTACAATGCAACTGCTGCTACCACGATGGTCTCATCTATGGCGGTGCACATATCCCCAAATATGTTGCTGCAAGTGCATATAAACTCACAGAAAACATCCAATATGTACACACATGCATGATGTGGGGATTTGCAAAGTGCTGCATATACCCCATTGCTTGAATGTGGTGATCTGTGCACAGTCCAGGCAATGGGGATTCATATCACCTACAGACTTACCTGCATTCGGCACCCACAGGGTCATAGTCTTCAGCATTGGGCTGCCGTATTGTAGGGGAGACCTGGAGAAAGGGATCCACACCAGAGACTGTCAAAGAGAAGCTGACTTGGCTGAGTGTGTACCCCAAATCCTTCATTCGCAATGAGTTGAGGCATCTGGTCAGACCGCCACTCTCAGCTCATTGGAAATGCACATCGTAATACGGACAGTGGTCAGAAATCCCTGTACAGCTCTATGGCTGTTGCTTTTCTCAAAGGCTTACAGAGTTGGCGGCCTTCCAGCAGTCAGTCGGACTGCATTCAGCATGCACCGCAATTCAGCGGTTGGTCCGATCGCTTCTGACGAGACCGCAGCAGTCTGACTGATGCCAATAAGGACGTTGATGTCGGTCTGACCAGCATTGTAATCAGGCCCTAATTTACATGGGCTACAACTACAACCAAGAAAGTGCATTGATGGAAAAGGTGAATTGGAAATGTACAAAATATTATTCTAATGCATGCTATGAGAGGTCCACTACAAAAGATGATATTTTAATTAATGTGAGGGAACACAACTGTAGGAACCTGGGTACTTGTTGCAGTACCCCACCCATTTGTGCCTAGTTTATGATGCAACTTTAAGTGAGGTGTACTGGATCCCTGCTAACCAGGTGCCCAGTACCAGTGTTCTTTCCCTAAAACTGTACCACAATTGGCACAACTTGAACATCCCCTGTAAGTCCCTAGTAAATGGAACCCCCGGTACCTAGGGCATGGGACTGAAGATGGTCTACTAGGACTGCAGCATAAATTGTGGCACCCTAGCGACCCCTCACCAAGATCATGCAAACTGCCATTGCAGGCTGTGCGTCTTGTTGCAGAGAAAACTGAAACATCCCTGTGTGCCATGCCTACAGACACTGCATGAGGTATAGATAAGTCACCCCTACTGCAGGCCTTACAGCCCTAAGACAGGGTGCACTATATGACATGTGTATTCATATCTCCCTGTGCAGATATGACCCTTTCTTGGATATTGTAAGTGCACAGGGAAGCTATTGAGAGTACATTTGCTGGACACCCGTAATTATGGGTTCCCAGCACCATGATGAGTTCACTGTACCCCAGGATGTTTGGTGCCAAACATCTTGTCTTAATAAATCTACACTGAAGCCTGTGTTGGATTTTTAATAAATGCCCACAGAAGGCACCTTAGAGGTGTCCCCTGAAAACCTACCATACACTGATGTGGTCTCTAACTAGTCTCAGCCAGCCTGATACCACTAGACATGCTTCTGACATCATGGTATGAGAGAGACTGTGCTCTCAGAGGCCGAGAACGATGCCTTCACACTTCCTCTAGGTAGGGATGGCATTCCAAGGCAAATAGATTTGAAGGCAATTCTGCTTTTGAAAAGCAACCCAGCCATCTTCAGATAGTGGAGGATGCCAAGTCCCTATCCTGGTTCACTTTTGGTGGGGGGGGGCAGGTGGAAAAATTAGATAGATTAGGAGGAGTGTCCACATTCATCCAGCACCACCCCTAACGTAACGTGGAACCTATTTCTCCCATTCTCCATCTTGTCTTAGAGAAAATTAGCCAACCAGGGTCTCCTCAAAGGTAGGTAGCCCATTGGCTACTACCTGTCACTCCCTTTAATGCCCCTAAGTTTCATTTTTAGGTGGCACCCCTAGGCGTTAAATTTTAGATTCAACAGACCTAAGAAGAAAATGGACAGAGAATAGCTGCTGAACCCGAAAACCGAGTGCCTGCTGTGAACTTTGGCCATGAAAACTTGCCTGCTGCTGCAAAGACTCAACCATCATGATGAGCTGTCTCATACTGCCACTGTGAGAAATCTAAGAACCCCTGAGGACTTCCAACACTTCACAAATCACCCAAGAACTACTCCCTTGGAGTAGAGGAGCTGCTCCTCTACAGACTGCAGGCACCAAACCTGCAGTGGTCAGTCTCTCGACTTACAGCTCCCCGGACTGACTGACACTGCAGCCACCCAAGAAGAAATACTCTTTTTCTGGTAGGTTAATTCTGTCTCCCCAACAAGTGTGAAGACACCAGGACCTACCAATCCCTGGGATACCAGACCACCTGCGGTCAACCAACACTGATTGAAAGAGCCACCGTTGCACTCCAAGTGCCCAAGAAGCAAGTACCCTTTGAGGAATATTGGAACTCCTGAGACCCACTTTGTGAGTGGCCCAGCTGTCTGGAAATTGTCCCTGCAAACTGCTTGCCCATGACCAAGATGACCATCTTGACACATAGAACCCGGATGACCGACCTGCTCTATACCCAGCCCTCCTGGGCTGGGTACAGATGAACCAGCTGTGCTCCCATGCTCCTGTGGCCCTTGCCACCTGAATCACCATTTAGGAGCCCTTGGACTTGCCTACAAGTCCCCCTGTGCGGCCTGTTTTTCGATGTCTCCCCTTCTTCGTAGTGCACCAGCTACCAACACCTCCAGCACCCGACTCCCAGCCGAATCCGGCACTCTCCTGACAATTCACTAGTGGAACATTGGGCCTTGGCCTGCTGCTACCCTAACTTTCAAAGGTGAACCCCTAGAAATGACTGCACAATTGTATATGCTTTCTTGACTTTTCCGCCAAAGGGAATCGTTTGCATAATTGCACACAATAGTGAAATATTTTCAGAAAGTTTAATATTTCATAAGAAATTGAGTACCTACCTTTAAATTAAGTTATTGGTCTATAAAATTATATAACAATTAATATTATTTTTGCAAAATGGTCTCAGATTTATTCTTGAGTGTGTGTTTCATGTTTTGTCTTTGTGAGTACAACAAATGCTTAGCACTCCCCTCTGATAAGCTTAACTGCTCACCCACACTGCCACAAATATAGCATTAGTATTATCTACTTTTGCCTCTGTACACCAGTAGGACATTCACTGGACTCTCTGCACAGTTTACTTCATTTTAATGCACTATATAGAAAGCCAGCTTCCTACAACAACTATCCCCCAAATGTGACAGACATAAATGTAAGAGAAGTTTTGCAGGATATAAAAGAGGCAGGCACTAGCTCCCAGGAACCCACAAACAAAATCCCAAAGGATATATTCCCTAAAGCCCCTGAACACATCCCAGGACAACTACCACCTATACCCACTTTAAAATGTTTAATTCAATGAACTAAAAAAGGCACCAGCGATACTCCTTCTGCACCTAGAAGATACCAAGATATAGTACTACCTGAACATTTAAAAATGACACATAATGAGGAACACTGCCTGTTATATGTAACCCTGGGCGTAGTTCGCGAAGTTGCGCTACGCGAAGCTACGTGAAGTGCACCTCGCACTACGCGAGCTACGCGTAGCTACGCGAACTGCGTACTGCACTGTGCAAAATGCTGTTCGCACTGATTGCACAGTGCCGGATGCTTGTCCGCACTGTGCAATCATTGAAAACGGCATCTTGCACAGTGCGAGCTGTCTTTTACTGCCGCTCGAATAGATTTTTACTCGAGCGGCAGCTTTCTCAACGCGGACTGGTAGTTTCTCATCGCGAGCGGTCGCGAGCATGCGCAACCACTCGCAATGAGAAACCTGACCTCCCCGCGTTGAGAATCTCGCCGGGAGGTTTTTTTTCCACGCTGGCGATCGGCAACTTGATGTTGCTGATCGCGAACGAGGAAAAAGTCTCGCCGGGATGTCATTTTGCTTGCTCGCGGTCACCAACTTGACGTTGAGGACCGCGAGCAAGCAAAAAATGACCGCTACGCTACGCGTGTTTGCACTGTGCTACGTGCAATTCGCGTAGTGCGAAGTAGCGCAAACTTCGCAAACTACGCGAGCGTAGCGTAGTGCTTTGCCCAGGCTTAGTTATATGACAACCTGAATAATGATGGCCAAATCCTAATATTTTCTATAACAGATAATTTACTAAAACAAAACCACTGTGAAACTTGGATGATTGATGGAACCTTCAAAATATGTCCCAGACAATTCACTCAGATTACACAATTCATGGTGAGTATCACAAATATGGAGAAAGGGGTGAAATATTCAGTTTCCAGCTCAATTTGTTGAATGTTAGCGATATTTGTGACACCGAATTTCATCCACATTTCACTAATTGCCACATGGTGGAATTTTTTCTCAGGAGCAGCTTCAGAATGGTAAGTTGGCAAATGATCAAGGGCGTCTCCTAACACGATTTCTGGTCTCTAGGAGGACATCGAAGAGAATTTTTCAATGCAGGCGGCTGTTCAATGTAAGAAGGCTTCCACTCGAGTAAAAAATCTACTCTAGTGGCAGCAAAATCAACTCAACTAGCTACGCCCTCCAGTGCACTGTGTGGTGTTGTTCACATTGGTTTTTCAGGGTGGAACACGCTCTCTGTGCCAAATCACAGCACAAATACCAGGACATGCCTATTTCTTCCCATTGTCAGAACTCTGCAGAATCCTGCAGAGTTTTTTATGTAAATTCACAGAATTCTGTCAAATTCTGCAAATTCCGCCCACCCCTAATCAAAACACAAATATCCATTTTATATATGCCATACTATCAAATAGGCAAAGTAGCACTAACTACAAACTATTAAACCACATTAAATATAAAACAAACAACTACTACCCACAAAAATAATCTTTGAACAAACCCTGATTCAAGCCATTTTAAACGTTTACGCTCACACAGCCAGTCAAGGCTTCCATTACAATTAAAGCATATGAAGACACCTCCAACAATCGGCCTTAAGTGTGGAATATGCTACCAACAGTCAATTTGCCCTTGAAAAAAAATAATAGCCTAGGCCCCTGTCACATAGATAGCTACCCACTACAATGTACTAATGAAAAGCCCATTCTAGCAAGAAAATGAACACATACTGACTCCAACCTCAATTTAACATAACATGGTAACATGTCTATGACAGCACCTTGACACAGGAAGCCAAAGCGAACAACACAGTTGAATGATGGCACGATGCCTTTCAATACACATTAGGCAGAAACCAACCTACACTTTATAAATATATACCTAAACGTAGCATAGGATATAGGACATGTTCATAGACAAAACCTGTAAAGTAAAACAGAAAACCCACCCTCAAAAAACATTACATTCCCAAATCTAAATATACATTATACTTAATCATCATAAAACAAGTAACATAACACAATATACCACGACATATTGATACATTACTAAAACAGTGTACAATAACATAAAAATACACATTAGTTAAAACAGTACATTAATACAACTAAATATACAAAAAAACACAAACAGAGGTATAACTAACCTCATGACCTCCCTCCTACATCCCTCCTATCATCACAAACCTAAAGAAAACCTTTGGAAAGGACTCACCTGTTCAGACGAACATCAGCACCTTACCACTACCTGCACCTTGGACAGTAGACTAAAAATTACACAAATAAACTACAAAATATAAGGTAGCAGTAAATAAAAATGGCTGCCAAATAAAACAAAAAAAAGATTATCCCCCATAGAAATGAATAGAAAAATATGTTTCAAATGTCAAATAACTGTATTAAAAAGTGCAAAAAGTTACTGTACATATAAAGCATGTTAAAAAAATGGTTAAGTATAAATTAAATAATAGCATAAAAATATGCAATTATTTAATAAATACTGTGAAAATATATGAACATTGTTTTATTTATCTATATATGAATATGTATTTTTAATAAAAAATATGTGTTTAAAATTTAAAAATATACATTACTCTTTCTTCGAATATACAACAAATAACTTTTTTAATTATCTTTCTAAACACTAACAATATTAATTAAATAACATACACTACTCCTACTACATAGAAATCCAATTTTAAATAGGTATTTCATACTAAAATAATTAAGCTGCATAATCACACTCTATCATAAACTATTTTAAAGAAAGCGTTGGATACGGAAGGGTGACTTTTACTGTTCTCATACCAATCTAAACCGATTCAGGGAAAATGTTCGCTACTAAAGGGGTGACATATTCTATTTCAACTCCAATTTATACCATTTCCAAGAAAGTGTTCCGCACTAAAGGGGTGACATTTACTATTCTAACTCCAATATAAACTACTTTGAGGAAGGTGATGGACACTAAAAGGGTGATATCTACTGTTCCCACTCCAATCTATACCAATTTACTATTCCACCTCCAACATAAACATTTTTCAAGAAAGTATTGGACATTAAAGGGGTGACATTTACTATTAATACTCCAATCGCAACCAATTTGGGGAAGGTGTTGGACTCTAAACAGATGAAATGTACTATTCCCACTACAATCTATACAAATTTGGGAAAGGTGTTGGTCTTCAAAGGGGAGATATTTACTACTCCCACTCCAATCTATTGCAATTTGAGGAATGTCTTAGATATTAAAGGGGTGACATTTACTATTCGTACTCCAATCTATACTAAATTTGGGAAGGTGTTAGACACTAAAGAGATGACATTTACTAATCCCACTCTAATCCTTGCCAATTTGGGGAAGGTGTTGAACGCTTATGGGGTGGTTTTTACTATTCCTGCTCCAGTCTATACCAATTTTGGGGAAGGTGATGGACACTAAAGTGGTGACATTTACAATTCCCTCTCAAATCTTTACCAGTTTGCGGAAGATGTTACGTACTAAACGGACGACATTTACTTTTTCCACTACATTCTAAAACATTTTATGTACAGTGCTGCAAACTAAAAAATGTATATCCAAAATCAATATTTCATACTCTCACATAGTTTTTGATATATAAAATAAAAAAATACTTACAAAAACAGAATAACCCAAACTAAATACCTATATATATATATAATTATACAGTAACATATAAAATAATATGTTTATCACAATAGAAAATTATTATATTTGTAATAACGTATTCCATGATTAAACATATGAAAAATTCCGTATTATATTTTGTGAAACATGTTGTCATAAAGAAACATATAACATAAATATACATTAAAAATACATTTATATATCATAATTTATACATGTTTATTATATTATCATATTATAATTAGACAGCCTTTCAAAAGCCTTTTAAAATCAATAGAAATTTTAATTCAAAATCATTTCAAACACATAATTTACAATATTATAATTTTCAACATTAAAGAATTCCTTAATAAATGCAGTTTCATACAAAACAAATTGATTTAATATTATTAATTATATGTTTTGTAAAACAATACTAGATAAACATGTAACATTACTATAAAATAATTTTAACATTGATCATTAGTAATATGTACTTTCAAAACTATTATGAACTATTATTTAGAAAAGTTATTAATAGAACAAAATAAATGTATAAGCTTTACAAAAATAATGACCATACCATTAATAAAATTGACAGAAAATTTCAATTAAAATATTCACCATTATGCCCTAAGAAGCCAACAACCGCTCCTATAAAATGATTTACATGTTATTTTTACAAATAATGCAACTGAATTTTAAAGATGTCACAATTAATAAATTACCTTACTGAACATATACATTAAAATATTAAATATATAAAATCAAACATACTACAATAAAATACATGCAAAATAACACTTACAAATGATTTAATTTACAATTATATTTTCTAATTAATATTTTTTACAACAAAATTTAAAAAAAAACTTAAAACGATATTCCTGTTGATGTTATTTTGACATCCTGATATTTTTGACACAATATTTCTTTATCACAATATTTTTTATTTGATATTTTGTTCATACTCCAGCTGGTCATATCACACAGGCTTTGCAGGATGAAAGAAGCCAGAGTAAAGCACTGTAAAGAATTTTGAAAAGGACTGACATCCTTTTTTGATAAAACCATCGACAATAATGTGATACATTTGTCATGAACATAAAAGTAGACTTGTATATGGAGAAAATTATTGAGGCCCCAAATGACTCTAAGGAAAATTCGCAATTGTTCATTCTTACTTAAATCCCAGGGCTTTTAAACCTGGCGTTACTCTCTGCTTAGACCTTTGGAAACACTTGTCTGAGTTCTTTTGTGACAAGATACAAATTGACTTTTTTGTTTCTCCAGGAATATTGGTGCTTTCTCTACTACAGAGCTGGCTCTGTCTCCAAGTGGGCCATGTCTGTCTCAATTTAACATCATCTCACTGGAGGACTCAGCCCAAGCTTTGCTAGAGAGTAAGTCTGACCCTAGCCCCCATGAGTGCTTAAGAAGGCCCTGCAGATCACCTATCCGATGCCTAACATACTGTTTAACCAATCACCTGTGACTGGAACTGTTGCTGACTGCTGGACATTCCTAACCATAGTATCAAATTATCATTCAATATTTTTGCTTCCAGCAGCCTCATAAATGCTTGAAAAGTTAGTCAACAGTCAGCTGACTGACTACTTGGAACAACATGGGTTTATGCATTTCACCCAGTCCAGGTTTCATCTAAATCACAGCACAGAATCAACACTGTTTGAAGTTACCAGATATATAAAGTTCAGCTTGGATCAAGGTCACTCTGCACATCTGGTGCAGGTGAATTTTTCCACAGTATTCAACACAGTGGCACCCTTCATGTTGCTTGCACACCTTGCAAGTGTAAGGGTCATTAGGCTAGCCCCTAGCTGCATAAAATGTTTCCTCTCTCACAGAAGTCAGCAATCCCATTCTCTCCCCTTCGGTCAAAATCTAATGAGCTCAGCTATAGCATGGCCCATGGCTCTTCATTGAGCCCAGTCTTATTTATACCTCCATGGTCCCTTAAATTGTTCAACTATTGTTCTCCATTGATAGAAATCCTACATTTCTCAAGAGGCCTTTAAGCTATGACTCACCTAGGTTATTCAAAGTTGTTTGAAATTAAACATGGACAAAACCATGTCCATCAAAACCGTGGCCTCTATCTATCTGGTTGTCTGACTGGTGGCCTATGAAATTGGAAGATTTTCCTTGCCCCATGAGCAGGAAGCGAAATCTGTGTGTCAAATTTGATGCTGAGTTATCCTTCCTTCCCCATATATTGTCTTCTGCTGGCGTTTGTTTTTCTTTCTTACACTCTTTCAGAGATTGTTGTACATCTTGTCTGTATCAGTACAAAACACAGTTGCATGCACGTACTCTGGTTACATACAGATTAGATTATGCTAACTCACTTTATCTTGGTCTTCCTCACTGTTTGCTTAAGCAGCTTCCAATGGTGCAAAATAACACAGCCACGCTGATTTTGAAGTTACCATGACGTCAACATATAACACCTAATACCAAATTCATACACTGGTTCCTAGTGAGCAAGAGGATTTACCATCCCATCAGGGATTTGAGTTTATCAAGTGCACAGCTGTTAACTATTCCTAAAAGTGTGCAGATAAGGAAAGGCGTTTTTTTTCCCCCTTTTGGCCGCAAAACATTTGAATGATCTTCCAGTTACATTCTGTGGCATTAACAATAATATTTGCTTTAAAAAACCAATTTAAATCCTGTTTTTTTTAAAGATGCTAAACCAATGCTTGGACACTCTCATAGTGCCTTCTCCTACTTACTGTAGCATTGCAATGCCAGTTTTGAACAGATGTTGCACTTTGCAAGTGACCTATCCATTCTTTTCATGTAAGGACAGCAAGACTGAACTCAGGACTCATTGTAGGTGTGTAAATTATTACTCAACCCTCCGCAGAGGCAAAGCGCCTACACTGGGGGACTATTGAAAGGACCTCAGAGCATTACCACTCTGTCATTGCAGTAGATGTAGAAAAAAGAGAAAATATTCTGCAGATAAAAGAATTGACTTGCACGTCCAAAGAGCACTTGGTACCAGGGGCATTTTCAAGGACTATCCCGGTGTACTTTGACAGACAAATGCCAACCATTGCAAATTTAAAATGAATTATTAGCAGGAAAAGATAGACAGTAATGCAGTCCTTCCCCATTTCAAAAGAGTTGGTGAAATTAACATCCCCAAAGGAATTAAAATAGCATTTCCTTTCTTTCTGTATGACAACAAAACCCTAAAAAATAATAATAATTTGGGGTAATTCATAACACCGTAATGTTAGAAAATGGTGTGTATTAGCTAAGGGATAAGACTATTAAAAAAACGCCCCATCTAGTCTTCCAAAATTACACAATACATGCTAAAATACCTCCACTATATGCATTCTCCCAGGAAAGCAGTCTTACACTTAGATAGGATGTTTGACTATGGAAAACAGAAACAAAACATAACCAAAACCCAGTGAAATCAACAATTGACTTTTAATTAGTAAGGATTTCAAATAAAAAAATTAAAGTATCTTTACACAAAAAAATCAATCATATATTTTTTTCTTTTCTGCAGGCAATTTTGTGTAATATTTGCAAGAACATCCTTAGCATCGGACTGCATGAAAGACAGCAAGTTTCAATTTTAGATGAAAAAACTAGTGGTTAGCTGTCACCTCTGAACCAGTAGATGTTTTCTACACAGCGATAATACTGTCAGGTTATTACTCACAAAATGAAGAAAGATTGATCTCTTTTCTGAACAATTTTGCACAGACCTGGATTGGCATCTAAACAGGTCGTGTCTTAGGAGGGCTCCACATTTTCAAATGAACTTGTTAAATTTCTACTCAACCTTTTTTAGAGAGACATGAAAAACTAGCACTGCGCCAGAGGCATAGCATAACTCCTTGTCTAGGTCTATGGGACAATCCCATCCTCATTTCAACTATTTGCTGGAAATTATCAAAGAGGAGAATCTTTTTCAGGTAGTCTGCATCCTAGAGCATCTAAAAAAACAAAAGAAATAAACATGAAACTCCGCTTTCAATTTCATCAATTTGGAATCCTTGGTGTGAATTGACAACATAGAAAATATAGCTTTTGTATTATATTAATTTCCTATCACTACTAATAGTAAATAAGTGTCCTTTCTTGCAAATCAAATATGAAATAGGCTGAATCCTAACTGACTATAACAAAATTAAACACATTTTTTAAATCACATTTACATTGCCATTCCATTTTTTGTTTATTTTATCTTACCTGTTATTGTCTTCTGTCTTCATGTGATGGGAGAAGATTATACTCCTTTTACCATCACCCTTGAGGAGTCCAATTTTGAATGGCACAATTCAAGTTCTGAACCATAAAAAATTTGCTCCAGGAAAGCCCGAGTATTACTTAAAAGGAAAATATGTATCCTCAGAAGCAGAATCCAATGGGAAAACCTCGATTCCCTAGCACCCGATCACATTACACCGAAAATATAGAATTATGTGTATACTTTTCAAAAGGAAAATATATACACTTTCTAATGGTTTCTAATAATTTTTTTATTAAAGTAATTTTGTTTTATTAGAAAGTATTCAAAAGTGCATATATTTTTCATTTTTAAAAGT
The DNA here is from genome assembly GCA_963921515.1 of Calotriton arnoldi. Classification (NCBI taxonomy): domain Eukaryota; kingdom Metazoa; phylum Chordata; class Amphibia; order Caudata; family Salamandridae; genus Calotriton; species Calotriton arnoldi. The sequence continues at coordinate 1,687,867 of CAWUFW010002526.1, forward strand.
ATATATAAATGTCTATGTTTTCTATTCAATTTTTAATCAGGTCTTTGGATGTTAACATAAACAGAATCCACGTTTTGGTGCAATGTGATCTAGTGCTAGGGACGTGTGTTCTTTTAATATGCTTTCGAGTTTTCTTTCTTTCAAATCTTTATTTCGTCTTTAAGCCATAAAAGAGCAATAAAACCTAGTATAAAACATTATAATCGAAAAAACATACTTCAAAATAAGCGAAAAACCTGCTTAGATCAAACAAGCTCCATAAAATATATTTTTTTAAATGTAGCCAAAACATTTAGTGAACTCAGTAAAAAGAGTCACAAAGGTGAACAAAAGCAGTCTCGGTCCATAAATTCTCATGGAGCACGTGCAAAGCTGAAAAAAAGTTTCCTATGCTTTAATAATAATGTACAGAAACAGTCATGAACTACAACGCCTCAAAGTGCTAGTGCATGAGGGGGAGCAGAGACACTGTGAGCACCCTGTGCAGTTGTGATAGCAGGACCCGCATTAAGCTTGGACATCATGCACCTAGTCCTCTTCATCAACAGGAGGTAACGACACATGTCGTATCTTGAAATACGAAGAGCCTCAACATACTTTTTAACCCCTGAATTTCGGCATACTGGGAGTATCCATTTTTTCCTCCCCTTCACATAGGTGGGGCAGAAGAACAGTGTATGCTCTACAGTTTCATTGCTGGCAACACAGGAGGGGCATGCCCACCTATCCCGTTCATGTGGCTGACCTCAACCTGAGGTGAAGGAGAGCAGGGGAACGGTGCCATAACGAAACTAGAGGTATAGTTTCATAGCTGCCACAGTTTCAATGTCGTCAAGGAACCGCTACATCTTAAACTCATCCTTCAACAAGAGGAAAGTGTTGGTTAGGGGGTCGAGTAAGGGTTGTGACTGTATTAGGTTGATTGATTACTAGCCATAATTGGCTTTGATGGTATTCATTACAAATAGATCCCGCTGTCATAGGGTCTTCCCAGAAACTCCCATTGCTCGACTGCCTCAGTGTGTCCCTGATGTATCTTATCCAGGGGCTTTTGTCAGAACCTGGCAGACCCAAGATTTATTCCAACTCCTGTCAGTATGATATAAGCTCGGGAGTGGCCCAGAGCCTGCTCCAATAGTGGATTGGTTTCAACACTATCCCTTCTAAGATCGACTGAATACACATATCTAACCGGAGTGGAAGCAATGAGGTGCAGCCAGGGAGGCCTGTCAGCAGGCGCAGAAGTCGATTTTACCAGAGTAAGGGCTGCTGCATCCTTGTGGACCAAGAGCTCCACTCCGTAAATGGCAGCCCCAATGGTCTTTTGTTTATAAATTTATAGTACCGGTGAAATTTGTCAGAATTTGGAGCTTCTCTGAACTTTTAACAACTCCCCAGTATGTTGTTTCAGTTTAGGTCTGTGTGAGAAGTTGGCCTGGCATATGCTGTCCACTAATTAAAGTGGGCACCGTGCACCAGTCCAAATCGACTCTTATGGTAGGTAGGTTAAAGACAACCTTATTGAAAGCTATCCTAGTGGTAGCTGTGGAGAGCAGCCTTCAGGCTAAGTCTTGAAGGAATGTAAAGCAGCTTGTTTTACCAGTCTATAATCTCTTGAGTGACCAAATGAAAGAGCACCACACCAGGTATATATTCAAAATATATGTATTTATTACTAAACACACCCCTCTAGTCTCTTTATGAGGCTAGAGTTCGAAGTACATAGGTTATAAGATCTTAAATCACAGTAATAGCACAAATACACGTTTGGGCCCTAGGGGCGTACCAAACCATATACCAATAAAGTGGTATGCGAACCACAACTGAACTAGACACTAGGCCTAGAGCCTCTAGAAGTGCTTGGACCACAAGGAACCACCCAAGGTAGTGACACAGGGGACCCACGGGAGACGCGTGCAGTGTAAATACACAACCGCGATACGCCGTTAACTTCTATGGAGAAAGTCGGGATCGGGAAAATAGAGGAAAGGGACACTTTAAAGAGGACTAGGACAAAACCCTTTGAGATCTAGGACTTTGAAGAGTCTCTACCCACGGGAGCACCGGAGTACTCGTGTTACCTCACCCAGGGAAGCCGGGTGCATAGGTGTCTTTCGGGGTCGGGTTTCGTCGTCGGTTCTTATGGCGATCTGCTGCAAAGTGCTGCTGGCGACCAGGAGAAAAGTGTCCGGGTGGATCCAAGAGTGGATTGGAGTTCTGAAGAACCTGAAAGCAGAGGGGACAGAGTCTGGGTCACTAGCCAGTGACCAGGAGGGCGATGGACAGATGCCCACCGATGTCGAGTGCTTCAAGTTCATTGACGGTCGTCTTGACTCTTCAGCCACGAGGTCCGGGAGGCATTGTCGGCGACCAGGAGCAGGATTCGGGCTGATGCTCAATGTTTGTCGAAGGCAGAGGTGTCGGCGACCAGATTGGACCCAACAGGCCTTGGCAACGGCAAGTCTCGAGTAAGATGTAGATCGTCGATGATGCAGTCCAGCAAGGTCTGGGGAACTCACCCCGCAAGGGTAAGTGAGGGCAGGCCTGGAGCAACCAGACTGCCAAGTAAAGAAAAGATTGGCCTTCAGTAAGGGCTACTAGACAACGGGCTAGCGACCGCGAAGGAGCCTCGTGACGCCGCACGTGGAGCTGGCTTACAGGACACTCGTGGAGTGGGGGCCAGTGATCTTCAGTGCAGGTAGTGCTGGAGGCTAGGGCTACTCGGAGCCCAAAGCACGACTTCTTGGGAGACCCAGAAGGTGGTGCACTTGCAAGTGTGCTCGGTGTCCAGGGGTCACGGTCTCAAGTCACCCACGATAGCCACGGGCCTCAGCTTTGCTGGGGACTCAGGAGTAGCCTCGGGAAGTCTGAGAATCCACCTCTGGTGATGCAATGACTTCGGCGTCCGACGGGAGCTTCAGTTATGCGAACCGGACAGATGCTTCTTTGGTGCCTGCCAAGCAGGGGAGTCACTCCTTGACCCCAAGGGAGATTCTTCAGTCCTCTAATCGTGAGTAGAGCGTCGAAGGTCCAGGATTCTGTTTCAGAGTTTCGTCCAGGTATAATCTAAAGTCCTAAGGACTGGGTTCCTACCTTTATTCTAAAAATAGGGGATGGACTACTCTGTGGCCCCACCTATGGGTGGGTCAGGGCAGAGGGGTGGCTACACCCCTTTCCCTTTGTCCAGTTCGCGCCAAAGCAGGGGCTGCAAGCCCCTGATCCGGTTTGAACTGGGGTATGCACAGGGACACCAAATGTGCCCCCAGTGCAGGACTTCAAAGCACCCGAAAGTGCTCCCGCCCAGCCCCAATACACATTGTCCTGTCTGGGGAGGTGGTCACACCTCCCTGGGACAGGAAACCTATTGTCCAGGCCTCCCCTGCCGGAGTTTCGTCCAGCAGCAGGAGGCCAGACTCGTGTCTGTGGCAGCAGCATCCATTTTGTGATGCCAGGGCTCTGGAAAGAAGTTACCGGACTCGTCAGAGTTAACATGCCTTTCCCTCTAGAAGGGTGGAATGCTACCCCCGCCGCCAGGATTGGCGGGGGGTAGTATTCCAAGATGTTTGACACCAAACACGACATGTTTAGGTGCAGCCATTCCATAGTTAGCATTTTACCGCGAGGATATAATGCGTTTAAGAGTATATGGTCAGGCTGCACTACAAACAGCATCAGAGATGGACTCCGAACGCTGCAGAGGGGCCCTGCTCATGCAGGGGCACCCTCTCACATAGGAACCATGCACTCTGCCTTTAGGATTGATAAGGCCTGCCTTAGGAGTGACTTATAGGTTTATATGTGTGTATGCTTTTAGTGATATAGGTAACCTATACCACAGCAAGGGGTGCATGCACCACCTTACCCAGGCTGCAGTAGCAGACCTGTGGTGTCAGTTTGGATGGCCTACCAGGGGTGGCATAATACATGCTGCAGCCCCTGGCAGGCCTCTGAGGTACCTATGCCCTTGGTACATAGTATACCATATACTAGGGACTTACAAGGGCACTCCAGATCCCAATCAGTGATGTGCCTAAGGCACATGGAGACCCTTTTAAAGAGGAAACAGCTAGGCTGGGGTTCTGAATAGCAGGGCCCCAGCCAGACTAATGTCGAAAACCAGTGAAGTATCAGCAAAAAGTGGGGGTACCCCTGTGAAGCAGATCCTACTCTCCTACACAACCCCCCAAACGTAGGGACATTAAACTAACCTTGCCCAGTTAAGTCTTCATGTTCTAAGTGGAAATACCTAGAGAGTCCATCTGCATTCGCATGGTTACTCCCAGGCCTATGTTCCACTGTAAAGTCCATCCCCTGTAGGGAAATGGACCACCTAAGCAGTTTGGGGTTTTCACCCTTCATTTGTTTTAGCCATAAGAGGGGCTTATGGTCTGTCTGAACCAGGAAGTGTGTACCAAACAAGTATGGCCTCAACTTCTTCAGAGCCCAGACCACAGCAAAGGCCTCCCTCTCTATGGCTGACCAACGTTTCTCTCTAGGGGTCAGCCTTCTGCTAATAAAAGCTACTGGCTGATCCTGACCTTCTTCATTCAATTGTGACAGTACAGCCCCTACCCCCAATTCAGATGCATCTGTTTGAACAATGAACTTCTTGGAGTAATCAGGACTCTGCAGAATTGGAGCAGTGCACATGGCCTGCTTGAGGTCATCAAATGCCTTTTGACAGCTAACTGTCCACTGAACCTTTTTGGGCATTTTCTTAGAAGTTAAGTCATTCAAGGGTGTCACTATTGATCCATACCCCTTGACAAATCTCCTATAGTACCCAGTCAGGCCTAAGAAGGCTCTCACCTGAGTCTGGGTAGTGGGAGCAGTCCAGTCCATGATGGTCTGGATCTTGCTCTGCAAAGGTTGAACCTGGCCTCCACCCACAAGGTGGCCCAGGTACACAACCTGACTCTGCCCTATCTGGCACTTAGTGGCCTTGATAGTCAGGCCTGCCTTTTGCAGGGCCTGTAAAACATTCCTGAGGTGGACCAGGTGATCCTCCCAGGTGGAGCTAAAGACAGCAATATCATCTAGATAAGCTGCACTATAGGCCTCCAGTCCTGTGAGAACTGTGTTCACCAACCTCTGGAAAGTGGCAGGTGCATTTTTCAGACCAAAGGGCATCACCACAAATTGGTAATGCCCACTAGGGGTTGAAAATGCTGTTTTGGGCTTTGCAGCATCAGCTAGTCTGATCTGCCAGTAGCCAGCTGTTAGGTCAAATGTGCTGAGATATTTGGCAGAGGCCAAAGTATCTATGAGCTCATCTGCCCTGGGTATTGGATGGGCATCAGTCCTAGTGACTGCATTGAGGCCCCTGTAGTCTACACAAAACCTCATCTCTCTTTTCCCACCACTGGTGTGAGGTTTAGGTACTAGGACTACTGGACTAGCCCAAGGGCTATCTGAGGGCTCAATAACTCCCAATTCCAACATCTTCTGGACTTCAGTCCTGATACAGTCCCTGACATGGTCAGGTTGCCTATAAATCTTGTTTTTAATAGGCAGACTGTCCCCAGTGTCCACTTCATGAGTGCACCAGGTGGTCTGACTGGGTGTCATAGAAAACATATGTCTAAACTGATTGAGGACTTGCCTGCAATCAGTTTGTTGCTGGGTAGTGAGGCTGCCTGCCAAGGCTACACCATCAACTGACCCATCGTCAGGGTTCTGTGAGAGCAGGTCAGGGAGTGGGTCACTCTCTTCCTCCTGCCCCTCATCAGTAGCCATGAGCAAGCCCATGTCTGCCCTGTCCACATATGGCTTAAGTCTGTTGACATGGAGAACCCTTTGGGGACTCCTGGGTGTTCCCAGGTCTACTAAGTAAGTGACCTCACCATTCTGCTCAACAATAGTGTGGGGTCCACTCCATTTGTCTTGGAGAGCTGCTGGGGCCACTGGCTCCAACACCCACACCTTCTGTCCTGGCTGGTAAACAGTCAGAACAGCCTTTGGTCATGCCAGGCCTTTTGAAGTTCCTGGCTAGCCTCAAGGTTTTTGGTTGCCTTTTTCATGTACTCGGCCATCCTGGAGCGGAGACCAAGTACATAGTCCACTATATCTTGCTTTGGGGGCTTGAGAGGTAACTCCCATCCTTCCTTCACCAAGCACAGTGGACCCCTCACAGGGTGGCCAAACAGAAGTTCAAAAGGGCTGTAACCAACCCCTTCTGAGGCACCTCCCTATATGCGAATAAAAGGCAGGGCAAGAGTATGTCCCATCTACGCCTAAGCTTTTCTGGGAGCCCTTTAATCATGCCCTTCAAGGTTTTGTTGAATCTCTCAACTAAACCATTGCATTGTGGGTGATAGGGTGTGGTGAACTTATAAGTAACTCCACACTCCTTCCACATTGCTTTTAAGTACCCAGACATGAAGTTTGCACCCCTGTCTGATACTACCTCCTTAGGAAAGCCCACTCTTGAGAAGATTCCCAGGAGGGCCCTTGCCACCACAGGTGCTGTAGTGGTCCTAAGGGGAATAGCTTCTGGGTACCTGGTGGCATGATCCACTACCACCAGTATAAATCTGTGCCCAGATGCTGTTTGGGGATCCATGGGACCAACAATGTCAATCCCTACCCTCTCAAAGGGCACCCCCACCACAGGTAGTGGTATCAGGGGGCCTTTGTAGTGCCACCTGCTTTGCCACTGGCTTGGCAGGTTACACAGGAGCGACAAAACTCCTTACTGTCTTCAGACATGTGGGGCCAGTTAAAGTGAGGGACAATTCTGTCCCAAGTCTTGTTCTGGCCCAGGTGTCCTGCTAAGGGAATATCATGGGCTAGGGTCAATAGGAAGCCCCTGAACTTCAAAGGTATTACCAACCTCCTAGTAGCACCAGGCTTGGGGTCTCTACTCTCTGAGTACAGGAGTCCATCATCCCAATACACTGTATGGGGACCACTAGCTTTCCCAGCAGCCTCAGCAGCAGCTTGCTGTCTGAGGGGTTCAAGGGAGGGGCAGCTCTGCTGCTCCTGGCTCAGATCTGCCCTAGAAGGTCCCCCTGTCCCCAAGAACTCAACCTGGTCAGGTTCAAGTTCCTCTGGGACAGTTCCTTCTTCAGGGCTGAGATCATCCCCCTCAAGGGACTGATCTTCCTCCTGAGCCAAGGGGGAAGGCACTGCCTTAACCCTACTACTCCTCCTCTTGGAAGGCACTTGGTCCATTCTTCCAGAATCCAAGGCCTGTTCAGTTTTGGACAGTTTAGCTTGTGACCTGGTCACAGCAAACACATCTGCAGGGATCCCCAGCATTTCTGCATGGGTCCTGAGCTCCACTTCTGCCCAAGCAGAAGTCTCTAAGTCATTGCCAAGCAAGCATTCGACTGGTAGGTTTGCACTTACCACAACCTTCTTAAGGCCAGTTACCCCTCCCCAGGAGAAGTTAACAACTGCCAGAGTATGGTCTGTTCTGACATTGCTAGCATTGGTCACTTGGTACATCTCACCAAGTATAACTTGCCCAGGTAGCACAAGGTCTTGTGTCACCATGGTGACACTTGCCCCTGTGTCCCTAAATGCCAAAGCCTCTCGTCCATTGATTAAAGGCTGTTGTCTGTACTTGCCCAGATTACTGGGACTCACAGTGGAGGTCACATCCATGCCTCCATCACAGACTAGCACAGCCTGAGTCAGTTCCCTGACTAAGTCAGAGCCCAACTCAGTTCCCAAGGTGAACCCTACTAAACCCTTTGCTGGAGCACTTCCACCAACTGTACTAGGGGGAACAGGTGCCTTAGGGGCATTGGTGGGTGCTGGACTGGAGTCTTTGGACTTGGTGCAATCACTGGTCCAGTGGGTCTTTTGCTTACATACCTTGCACCATGGTTTTCTTTGGCCTTTACCCTTGGTAGACTGGGAATCCCCACCAGAAGAAGATTTTTGGGGGCCTGATGAAGACTTTTGATCTTTACCCTTCTCCCCACCCTTGTCAGAGTTCTTAGCATCTTGCTTCTTGGTTTCCCCACCTTGGTTCTGTACCTTCTGCTTCACCCTGGTTCTGACCCATTTGTCTGCCTTCTTTCCCAATTCTTGGGGAGAGGTCAGATCAGAGTCAACCAGGTACTGATGCAACAGCTGGTTTTGACAGTTATTAAGAATCTGCTCCCTCATTATCAGATTATACAATCCTGAGAAGTCACACACCTTACTGCCCATCAACCAGCCTTCCAGAGCCTTGGCAGAACAATCCACATAGTCTACCCAGTCTTGAGTCTGTGCTTTTTGGGTGTCTCTGAACTTCAACCTGTACTGTTCAGTGGTTAGGCCAAACCCATCAATAAGAGCACTCTTCAAGACCTTGTAATTGTCAGCATCCTCCTCTCTAACAGTGAGGAGCTTGTCTCTACCTTTGTCAGCAAAGGAGAGCCACAAGATTGCTGCCCACTGCTCCTGAGGGACCTTCTGTACTTTACAGGCCCTCTCTAAAGCAGTTATCCATTTGTGGATATCATCCCCACTCTGGTAGGGAGGGACAATCTTGCTCAGGTTCCTATGGTCATAGGACCTTTCCCTATCTCTAGGGACATGGCTGCCACCATGGGACTCTAATCCCAACTTTCTTCTCTCTCTAAGGAGATCTAGGGATTCTCTATCTAAAGCCAATTGCTTCTTCCTGATCTCCAGTTGAGTTTCCTCATACTGGACCAGTCTCTTTCTTCTCTCATGAGAGGATTCCCTCCTGTGAGAAGAAACAGAGCTCCCTATTGAGGTGCCAGAGTGGTTAGACTCCTGAGAAGGAGCCCTAGACTTTCTGAGCACACTCATAATCCTTCCTGGGGGACAAAGGTGTGGTTCTCTAGATCCTCATCTTCATCTTCCCCAGAAGGGATTGGGTTTTCCAGGTCAGGGTCATTGTCACCCTCCTGGTCAGTTTCAGAGGGGGCTGGGGGTAGTAGTACCCCTGGTCCCTTCCTCATCTGCTGGCCCACCCTCTGCTCCTACCCCTTCAGTCTCTGAAGACTTACTAAGATCATAAGCCACCAACAACTCCTGGAGGTGTTGGGTGGTGGGACTTTGGCCTGTCTTTACTTTCCTCACGTTACACAAAGCTCTCAGTTCCAAGAATGGGAGTGTGTCATACTTGGAGGGGGGAAGCTCCATGGCTTCCTGCAGGGCATCTCTAGATCCTGCTTTTAAAGACATTACTAGTGTGGTGTGGTGTATGCACTACCTACTCTAGTGTGGCCTACTAAACTCTCTTGAGTTGTAGAAAGGGTTGTGCTATCCCTTAACACACAACTCTAAGTTCAGTAGAACTTACTGATATTCTAAGCTTAAATTATATGTACCTTAGGTACCTTTAGTGGTTTTCAGTTGATCAATTCAATTGAGATTATCTGGTAAAACAATAGCAAGCTGGAATCCCACCCGCTGCACACCAATGTGAGAAGTTGGCCTGGCATATGCTGTCCACTAATTAAAGTGGGCACCGTGCACCAGTCCAAATCGACTCTTATGGTAGGTAGGTTAAAGACAACCTTATTGAAAGCTATCCTAGTGGTAGCTGTGGAGAGCAGCCTTCAGGCTAAGTCTTGAAGGAATGTAAAGCAGCTTGTTTTACCAGTCTATAGTCTCTTGAGTGACCAAATGAAAGAGCACCACACCAGGTATATATTCAAAATATATGTATTTATTACTAAACACACCCCTCTAGTCTCTTTATGAGGCTAGAGTTCGAAATACATAGGTTATAAGATCTTAAATCACAGTAATAGCACAAATACACGTTTGGGCCCTAGGGGCGTACCAAACCATATACCAATAAAGTGGTATGCGAACCACGACTGAACTAGACACTAGGCCTAGAGCCTCTAGAAGTGCTTGGACCACAAGGAACCACCCAAGGTAGTGACACAGGGGACCCACGGGAGACGCGTGCAGTGTAAATACACAACCGCGATACGCCGTTAACTTCTATGGAGAAAGTCGGGATCGGGAAAATAGAGGAAAGGGACACTTTAAAGAGGACTAGGACAAAACCCTTTGAGATCTAGGACTTTGAAGAGTCTCTACCCACGGGAGCACCGGAGTACTCGTGTTACCTCACCCAGGGAAGCCGGGTGCATAGGTGCCTTTCGGGGTCGGGTTTCATCGTCGGTTCTTATGGCGATCTGCTGCAAAGTGCTGCTGGCGACCAGGAGAAAAGTGTCCGGGTGGATCCAAGAGTGGATTGGAGTTCTGAAGAACCTGAAAGCAGAGGGGACAGAGTCTGGGTCACTAGCCAGTGACCAGGAGGGCGATGGACAGATGCCCACCGATGTCGAGTGCTTCAAGTTCGTTGATGGTCGTCTTGACTCTTCAGCCACGAGGTCCGGGAGGCGTTGTCGGTGACCAGGAGCAGGATTCGGGCTGCTGCTCGATGTCTGTCGAAGGCAGAGGTGTCGGCTAACAGATTGGACCCAACAGGCCTTGGCAACGGCAAGTCTCGAGTAAGATGTAGATCGTCGATGATGCAGACCAGCAAGGTCTGGGGAACTCACCCAGCAAGGGTAAGTGAGGGCAGGCCTGGAGCAACCAGACTGCCAAGTAAAGAAAAGATTGGCCTTCGGTAAGGGCTACTAGCCAACGGGCTAGCGACCGCGAAGGAGCCTTGTGACGCCGCACGTGGAGCTGGCTTACAGGACACTCGTGGAGGGGGGGCCAGTGATCTTCGGTGCAGGTGGTGCTGGAGGCTAGGGCTACTCGGAGCCCAAAGCACGACTTCTTGGGAGACCCAGAAGATGGTGCACTTGCAAGTGTGCTCGGTGTCCAGGGGTCACGGTCTCAAGTCACCCACGATAGCCACGGGCCTCAGCTTTGCTGGGGACTCAGGGTAGCCTCGGGGAAGTCTGAGAATCTACCTCTGGTGATGCGATGACTTCTGCGTCCAACGGGAGCTTCAGTTATGCGAACCGGACAGATGCTTCTTTGGTGCCTGCCAAGCAGGGGAGTCACTCCTTGACCCCAAGGGAGATTCTTCAGTCCTCTAATCGTGAGTAGAGCGTCGAAGGTCCAGGATTCTGTTTCAGAGTTTCGTCCAGGTATAATCTAAAGTCCTAAGGACTGGGTTCCTACCTTTATTCTAAAAATAGGGGATGGACTACTCTGTGGCCCCACCTATGGGTGGGTCAGGGCAGAGGGGTGGCTACACCCCTTTCCCTTTGTCCAGTTTGCGCCAAAGCAGGGGCTGCAAGCCCCTGATCCGGTTTGAACTGGGGTATGCACAGGGACACCAAATGTGCCCCCAGTGCAGGACTTCAAAGCACCCGAAAGTGCTCCCGCCCAGCCCCAATACACATTGTCCTGTCTGGGGAGGTGGTCACACCTCCCTGGGACAGGAAACCTATTGTCCAGGCCTCCCCTGCCTGAGTTTCGTCCAGCAGCAGGAGGCCAGACTCGTGTCTGTGGCAGCAGCATCCATTTTGTGATGCCAGGGCTCTGGAAAGAAGTTACCGGACTCGTCAGAGTTAACATGCCTTTCCCTCTAGAAGGGTGGAATGCTACCCCCGCCGCCAGGATTGGCGGGGGGTAGTATTCCAAGATGTTTGACACCAAACACGACATGTTTAGGTGCAGCCATTCCATAGTTAGCATTTTACCGCGAGGATATAATGCGTTTAAGAGTATATGGTCAGGCTGCACTACAAACAGCATCAGAGATGGACTCCGAACGCTGCAGAGGGGCCCTGCTCATGCAGGGGCACCCTCTCACATAGGAACCATGCACTCTGCCTTTAGGATTGATAAGGCCTGCCTTAGGAGTGACTTATAGGTTTATATGTGTGTATGCTTTTAGTGATATAGGTAACCTATACCACAGCAAGGGGTGCATGCACCACCTTACCCAGGCTGCAGTAGCAGACCTGTGGTGTCAGTTTGGATGGCCTACCAGGGGTGGCATAATACATGCTGCAGCCCCTGGCAGGCCTCTGAGGTACCTATGCCCTTGGTACATAGTATACATATACTAGGGACTTACAAGGGCACTCCAGATCCCAATCAGTGATGTGCCTAAGGCACATGGAGACCCTTTTAAAGAGGAAACAGCTAGGCTGGGGTTCTGAATAGCAGGGCCCCAGCCAGACTAATGTCGAAAACCAGTGAAGTATCAGCAAAAAGTGGGGGTACCCCTGTGAAGCAGATCCTACTCTCCTACAGTCTGCAACTGTCAATGTAACAACACCAGTCCAGCTGCTCAGTAATGATTAATCCTAGGTACTCAAAAGGGTGCACACACTCCAGAAAGGAGCCTCTAATCTTTGGATTGGGGCTAGTGGTGTGACAAGGATTGAGCTCGAATGCAGAACAAAGATCTACAAACAATACATACAACCTCCCGCCTCCCATAACTACCATCTTCAGGAAAAAGCATTTTAAGGAGGAAGTCCTGATCCAGCACACTGGTGCTTTCCTGCAGCCAGCCTGTAGTGGGTGAGCACTACCTTGGCATCTAGGAATTCTTGTAACCTTCCTAGGAGGATTCTGCTGAATAATTTCTGGGAACAGTCAATATGTCTTATAGGCCTTTCATAGATGGAAATGATGGACAGCCTTTTTTATATAAGTGAAAGTTTTCTGCCCCCAGCCAGGTAGGTAGAATGGAAGCCCCCTTCAATATAGCATTAAATATTAACTGTAAAATAAGGACTCCAAAGGTCCATCTCACTGCGATGGAGGTCAATTGTAACTTTATCAGGACCTGGTGGTGTAATGCTAGGAGGCTCCTCTTTATCGAGCCTGTGTCTTAGTTCCACTAAGGTATCACAGCTATGGGTACCAAAGGGGGACTAGCCTCTTCTATAACAGAGTATAGGCTAGAAAAGTGTGTGACCCAATTGGAAGCAAGGACATTGGTTTCCACAATGCCGAATCCCTCTGCGGAACCAGTTGACATCAGGTTCCAAAATGACCACTGGTCTCCCTTTCCCACAGCATCTAGAAGTCCTTCAATCAGTCAATCTATCAGGGTCTTATAAAGTGCAGCTACTCACCTGTGAGGGTCTCAAGGTACTGGGTGTGGGGGCTGGGTCTGCAGTTCAGTCAAAGAGCTAGGTCTTGAAGTCCTTCCTGAATTGCGGCAGCGATGATAATTGACTGAGGTGCAGAGGCAGGGAGTTCCAGGTCTTTGCAGCGAGGTAGGAGAAGGATCGTCCACCAGCTGTGTTCTTGCAGATCTGTGGGATAGTGGCCAGGGCCAGTTGGGTGAAGTGGAGATGTCTAGTGGGAGTCTAGAAGGAGAGGCGGTAGCTAAGGTACGCAGGTCTGGCGTTGTGGAAGGCTTTGTAGGCATGTGTGAGAAGCTTGAACGTGATTCTCTTATTGACCGATAGCTAGTGAAGTTTTCTCGGGTGGCTAGTGATGTCATTCCGGCCTGGTATGTTCATGATGAGTCTGGCGGAGGCGTTCTGGATGGTCTGCAGTTTTTGTTGTAGTTTCTGGGTGGTGCCCACCTAGAGTGCATTGTCTCAGTTGAATCTGCTGTTGACGAGTGCATGGGTGGCCATTTTCCTGGATTCAGTGGGCTTCTACTTGAAGAGCTTATGAAGGAGGGAGAGCATGTGGAAGCAGGAGGACGAGACGGCATTGATTTGGTGGTTCAATGAGAGCAAGGAGTCCAGGATGATGCCGAAGTTTTGTGCATGGTCCATGGGAGTGGGGGGATTCTGAGCGCTGTGGGCCCCCAAGAGTCATCCCAGGCAGAGGTGTAGGAACCCAGGATGAGGACATTCGTCTTGTCTGAGTTAAGCTTGAGACAGCTATGCTTCATCCAGGGGGTGACTGCCTTTATCCCATTGTGGAAGTTGTTCTTGGTGACTGTGGGTATGTCTGTGAGGGAGATAATCAGCTGGGTGTCATCAGCATAGGAGACGATGTTGAGTCCATGGCTTTTGACGATGGCTGCTAGCGGGGTCATGTAGATGTTGAAGAGTGTGTGGCTCAGGGAAGATCCCTGAGGCACTCAGCAGCTAATATATGTGGGTTCTGATTTGAATGGTGAAAGTCTGACTTTCTGGGTTCAGTCAGTGAGAAAGGAGCAAATCCATTCTAGGGCTTTGTCGTGGATGCCGACAACATGGATTCTTGCACAGAGGGTGTTGTGACAGATGGTGTCAAAAGCAGGAGGATTAGGGCTGCATTCTCTCGTCGGTCAAGGAGGATGTCATCTGTAGCGGTGAGGAGAGCTGTCTCAGTGCTGTGGTTGCTTCTGAATCCCCATTGGAAGAGGTCCAGGATGTTGTTTCGACCTTGGCTGGGAAGGGGAACAGAGAGATGGGTCTGTAGTTGTGTTGCTTGATAGCTTGCATCAGAGCAATCCAGGCCCACCTACAGGAAGGGTTAAACCAAGTTTTTTTGGTTTCCACAAAGAAGATTCTACAAAGCTCTTCACAAATTTAGTGTGTCCTGCACTAATCTTTCCTTGTTTATCGCTAAAGTCTATCTACATCTTCTAAGTGTAATTCCCAATCTGAAAGGGATAAGTTTGTTGAGTTTGGTGTCTCTTAACTCACAATTTAAAATCAAACCTTATGGTAAAGTCAAATTTCAAATTGCAGTCTCATTGAAACCGGTGCATCTTCACCTTTGCGTGAGTCGGAACCAGCACATCTTCATCATCACATGGAGTGGACCCGGCGCATGCATTCTGGGTCAAGGTGCTTTGGTTCAGTGGGCCCAAGTGGTTCCCTGTATCCGGCCTGGTGCTCCATTGTTGTCAGCCTGAACTTTTGACTTTATGCTGGTCCAGCATGGCCATATATCTTATTTAAGTGCTTATTGCTTCTAGGCACTATTTTGCCTTCATTCATTAAAAATTAATATCTTGACTTCTACTTATTGGAGCGTTGTGATTTTGGTCTTGTTTTATTTATTAAATGAAGCTCTATTTTTGTAAGAAGCTATGGTATATTTTTGTGTGGTGTTTTTACTGTTTGACTTTTTAAAGTGTTTCACAAATAAATAAAAAACACATTGTCACTTAAGCTAAGACTGACTGTTCTGTGCAATGCTACTCGAGGGTGAGCACCAGTGAACCTAGGGTGCGTTTGTGACATACCTTGATTAGGATTGTGGTCCCTGTTTGGACAGGGTGCATACCTCTGCCAACGATAAACCCAATTGCTAACAGTCACTAACTTTAACTTATGAGATTTTAAGATGAAGTCACATCCCCATTTGTCCTATTCCTATTTCTTTTCCCAGCTTATCTCTGTGCATTTCTCTGGCAGAGGTAAATGCAATGCACATGAAGCACAAAAATGGTGAACAAAAGGAGCCTGCGTTACTTGTAAGAGCTTGTTCGTAGAGAAGAGTAATAATACAAAAGACTGTGGGGCACCTTTGTCAAGGATTTTGCCTCACCCTTGCACCACGCAAAGGAGTGCAGGGTGACACAAAACATAATGAGATTTACCAAGCAATGCAAGGCCACCTTGCCTGGCCCTGTGTGGCTTGGTAAATTTGGAGAAATTAAAGGCGGCACAAGTTGCAGCCTTGGATTACTGTGCTCCAGGGAGGCATTCCATGGGTGGAGCGTGCATGTTCCCACGCATCCACCCATGTATTCTGAAGCATGCACAGATTTTCCATGAGTGGTAGACCTTGGAATGCATCAGAATCTTTCGCCTTCCTGGGGGAGGTGGAATGAGGAGAAATACCTCTATTTCAGCACACGTAGAAAGAGGAAAAGTTGTAGAGGAATGTTTTTGTGCAGGAAGGTGTCTCTTTATGCTCAAAAACAATGCTGTCTGTAATGCAGGCATGCTTTTACCATGGAGCAAGGGGGCCAGCATTGGTGCCAAGCATCAGTTTGTGCGCCAGTGCAAGGAGAGAGCATAAATGTGCTATATATTGTTAGATATAGCACATTCCTGCCCTCATCCTTACACACTGCGCAGCACAGCCAGGTGTCTTGTTATGTTGCGTTTCCTGAAATAATGATAAATGTGGCCTGAAATGTCTTGGGAGCTGGGAAGAGATGCACCGATTGTTACAAACGTTTTTACATTTCTGCATCCTATGGTTTATCTGCTTTCTCCAAATGTTGTTCTTGTGGTGCTAGGACGAAGTATCAGGAAGCAGACTGGGTTCAAGATACATAGTCACGTGGAGCTGTAATTTGATACTTATGTTCCTCAAATGGCTTGTGAACAATAAAGGACAAACACCATCGCAGTGTGGTTTATGACAGACAGTCAGGGCAGATCCTATCCTTAACTCTGAGGAGACTGCAATGAGAGAAGAGGCAAGCACCACAACTCACAGATGCACATCCTGTTCTTACCCCTGACAGGGGACTGGCCTGAGAAGATAGACATAAATCTCTTTACACATGGATAGATCCTGGTCTTAACCCAACACGAATGGAAAGACATACACCTCCACTCAGAGACACAGGGTGGGGAATGGTCCTAGAAGAGAGATACACATCACCACTCTCTGCTTACCTATAACAGGTGGCTTTCTCTGGTCTCTTCCTGTAGCTGATCTCACTCAGTGTCACTCCAGAGTACACTTTGGTGATGACCCCCAGGAGAAGCTGCCCAGGTGTTGAGAGGGTTTCCAGTTCCCAAGACTGCAGAGTGCAGGCAGATCTCGCCAGTGTCTTCAAAGTGAAAAGGATGAATATGATGAACAAAAACCTGTGGAGCTCCATTTGTTGGGGTGACTCAAAGCTGCAAGTCCACCAGAAGCCTCTGTATAGGGGATGTAGGAGGTGGACTAGGCAGTGGTGTCAGAATGGCTGAAATGGCAAAGGGAGCCTGCACTCCTACTCAGTCCTTTCTCTGACATTCAGCCTAACTTCCAAGATATTCCTAACATCACCACAGACTGTACAGGTTCACGGATGCCCCATAATAAGCCTCCATTGGCATGACTCTCACGTACCAGTGGAAGCTCTTATGAAGGAAAAATAATAACAAGTTTCAGGGCACCTAATGACCCATTGGAGGCCCCTATTTCCCAGAGCAGCTAACATAGTTATTATAGAGGTGTGACCAAAACTCCCTCTCTGAGAAGCAACACTCACCTGTACTTTCCAGAAATAGTGGCTCTCACCTTGGGACCTAGAAGTTTATTCTCTGAGGAGTGCAGACCAGAGCATGTAGAAGAGTAGGATCTGCTTCACATGGGTACCCCCACTTTTTGCTGATGCTTCACTGTTTTTCGACTTTAGTCTGGCTGGGGCCCTGCTAATCAGAACCCCAGCCTAGCTGTTTCCTCTCTAAAATGGTTTCCATGTGCCTTATGCACATCTCTGATTGGAATCTGGAGTGCCCTTATAAGTCCCTAGTATATGGTATACTATGTACCCAGGGCATAGGTACCTCAGAGGCCTGCCAGGGGCTGAAGCATGTATTATGCCACCCCTGGAAGGCCAGCCAAAAGGACACCACAGGTTTGCTACTGCAGCCTGGGTAAGGTGGTGCATGCACCCCTTACTGTGATATAGGTTACCTATATCACTGCATATGCACACATATAAACCTATAAGTCACTCCTATGGCAGGCCTTATCAATCCTGAAGGCAGAGTGCTTGGTTCTTATGTGAGAGGGTGCCCCTGCATGAGCAGAGCCCCTCTGCAGCGGTCGGAGACCCTTCTCTGATGCTGTTTGTAGTGCAGCCTGACCATATACTCTTAAGTGCATTATATCCTCGCTGTAGAATGCTAACTTTGGACTGGCTGCACCAAAACATGTTGTGTTTGGTGTCAAACATCTTGGAATACTACCCCCCCACCAGTTCTGGTGGTGGGGGTAGCATTCCACCCTTCTAGAGGGAGAGACATGTACACACCGGCCTGCCCGGTAACTTCTTTGCAGAGCCCTGGCATCACAAAATGGATGCCGCTGCCACAGACACGGGTCTGGCCTCCTGCTGCTGACTGAAACTCCGGCAGGGGAGGCCTGGACAATAGGTTTCCTGTCCAAGGGAGGTGTAACCACCTCCCCAGACAGGATGATGTGTATTGGGGCTGGGTGGGAGCACTCTCTGGTGCTTTGAAGTCCTGCACTGGGGGCACATTTGGTGTCCCTGTGCATACCCCAGTTCAAACCGGCTCAGGGGCTTCCAGCCCCTGCTCTGGTGCGAAACTGGACAAAGGGAAAGGGGTGTAACCACCCCTCTACCCTGACCTTCCCATAGGTGGGTCCCCAGAGTATGTCCAACCCCCTAACTTGGTATAAGTATGGGACCCCAGTACTTAGGACTTTAGATTTACCTGGACGAAACTCTGATACAGAATCCTGGACCTTCGACGCTCTACTTTAAGATTAGAGGACTGAAGAATCTCCCTTGGGGTCAAGGAGTGGCTCCCCTGCTTGGCAGGCACCTAAGAAGCAATTGTCCGGTCTGCATCTCTGAAGCTCCCGCCGGATGCCGAAGTCTTTGCAACACCAGAGGTGGATTTCCAGACTTCGCCGAGGCTGCCCTGAGTCCCCAGCAAAGCTGAGGCCCGTAGCTGTTGTGGGTAATGTGGAACCGTGACCCCTGGACACCGAGCACATTTGTAAGTGCATCCTATTCCTGGTCTCCCACGAAGTTGTGCTTTGGGCTCCAAGTAGCCCCCATCTCCAGCACCGACTGCACCGAAGATCACTGGCCTCCACTGCACGAGTGTCCTGGGAGTCAGCTCTAAGTGCGTCCACTGGCGGCTCCTTTGCGGTCGCTAGTCCGTTGTCTAGTGGGCCCTCCCGAAGGAAACTCTTCTTCTGCTTGGGCTTACCTGGTTGCACCAGGTGTGCCCTGACTTACCCTTGCTGGGTGAGTCCCTCAGATCTTGCTGGTCTGCACCACCGTCCTTCTTCTATTTCCACAAGACTTGCCGTTGAAAAGGCTTGTTGGGTCCAATCTGGTCGCCGACACCCCTGCAATCGACAGACATCGTGGGACAGCTCGAATCCAGCTCCTGGTTGTTGTCGACGCCTCCTGGACCTCGTGGCTGAAGAGTCAAGATGACTGTCAACCTACCTGAAGCACCCGACATCGGTGGGCATCCGCTCCTCGCCTTCCTGGTCACTGGCTAGTGACCCAGACTCTGTCCCCTCTAATTTCAAGTTCTTCAGATCTTCGATCCACCTTTGGATCAACCCGAACACTTTCGACTTGGCCGCTAGCAGCACTTTGCAGCAGATCGCCATTGAAAACGACGACGAAACGCGACCCCGAAAGACACCTATGCACCCGGCTTCCCTGGGTGAGGTAACTCGAGTACTCCGGTGCTCCCGTGGGTATAGACTCTAGAACAACCTAGTTCTAAAGGGGTTTTCTCCAAGTCCTCCTCTAAGTGTCCCTTGCCTTTAAAACTCCAACCGCGACATTCCCCATAGAAGTCACCGGCGGCTCGCAGCTGTGTTCTCACACTGCACGCGTCCCCCGTGGGTCCCCTGTGTCACTACCTTGGGTGGTTCCTTGAGGGCCAAGCACTTCTACAGGCTCTAGGCCTTGTGTCTAGCTCAGTCGTGGTTCTTATATCACTTTATTGGTATATGGTTTGGTACGCCCCTAGGGCTCAAACGTGTATTTGTGCTATTACTGTTGATAACTAACTTATAACTTATGTACTTCGAACTCTAGCCTCATAAAGAGACTAGAAGGGTGTGTTTAGCAATAAATACATATATTTTGAATATATACCTGGTGTGGTCCTCTTTCATTTGGTCACTCAAGAGATTATAGACTGGTAAAACAAGCTGCTTTACATTCCTTCAAGACTTAGCCTGAAGGCTGCTCTCCATAGCTACCACTAGGATAGCTTTCAATAAAGGTTGTCTTTAACCTATCTCCAATAAGGGGTTGTTTGGACTGGTGCAAGGTGCCCACTATAATTAGTGGACAGCATATACCAGGCCAACTTCTCACATTGGTGTGCAGCGTGTGGGATTCCAGCTTGCTATTGTTTTACCAGATAATCTCAATTGAATTGATCAACTGAAAACCACTAAAGGTACCTTAGGTACATATAAATCAAGCTTAGGATACAGTAAGTTCTACTGAACTTAGAGTTGTGTGTTAAGGGATAGCACACCCTTTCTACAACTCAAGAGAGTTTAGTAAGCCACACTAGAGTAGGTAGTGCATACACCACACCTCACTAGTAATGTCTTCAAGGCCAGGACCCAGTGAGTCCTTGCCAGAAGCCAGTGGGCTTCTTCCCTCCAAGTATGATAATCTCCCATTCTTGGAATTGAGAGCATTGTGCAATACTAGGAAGCTGAAGACAGGCAAAAGTGCCAGCACCCAACACCTCAGGGAGGTGCTACTGTCAGATGATCTCAGCAGACCCCTAGGGTCTGAAGGGGCAGGCAGACAGGGTGGGGCAGAAGATAAGGAAGGGGCCAGGGGTGAAATCACCCAGGACCCCCCCTCTGAACTGGCCAGGAAGGTGACAATAACCTTGACCTGGAAAATCCAGCTCCTCCTGAGGATGAGGAGGAGGATCAGAATGACCTCCCCTTTGTCCCCCCAGGAAGAGTTGTGAGTGTGCCCAGAAGGCCTAGATCTCCCTCTCAGGAGTCTAACCACTCTGACACCTCAATAGGGACCTCTGTTTCCTCTCATAGGAGGGAATCCTCTCATGAAAGGAAAGAGAGACTGCTCAAGTATGGAGAAGCTCAGTTGAGACTCAGAAGAGAGCAGTTGGCTATAGACAGGGAGTCCCTAGAGCTTGAAAAGCAAAGAAAAAAGATGGGACTAGAGTCCCATGGTGGCAGCAATTTCCCCAGAGATAGGGAAAGGTCTTATGACCATAGAAACCTGAGCAAGATTGTCCCTCCCTAACAGAGGTGGGATGACATCCACAAATGGATAACTGCACTGGAGAGGGCCTGTAAAGTACAGAGGGTCCCTCAGGAGCAGTGGGCAGCAATCTTGTGGCTCTCCTTTGCAGACAAAGGTAGAGACAAGCTCCTCACTGTTAGAGAAGAGGATGCTGACAATTACAAAGTCTTGAAGAGTGCTCTGATTGATGGGTTTGGCCTAACAACTGAACAATACAGGTTAAAGTTCAGAGATACCCAAAAAGCACAGACTCAAGACTGGGTGGACTATGTGCATTGTTCTGCTAAGGCTCTGGAAGGTTGGTTGATGGGCAGTAAGGTATGTGACTTCACAGGATTGTACAATCTTATCATGAGGGAGCAGATTCTTAATAACTGTCAAAATAGCTGTTGCATCAGTACCTGGTTGACTCTGATCTGACCTCTCCCCAAGAATTGGGAAAGAAGGCAGACAAATGGGTCAGAACCAGGGTGAGGCAGAAGGTACAGAACCAAGGTGGTGACCCAAAGAAGCAAGATTCTAAGAACTCTGATAAGGTTGGGGAGAAGGGTAAAGACCAGAAGTATTCACAAGGCCCCCAAAAATCTTCTTCAGGTGGGGATTCACAGTCTAACAAGGGAAAAGGCCAAAAGAAACCATGGTGCAAAGTCTGTAAGCAAAAGACACACTGGACCAGTGATTGCACCAAGTCCAAAGACTCTATTCCAGCCCCCACCAATGCCCCTAAGGCACCTGTTCCCCCTAGTGCAGTTACAATTGGTGGTGGGAGTACACAGGCCAAGGGTTTAGTAGGGTTGACCCTGGGTAAAGAGATGAGCTCTGACCTAGTCAGAGAACTCACTCAGGCTGTCCTAGTCTGTGATGGAGCCATGAATGTGACCTCCTCTGTGAGTCCCAGTAATCTGTGCAAGTACAGGCAACAGCCCTTAATAAATGGAAAAGAGGCTTTGGCATTTAGGGACACAGGGGCAAGTGTCACCATGGTGACACAAGACCTTGTGGATCCTGGGCAGATTATACTTGGTGAAATGTACCAAGTGACCAATGCTAGCAATGTCAGAACAGACCATACTCTGGCAGTTGTTAACTTCTCCTGGGGAGGGGTAACTGGCCTTAAGAAGGTTGTGGTGAGTGCAAACCTACCAGTGGAATGCTTGCTTGGCAATGATCTTGAAATTTCAGCTTGGGCAGAAGTGGAGCTCAGGACCCATGCAGAAATGCTGGGGATCCCTGCAGATGTGTTTGCTGTGACCAGGTCACAGGCCAAAATGTCTAACACTGAACAGGCCTTGGATTCTGGAATAATGGACCAAGTGCCCTCCAAGAAGAGGAGTAGTAGGGTAAAGGCAGAGCCTTCCCCCTTGGCTCAGAAGGAAGATCAGTCTCTTCAGGGAGATGATATCAGTCCTGAGGAAGGAACTGTCCCAGAGGAGCTTGAGCCTGATCAGGTTGAGTTCTTAGGGACAGGGGGCCCTTCCAGGGCAGTTCTGAGCCAGGAGCAGCAGAGCTGCCCCTCTCTTGAACCCCTCAGACAGCAAGCTGCTGCTGAGGCTGCTGGGAAAGCTAGTGGTCCCCATACAGTGTATTGGGATGATGGATTCTTGTACTCAGAGTGTAGAGACCCCAAGACTGGTGCCACCAGGAGGTTGGTTATACCTCTGAAGTTCAGGGGCTTCCTATTGACCCTAGCCCATGACATTCCCTTAGCAGGTCACCTGGGCCAGAACAAGACTTGGGACAGAATTGTCCCTCACTTTCACTGGCCCCACATGTCTGAAGACACCAAGGAGTTTTGTCGCTCCTGTGTAACCTGCCAGGCCAGTGGCAAGGCAGGTGGCACTAGAAAGGCCCCCCTGATACCACTACCTGTGGTGGGGGTCCCCTTTGAAAGGGTGGGGATTGACATTGTCGGTCCCATGGATCCCCAAACAGCATCTGAGCACAGGTTTATCCTGGTGGTAGTGGATCATGCCACCAGTTACCCAGAGGCTATTCCCCATAGGACCACTACAGCACCTGTGGTGGCAAGGGCCCTCCTGGGAATTTTCTCAAGAGTGGGCTTCCCTAAGGAGGTTGTATCAGACAGGGAAGCAAACTTTATGTCTGGATACTTGAAGGCAATGTGGAAGGAGTGTGGAGTGATTTACAAGTTCACCACACCCTATCACCCACAGTGCAATGGTTTAGTTGAGAGATTCAACTAAACAATAAAGGGCATGATTAAAGGGTTCCCAGAAAAGCTCAGGCGAAGATGGGACATACTCTTGCCCTGCCTTTTATTTGCATACAGGGAGGTGCCTCAAAAGGGGGTTGGCTACAGCCCTTTTGAACTTTTGTTTGGTCACCCTGTCAGGGGTCCATTGTGCTTGGTAAAGGAAGGATGGGAGTTACCTTTCAAGCCCCCAAAGCATGACATAGTGGACTATGTACTTGGTCTCCGCTCCAGGAGGCTGAATACATGAAAAAGGCTACTAAAAACCTTGAGGCTAGCCAGGAACTGCAAAAAGCCTGGCATGACCAAAAGGCTGTACTGACTGTTTACCAGCCAGGACAGAAGGTGTGGGTGTTGGAGCCAGTGGCCCCAGCAGCTCTCCAAGACAAATGGAGTGGACCCCATACCATTGTTGAACAGAAGGGTGAGGTTACCTATTTAGTAGACCTAGGAACACCCAGGAGTCCCCACAGGGTTCTCCATGTCAACAGACTGAAACCATATGTGGACAGGGCAGACATGGGCTTGCTCGTGGCTACTGATGAGGGACAGGAGGAAGAGAGTGACCCACTCCCTGACCTGCTCTCACAGAACCCTGATGATGGGTCAGTGGATGGTGTAGCCTTGGCAGGCAGCCTCACTGCTCAGCAGCAAACTGATTGTAGACAAGTGCTCAATCAGTACAGACATATGTTCTCTCTGACTCCAAGTCAGACCACCTGGTGCACTCATAAAGTGGACACTGGGGACAGTCTGCCTATTAAAAATAAGATTTATAGGCAACCTGACCATGTCAGGGACAGTATCAGGACAGAAGTCCAGAAAATGTTGGATTTGGGAGTTATTGAACCCTCAGATAGCCCTTGGGCTAGTCCAGTGGTCCTTGTGCCAAAACCTCACACCAGTGGTGGGAAATGAGAGATGAGGTTTTGTGTGGACTACAGGGATCTCAATGCAGTCACTAGGACTGATGCCCATCCAATACCTAGGGCAGATGAGCTAATAGACACTTTGGCCTCAGCCAAGTATCTAAGCACATTTGACCTGACAGCTGGCTACTGGCAGATCAGACTAGCTGATGTTGCAAAGCCAAAGACAGCATTCTCAACCCCTAGTGGGCATTATCAATTTGTGGTAATGCCCTTTGGTCTGAAGAATGCACCTGCCACTTTTCAGAGGTTGGTGAATACAGTCCTTACAGGTCTGGAAGCGTATAGTGCAGCATATCTAGATGATATTGCTGTCTTTAGCTCCACCTGTGAGGATCACCTGGTCCACCTGAGAAATGTTTTACAGGCCCTGCAGAAAGCAGGCCTAACTATCAAGGCCACAATGTGCCAGATAGGGCAGAGTCAGGTTGTGTACCTGTGCCACCTTGTGGGTGGAGGCCAGGTTCAACCATTGCAGAGCAAGATCCAGACCATCATAGACTGGACTGCTCCAACTACCCAGACTCAGGTGAGAGCCTTTTTAGGCCTGACTGGGTACTATAGGAGATTTGTCAAGGGGTATGGATCAATAGTGACACCCCTGAATGACTTAACTTCCAAGAAAATGCCCATAAAAGGTTCAGTGGACAGTTAGCTGTCAAAAGGCATTTGATGACCTGAAGCAGGCCATGTGCACTGCTCCCATTCTACAGAGTCCTGATTACTCCAAGAAGTTCATTGTCCAAACAGATGCATCTGAATTGGGGGTAGGGGCTGTACTGTCACAATTGAATGATGAAGGTCAGGATCAGCCAGTAGCTTTTATTAGCAGAAGGCTGACCCCTAGAGAGAAACGTTGGTCAGCCATAGAGAGGGAGGCCTTTGCTGTGGTTTGGGCTCTGAAGAAGTTGAGGCCATACTTGTTTGGTACTCACTTCCTTGTTCAAACAGACCACAAGCCCCTCCTATGGCTAAAACAAATGAAGGGTGAAAACCCCAAACTGCTTAGGTGGTCCATTTCCCTGCAGGGGATGGACTTTACAGTGGAACATAGACCTGGGAGTAACCATGCCAATGCAGATGGACTCTCTAGGTACTTCCACTTAGAACATGAAGACTCAACTCGGCAAGGTTAGTTTAATGTCCCTACGTTTGGGGGGGGTTGTGTAGGAGAGTAGGATCTGCTTCACATGGGTACCCCCACTTTTTGCTGATGCTTCACTGTTTTTCGACTTTAGTCTGGCTGGGGCCCTGCTAATCAGAACCCCAGCCTAGCTGCTTCCCTCTCTAAAATGGTTTCCATGTGCCTTAGGCACACCTCTGATTGGAATCTGGAGTGCCCTTATAAGTCCCTAGTATATGGTATACTATGTACCCAGGGCATAGGTACCTCAGAGGCCTGCCAGGGGCTGAAGCATGTATTATGCCACCCCTGGAAGGCCAGCCAAAGGACACCACAGGTTTGCTACCGCAGCCTGGGTAAGGTGGTGCATGCACCCCTTACTGTGATATAGGTTACCTATATCACTGCATATGCACACATATAAACCTATAAGTCACTCCTATGGCAGGCCTTATCAATCCTAAAGGCAGAGTGCTTGGTTCTTATGTGAGAGGGTGCCCCTGCATGAGCAGAGCCCCTCTGGGGCAGTCGGAGACCCTTCTCTGATGCTGTTTGTAGTGCAGCCTGACCATATACTCTTAAGTGCATTATATCCTCGCGGTAGAATGCTAACTTTGGACTGGCTGCACCAAAACATGTCGTGTTTGGTGTCAAACATCTTGGAATACTACCCCCACGCCAGTTCTGGCGGCGGGGGTAGCATTCCACCCTTCTAGAGGGAGAGACATGTACACACCGGCCTGCCCGGTAACTTCTTTCCAGAGCCCTGGCATCACAAAATGGATGCCGCTGCCACAGACACGGGTCTAGCCTCCTGCTGATGACTGAAACTCCGGAAGGGGATGCCTGGAGAATAGGTTTCCTGTCCAAGGGAGGTGTAACCACCTCCCCAGACAGGATGATGTGTATTGGGGCTGGGCGGGAGCACTCTCTGGTGCTTTGAAGTCCTGCACTGGGGGCACATTTGGTGTCCCTGTGCATACCCCAGTTCAAACCGGCTCAGGGGCTTCCAGCCCCTGCTCTGGTGCGAAACTGGACAAAGGGAAAGGGGTGTAACCACCCCTCTGCCCTGACCCTCCCATAGGTGGGTCCCCAGAGTATGTCCAACCCCCTAACTTGGTATAAGTATGGGACCCCAGTCCTTAGGACTTTAGATTTACCTGGACGAAACTCTGATACAGAATCTTGGACCTTCGACGCTCTACTTTAAGATTAGAGGACTGAAGAATCTCCCTTGGGGTCAAGGAGTGGCTCCCCTGCTTGGCAGGCACCTAAGCAGCAATTGTCCGGTCTGCATCGCTGAAGCTCCCGCCGGACGCCGAAGTCTTTGCAACACCAGAGGTGGATTTCCAGACTTCGCCGAGGCTGCCCTGAGTCCCCAGCAAAGCTGAGGCCCGTAGCTGTTGTGGGTAACGTGCAACCGTGACCCCTGGACACCGAGCACATTTGTAAGTGCATCCTCTTCCTGGTCTCCCACGAAGTTTTGCTTTGGGCTCCAAGTAGCCCCCATCTCCAGCACCGACTGCACCGAAGATCACTGGCCTCCACTCCACGAGTGTCCTGGGAGTCAGCTCTAAGTGCGTCCACTGGAGGCTCCTTTGCGGTCGCTAGTCCGTTGTCTAGTGGGCCCTCCCGAAGGAAACTCTTCTTCTGCTTGGGCTTCCCTGGTTGCACCAGGTGTGCCCTGAGTTACCCTTGCTGGGTGAGTCCCTCAGACCTTTCTGGTCTGCACCACCGTCCTTCTTCTATTTCCACAAGACTTGCCGTTGCAAAGGCTTGTTGGGTCCAATCTGGTCACCGACACCCCTGCAATTGACAGACGTCGTGGGACAGGTCGAATCCAGCTCCTGGTTGTTGTCAACGCCTCCTGGACCTCGTGGCTGAAGAGTCAAGATGACCGTCAACCTACCTGAAGCACCCGACATCGGTGGGCATCCGCTCCTCGCCTTCCTGGTCACTGGCTAGTGACCCAGACTCTGTCCCCTCTAATTTCAAGTTCTTCAGATCTTCGATCCACCTTTGGATCAACCCGAACACTTTCGACTTGGCCGCTAGCAGCACTTTGCAGCAGATCGCCATTGAAAACGACAACGAAACGCGACCCTGAAAGACACCTATGCACCCGGCTTCCCTGGGTGAGGTAACTCGAGTACTCCGGTGCTCCCGTGGGTATAGACTCTAGAACAACCTAGTTCTAAAGGGGTTTGCTCCAAGTCCTCCTCTAAGTGTCCCTTTCCTTTAAAACTCCAACCGCGACATTCCCCATAGAAGTCAACGGCGGCTCGCAGCTGTGTTCTCACACTGCACGCGTCCCCCGTGGGTCCCCTGTGTCACTACCTTGGGTGGTTCCTTGAGGGCCAAGCACTTCTACAGGCTCTAGGCCTTGTGTCTAGCTCAGTCGTGGTTCCTATATCACTTTATTGGTATATGGTTTGGTACGCCCCTAGGGCTCAAACGTGTATTTGTGCTATTACTGTTGATAACTAACTTATAACTTATGTACTTCGAACTCTAGCCTCATAAAGAGACTAGAAGGGTGTGTTTAGAAATAAATACATATATTTTGAATATATACCTGGTGTGGTTCTCTTTCATTTGGTCACTCAAGAGATTATAGACTGGTAAAACAAGCTGCTTTACATTCCTTCAAGACTTAGCCTGAAGGCTGCTCTCCATAGCTACCACTAGGATAGCTTTCAATAAAGGTTGTCTTTAACCTATCTCCAATAAGGGGTTGTTTGGACTGGTGCAAGGTGCCCACTATAATTAGTGGACAGCATATACCAGGCCAACTTCTCACATTGGTGTGCAGCGTGTGGGATTCCAGCTTGCTATTGTTTTACCAGATAATCTCAATTGAATTGATCAACTGAAAACCACTAAAGGTACCTTAGGTACATATAAATCAAGCTTAGGATACAGTAAGTTCTACTGAACTTAGAGTTGTGTGTTAAGGGATAGCACACCCTTTCTACAACTCAAGAGAGTTTAGTAGGCCACACTAGAGTAGGTAGTGCATACACCACACCTCACTAGTAATGTCTTCAAGGCCAGGACCCAGTGAGTCCTTGCCAGAAGCCAGTGGGCTTCTTCCCTCCAAGTATGATAATCTCCCATTCTTGGAATTGAGAGCATTGTGCAATACTAGGAAGCTGAAGACAGGCAAAAGTGCCAGCACCCAACACCTCAGGGAGGTGCTACTGTCAGATGATCTCAGCAGACCCCTAGGGTCTGAAGGGGCAGGCAGACAGGGTGGGGCAGAAGATGAGGAAGGGGCCAGGGGTGAAATCACCCAGGACCCCCCCTCTGAGACTGGCCAGGAAGGTGACAATGACCTTGACCTGGAAAATCCAGCTCCTCCTGAGGATGAGGAGGAGGATCAGAATGACCTCCCCTTTGTCCCCCCAGGAAGAGTTGTGAGTGTGCCCAGAAGGCCTAGATCTCCCTCTCAGGAGTCTAACCACTCTGACACCTCAATAGGGACCTCTGTTTCCTCTCATAGGAGGGAATCCTCTCATGAAAGGAA
Organism: Calotriton arnoldi; assembly: GCA_963921515.1. Classification (NCBI taxonomy): domain Eukaryota; kingdom Metazoa; phylum Chordata; class Amphibia; order Caudata; family Salamandridae; genus Calotriton; species Calotriton arnoldi. The sequence continues at coordinate 1,716,421 of CAWUFW010002526.1, forward strand.
AGAGAGACTGCTCAAGTATGGAGAAGCTCAGTTGAGACTCAGAAGAGAGCAGTTGGCTATAGACAGGGAGTCCCTAGAGCTTGAAAAGCAAAGAAAAAGATGGGACTAGAGTCCCATGGTGGCAGCAATTTCCCCAGAGATAGGGAAAGGTCTTATGACCATAGAAACCTGAGCAAGATTGTCCCTCCCTACCAGAGTGGGGATGACATCCACAAATGGATAACTGCACTGGAGAGGGCCTGTAAAGTACAGAGGGTCCCTCAGGAGCAGTGGGCAGCAATCTTGTGGCTCTCCTTTGCAGACAAAGGTAGAGACAAGCTCCTCACTGTTAGAGAAGAGGATGCTGACAATTACAAAGTCTTGAAGAGTGCTCTGATTGATGGGTTTGGCCTAACAACTGAACAATACAGGTTAAAGTTCAGAGATACCCAAAAAGCACAGACTCAAGACTGGGTGGACTATGTGCATTGTTCTGCTAAGGCTCTGGAAGGTTGGTTGATGGGCAGTAAGGTATGTGACTTCACAGGATTGTACAATCTTATCACGAGGGAGCAGATTCTTAATAACTGTCAAAATAGCTGTTGCATCAGTACCTGGTTGACTCTGATCTGACCTCTCCCCAAGAATTGGGAAAGAAGGCAGACAAATGGGTCAGAACCAGGGTGAGACAGAAGGTACAGAGCCAAGGTGGTGACCCAAAGAAGCAAGATTCTAAGAACTCTGATAAGGGTGGGGAGAAGGGTAAAGACCAGAAGTATTCACAAGGCCCCCAAAAATCTTCTTCAGGTGGGGATTCACAGTCTAACAAGGGAAAAGGCCAAAAGAAACCATGGTGCAAAGTCTGTAAGCAAAAGACACACTGGACCACTGATTGCACCATGTCCAAAGACTCTATTCCAGCCCCCACCAATGCCCCTAAGGCACCTGTTCCCCCTAGTGCAGTTACAATTGGTGGTGGGAGTACACAGGCCAAGGGTTTAGTAGGGTTGACCCTGGGTAAAGAGATGAGCTCTGACCTAGTCAGAGAACTCACTCAGGCTGTCCTAGTCTGTGATGGAGGCATGGATGTGACCTCCTCTGTGAGTCCCAGTAATCTGTGCAAGTACAGGCAACAGCCCTTAATAAATGGAAAAGAGGCTTTGGCATTTAGGGACACAGGGGCAAGTGTCACCATGGTGACACAAGACCTTGTGGATCCTGGGCAGATTATACTTGGTGAAATGTACCAAGTGACCAATGCTAGCAATGTCAGAACAGACCATACTCTGGCAGTTGTTAACTTCTCCTGGGGAGGGGTAACTGGCCTTAAGAAGGTTGTGGTGAGTGCAAACCTACCAGTGGAATGCTTGCTTGGCAATGATCTTGAAATTTCAGCTTGGGCAGAAGTGGAGCTCAGGACCCATGCAGAAATGCTGGGGATCCCTGCAGATGTGTTTGCTGTGACCAGGTCACAGGCCAAAATGTCTAACACTGAACAGGCCTTGGATTCTGGAATAATGGACCAAGTGCCCTCCAAGAAGAGGAGTAGTAGGGTAAAGGCAGTGCCTTCCCCCTTGGCTCAGAAGGAAGATCAGTCTCTTCAGGGAGATGATATAAGACCTGAGGAAGGAACTGTCCCAGAGGAGCTTGAGCCTGATCAGGTTGAGTTCTTAGGGACAGGGGGCCCTTCCAGGGCAGTTCTGAGCCAGGAGCAGCAGAGCTGCCCCTCTCTTGAACCCCTCAGACAGCAAGCTGCTGCTGAGGCTGTTGGGAAAGCTAGTGGTCCCCATACAGTGTATTGGGATGATGGACTCTTGTACTCAGAGTGTAGAGACCCCAAGCCTGGTGCCACCAGGAGGTTGGTTATACCTCTGAAGTTCAGGGGCTTCCTATTGACCCTAGCCCATGACATTCCCTTAGCAGGTCACCTGGGCCAGAACAAGACTTGGGACAGAATTGTCCCTCACTTTCACTGGCCCCACATGTCGTAAGACACCAAGGAGTTTTGTCGCTCCTGTGTAACCTGCCAGGCCAGTGGCAAGGCAGGTGGCACTAGAAAGGCCCCCCTGATACCACTACCTGTGGTGGGGGTCCCCTTTGAAAGGGTGGGGATTGACATTGTCGGTCCCATGGATCCCCAAACAGCATCTGGGCACAGGTTTATCCTGGTGGTAGTGGATCATGCCACCAGTTACCCAGAGGCTATTCCCCATAGGACCACTACAGCACCTGTGGTGGCAAGGGCCCTCCTGGGAATTTTCTCAAGAGTGGGCTTCCCTAAGGAGGTTGTATCAGACAGGGGTGCAAACTTTATGTCTGGATACTTGAAGGCAATGTGGAAGGAGTGTGGAGTGATTTACAAGTTCACCACACCCTATCACCCACAGTGCAATGGTTTAGTTGAGAGATTCAACAAAACCTTAAAGGGCATGATTAAAGGGTTCCCAGAAAAGCTCAGGCGAAGATGGGACATACTCTTGCCCTGCCTTTTATTTGCATACAGGGAGGTGCCTCAAAAGGGGGTTGGCTACAGCCCTTTTGAACTTTTGTTTGGTCACCCTGTCAGGGGTCCATTGTGCTTGGTAAAGGAAGGATGGGAGTTACCTCTCAAGCCCCCAAAGCATGACATAGTGGACTATGTACTTGGTCTCCGCTCCAGGAGGCTGAATACATGAAAAAGGCTACTAAAAACCTTGAGGCTAGCCAGGAACTGCAAAAAGCCTGGCATGACCAAAAGGCTGTACTGACTGTTTACCAGCCAGGACAGAAGGTGTGGGTGTTGGAGCCAGTGGCCCCAGCAGCTCTCCAAGACAAATGGAGTGGACCCCATACCATTGTTGAACAGAAGGGTGAGGTTACCTATTTAGTAGACCTAGGAACACCCAGGAGTCCCCACAGGGTTCTCCATGTCAACAGACTGAAACCATATGTGGACAGGGCAGACATGGGCTTGCTCGTAGCTACTGATGAGGGACAGGAGGAAGAGAGTGACCCACTCCTGACCTGCTCTCACAGAACCCTGATGATGGGTCAGTGGATGGTGTAGCCTTGGCAGGCAGCCTCACTGCTCAGCAGCAAACTGATTGTAGACAAGTGCTCAATCAGTACAGACATATGTTCTCTCTGACTCCAAGTCAGACCACCTGGTGCACTCATGAAGTGGACACTGGGGACAGTCTGCCTATTAAAAATAAGATTTATAGGCAACCTGACCATGTCAGGGACAGTATCAGGACAGAAGTCCAGAAAATGTTGGATTTGGGAGTTATTGAACCCTCAGATAGCCCTTGGGCTAGTCCAGTGGTCCTTGTGCCAAAACCTCACACCAGTGGTGGGAAAAGAGAGATGAGGTTTTGTGTGGACTACAGGGGTCTCAATGCAGTCACTAGGACTGATGTCCATCGAATACCTAGGGCAGATGAGCTAAAAGATACTTTGGCCTCAGCCAAGTATCTAAGCACATTTGACCTGACAGCTGGCTACTGGCAGATCAGACTAGCTGATGATGCAAAGCCAAAGACAGCATTCTCAACCCCTAGTGGGCATTATCAATTTGTGGTAATGCCCTTTGGTCTGAAGAATGCACCTGCCACTTTTCAGAGGTTGGTGAATACAGTCCTTACAGGTCTGGAAGGCTATAGTGCAGCATATCTAGATGATATTGCTGTCTTTAGCTCCACCTGTGAGGATCACCTGGTCCACCTGAGAAATGTTTTGCAGGCCCTGCAGAAAGCATTTATTTTATTTTTTATTTATAAAGTTTTATAAAGCGCGAACATGACCAAAATGTTGGTGTCAGAGCGCTGCACAACCTAATAAATAGCATTAAATATACAAGGAGCAAAATATAGACAATACAGCATGAAAAGATAATACAAAGAGACATAGTGAAAACACCAGCAAAGAAATCAAATTGGCATGGATAGTCGCCTCAGATAGGAAGGACATTATTCAGCAGTCTCCATTTTACTTTGTTTTTGAAAAGAACGAATGAAGGGATGGTCCTGATCTCTGGGGAAGAGAGTTCCAAATTCTTGGGGCAATTCCAGAGAAAGATCTCTTATAGGTTTTCTTTTTGTGAAATTTTGGGGGTTTCAGCAGTAGGGAGCATGTACTACGAGAAGCTCTATTCCTTCCGGATAGCACCAGTTTCTGAGCCAGGTAGCGAGGAGTGTTGTGGTGGATGGCTTTGTATGTCATGCATGCTATTTTTAGGTAGATTCTAGATTCATAGGGTAGCCAGTTCAGAGAGTGGAGGGCTGGGGTGATGTGGTCATTTTTCTTTACGCCTGTGATGAGCCGTGCAGCAGCATGGAGGGTAGCCCTCAACGGTGCTAGTTTTATTTTCGGTAGGCCAACAAGGGTAGCATTCCCATAGTCAAGTTTGGAGATCACAAGAGCCTGAACCGCCATCTTGAGATCTGCATTGGGCAGGAAAGGCTTTAGTTTTCTTAAGATGTGGAGATGGAAATTGGCCGCTCTGGTTGTGGAGCTGATGTGATTCATCATGGAGAGGTTGTTGTCTAGCGTTATTCCTAGGGATTTTGCTGAATCAACAATATGTGGGGTACAGTTCAAGGCGGTGAGTAGTGGGAGCCAGACTTTGATGTTAGAGGTGGTGTTGGGAGGCGAGATTAATAGGAATTCAGTTTTGAGGGCGTTAAGTTTGAGGTAGTTAAGTGTTAACCAGTGTTGAGTTTTGTTCAAGATATTATTGAGAGTGCTGATGTCGTTAGGAGAGGTAATCTTCATGTACAATTGCGTATCATCAGCGTACATATGGTAGGAGATGTTGGAGTGTTTGAGGATTTCAGTTAGGGGTTCCATGTAAAGATTAAACAGGGTGGGCGAAAGTGAAGAACCTTGGGGAACGCCGATAGTGACCGGTGTCTGATCGGATAAGTCATGATTGATTAGGACTCGTTGAGATCTGTTTTGTAGGAATGAGCAGAACCATTTTAAGACAGTGCCAGAGAGACCCATCCTAAGTTCTAAGAGGTTCAGGAGGGTTTCATGTTTGACTGTGTCAAACGCTGATGATAGGTCAAGAAGGATTAAAAGACAGGATTCATTATGATCGAGAAAGCGTAAAGCATCGTCGACAATGTGGACCATGGCGGTTTCAGTACTGTGACCTGGTCTGAAACCAGATTGGCAGTGGTCGAGGAGTTGGTGCTGGTCAATGTGATTGCAGAGTTGTTGATGAACACATTTTTCCAGGAGCTTGGCTAAGGTTGGGATGCTCGAAATAGGGGCGAAAATTGTTGGGATCAGAGAGGTTCGCGTCTGGCTTTTTTAGTATAGGTGTGACTTGTCCACTTTTTAGACATTCCGGCATGGTGCCTTGCGTAAGAGAGGCGTTGATAATTCTGGTCCATAGGGGTATCAGGAGGTGTGAAGTTCCCTTGAGGAATTTGGGGGAGAGGGTCATTAAAGTGGTTGGAAAGTTTAGTGGAAGACAGTAGTTTTGAGATGTCAGTGTCCTCAAATGTCTGAAAGATGGACCACGAGGCATTGTTTTTAGGTTTAAAGAGAAGGTGGCTAGGACAAATTTCCTGCGAGGTGGAGGTGCATTGTGACTGGGTTTCAGGCGGTAAACAATTCACAGCAATGCGGAGCTCATTGTCAATTGACTTAGTTTTATCAGAAAAAAGGAGGAAAATGATTGACAATTAGGTAGGGTTGTAGTGTCAGATGTGGAGGATTTACGCTTTCCATTAGTTTGTTGTTTCACTAGTTCAAAGAGTTTTTTGGACGGTTGAAGGCTGTGTCCAGTTGCTGACGGAAAAATGATGATTTGGCACTTCTGATGCACTTATTGTAGTTCCTTCTTTTTTACGCAACAGTTTAAGGTTTGAAAGAGATGGGGTCTGTCTCCACACTCTTTCTGCAAGTCTAAGAGCACGGCATTCCTCATTAAGGCTACAGTTGAACCAGGTATTGGTTTTACTTATCGGGACTCTCTTTAGTTGTTTGGGGGCAATGGAGTCCATGATGTTAGACATAGAGCTAAGGTAGTGCTTAGTGAGGTCTTGAGCATCAACCATATCAGTGGGAGGAGACAGGAGGTTAAGGCTGGTGGCAGATATCATGTCTGGATTGAGATTGAGGGTGTTTCTGATCCAATGTTTAGCTTTCACAGGCTGGCCTTTGTGGATGGTTGCCTTTACAACAATGGAGAAGGTGATGCAGTGATGATCGGTCCAGTCGCAGGGTGAAATAGAATCCAATAGTATGGTATTTTCCTTGGCTATGATTAAGTCTAAGATGGCCCCTTTTATATGAGTAGGACGATTACAGACTTGGGTCAGGTTGAGGTCCTGGAGGAAAGCCTTAAAGCAATTCACTAGTGGATCCTTAGTGTCATTCCAGTGAATGTTGAAGTCACCTAGGAAAATCTGGTTGTTGTATGGGGTAAGGTTGGTGGAGATGATCTCCATGATTTGTTCAATGAAGGTAAGATTATCACCTGGGGGATGGTAGAAAGTGTTCAGAGTGCAGGTGGAGTTGTCTTTGGTAGAGATATTGATCATCATATATTCACAGCCAGATGTTGGAGAGGAAAGTGATTGTTTGACAGAGAGGTTTGATCGATAAATACAAGCAATACCGCCCCCAAGACGGATAGCGCGATCTTGACGGATGATAGAGTAACTGGGTGGAACCAGGATGTCTAGTATAGTAGAAGAGGAATCATTTAGCCAAGTTTCAGTGAGAATTAGTAGATCCAGGTCCAAGTTGAGTAATAAGTCCTGTATGTCGGCCGCGTGTTTCACTGCTGATCTGCAGTTGAGTAGTGAGCATTTTAGGTTGGTTTTGGTAATGGTAGTGGAAGAGTGTGAGATGGGAACAAGTTTGAGGTTAGATTTATTGATGAGTCTGGGTTTGGTATATGGTAACCTTTGCGGTTGGGTGATAATAGTTTGAATCCTAACTGGAGGTGGGACTTGGTGGGTGGGATCATAAAGTAAGAGAAGGGAAATTATATCTGTGGTCGAAAGGTATTCCGACAAGCCTGTTGGGTCGGGTGGAGTGGTCTAGATTAGGTTTGCATCTCCATCTAGGTTGAGATCTGGAGTATGCACCATTAACTGTGGGAGGGCGAGTGGGAGAGGGAAGATTACAGTGCTGGTGGTAGATCGAAAGGTTTGACATATTGAGTTCTGGATTAGAGGTGATGCGTAGAAGACTAAGGATATCAGCCCACAACAACTGTATATCAGATTGTATAGTATCCAGCGTAGAATAGAGTAATGGGGTATTATTGTGGGTGGTGTATGGGCAGAGAAGTGATGGGGGAGGGGAGTTATCTAAAATATTGTATGTGACGGAGGGGTTCTTTGGTTTGGAGCAATAGTTAGTAGTCTTAGAAGTATCCCTACCTAAGGTGATGGGATTATGGTCAGACACCGTAATGTGATGAGTGAGGGGACGCGAAGAGGAGAGGTCGTGGAGACAAGAGGTGGAGAGAATGTTGAGAGGCTGCTGTTCAGAAGTATTGATGTCAGAGAAGGAGCATGTAAAAGCTGAGGAAGTAGGAGACATATGGTTTGTGGAAGCCCCTGCATGTGTAGTGATAGTGGTTCGCTGACTGGGGGAGCTGTGTATCCCAAGCTGAGAGGGAGCCGTGTTGTGAATTATTTCGTTATTAGGTTGGATATGAGGGTTGACTAGGTGAGTGTTGGAGGAATGGTCGGCGCCAATCCGAGTGGGGGTACTGTTCTGAGATGATGAGATATCAGGTATGGTAGTGTGGGCAACAGTCCGGGGTGAGCAGTAGGAGGACGAGTGGATAGGAATGGATGGGCAGTGTATGTTATTGGGAGGGGGCCACAACGTGCCAGATAGGGCAGAGTCAGGTTGTGTACCTGTGCCACCTTGTGGGTGGAGGCCAGGTTCAACCATTGCAGAGCAAGATCCAGACCATCATAGACTGGACTGCTCCAACTACCCAGACTCAGGTGAGAGCCTTTTAGGCCTGACTGGGTACTATAGGAGATCTGTCAAGGGGTATGGATCAATAGTGACACCCCTGAATGACTTAACTTCCAAGAAAATGCCCATAAAGGTTCAGTGGACAGTTAGCTGTCAAAAGGCATTTGATGACCTGAAGCAGGCCATGTGCACTGCTCCCATTCTACAGAGTCCTGATTACTCCAAGAAGTTCATTGTCCAAACAGATGCATCTGAATTGGGGGTAGGGGCTGTACTGTCACAATTGAATGATGAAGGTCAGGATCAGCCAGTAGCTTTTATTAGCAGAAGGCTGACCCCTAGAGAGAAACGTTGGTCAGCCATAGAGAGGGAGGCCTTTGCTGTGGTTTGGGCTCTGAAGAAGTTGAGGCCATACTTGTTTGGTACTCACTTCCTTGTTCAAACAGACCACAAGCCCCTCCTATGGCTAAAACAAATGAAGGGTGAAAACCCCAAACTGCTTAGGTGGTCCATTTCCCTGCAGGGGATGGACTTTACAGTGGAATATAGACCTGGGAGTAACCATGCCAATGCAGATGGACTCTCTAGGTACTTCCACTTAGAACATGAAGACTCAACTCGGCAAGGTTAGTTTAATGTCCCTACGTTTGGGGGGGGGGGTTGTGTAGGAGAGTAGGATCTGCTTCACATGGGTACCCCCACTTTTTGCTGATGCTTCACTGTTTTTCGACTTTAGTCTGGCTGGGGCCCTGCTAATCAGACCCCAGCCTAGCTGCTTCCTCTCTAAAATGGTTTCCATGTGCCTTAGGCACACCTCTGATTGGAATCTGAGTGCCCTTATAAGTCCCTAGTATATGGTATACTATGTACCCAGGGCATAGGTACCTCAGAGGCCTGCCAGGGGCTGAAGCATGTATTATGCCACCCCTGGAAGGCCAGCCAAAGGACACCACAGGTCTGCTACCGCAGCCTGGGTAAGGTGGTGCATGCACCCTTACTGTGATATAGGTTACCTATATCACTGCATATGCACACATATAAACCTATAAGTCACTCCTATGGCAGGCCTTATCAATCCTGAAGGCAGAGTGCTTGGTTCTTATGTGAGAGGGTGCCCCTGCATGAGCAGAGCCCCTCTGGGGCGGTCGGAGACCCTTCTCTGATGCTGTTTGTAGTGCAGCCTGACCATATACTCTTAAGTGCATTATATCCTCGCGGTAGAATGCTAACTTTGGACTGGCTGCACCAAAACATGTCGTGTTTGGTGTCAAACATCTTGGAATACTACCCCCACGCCAGTTCTGGCGGCGGGGTAGCATTCCACCCTTCTAGAGGGAGAGACATGTACACACCGGCCTGCCCGGTAACTTCTTTCCAGAGCCCTGGCATCACAAAATGGATGCCGCTGCCACAGACACGGGTCTGGCCTCCTGCTGCTGACTGAAACTCCGGCAGGGGAGGCCTGGACAATAGGTTTCCTGTCCAAGGGAGGTGTAACCACCTCCCCAGACAGGATGATGTGTATTGGGGCTGGGCGGGAGCACTCTCTGGTGCTTTGAAGTCCTGCACTGGGGGCACATTTGGTGTCCCTGTGCATACCCCAGTTCAAACCGGCTCAGGGGCTTCCAGCCCCTGCTCTGGCGTGAAACTGGACAAAGGGAAAGGGGTGTAACCACCCCTCTGCCCTGACCCTCCCATAGGTGGGTCCCCAGAGTATGTCCAACCCCCTAACTTGGTATAAGTATGGGACCCCAGTCCTTAGGACTTTAGATTTACCTGGACGAAACTCTGATACAGAATCCTGGACCTTCGACGCTCTACTTTAAGATTAGAGGACTGAAGAATCTCCCTTGGGGTCAAGGAGTGGCTCCCCTGCTTGGCAGGCACCTAAGAAGCAATTGTCCAGTCTCCATCGCTGAAGCTCCCGCCAGACGCCGAAGTCTTTGCAACACCAGAGGTGGATTTACAGACTTCGCCGAGGCTGCCCTGAGTCCCCAGCAAAGCTGAGGCCCATATCTGTCGTGGGTAACATGGAACCGTGACCCCTGGACACCGAGCACATTTGCAAGTGCATCCTCTTTCTGGTCTTCCACGAAGTTGTGCTTTGGGCTCCCAGTAGCCCCCGCCTCCATCACCAACTGCACCGAAGATCACTGGCCTCCACTCCACGAGTGTCCTGGGAGCCAGCTCTAAGTGCGTCCACTCGAGGCTCCTTCGCGGTCGCTAGTCCGTTGGCTAGAGGGCCCTCCCGAAGGCAACTCTTCTTCTGCTTGGGCTTCCCTGGTTGCTCCAGGCGTGCCCTGACTTACCCTTGCTGGGTGAGTCCCTCAGACCTTGCTGGTCTGCACCACCATCCTTATTCTATTTCCACGAGACTTGCCGTTGCAAAGGCTTGTTGGGTCCAATCCGGTCGCCAACACCCCTGCAATCGACAGACATCGTGGGATAGCTCGAATCCAGCTCCTGGTCATCGTCGACACCTCCTGGACCTCATGGCTGAAGAGTCAAGACAACCGTCAACCTACCTGAAGCACCCGACATCGGTGGGCATCCGCTCCTCGCCTTCCTGGTCACTGGCTAGTGACCCAGACTCTGTCCCCTCTGCTTTCAGGTTCTTCAGATCTTCAATCCACCTTTGAATCCACCCGAACACTTTCGACTTGGCCGCTAGCAGCACTTTGCAGCAGATCGCCATTGAAAACGACGACGAAACCCGACCCCGAAAGACACCTATGCACCCGGCTTCCCTGGGTGAGGTAACTCGAGTACTCCGGAGCTCCCGTGGGTATAGACTCTAGAACAACCTAGTTCTAAAGGGGTTTGCTCCAAGTCCTCCTCTAAGTGTCCCTTTCCTTTAAAACTCCAACCGCGACATTCCCCATAGAAGTTAACGGCGATTCGCGGCTGTGTTTACACACTGCACGCGTCCCCCGTGGGTCCCCTGTGTCACTACCTTGGGTGGTTCCTTGTGGTCCAAGCACTTCTACAGGCTCTAGGCCTAGTGTCTAGCTCAGTCGTGGTTCTTATACCACTTTATTGGTATATGGTTTGGTACGCCCCTAGGGCCCAAACGTGTATTTGTGCTATTACTGTGTTTAACTTGCTTATAACTTATGTACTTCGAACTCTAGCCTCATAAAGAGACTAGAGGGGTGTGTTTAGCAATAAATACATATATTTTGAATATATACCTGGTGTGGTCCTCTTTCATTTGGTCACTCAAGAGATTATAGACTGGTAAAACAAGCTGCTTTACATTCCTTCAAGACTTAGCCTGAAGGCTGCTCTCCATAGCTACCACTAGGATAGCTTTCAATAAAGGTTGTCTTTAACCTATCTCCAATAAGGGGTTGTTTGGACTGGTGCAAGGTGCCCACTATAATTAGTGGACAGCATATGCCAGGCCAACTTCTCACAGAGCAGAGCAAACTTAATTGAATGTAGAGAAATATCCATGAGTCCATTAGATACATAAAATGAAGGGCCAATAGTAATGTACTTATATTTACTTTTCACGCTCCTTGGTGAAATAGGGCTTTTGCTGATTTGATTATTGCCATAAAGTCAATATCATCTCTTCCATGCACCAGCATCAACATTTGAGCCATATTTATGGCCACATCACACAGTGCATTTCTGCCTCTGTCCCTGCGCTGGTGCCATTTCGGGCACCAAATGGCAGCGCTGGCACCCTTGCACTATGATTCAAGGGTTCCTGCATTGTAAGAAGGATTATTTTGGTGCAGGAAGGGGCATTTCTCTCTTCCTATGTGTGCTGCAGGATGCAGCACACATAGAAGGAGCTCAAAAGGAGAAGAAATAAAGATATTCCTCTTCGTTATGCCTCACCTGGGAAGGTATAGCATTTGGGGCATTCCCAGGTAGACCACTTCTGATGAATCTGGAATGCGTCCAATCCAAGGATGTTTCTTAGGAGCACCTATGCAACACCCATGGAATGCATCCCTGGGGCGGAGTAAAGCAATGCAGCGATTTGCACTGCGTTACTTTTCTCCAGATTTCTGAAGCCACCCCATCTCATTTAGTGGTGCAAGAGCGACACAACATCACTTATAACTATGCCCCTCGATCTTCAGTAAGGTGCTTTTTGTACTGTGTGCCAGGATGTGGCATCCACTTGATGTCATGTGGTCATGTGTGGCCGGGCCTAAGATAAATAAGCGCAAAGGGAGAGGCCCCCTACAATTCAGATGAGATTCCTTAAAGTAGGGAAAAAGTAATCAATGTACAGATTTAAGGCAACCTTTCAATAAGCAATAAATAATTACTAATAAATGCACAATATAGATCAGAAAGAACCAAAGACCACAAATTATTTATCAAAAATACAAAAATGGGCATTTATTAAGTATTTTAACAATTGAGAACATTATAATAATCATACACTCCCTTTCGTATCTGTCATACAAACTCACATGCACACTGAAACATTGATAGAATGGTAACATTTTGTTCAACAGTGGTAAATTGACAATATATAAAGCAGATTCAGTTGAGAACTGAGTGGCACAAATTCAAATGACTGGTGGTATTCTACGCGCGTTTCGGCACTGCAGAGGGGCCTTCGTCAGGAAGAGGGCCACAGTAGAGAACAGTTGATGAATCTGTTGTCGAATGGTATTGGGGGGACCGCTCGTTTTAGACAGTCACTGGAGACAAAGCAGTTCTTGAAGTATGTTCTCAATAGCCACGGGCCAGATATGCTGTCAATATATCGTGTGTATGACTGATGTATAGAAATCCTCCAATGTTTCATACAGGTCTGCTGTATGTCCCAATGGCAATACAGATAAGAATTTAGGCATTAATGAATAGAGAACGGGATAGCGCAGCGGTGTCCATAATTGACTGATATTATCTTCTTAATTTTACAAGTTCCGATGTGATACAGTGCAGTTGGGTCAATGAAATGCTGTTATGAGCATTCGAAGATTATTTTAGCTCAGATGGGAGTCTCCGGATATGGTGTTCCTTCTTTCACTTAATCGCCGGGCCTAAGATGAAGCCATTTTAGGAGTTCACGTCTAGGGTCGTATCGCATGAAGTGAGCACTGCAAGTGCTAATTTAAGGCAGAGTTTTTGGCTGATTGTTGTCCTAAATGGTGTGTGGCAGCACTATTTTAGCACCTTAGTGCTATAAAAGAATAAGTGCTGAGACCCATTTTTTTTTAAAGAAGAATGCCAGCACTGCAGTTGAATGTTGGGTTGCTGAAAATCAAGGCTGTCTCGTCTTTTTTTCTCTTTAGCCCTCTTTCATTCACCTTGCTCTTCTTGCCACTCTGTCATGACCCAATAGGTTCCTTTTCATCACTGCTTCCTCACTTTGCCACTGTTTCTCTGACTTTCACCTTAGTGCCTTTTTCCTGTATTGGGTCAAACTCATGATTAAAAATAAACATTAGCCCAAAAAAGACACTGTTGTTGGGCCCCACCTGTGACCACCTGTTCGAATTAAGCGCAGTACAAGGAAGTGCTCCCTTTAAATAGAAACGTAACAGAATTTGTTTAGCAGCAAAACATTCAGAACAGAACTCTATACATCAACTAAGGTATAATAACTTGGGATGGGTGGTAAACTTCACGTCTCAGGTGGAGTTGGCTGAGTTTTGCCCCCTCCGCACTCTGCTTGGAGAGTGGAGTTTGGGAAAGGGTTACCGGCGCCCACCCCAAATAAAAAGATGTTGCACATCACCACACTCTGTCAACAGCTGGGTTCAGGTAGACTACCCATTGCAGAGTATATTAGATGTTTACTAGGTGAACACATGTACCCATACTGCTGAGGTATGGCTTGAGCCTTGAGATAGACTGAGCACACCAGGTGATCCAGCGCAATATTAGCCAACAGCATTCATACACCATATACTCACTTGGGCCCATACATTCACACTACACTAATACTTACGCTGGGTGTCAGATGTACTCTTTTATCAAAGTCCCTGCTACCAATTACCTTCTGATTGAAGAGTAATAACTTACCAATGGATCCTTTGCTAATTGGGAAGTTTAAAATGAGTGACATTCATTATAGTACATAATCCTGAAATAACCACTGAGTCAGGAAGTTTTGAAATGTTTATCTAAAGTTTTAGCAGAGTAAAATACAGAAAACACGGTACTTGATTGAAATACCCAAGAAAAAGCATAGAAATGATTTTGCTAATAAATGACGGTGTTTAAGGAAGAGGAGAAGATAGAGACAGCAGCGCAACTAAAGGTTGCAGTATAATTACCTAAAATGCGAGAACCAAGCCCCTTAGCCAAGGAGTTGGAAAAGATAGGACCCAGGAAGGATGAAGAGCAAAGACTTCTTCCAGGATCAGGACAGGACCGGTGACCTCTCTACAACGACGCCTGCGCCGTTCCCCTCTCTGATACTCGACTTCTCTCGATTCTCCCGTCTAATGGACTCCGCCGCCCCCTCCTCAGGACCTCTTCCGGACAGGAATTCAGTCAGCAACTGATCAGCTGGGCAGTCTGGAGTTGAGAGCGCTCTGGCAGTATGGACGCCTGTTCTTCGTGAACGCATGCTCTTCTGGAAACCTGCTCTGACTAATTTACTAATGCTATATTCTATTATACCCTTCTACGCCCATGTACCTCCCCTTAATGTTGCTAAAATATGGGACCACTACTTCTGATTGGACAGGGACAGGGGGTGGATTCTCGCACCATATCGTTTTGGCCTAAATTGTAAAGCTTATTGTCTTTACGTTCCCTCCCCTTCAAATTTATACATTCGCTTTATTTCCCACCCGTCTCATGACAAATGTTATATATTTTACAGGAGAAAAGTAACAATTTGTTCCGCCGGAAACATTGGGTACATCATCTTCGGCCAATAGGTCGTGGCCTTGGGAGACGTCCAAGTTGACTTCACTTGGCAGGCATACAGGACACATGCGCAGAACCCTCTGTCTCTTGAGTTTCAAGACACCAACCCAGGCCCAAGTTTACGAATTACTAAAAGTGCAAGAAGAAAATATTAAAATCACAAATAAAAAGTTTCACTGTATACCCACTTTCCCTAACTCTATTCCCATTTAATCATAATACTATCCTGCATTAGTAGCGTTAAGAAAACAACAATTTAATAATGACATGAGAGCAAGCTTAAGCATGTGAAAACATTTAGCGGCCATTTTAATACACACTGCGCAGAAGCAGAAGTTTCCCACCAAGCAAAGAAAGACGTCACACCATGTGATCAGGTTGTGACATGCGCAATAAAGTCCCGCGCTTTTAACGGCCATCTTGGTTTATGGACAAGCGTTATTCATTAGTAAAACACATAGGCAAGCGTCTATCCCTTTTGTGTTTGTGAATGCAAGGATTAGTATTGACAGTACAAATTTAATATATTAATACTATGAGGAAGATTGCATACAAGCAAGTTTCAATTTTGAAACCTTGCTCCATCAATCCCCTCTCTGATGGCGTTTCTGAGCCATCAAAATACTACCCTCAATCAGATGCCAACTTCTAGCAATTCGTTTCATTCTCAATTTTACTTTTTCTATTCTTACAGTCTCCTTTTAATTTCTTGTATAAATCACTTCTCCATTCTTCTAGTTCGATTTCATCTAGTTTTCTCTTCTTTCCTTTTCCTGTCACTTTATATGTCCCATTCTTTCTACAGCATTTGCACCATATTGTTATTGCTAAAATTATTATTGCTATCCCTGCTAAGGGTACTAATATTTGACCTATAAGTCCTTTCCCTATATTAGCAAACCAGGTTCCAATTGACGAGATACTATTTGTCAATCTTTCCCATACACTATCAACTTCCAGTGGTTTTAGTTCTTTCTCAAGTTTAGTTATGTTCTGAATATACGTTCCAATTTCTGCACTCTTATCAGGAATGTAAGTGCAACAATGTTTCGTCTTCAATAATTTACAGACTCCTCCCTCTTTTGCCAATAGAATGTCAAGAGCAAGTCGATTTTGCATCACCATAGATCTAATCGCAACCATTTCTGTATTAATCATTAGAAAACCTCCAGCAGTATCCGTTGATAAACGATCAACCACTGTAGACAATTTGCATATTTTCCTTGAGTTCAGAATTATTCCCACTGAAGGTATCAATGCACCAAATATATCACCTACAATTTCTGAAAAACTAGCTCTTTTTCTACGTACTAACTCATTATTGTTTTCATTGCTTCCAGTGTTTCTTTTTACGTGGTATATCTTTGGAAAAACTATTCCAAAATAACAACTTCCCTACCACCTTGCAGGAAGCCTAAAGTAAGCCTTATTCCCACATACATAATAGATTCCAGGAAAAACTGAATCTGTTCCTCCTTTG
Source organism: Calotriton arnoldi (assembly GCA_963921515.1). Classification (NCBI taxonomy): domain Eukaryota; kingdom Metazoa; phylum Chordata; class Amphibia; order Caudata; family Salamandridae; genus Calotriton; species Calotriton arnoldi. The sequence continues at coordinate 1,732,670 of CAWUFW010002526.1, forward strand.
AGTTCCCAACCTCCAATAATTAGAAAATTATGTTCACATTCACTGGTACCGATGAAAACATTGTTATAATCAGTCTTTAACCTATGAAGACAAATTTTCCCTTTCTTTACGAAATCCAGAGCCATTGCAGCTTGAGCTTTACCAGGTGTATAACTCCCTTCCTTCTCCACCCAAGGTGGCAACTGAGCCTTATGCTCTGAAGCTTTCTTTTGAAAATCATGTCTTCTATCTTCTACTAAATTCAAAAATATATTTTCTTCTTCTAGTAAAGAACATGTTAGATTGTGTCTATGTGCATGTGTTATGTCTATCGAGTTCATTGTTAAGAAAAACTCTCCCATAAACTGTGCGTCTTGACTAGTAAACACTGGGTTCATACTCTTGCGAATCGGAACCTCTGAAAATATCACATCTAAGTTTGAATAATAATACTGTAGCCTACCTGTTCTATAAAATAAACTTGTTAATACACTACATGAGATGCCATATGTCAGTGGTAAATGATGGTATGTTAATCCTTCTGCTACTGATTCGGGTAACTTCATACAGACATAACAATTACTAACTTCCATTGTCTCTACATACTGAAACAATAACTTTGTGAAAACATTTAAACTAGTGTCGTCATCAGCTATTTCATGATGAATTCTACTCTATTGCCCTTCATGTTTGCTATCCTCCCTTTAGTTTCATTATTTATTTTCTTATCTATTATCATAAGGTAAGGAATTGCTACAATCAGGACTAACCATACTATAAGCACCAATACTAGACTACATATGCAGATTGCACAGCATCTCCTACAACAATTTCGTTTTGGTCTCCCAGTAACTCTATCATCAGGCATTTTTCGACAAGGAAGATTGCTCTTCTTATCTTTTCTTCTTTTCTTTAGATGATTCTTTTGTTTAGTCAGGGTGGTCTTGTTTCTTCTTCGTATGTTAGTTCTGCACTTGTTCCTTCGCCATCACTGTCACTTGACTCTGAGCTTTCAAAATCTTCAAGAATGATATAAGTCCAGTTGGGACCCTTGAATTTGTTATTCACAAGTCTCAGTCTTTTACTTTTTCTTTTTCCTGACTTTTTCTCTTGTTCAGTTTGACTTGTCACTTCAGGTACTTGTTCTGGATCTTCACTTCTGGTTGTTATGTGGTATTTTACTCTTTTAATGACATTTGGCCAATGATCTCCTTTTCTTGTTTTCTTTGTTGGCACTGTTTCTTTGTTTACGTCTTCAGAGATCTCGTTATTTTCACTACTCAATACTGTTTTGTTTTCTTTGATTACTGCTTCTTTTGTTTGTTCTTTTTCAGGTCTGATTGGTTTCTCTTCAGTAGCTCCACAATGACTTTCAAGAGGTTGGCTTTGTTCCTTTTTTATTTCTTTATGTTCATTTGTATTAACACCTTTTTCTTTAGTGAATTCTTCTTGATCTAACTGCTTCTGATCAGGGCTTATTGCACTGTGAACTTCTGCAGCCTGACCTGATTCTTCTAAACCTGTCTTTCCCTGTGTAAAGTCAATTAAATCTTCACTGTTTTTAGTCCAATTTTCTTTCCCTATCTGATTTAGTTCAGGATCTTTTACTATCTTTTCTTCTTGATCCTGAACTTCTTCTTCTTCACCTATCTGATCTTCTTCAATTTCTTCCAATTTTGTTTGATTTCTCGTTCTGTAATATACTTCAGGAACTTCTACCACTGGTATCCAATCCTGACTTGTGCTCGGTTGTTCTCCGTCAGCTTCTCTCGAACCTCTAGCCTGAGATTCCTCAGCTGGGCAACCTTCAGCTTCTTCAGTGATTGGCGTTGTGTGTGGATTCTCTTCTTCAGGTTCTGGTACTCTCTTTGTGTGGCTTACATGAATCCAATTAGGAAATCTTGCACACTTCACTGCTGTATTTGTGGTCAATATGACTTGACAAGGTCTGCTCCACCTGGGTGATAGACACGTTTCTCTGGTGTGATTCTTCACTACCACCCAATCACCAGGATTCAGATCATTGTTCTAGTTCAGGCTGCCTGGAAACTGCGTCTTCTCCAACCTGATGAGAGACAGAACGCACTAGGTCAGCCAATCCTTTGCAATAATCCAGAACCATATCATCAGATATATTTACTAATTTATTTGTGGGAACATGTGTTTGTCTCATTGCTCTTCCCATCATTATTTCGTGGGGGCTCAATCCTGTCGTTCTGTCAGGTATACTTCTGAGTCCCATCAAGACAAGTGGCAATGCGTCTGGCCACTCTAATGATGTTGATGCACACATTTATCCCAATCTTGACTTTATAGTGCCATTTAATTGTTCAACCACTCCAGAAGCCTCTGGGCGATATGCACAGTGCAATTTCTGCTTGATTTGAAATGCTTCACAGATTATCTGGATCACTTCGATATTAAAGTGTTTTCCTCTATCTGATTCCAAAGATACGGGGAAACCAAACCTAGGTATGAGCTCACGTAACAACAGTTTTGCAACTGTAATACTGTCATTTCTCCTAGTAGGGTAAGCCTCCACCCACTTTGAAAACAGACACACTATGACTAGTACATATGTTAGTCCTCTGCATGGTGGTAACTGTATGAAGTCGAACTGGAGTCTTATAAATGGGCCCTCTGCCTTTCCAATTTTCCCAAACCCAATTATCATTTTCCTGCCGGGATTATGCATTTGGCAAGTTAGACATCTCTGGCAAAGACTCTCTGCAACAGCCCTGAATTTGGGATTGTACCAATTTTGTCTGAACAGCCTAATCATTGCATCTCTCCCTATGTGTGTGTCTCCATGATGCATTCTAGCCATTTGTGAGAGTAAACAGTCTGGCATGACTGGTCTGCCATCTGCACTGATCCACACTTCATCTTCTCCTCTTTGGGATCAACCCACTTTGATCCACAAATTCTTCTCACTTTCATCAACCTCAACTTGCAATTTCTTCACCTCATTCCAAGTTTCAGGTGGCATATACAGCATTAGTTGGCAGCTGATTCCCATTCTTTCCACCCTCTTATTGACTGACGTTCTGGTTTTGGCACAATGTTGAGCCACCAAGTCTGCATATCTATTGCCAACTACCACCCAGTCATCTCCTGACTGGTGTGCGGCACATTTCACCACAGCCAATTCTTTTGGTGATTGTATTGCTTCTAGCAATTCCCTTACAAATTGTCCATTTTTAATGGGGGATCCTGAAGAAGTCATGAAATCCCTCTGCATCCACAGTTGGCCAAAATCGTGCACAACCCCGTAACCATATTGACTATCAGTAAATATGGTCACTCTCTGATTCCTCCCAATTTTGCAAGCTTTTATCAAAGCAATCAATTCAGCTACTTGTGCAGATTTGACTCCTGGTAAATAGGATGCTTCAACTATTCCAGTTAATTCACATACCGCATAGGCAGCAGTTAGTTTGCCGTCTTCATGTCTTTGACATGAACCATCAACAAATAGCTCCCTGTCTGGCTTTTTAAGAGGCTGTTCCTCTATGTCTGGGCGTGGTTTTGTACATAATTCTGTAATTTGTACACAATTATGTTCATCTTCTTCGTCATCTTTATTTGTTTCATGATATGAGTCCGGCAATAAAGTTGCTGGATTTATTATTGTACACCTTACCATGGTCACATTTTCAGCACCCATTATTATCCTTTCATATTTAGTCAGCCGACTAGGAGTAAGATGCTGAGTTCGGGTTCTTGTCAACAGAATGACAACTGCATGTGGAACATACACTTTTACAGGATGTCCCATCACTATTGACTCGCTTTGTTCAATGCTCAAACAAGTTGCTGCTACTGCTTTTAAGCATCCTGGCAACGCGGCTGCTACTGGATCCAATGTAGCAGAAACATATGCTATAGGACGTCTGTCTAGTCCATGTCTCTGAGTTAGGACAGAAAGTGCACAATTTTCTCTTTCTTGACAGAATAATGCGAATTCTCTTTTATAATCAGGCATGCCTAAGGCAGGTGCTGAACAAAGTGCGTTTCTCAATTTTACAAAAGCTTCTACACTTTCATCCTCCCATTCAACAGGGTCCTTTGCTTTCTTTTTCGTCATGTTAATTAAGGGTTTAGCCAACATGGAAACATTTGGTATCCATTGTCGACAGTATCCTACTATTCCTAGGAACATTCTCACTTGTCTTTGAGTTACAGGCATTTGCATTCTCTTTATTAATTCTACTCTTTCAGAGGTTACTCTTCTTTTTCCCCTCTCAATTTGGTGTCCCAGATATTTAACAGCTGTCCTGTAAAACTGTAACTTTTCAGGTGAGACTTTATGCCCTTCTTCAGCCAAGAGATTTAATAATGCTATGGAATCAACAACACAGTCTTCTCTGGTGGTCGACGCTACTAATAAGTCGTCGATATATTGAACTAAAACTGAGCTTCCTGGCATCACTAGTTTTTCAAGGCACTTTTTCAGTATCTGGTTGAAGATGGAAGGACTTTCTGAGTACCCCTGAGGAACCCGATTCCACACATAGACTTTGTTCTCAAATTTAAATGAGAAAAGATACTGGCTGTCTGGATGCAATGGTATTGAAAAGAATGCTTGACACAAGTCAATTACTGTGAACCATCCTGCATTCCAAGGGATCTGGTATAGAATTACTGCAGGATGTGGTACTATGGGACAACATGGTTCCACAATCTTGTTTATTTTACGCAGGTCCTGAACAATCCTATATTTTCCACTAGGTTTCTTTAGTCCCATGATTGGTGAATTACATGGGCTACTCATCACTTCTTTTAGAATGTTTTGTTTTACCATTCGATTGATTTCTTCAATGACTCCTGCTTTTACTTCTGCACTCATTTTGTATTGTTTAGTATTTGGGAAAATCGCACCTTCTTTTACTGTAATTTGAACTGGATCTATTTTTGCCATAAGTCCTACTTCTTTTCCGGTGAAATCCCATACTATCGAGTTTACTGTACCTTTTAATTCTTCTGGCAACTCATCTTTTGTTATCAGCGAAAACATTTCATCTATTTCTGTACCTTGTTTTGCAACCATCATTTTATAAACATGGTCCTCATCTGGTGTCTGGACTGCCACACCATCCAGCGTGCAGAAAATTGTACAGTTCATTTTGCACAATAAATCCCTACCTAATAAATTTACTGGGCTAGAATCGCACACTACAAATTGGTGCATTTCTCTGAAGTTTCCAATTTTAACTTCCATTGGTTCTGTAAGAGGTGTTCTAATTCTTTGATTAGCTACCCCTACTACTTGGATATCTTCACCAGAGAGAGGAAGGTCTGGGATGTCTGCTGATCTCACAGTAGACCTGGTAGCACCAGTGTCCAAAAGGAAAGTAATATCATTACCTTTCACATTTCCTTCAACATATGGACCAGACTGATCTACCTGTAAGGATGCGCCAAGTATTCACTCCTTCTTCCCCTCTCCTAGGCACCGTCATGAGTCGAATTTACAATAATTTTCCTGCAAAAGAAATTGTGATGTCATATAATCATTCTTACCACTCCCTCCTGGGTATCCAATGTCTGTACCATGTTTTGCTCTGCTTACATTACCCTGAACAGGTGGAGGTGGTAATTGACTCTGGGGATTTACACCCTGTTGTGAGTCAATCTGCGTCTGTGGATTTAAGTTTTGATATGGGCCATTATTATTCCGAATCTTTTTACATTCATCCTTCCAATTCCCCAATTTTCCGCATCCATGACAAGGAAATTTCTTATTAGCTTCTTCTCTACTCATTCGTCCTCTACATTTTCCACCATTTCCTGTATCACCACTTGTTCCAGAATCTTTTCCTGGATTTTCACTCGGATTTTCCAAATTAATTCCCTGCTTCTCTGCCATTTTCACCTGAGCCCACATCACTTTTTCCTGCAATTTCTTGTGTCTATCCTCAATATCGTCTCCACAATATTTTGCATACTTCAGAATTTCATCTATGGGCTTTCCCTGCCAACACAGCATGTGTTGTTTAATCATCTGGCAAATCTCTGGCTTCAGACCGTAAACAAACCTATACACAAACTGACTCATGTTCTTGTCTCCAATGTCCTCAAATCCACTATACTGTTTAAACACCTGCAAAAAACGCTCATAATAGGAATGTACTGTTTCACTGGCTTCTTGGGTTGTTCGATCTATTTTCACCCAATCTGTTTCTTTCGGGGTATTTTCCCTTTTAGGTATGTTATCACCTGCTGATACTTTTTCATCACATCATTTGACGGGGCACCTGTTTTCGGATCTCTAGGATATTCATCACTAGGCCAATCGACTGTGATCTTACAATCTGTCCATAAATCGGCAGGTACCACTATGTCAAACAAACCATCCAAATCCTTCAACAATACTTTTGACACCTTCACAAACCTTTCAACCTGTTTGTACCATTCAATTGGTTTTTCTCTCAATTTTGGAAAGTCATTCGTAAATGATAAAATATCCTGTCTGCTCCATGGGACATGTACATATCCTCCTCCCACAACTTCTCGCATCGGATACATCTGGTCTGCTTTTCCTGCTTCCTTCATCACATATTCTGATGCTGTTCTACTTGTTCGTGCTTCTTCCTTTTTCTTGGCCCACCTAGATCTCCATTTATCTAGATCTCCCCATTTTTGTAAAACTAACATTAATTCTCTTATTTGTAGTCTTCTTCCATATGCATTCATATTTTCTAAATCTTTGTCTGCAAATTCTGCTCTATATGGTTTCTGTAGTACTTTTGATCTCCCTATTTCGATTCCCATCTGTAGTGCTAAATTGGACAATTTTTCATGGAATATCCATATTGACTATCAGTAAATATGGTCACTCTCTGATTCCTCCCAATTTTGCAAGCTTTTATCAAAGCAATCAATTCAGCTACTTGTGCAGATTTGACTCCTGGTAAATAGGATGCTTCAACTATTCCAGTTAATTCACATACCGCATAGGCAGCAGTTAGTTTGCGGTCTTCATGTCTTTGACATGAACCATCAACAAATAGCTCCCTGTCTGGCTTTTAAGAGGCTGTTCCTCTATGTCTGGGCGTGGTTTTGTACATAATTCTGTAATTTGTACACAATCATGTTCATCTTCTTCGTCATCTTTATTTGTTTCATGATATGAGTCCGGCAATAAAGTGCTGGATTTATTATTGTACACCTTACCATGGTCACATTTTCAGCACCCATTATTATCCTTTCATATTTAGTCAGCCGACTAGGAGTAAGATGCTGAGTTCGGGTTCTTGTCAACAGAATGACAACTGCATGTGGAACATACACTTTTACAGGATGTCCCATCACTATTGACTCGCTTTGTTCAATGCTCAAACAAGTTGCTGCTACTGCTTTTAAGCATCCTGGCAACGCGGCTGCTACTGGATCCAATGTAGCAGAAACATATGCTATAGGACGTCTGTCTAGTCCATGTCTCTGAGTTAGGACAGAAAGTGCACAATTTTCTCTTTCTTGACAGAATAATGCGAATTCTCTTTTATAATCAGGCATGCCTAAGGCAGGTGCTGAACAAAGGGCATTTCTCAATTTTACAAAGGCTTCTACACTTTCATCCTCCCACTCCACAGGGTCCTTTGCTTTCTTTTTCGTCATGTTAATTAAGGGTTTAGCTAACATGGAAACATTTGGTATCCATTGTCGACAGTATCCTACTATTCCTAGGAACATTCTCACTTGTCTTTGAGTTACAGGCATTTGCATTCTCTTTATTAATTCTACTCTTTCAGAGGTTACTCTTCTTTTCCCCTCTCAATTTGGTGTCCCAGATATTTAACAGCTGTCCTGTAAAACTGTAACTTTTCAGGTGAGACTTTATGCCCTTCTTCAGCCAAGAGATTTAATAATGCTATGGAATCAACAACACAGTCTTCTCTGGTGGTCGACGCTACTAATAAGTCGTCGATATATTGAACTAAAACTGAGCTTCCTGGCATCACTAGTTTTTCAAGGCACTTTTTCAGTATCTGGTTGAAGATGGAAGGACTTTCTGAGTACCCCTGAGGAACCTGATTCCACACATAGACTTTGTTCTCAAATTTAAATGAGAAAAGATACTGGCTGTCTGGATGCAATGGTATTGAAAAGAATGCTTGACACAAGTCAATTACTGTGAACCATCCTGCATTCCAAGGGATCTGGTATAGAATTACTGCAGGATTTGGTACTATGGGACAACATGGTTCCACAATCTTGTTTATTTTATGCAGGTCCTGAACAATCCTATATTTTCCACTAGGTTTCTTTAGTCCCATGATTGGTGAATTACATGGGCTACTCATCACTTCTTTTAGAATGTTTTGTTTTACCATTCGATTGATTTCTTCAATGACTCCTGCTTTTACTTCTGCACTCATTTTGTATTGTTTAGTATTTGGGAAAATCGCACCTTCTTTTACTGTAATTTGAACTGGATCTATTTTTACCATAAGTCCTACTTCTTTTCCGGTGAAATCCCATACTATCGAGTTTACTGTACCTTTTAATTCTTCTGGCAACTCATCTTTTGTTATCAGCGAAAACATTTCATCTATTTCTGTACCTTGTTTTGCAACCATCATTTTATAAACATGGTCCTTATCTGGTGTCTGGACTGCCACACCATCCGGCGTGCAGAAAATTGTACAGTTCATTTTGCACAATAAATCCCTACCTAATAAATTTACTGGGCTAGAATCGCACACTACAAATTGATGCATTTCTCTGAAGTTTCCAATTTTAACTTCCATTGGTTCTGTAAGAGGTGTTCTAATTCTTTGATTAGCTACCCCTACTACTTGGATATCTTCACCAGAGAGAGGAAGGTCTGGGATGTCTGCTGATCTCACAGTAGACCTGGTAGCACCAGTGTCCAAAAGGAAAGTAATATCATTACCTTTCACATTTCCTTCAACATATGGACCAGACTGATCTACCTGTAAGGATGCGCCAAGTATTCACTCCTTCTTCCCCTCTCCTAGGCACCGTCATGAGTCGAATTTACAATAATTTTCCTGCAAAAGAAATTGTGATGTCATATAATCATTCTTACCACTCCCTCCTGGGTATCCAATGTCTGTACCATGTTTTGCTCTGCTTACATTACCCTGAACAGGTGGAGGTGGTAATTGACTCTGGGGATTTACACCCTGTTGTGAGTCAATCTGCGTCTGTGGATTTAAGTTTTGATATGGGCCATTATTATTCCGAATCTTTTTACATTCATCCTTCCAATTCCCCAATTTTCCGCATCCATGACAAGGAAATTTCTTATTAGCTTCTTCTCTACTCATTCGTCCTCTAAATTTTCCACCATTTCCTGTATCACCACTTGTTCCAGAATCTTTTCCTGGATTTTCACTCGGATTTTCCAAATTAATTCCCTGCTTCTCTGCCATTTTCACCTGAGCCCACATCACTTTTTCCTGCAATTTCTTGTGTCTATCCTCAATATTGTCTCCACAATATTTTGCATACTTCAGAATTTCATCTATGGGCTTTCCCTGCCAACACAGCATGTGTTGTTTAATCATCTGGCAAATCTCTGGCTTCAGACCGTAAACAAACCGATACACAAACTGACTCATGTTCTTGTCTCCAATGTCCTCAAATCCACTATACTGTTTAAACACCTGCAAAAAACACTCATAATAGGAATGTACTGTTTCACTGGCTTCTTGGGTTGTTCGATCTATTTTCACCCAATCTGTTTCTTTCGGGGTATTTTCCCTTTTAGGTATGTTATCACCTGCTGATACTTTTTCATCACATCATTTGACGGGGCACCTGTTTTCGGATCTCTAGGATATTCATCACTAGGCCAATCGACTGTGATCTTACAATCTGTCCATAAATCGGCAGGTACCACTATGTCAAACAAACCATCCAAATCCTTCAACAATACTTTTGACACCTTCACAAACCTTTCAACCTGTTTGTACCATTCAATTGGTTTTTCTCTCAATTTTGGAAAGTCATTCGTAAATGATAAAATATCCTGTCTGCTCCATGGGACATGTACATATCCTCCTCCCACAACTTCTCGCATCGGATACATCTGGTCTGCTTTTCCTGCTTCCTTCATCACATATTCTGATGCTGTTCTACTTGTTCGTGCTTCTTCCTTTTTCTTGGCCCACCTAGATCTCCATTTATCTAGATCTCCCCATTTTTGTAAAACTAACATTAATTCTCTTATTTGTAGTCTTCTTCCAGATGCATTCATATTTTCTAAATCTTTGTCTGCTAATTCTGCTCTATATGGTTTCTGTAGTACTTTTGATCTCCCTATTTCGTTTCCCATCTGTAGTGCTAAATTAGACAATTTTTCATGGAATATCTTTACATTTCTAGTGATACTCCTGCACAAGAATAATAATTCTTCTTCATCATAGGTATTCAAGCATTCTACTCCTACATTTCCTGCTATTATTTCTTCTAATTCAACTTTTAATTTATGGATATCCAGTACTTTTGGAGGTGTGCACTGTTTAACTGACCCTTGTACCCATCTTTCTAGATCTTCAGGTGTTACTATGGTAGCACTTTTTGCTCATGATGAAGTTACTAAACTTACATCTTTTGAACCTCCAGGCACATCTTTTCTTGGAGTACTATTTACAGAACCTCGAATAGGCAAGTCCATAAGTGATATTGTGGATTCACAGTCACTAAATTGATCCTCAATTATAACTGGAGCTTCAGGTCTGGGATTACTCACAGGAGTAGGTGCAAGTATGAGTAGTATAAGCGGATACCATTCATCCCCATTCATGCCCTTAAAAGTGACAGGTCCCCCTCCGGTCCCCCACCCCTCGCTGTGTCCCCAAAAGTGACGTGTGTCCTTAAAAGTGACAGGTCCCCCCTCCCCTCGCTGTGTCCTTAAAAGTGACGCGTGTCCTTAAAAGTGACAGGCCTCAAGCCCTCGCTGTGTCCTTAAAAGTGACGCTTGTCCTTAAAAGTGACAGGCCTCAAGCCCTCGCTGTGTCCTTAAAAGTGACAGGTCCCCCATCCCTTCGCCATGTCCTTAAAAGTGACATGTGTGTCCCCAAAAGTGACGTGCGTGTGTGTTTAAAACCGAGGGCTGCTGTGTTGGCAGTTGGCGTCTGAGCAGGCATACCTAAGCCCCCACCAGCCCCGGGATATCTGGGGCTGTCTAACAGAAGGGTTTACGGTGCAGAGTTTTTTTTAAAAAGGGTCTTTCTTTAGAAGCAGATGTTGCAGTTTGAAATGCATCCCCGTCGTAGCTGGGGGCAGAAAACTATCCATTAGGCTCCCAAGTCACAACGTGAAAACACAAGAACAAAAGGCCAGTTACCCTGCCAGAGCACCGTTGAGAACAGGCAAAACTAATCAGCCAGTCCTAAGCTTCCCACGCATCTTAAATTGTATAGTACAGGGTTTCTTTATAAAACATCCGACCATCCTTCCCAGGAACGCAACCCCCAACAGGCCCTAGGTTTAATTATCAGATGTCACAGGTCAAAGAGCCATCTAACAAAGCCGTGCGATGGTCAGAAAACGGTCCCAATATTGCCCCTCACTACAATGCTCTATTACCAATAATGACACGTACTACAAGCTTCTAAACACTCCCCTCCGTAAAGGGGCCTCCTTCCAATTATCAGGCCCAGCCAGGTATAAAAACCATACTTTAGAGCCCCGACGCAATCAGCCATTCAAAAACCCATTAGGAGCGACCTTTGCTGCACAGACCCTTCATCCCTGAAGTTTAAAGCCAACAATGGACCAGACCAGCTTCTCCCAGATCGACGCGGCCTGCTACACATTAATGGAGGTATGTAAATAAGGGGTTGTGTTACAGGCTTAAGAGTGTATGGGCTTATTTAATATGTTGATGCCTGTATATAAATGAACAGCATTGCATTTTTAAAGGGTGTTTAACGCAAGTCCTGAAGGTGTTTACAGTGTTTTAAGTAGGGATTAAGGAGGTATTGGGGCAGGCTGCTTAAGGCGAATAATGCGGGTTGTAAAATATAGGTGTAATTTTAAAAGTTTAACATTGTCTAGAGACATTTTTTACATAGTTACCTACTGCTTTAGAGATCGCAGAGACCATAAAATTAGCCCCCCAAACAGTTTGACAATAAATAAACTCTGTTTCAGTACTCACCAGTGTCCATTGTGTGATATTTGTGTCGACAGGGACGGCAGTCTGTTGAGGCTTCTGTGGGTGGTGGTCCTAGTTTTATACTAGAGGTCCTAGAAGGACCCTGAGGATCTGAGGGGCCAGGATGCATGGTTCAATGGTTTGTTCTGGTAAGGATCGTTGTGTCTGGGGTAGTCCCAGAGCCCTCTGTGCTCCTGGAGGGCTCCGGGGGGCGTGTTGGAGGCCTTGTGAGGGGCTCGGGGGCCCCGAAATTAATAAAAGATAAATTATCCCTGGAGCCCGCTTGTCAAGGGCGCTGCTCCGGGGATCTGGGGCTGGTGAGGGTCCGGCGTGCTTTGTCGTGGTGTGGGTCGCTTGGCCCTGTTTTTAAAAATTAAAAGGCCCCGGAGCCCGCTTGTCAAGGGCGCTGCTCCGGGGGTCTGGTGAGGGTCCGGAGTGCTATGGTGTTGGCTGGAGCGCTTGACCCTTTTTTTTTTTTTTAAATGAAAGGCCCCGGAGCCCGCTGAGCGCCATGCGGTGCTCCGGGGTTGCTTGGGCCGTTGTGGCTGGGGCTCCGGTGTCCCTGTGGGGTAGTGCTGGGGCGCGAGGCCCCGTTTTTCAAAAATAAAGGCCTTGGAGACCGCTATGCTCCATGCGGTGCTCCGGGGGGTGCTTGTGCTGTTGGGGGGTAGGGATGCCGCATGGGTGCGCCGGGGCGCGAGGCCCCGTTTTTCAAAAATAAAGGCCCCGGAGACCGCTTGTCAAGGGCGCTGCTCCGGGGGTCTGGTGAGGGTCCGGAGTGCTATGGTGTTGGCTGGAGCGCTTGACCCTTTTTTTTTTTTTTTAAATGAAAGGCCCCGGAGCCCGCTGAGCGCCATGCGGTGCTCCGGGGTTGCTTGGGCCGTTTGTGGCTGGGGCTCCGGTGTCCCTGTGGGGTAGTGCTGGGGCGCGAGGCCCCGTTTTTCAAAAATAAAGGCCCCGGAGACCGCTGTGCTCCATGCGGTGCTCTGGGGGGTGCTTGTGCTGTTGGGGGGGTAGGGATGCCGCATGGGTGCGCCGGGGCGCGAGGCCCCGTTTTTCAAAAATAAAGGCCCCGGAGACCGCTATGCTCCATGCGGTGCTCCTGGGCTGTTTGTGCTGTTGGAGGGTAGGGATGCCGCATGGGTGCGACTGGGCGCGAGGCCCCGTTTTTCAAAAATAAAGGCACCGGAGACCGCTATGCTCCGGGCGGCGCTCCGGGGGTGTTTGTGTTGTTGGGGGTGGGGGACTCCGATGGCGCCTGGGTGCGCGGGGCGGTAGGCCCCGCTTTTAAAAAAATTAAACCGCTGGAGCTCCGCTGTGCTTCAGGCGGGGCTCCGGGGGTGCTTGTACGGCTGGGGGCGCCGATGGCGCATGGGTGTACGGGGCGTGAGGCCCCGTTTAAAAAAAATAAAATAAAATAAGGCCCCAGAGCCCGCTTACCACCGGCGCTGCTCTGGGGGTTGGGAGGCGGATGGCGGCTGTTCCAGGGAGCCCTCGTGGATCCCGATCGCGCAGGGGCCAATGGAGCAGGGAGCTTCCTCGTTGTGGCTGCATTGTTAGGACCCGCCCCTGCAGTGATGTCACCGGGGCCTCCCCTGACATCACTGCAGGGGCGGTTCCTTCTACCTCAGCCTCTGAGGGGAAGCTACCGGCTGGGGAATCCTTCAGGGTGGATGCCTCAGCTGCTATGGTGATGGCAGCAAGGGCTTTAAATGGAAACTTTTTCAATATTATATAAACGTCATAGTTGCTGCTTATTTATCTTATGCAACTAACAACCAGTGACAAAGCCAATAGACCTGCTGTTGTTACATGGTGTATCACATATCTGGATACAAGGTTAGAAACAGACCATGCAGAAAATAAATAAATAAATTAAAAATGTATTTACAGCCGCAGGGGCCCTATAGTACAGTCATTGGGGCTTTTATTATTTTTCCAATGGTGTCATTTTATTTACGCAAACTTGGTCTGAAGGTCTTGGAGCTATTTGTACGGGCACATTAATTATGTTACACAAGGGCACATTTATTTCAGGGTGTTGTGTTGGTACATTGAGTGCTTTACCCTGAATCCCAGGATCTGTATCAGGGGTTTTCTCAGGCTTTTGCTCCCTACCATTACCCCTTTTAAAATGCGTGCTTTTGCGCCCCACCAGTCGCCACTTTTTAAAATGAATGCTTATGCTCGCACAAGGCCATCCTTCTAAATGTCGCCCTCAGTGTATATAACGTAAGTGCGGCACAAAGCCCCGTGTATTAGCACTATGACCGTTTGTTACTTACAGTTTATAAGTTAAAAATCCTAATATAAAACCCTACTTGTTAAAGGGATCCCAAGAGCAGCTTGCACAATCCATTATATAAATATGTGTATAGGTTATGTTTGTACCTGCGTTGGGGCTTGTGGGGCTGGAATCAGGGTGTGGTTCTTATTAAAAAAAGTAAACGTGAATGTATATGTGCTGTTTTTTCAATTTTCAATTTATTATTTGTATTTTCTAAGATGTATGAAACTGTAATATCATGTTTATGAAGTGTAGTTTTAAAACAATCGTTTTTTATTTAACCCAGACGCAGGACATGCCGGAATTAATCCTAACAGACTCTGAAATGCTAGCCCTACAGACAGGTACATGTGTTTTGAGGTGTATAGTTCCGCGTAGTTTTGTTCACATATATCTTAGAAGTTAGGTGTTTCTAATGGTGTTCTCGTGTATGGGTTGTTTTATAGGTCTGGATCCCGAACTACAATGGATTCTTGATGATATAGAATGTCCCAAGGGTGGTCAAGACGCATCACCATGTGTACAGGATAGCCCCGTTCTTACAGGTAAATCAGAAAGGCGCTGCTTCTTTAAAAGGTCTAAACCATGGGGTGTCTAGACCCCAAAAGCCGTAGTTGTGAACTACAGGAACGCACCTTAGATGGGGGCTACTAAGGACATCTGTATACTGTAAATCTGATTATTTTTTCTTCACAGGGTCCATGGAGTCACACACGGAAGCAGTGATTGTGCAAGAGCCGGCGCAGCGACCAAAAGAAAGACCTGTGAAAAGGAAATCTTCAACATCTAAAGAAGGCCCTGTGGCAAAGAAACGATCTGTGAAAAGACATCTAAAAGGTGTGTTTTATACAAAAAGGGTGTGAAAAAAGAACTCGCTGGGTTGTATTCTCTCAAACAAAGGGGTGCACAGCCATCTAGTACCAGATGTACTACGGATGTTATTGTAAGCATCTTATGTTCCTTATTGTTTCTAATATATATTTTTTATGTTACATTCTAGGAACCGTTCAAAAGAGCCACGGCGAAGATACGCATAAGTCTAGGAGGTCTACAAAACCGCTGAGGGATATAACAAAGACCGTTCTGAACACCGGGTCTGAGGCAAAAGGAGTGAGTAGGCGTGTACGCCAGAATAAGATCTACACATACTACACCCACATACAACAGCGAACCGACGTATCCGATGTGTATCTGAACCCTCTCAAAGCCTCAAAAGGAACTCTAAGCTCAAACAAGCCCACACTTAAGAAGAAGCAAATGGCCGCAGAACCACAGACATGCCCTTTAAACCTCAAGAAACCGTCTTTGGTCCTGGAACCCCAAGCAGCCCCTTTAGACCTCAGCATGAAACCGGTGGTCCCTGAGACCCTAGCTACACCTTTAGATCTAGCATTAAAAAATGTTGCTAAGCAGGGGAACGATCCATCTACCCCAGCGCTCTCTTTGGACCTCCCGGCTGTGACACCGGGTGTGGAAGCTCTGTTACAAACTCAAACCCCTAAAGTCAACAAGCTTTCAAGAAATTATCTTAAGAATAAGCAAGGTGTACAGGCGTTACAAGTAGAAACATTGGAAGGATCCTTAAACAAACCGGCTACACCACAGGCCCCTTCCCATCCTATGACGCCCTCTATAGTTTCAAATAAATTAGCATCGTCTGTAGAGGAATGCCCCGTAGAACAGTCCTCAAAACCTTCTATAGGCGTTACTGAAGGGTTTAGGGGCCCCGGGTCTGGAAAAGGGCAGCCCCTAGGAGGAGCGTATAACATCAGCAAAAGATGTCTCAATACACTGGCAAGTATGGTAGACAAACTTGATAAACCCTCAGAAGCAGCGCCCGACGGGCCTTCTAGCACATACAAGGGGGTTTTGCAGACCCCTGTTACACATTCACCCATCCCCGGCCCTGACAATAACTTAGCCGTTACCACCCTCGATTATTTCGACAGTCATTTAAACTCCCCGGACCTTATGTCCCCTATCACCCCACAGGGAGCTTACGACCCAACCAGCCCCGCGGCCAGTGTAAGCTCCGCAACACCCCCGACAACATACAACACTGACAGTACAGGGTGGGACGACTGGTCAATTCATAGTACGGGGGTGACATTTAGTGAGGCGCCTTTCCCAAATGCCCCGGGGTGTTCGCACTGGGATCCTATTTCTATGATCCCCCAGGCCCTCAGTTACCGAATGGTGTTGGGGATGAAGGACCATTAGAGGCCCCTGTGGTGTTAAAGGCTGTTATACAGCCAAACACCGTATTCATACCTAACCCTCCACAATACGACGCTGTAGACCCAAATCCGGTACTAGATGCGCATGTAAAGGATATACAAATGGCTGTCAGAAAGCTAAAACGCCAGGCGAAAACCGCAGCCTTAAAAATGGGGTTGGGGGTAGCGGCGACAGGTCCATGGTGGAGGCACAGCAGAGGATACTGCAAAGAGTTGACGTGTGTAAAAGGCTGCTCCTCAATACATGCCAGGAAGCGGGATCAGACATAGGGCGTATACAGGCGTGACTAGGACAGCGCCATACCCTAAAGAAACCCCATGCCAGCGGTTCTAATAAAAAAGAACACACATCAAAATATAGCAGTAAGGTCCAAACAGTACTGACAAAGTCCCGGCGCTTCTTACGCATACTCCAGCGTAAAAAGTACATAGAACCATGCAAGCAGAGTCATACCCCGATGCCATCCACCCCCCAATACGTAAGTGTAGGAGAAAACTATCCTAGGGGCGGTCAATTGAATGCTGTTGGCGGTAGAGCTCCAACACTTCGCCACCCGGAACACATAGAGGGGTCGAGGGGTGGGTATGTAGCAGAGGCCTCCATGAGTACAGCGCACATAGACACATCCCATACTGTTCAGATAGGAGGGGGACGGTTACCTCGAAAAGCCTGGTCCCTTAAAAAACAAAAGTGGGCTAATAGCGCCAAGCAGCGACGGCTTTTAATAAGTAAATTAAAGAAAGCCCGAATATGTGCTACACGTGTGCTTAAAAGACCCCCAGAGACCCTACTAAACCAGAACCCCCAAAATGATACGGCAGTAAGCTCCCCAACAAGTCAAATCCCTCAAGATGAGGATTCAGAGGTCGTCTATTTAGAGAGCATTAGAAGCTACAGACGTGATGTAGAGAGATTTAATGCCACCGAGCACTATGAGGAGTTTAGGTTTACCAACCTCCACCAGATAAGGTCCTCCGATCACGGTGTTTTAGCTATACATCAGGCGGTGCAAACGCTCATAGAAAGGTTGTTACGCGATGTGGGGCCTAATGATTTTTTCCAACTACGCTTCCAGGGGCAGGGTTTTGACAGTCCTTTGTTCACCAAACGAAGGTCCCGAGATGTGTTTGACGCCGTGGAATTTTTAGAAAACCTTTCGAGGCTTTTACAGAGCAAGGCTGAACTAGTCGCCTACGGTACTTTCCGTGTCATAGCCCTCATTGTACGGGGTCGTGAGGGGGTGTTTCAAGACCTTTAAAGAGTGTGCTATACAGTCAGATAATTGGTAAGAAACAACGGTGGCTGCTCGACTTTAACAACGACACATCCAATATCTGTCTGTCGGCCAGCATCGTAGGGTTGTTGATGGGGCGCAACAACACCGACGCGACCATCCTGTCTAGAGCGGCTGAAGCCCACACGTTTCTTGAAATACCACCAGACCGCATGGTCGGCTTTGGTGACATAGGTCTTTTTGAGAACTATTTCTCTGTGACGGTGAAAGTTCTTTATCACAGCGGCTCTTGGAAGTACTTTACAACAGGGGACCGTGTGAGAAACAAGACCGTATATGTCCTTCACCACGAAAATCACTTTTACGGTATCTTGAACCTTAAAAGTTTTCTGGGTGTCAAGTACGTGTGCACCCATTGTGACCACATATACAACAGTAAGGACCGTCATCAGTGTGAAATGCATTGTAAGATGTGCCAGAGGGACGGTTGCGTCGTAGACGCTGCCCTGAAGGTGTGGTGTCGCACCTGTAAGATGTTTTGTCGCTCTCAAGACTGTTTGAGCAACCATAAGAAAGCTGTTAAATGCAGCCCTAAAATGGATTGCTTTGAGTGTGGTCGGTATGTGACGACAGATCACAAATGCAAAGGTATGAAATGCCCCAGGTGTCAGACGTCTTTTGAGGCGGGTACCAACCATCGGTGCTACATGGTTAAAGGCAGACCCCAGACCAAAACTGAAGCATACATAGTGTTTGATATAGAGTGCACACAAGAGACGGGAGTACACCAACCTAACTATATTTACGCACACCATCTAACTTCCGACGACAGCTGGGAGTTTGAAGGCAGAACGTGCGTTGGTGATTTCCTTAACACCTTCATTCAAACCAAATTCAAAGGGTATACCATGCTGGCCCACAACTCAAAAGCATACGACTCATTCTTTATTTTACAAAATATGATTCGTGAAAAGGTCCAAGTAGAACTCATCACTCAGGGGTCCAAGCTGATGTTGTTAACAGCCGCTCGGTTACAAATAAGGTTTATAGACACCCTGAATTTCCTACCTATGAAATTGAGCAAGCTACCAAAAGCCTTTGGATTCCCCGGTTGTAAAGGTTATTTTCCACACTTTTTTAACACCTGGGCGAACCAGAATTATGTGGGTCCCATGCCACCTCCTGACAGCTACGGGGTTGAATATATGATGCCATCCGAGAAGGAGAGCTTTCTAGAATGGTACTCTGAAAACCGTGAAAAGGAGTTTCATTTTCAAACAGAGTTGAAAGCTTATTGTCAGGCTGATGTAATGATCCTACGACAAGCGTGCAACCTCTTCAGAGATGTTGTGGTGGAAATGACTAAGAAAGTCAGTATCCTGAAACCCAAGAAGCCTCAAGCGACAAAGAAGGTCAGGATCATGAAATCCAAGAAGCCTCAAATGGCAAAGAAAGTCAGGGTCTTGAAACCCAATACACCTGAAATGCAGAAGGCTGTCGAATACATAGGCCCTTTTCAAAACATCACATTGGCCTCCATGTGTATGTCCATCTACAAGCATATGTTTTTAAGACCAAAAAGTATTGCTCTAGTACCGGTAGACCTCTATAATGGCAAACAGAAAAGATATTCAACCCCCTCGATCCGGTGGCTCATGTACGTTTCTGAGAAGGAAGACGTACATATTCAACACGCCTTACAGGGTGGTGAATACCGTGTGGGTCCCTATTATCTGGATGGGTACGCTAGAATTAAGGGGGTGCCGACGGCCTTTGAATACAATGGCTGCTTTTACCACGGCTGCCCCCAGTGTTACAAACCCCATGAGTTTAACAGACTGATGGGTGTCAAATTTGAACACTTGCACAGACGTACACTGTTGAAGGCGCAGTATGTTGAAAAATGTGGCTTTGCTATGAGGGTTCTTTGGGAGCATGAGTGGCTAGAGATGTTAACAACCGACACAGCGCTCTGCTCTTTCCTTCAGAGTCATGATTTACCAGAACCCCTGGAGCCCCGCGATGCCTTATTCGGGGGTCGTACAAATGCCATACAACTGTACAGGGCCGTGGGTGAGGGTGAGAAAATACACTACTATGATTTCACCAGTCTGTACCCTTTTGTGAACAAAATGAAGGTATACCCCTTAGGACACCCCACCATCATATATAGAGATTTTAAACCCATATCCGAATACTTTGGGCTAGTCAAATGTGAAATCTATCCTCCACGACAGCTTTACTTTCCGGTGTTACCGTACCGAGTCGATGGTAAACTGATGTTCCCCCTCTGTCGCACATGTGCGGTGCTTAAAGAGGTTGACAATTGTAGACACACCGATGAACAAAGGATGCTCACAGGGACCTGGTGCAGCATCGAGGTAGAAGCGGCCTTAGAGAAAGGTTACAGGCTCGGTAGGATACATGAGGTATGGCATTTTCAGAGGACCACGACACGCCTCTTTGCCCCATACATTAATATGTTTCTCAGAGACAAGCAGGAGGCCTCAGGGTATCCCGAATGGTGTACTAGTCAGGATGCAAAGCAGAAATACATCAATGACTACTACGCTCACGAAGGTATCCATTTACGACCCCAGTTGATAGAGGTCAACCCTGCCCGCCGACAGTTAGCCAAGCTCTGCCTCAACTCCTTATGGGGAAAATTCGCACAGCGTACAAACCTGTCAAATACGACCTTAATAATCGATCCTGATGAGCTGTTTAAGTACCTGTTTGCCCCATGTTACGAGGTGTCCAGCTGCGGGTTTATCGATGACGAGACCGCAGCTGTGTGTTGGAAATACACAAAAGCGTACCCCACAACGTGTAACAACATCAACATCTTCATAGCGTGCTTCACCACCGCCCATGCCCGGCTAGAACTTTACAAGGTTATGGACAAACTACAGGACCGCTGCTTGTATCACGATACCGACTCAGTGATTTTTCTGAGTAAACCAGGGGATGAAGACCCTCCTCTTGGGGATTATCTGGGTAATTTGACCAGCGAACTCGATAAGGATGAGCATATAATAGAACACGCGTCATCCGGACCTAAAACCTACTCCTACGCACAAACAAAAACAAAGTGTGTATGAAGGTCAAAGGCATAACCTTAAATGTCAGCAACACCCTAAAAATCAATTTTGATAGTCTGAAGAATCTGGTGCACGAATACGCTGCCTCCGACAAATGTGAAAATGCTAAAACCATAGTTGTGAACCAGCCGTGTATAGTCAGGTCCAAAAAGAAGTGGGAAATTACAACCCAGCCCTTACATAAGACATTACGCGTTGTTTTTGATAAAAGGGTCCTGACTGCCGACTATAAAACACTGCCGTATGGTTATTAGCCTCATTAGAGATACAGACCCGCACCATGGACACCAGATTACAACATCCATTCGCATGCGTGTTAGCAGGGCCCTCAAACTGTGGTAAGAGCTACTTTATAAAAAAGCTCTTAGAAAATGCTGCCGCTGTTTTATCCCAAACCCCTAATAACATTGTATGGCTTTATTCATGCTGGCAAGCTCTTTATACAGACCTGGCCAGTCGTTTCCCCCATATCAGATTTATAGAAGGCATACCAGATAATCTCAACGATGATGAGTTACTGCCACCGTCCCTTGTAAACCTGATAATTGTCGATGACCTTATGCGTGAAGGTGGGGATCATCCGGAGTTAGAGAGGGCTTTTACTCAATATTCGCATCATCGTAATCTAAGCATCTGCTACATTGTGCAGAACTTGTTTTACAAGGGCAAGAACAGCAGGTCTATAGCTCTCAACGCTTCATACCTTGTTTTATTTAAAAACCCCCGGGACAAACAACAAATATCAGTCATAGCTAAACAGATGTACCCAGGAAACACACACTTCTTCATGGAGGCCTTTAACGATGCTACAGCAAAACCCCACGGCTATCTGTTGGTCGACTTAAAAATGAAACTCTAGAAGACTATAGACTGAGGGCTGATATATTTGCCCCTGATCTACCCGTCGCTTACACCCCTAAGCCCAAGGCCCGTGCATATAAAAAGCAGCGCTGATGACTTTTAGAGACATTTACAATCCTACCCCTTATAATACAAGGTGTTGACCATGTCGGCCCGCCTACGTCGCAATTTAGCTCTCCTGAAAATGCTTGTTACAGCCAGTCCCCAGCACCGAAAGGCCATCCTGTGCGCTGCTTCTGACGACTTAGTGTCTGCCATTTCTGAAATTGCCCTAAATACCCTAAAAGGCAACGTCCCTATATCAAAGAGTCAGTTACAGGTTCTGAAGAAGAAGAGGTCTCTTATCAAGAAGCTCAGTAATAAAAGGGCCTCACTCATTACCAAGAAGAAACTGGTGAAACAGTCTGGAGGTTTTATAGGCTCTTTGCTGGGCATAGCTATACCCATAATTACGAGCCTCCTCTCGGGACAGTAATGGAGCATGCTACCAAGATGTATTTGGTTCCGAGGCAGCAAATGGACCAGCTGGGCTCTTCAAAGGACAACGCCTGGGATATACGCCGAAATGAGACTCTGCGTCTGGATGCTGAAATTAAAGACATTTTGAACAGAACCGATCTAAACCCCTATGACAAGGCAAACCTTTACACCAGCACCCTTACAAACTTTTTAAGTTACTACAACCAGTGGAATACCGAGAAAAATAAGCTGACTCTATACGCCCCGGACTCTGAACAACCAGCCGCCCCTCCAAATGGCCCTCAGCCCCTGCAACCATCACAGGACCATGCATCACCCTCAGATGACTTTGTTGCCGATCTCTTAAAAAATATAAGTCAAAGACACAGGGGGGCCGCGCAAATGCTGATGAGTAAACTTGCAACTTCTAAAGACCTGACATCCTGGAATGAACGAGGCAAATTTCTCTACAGTGGACAGCCGGTTGCAGGGTCACACATGTACGATCTAGTCAAAGGTCTCACGCACCCCAAAATCATAACGCCTCAAAATGCACCGCGTGGTTGGGATGCGTTTCTGCGAGCCGCTGCTGAACTCAACATCCCTTCCACGCTCGTGGGTAATAACGAGCACCGTCGTTTGCTTGAAAATCTGAAGGCCCCCGTACACCCATCACCAACAGGCTCCGACACGCCCCTGCTATCCCCCTCCTGGAGTACCCCTGCACCGGTGGTTGTACCGCGAAAAAGGGCAATTTTCAAACCAAGTACCTGGCTTACACCCTGATGTTTCTTCAGACTTTTTATTGCTTTTTAATAAAATGTGTCTATTACGCGTATAGCAGCGTCTGATTTTTCTTCTTCTTATGTTTCTTGAGCTTGGGGTGTCACTGTAATACACCCCTGCATAGATGTTTGTAATAAAACACTTTTTATAACTTTACAACATGCCTCTGTTGTCTTTTAAAATGTTTTAATTATGTTGTATGTGGCAGCATAGAAATACAAAGTCTGGATACCGGCTTTTTAAAAAAAATAATGTCTTTATTTTAGACGTTCATCATTAAACATACACATGTCCCACGGACTTACAATTTTGACAAGCGACATATTCTGGTTTCACAGGTCTGACCGAGACCACTGTGTTTTCTTTTACATATTTCACAACTATACTGTCATTGTTAACAAGGTCACGCGAATATAGATTTAAGAAATTTCTAAACGACATACCCTCAGACATTTTACTGATAAAATAAATACAATGCTCCCCACATGTGATGGCTATGGAATCCTGGATCCTCAGCTTGTTATACTCCAACCGCGCAGCTGCTTTTTTCACAAACTTGAATATAGGGGTTGTATAGATACGATGTTCTGGGAATTCACCGGCACTGTCAAACAATATAACCTTGTCACTGTCTATAAACAGGCCCACCCAGTGTGTTCCGCTCTTATCATGAGGGTCTGTGTTAAAGACTAGAGTGCGGGGCCTTTCTAACCCTATTTCAGGTGGTAACCCGTCGCTAGGGAAAACACCTAAAAAGTATTTCCTAGCGGCTTTATGCCTGCTTAAGAACGA
Organism: Calotriton arnoldi; assembly: GCA_963921515.1. Classification (NCBI taxonomy): domain Eukaryota; kingdom Metazoa; phylum Chordata; class Amphibia; order Caudata; family Salamandridae; genus Calotriton; species Calotriton arnoldi. Next base: position 1,756,540 of record CAWUFW010002526.1, read on the forward strand.
CCGTATCTGCACAGTGTCCATTTCACAAAATGTTTTAAAGATAGTCAAACAAAATCTGTCTAGCGTGGTTGACCTGAATGATGCTGTCGAATACCGAGAATACGACCATGTTCACATTCGTCGGTAACGGATTACTGAATCGTATTTCAGCTTTTAGATTTCTGTTTTGACAAGGTTGTAGTGATCGCCGTCTTCCATGTCGGGGGTCAGGTCGAATGCGAACAGCGTGTACCCGGCCCCATAGCCTTCTCTTGACACAGCTACACCGCAGTCCCTTAGATGCTTCCCGGTTATTGAAACCAGCCCCTGATATTCCCTGATGTAGTTGGAGGTTATAAAACTGGGGGTGTAAGGTTTTGCAGGAATCACAGTGCCCTCGTGGACCAGCGCAGCGTAGTTGATGTTGTAGTGTCTAAAATTGAAGGGGTTTAAGGCGTAGGTGCCGCTAAAAGATGTATTGTCCACAAACCCGATGATGATGAGTTTGGGTAGTTGCCCCAGAAATAAATTCTGCTGCTGGGTTAACCGGGTACCTGCTGGGATGCTGAACACCTTCAGAGCTACTCTTTCCACAGCGTACTTGGCGTTTGATATTTGCAAAGCGTCGGCGTGCGCTAATCTGACGCTCGGGGACACTTTCACTCTCTTTACAAACAGGCTCGCTGCCAGGATGTCCAGCTTGTACTGGTCCGCATCCCCGCTGATGAGACAGAATGAGTCCTTGTTGCGTGTGAGCTTGATCTTAAGGTCAATACCATTGATAAGCAGTTTATCTTGGAAGAAGAGATCTGAATGTATGCGACCCAGGAGGTCAAAGTTGCGACTGCCTGCGGCAAACCTTGCTCTTTTTACAAAACCATGATTGGCACCGTCCAGAACCGTGGTTTCAAACTGGCCGTAGGTATCCTTGTAGAAGAGGCCCGCTGAAAGCTGCGTGTCAAGGGCGTCGCTACTGTAATTTAGAATACTCTCGAGGTAGGCTCTGTAGGCGTACATGTTATCGTTCTGTGTGATGAGTCGATCGCCCAGGGTGATGTCCACCTGATTAAACATGGTCGCTAGGGGGTAAGCGATCGTTGCCACTTGAGCGTCTGCTGCTATGTCGGACCCATCTGCTTTTACGATTTTACACATAAGATGCAGCAGCGTGTTGTTGAGATCCAAATACATATCCGTGGACCCTGACACAAAAAACTCTATAGGGGCCAGCGGTGTCAAGGCGGCTAAAGGCGATACCTCCATGAAGAAGCTGTTTTCGATGCTTGTCTGCGTTGGTTTTAGAGTAAACAAGTCTAACTCGGATTTGGCGCACTCGCCAGATGCACAGTGTACGAAGGCCATGGTTTAGTTTACGATGTTTTAAAAATATTGACTTTAGAGCCGTTTTTCTTTTTCTTCGCAGCTCTCTTCCGTCTTGGAGTTCTTCTTTTCTGAGGGCGTTTTGAAGAACTCCTCCTTTTTTTATAGGGGACCGGTGGACCCCTGCGTCTCGAAGACCGGCGCTTCCTTTTAACACTCGCGCGCGGCTTGTACAACAGACCCGCTCCTTCTTGCGGCTGTTTGTTCATGCGCTCTGCAACCACCGAAGTAACAGACCCGACAACATCATGGGCAATGTTCGTAGCAGCCGTCTTAACATGCGGTTTTACAATTTCATAGCCTCTTCTCAAGAACGGCATAGCTCTTCTAAACAGGCTCCTGAAGAAGCCCCCTAAACCAGCCCCATACATAACCGGCGACCCTTGAAAGTATGGCGGACCTCCATATCCGGCTTGGTTTCTGTAATAGTCCCTGTACATAGACGGGTCCCCGTATGTTTTCACGACCACCATGATGGCTGCTTAATAACCGCGGTCGTGTCTCGGTCTTAAATGAAGCTTAACAATAACTTTCCCGTATTTAAAGGCCACCGGCTCAGACTGATCATCGTAGATCATAATTGAAATAGTGTCAAAATGGTTTTTAGAAACGGCAACGTAGTCTGGTTTGTTAAATTGAATATTAACCATCGTATTATTTTCACCCTGTACATGGACCCATCTTAACAACGGCGAATAACTATCACCGATCCTCTGTGCCTCTACAATGTCGCTATACACATAGAGCGTATAGAACCCCCGTTAATATCGGGGCATGTGTGATCCTGCTCCATCGGACTTTTCGCATGCAGCACGGTGCCTAAAACCCTTCTTAATTTACCGGAACAGTTAAACGTCGTGGTACGGCTTGGTGCTTTAAGAAATACCTTCCTTCTGACGTTATCTAACGACAGATGAGTATTCGGATATGCTTCGAGGCTGTCTATGGCTTTGTTGACAGCATCGACAACACTTAAAACGGTTGGGTAGTAACCGTGTGGAATGCTCTCGTGCATGCTCACTGGATCCTGCTCATGCTTTATGTAAAACTTTGCCTCGGCCTGTGTGAATGTATTCCATGTTCTAGGGTATTGGATTTCTGTTAGGGCCACCTCCCAATCCCCTTTCAGGTCCACAGGCTTAGCCAGTTTCACGGTATAATTAGAAATCTGGTGTCGGGGAACATGCCCTTAGAAGCGTTGGATGGTAAGGTAATATAAAAGGGTGTTGTCTCCATCTTATTAGAGGATTTTAGACGGTCCTTAGCTCACACACCCTTCAGGGAGCTGGCCAACACCCAACTGTTAAATTTCTCCGGCCAACCCCTCCATTTGACATATGCCTGGCTGCTAGCCCCCTACCTTTCCTTTTCAGAACCTTTTCAACCCTATACACACGGTTCGGATCATCAGGTACCATTTGTAACTCTTCCTTGTAAAACACCCCCGATACAGCTTCCCCATCGTAGTCCTTTAAGCTGTAAATATACAACCCTTCTTTAAGCTCCACATTATCCACTATAAATATCTCGTCGCTAAAAGTCTGGCGGTAGCCCTTCGTAAAGACCCCTTTCAATTTTGAAATCCTCACATGTGTGCCTTTTTAAAAATAGGTTTCTTCACCTTTGTAGCAAAATTATGCCCGTACACCGTTCGCCAAACATCTAAAGAATTACTAGGAGTCACCTCTACGGGTGCTGTTTTGATGGTCCGGTGATAACTGGCATTATACACATCTAAAAAGCCTGTAGAACATCCACATATCTGTAGGTGTTGTTGGCCGTAAAATACCGCCACATCTTAGACTTTAAAGTTCTGTTAAACCGTTCTACAACCGCTGCTTTCACCTCCGTATGTGTTACAAAATGTTGAACGCCGTGTTTGTTTAATAATTTCTGAAATGTCTTGTTTAAGAATTCTTTACCGGCGTCTGTTTGTAGTTTTTGAGGAACCCTGCCCTTCGCGAAGATGGCTTTAAAAGCGGTCGTGACGCTGACCCCTCTTTTATCGCTTAACGGTTCTGCGTAGGCGTACTTGGACAGCACGTCTATAACGGTTAATATATAACAAGCGCCGTTGTTATGTTCTGCTATATCTTGAAGGCTGATTATGTCAACTTGCCACTGATAATCTATTTGAGCATTAACGATTGTAGGACGTCTCTTAAAACGTCTTCTGGCCGGTTTGTGGAGCGAATACGCCTCCTCTCCTGATAGCCATGTCTTGACCAGGTCTCTGCTCACGGGCTCGTTTTCATCTGCAGCCCTTCTGTATAGGGCTTCGACACTTCCAAAGCTGCCAACCCCTCTTGTATCATAATAAAGTTTTCTTAACAAAGCCCCCGACATGATAGCATCCGGTACAATTAATGAAATGAAAGACGCTTGTTTTGTGTAAGGACGTTTTATTAAAAACCAGATAAACAATACTACCAAAACCTAAGCAAAAGATACTTTACATTTTCATAGCAAACGTCATAAGTACGTATTAACACATAACCACCTTGCGTTGTAACATTCCGCTTGTTTGTTCTAAATACACACTATCCTGTAACATTACATAAGAACTTAGGTAAATAGTCTTCGGGGGCCAAAGCCCCCTGAGACTATTTTTTTTATACACGTTACACATACGCCTTTCTACGAGTCTTTGTAGCAGCTTTCTATCAAGAGTCGGGCACATCTCCTGCATTTCAGGTAGTTTTACGCTCGGGTCATAGGCGTATTGGATCTCATTGAGTGCAGATGTCAAGATCCTCAACATATCAGGGTGTACAGTTTTCTTTTCAGGGTGCAGGCCGTACACCACCCTTAGCAGCTTATACATCTTGTACGGGTCTAACAAACCACAAATATAGCGTATTGTTCTGGCTCTGTATGATTCGCACAAACATTCGTGAGCCGCCTGCTGTGGATCGCTTATTTGATGGCCGTGACAAAGACTGTAATAGTCACGTTTGACACAGTTTAGTACTACCGTCACTGCGAAACCCTTAACTCCACGCCGTTCAAAGAAGGACAATCCTGCATCTTCATCTTTTTCACACGCGGCGCTCTTAGAACCACATACGCATTTGTCGCAGCCCTCGCTGTTTTGGCACGTTGAGCTTTCAGCCTGTTTTGAACACCACAGACAATTAAAGATTACATTGCTCGCTTTTGCAGGTCGCCAGGCTCCAGCCGCTCTTTTTGGGGCTTCTATCTAGGGTTAAAAAAAAAAGATTGACAGACCATTAGTTGAAGAAATAAAATACATCGTTATATAGATACATGTGGCATAACATTTTCATACTAACCTCCATATTTTCACAACCCTCTGCGGCAGCTCTGAAATCCTGAGAGTCGCTAATGTCCTGCGATGCCCCGTCATCTTCGACGCTTGTACCGGGCTGTTGCAACACGCCCTCCGCAGCAGCCGCATCCTCCTGAAGGTCCATGTCTTCGTAGACAGGGGTGTTAGGAGGTGCTACAGGCTCTTTACCATAGTGCATTATGAAGTAGGTGCATCCTGCTGGTGTTACGCTCTAGGGACAAAAAAGAAAGATTGATATGCCAATAGCTGAAGAAATAAAATACCTCATTTTTTGTAACTACCGAGCATAACATTTTTTTTTACTAACCTCTGCATTTTCACCGGCCTCTGCTGCGGCTCTGAAATCTTGAGAGTCGCTAATGTCCCGCGTTGCCCCAACATCTTCGGCGACTGTACCCGACGGTTGCAGCACAACATCCTCAGCATCCACATCCTCCTGAAGGGCCTTGGTTTCATAGACGGGTGTGTTAGCTGGTGCTACAGCCTCTTCAGCTTCCTCCAGATCCACGAAACTGAGGCCTGCAAACAAGCTGCCACTACCAGAGCCCTCACTCTTGCTGTGGGTGTCCTTAACCGGAGACAACCTGCATACGCAATCCTTGAGATTGAGGTTTTGCACCCCCGACACAGGCCATTACTAAAACCAGTAAGGTCGCAGCCCATATCCTTAGGTGTTTCTTGCTGAGCATTCTCGTCCATTACCAGCGTTGGTAAGCTGCGGTAATATCTACTGATAGGTGGTTGGGAGCAAACCCACATAGGGCTCTTCACAAGAGGGCTGTATCTCTTCATTTTGCTATGGGAACCTTCTTGTCTTCAGGCGGCTGCTTGCTGAACAACGCTCTTAAGGATGCCTTATATGTATCCTAAACAGCTCCTAAAAGGGGGCGTACCATCTATACATCAACAATGCCTTAGAGGCGTCATAGGGCTCTGGCTCGCTGGTGGCTCCCGAAACAACCCCGCCCCTAGCACCGCCCCTTGGACAAGATGGGCATCTCATGATACTCACACTCTGACACATACACGGTGCCACACCCTTGTATTTCCAGGGGCTTGAGGCCTGTCACTTTTAAGGACAAGCGTCACTTTTAAGGACACAGCGAGGGCTTGAGGCCTGTCACTTTTAAGGACACGCGTCACTTTTAAGGACACAGCGAGGGGAGGGGGGACCTGTCACTTTTAAGGACACACGTCACTTTTGGGGACACAGCGAGGGGCGGGGGACCGGAGGGGGACCTGTCACTTTTAAGGGCATGAATGGGGATGAATGGTATCCGCTTATACTACTAGTATGGGTTGAGGACAATTTCCCTGAGTACCATATAATGGAACTACTGGACCAATTGTTACAGGTATGGTCAACGAATCAGGATGTACTTTTATCTGAGTTATTTTCTGTATTAATTCTGTTCTGGTCTTTTCTAGGGCTTCTTTTTCTTTGTCATGAAGTATTCTAGTCGGGGTGAACTCATGCATTACCTTTGGTACCATGGGAGTTTGTGGTGGTGCACTAGGAGGGCATCCACTTGTCCCTTCCTTATATGGTGGGGGATTTCTTAACATTTTTTCCATAAATTCGTCTTCTGACTCCTCATTTCTCATTAAATGTTTTGTCTTTTCTGTACATTTGCCTCCTGATTTCTCTCCTTCTGTGAATAATGGATACAATCCCTCTGTAATCATTGTCCTTCTCCATTGTTTCATCTGACCCTCTCTCGACTCACGTAAATATCTGGGGTAAAATCCTGGATAACTCCTATTACTTCAAGATCTATCCCGCTCAAATGCCTCGGTTTCCCATTCTTCTAGAGCTTCGTACTGGGTTAATCTAGGTCTGGGTTCTAAGTCATTCATCCTCAATCTCAAGTTTTGAAGAATTCTTCCATTGAAGGTACCATTCTCGGGAAATGCTAATACTCCATCATTTTTGGTGTATTCTATCCAATTCTCCATCCATACACAGGTATGATAACCTCTCTCCATCATCATAAATGATGCTGGCGTTTTAGCTGGTGGAATAATAATTCCTTCTCTAGTTTTGATTGGTTTGTCCTTTTTAAAATAATTCTTAATCTTTTGTAAGAATGACATTTTTCTCTTTTCTCCGTACATTCTATCTAATCTTCTGTGTACAAAATTATATTCTGCAAAACCTAGGAATATCCTATCCGGACGAGTTCCTGTTAAAGTCGGATCGCGTTTTAACATGCAATCCTTATCCACTAAGAATTTTGCTTCTATATTTTCGACCAATCAAATGTCTGCTATCTTTTATTTCCGAGCCAATCCTTGCGCGACTTTTTGGTGACGCTTGTCTGTCAACCCCTCCTTTACAATCTGCTCTTTTCTGTCCTTGCTGGTTTAACCAATCCCAGCGCGGCACCTGTGACGTCAGTACTACTCCTGACTACTGACCTTTTAAGATGAAATTCTTAAAAATTAACTAAGCTACAACATGTTTTCTCAAATGTGGTTACATTTACATTTGAGAAAACACCTACATTTAAACACCTACATTTTTAAAGTTTGCGGACGGAAGAACATGGGTTTTAATTTAAAAATACACATAAATATTGCCTGCTCCCCTAGCAAAACTATCCCGGATGTACATTTAAAACTATGCAATGTAGTGTAAAATAGCGAAGTCCAAGAACTCGTGCCTTTTGGTTTCGTTCTAGGAAAATAGCCCTATGCCTGAAAACGCGTTGGTAAATTTGGTTATTTGACTTAACTGGGGATGTTCGCAGGTAAAGGATGCTATCTTGCGCTTAATTTAGTCACATGGTAAAAAAAAATCCATTCTTTTTAATTATTTCACCCAGAGGAGTTTTGTATACTCATAAAAATATATCTTTTTCAAAGTGGGGTTGCCTCGAGTTTGAAATGCAAAATTAAATAAATAATATTGTGTTTTTTTATTATTATTTTCTTTTTTCGCACGTAAACGCAAACGAACACGCCGGGCAAGGTGTCTTCGGAGGGCAAAACACCAATGGCTGAAAGTGGTGGACACTAGCTCTCTTCTTAGGGATGGAGACTTTTACTTCATAAACAAACTTCGTCCCTGAGCAAGCGAGAGAGAAAAATAGAAAGGAGGAAGAAGGATAAAGAGAAAGACAGGAAACAGTGAAAGAGGGAGTACGGAGGGATGAGGTGAAAAATAATCTGCTGGAGTGAGATAAAGAGACAGAGCGTGGGGCTGGAAGACAGGGGCATGAGTTGATGGGAAAAAAGACAATCCTGCCCTGGTATCCACCAAACCCGGTCTTCACCCGTGCTGGTGGCAGACTCCTGAGAAAAAATCTGCCATCTGCAACTTTTCTTTTTTTTTACAAATCCAGCGCTGCGGGGGTATGTTGGTGTGATTATGAAGTGACCCCTCTTTTCTTTTGTCGCCGGCGCCTCATATTCCGTCTCAGTGGCCTGGCCAGTCCAGTCCCCAGTGGCCATCATATTCCAACGCACCCCGGACGGAGAGAGCTTCGCGCTGGCTTCAGCTATTTCACTGTGGAAGACTGCACACAGCGTCTCATTTTTAATACGCAGGGAACGAAAAATCGGTGGAGGAGGCGGGTGAGCAGAAAGGAGCTGCCAGTAGGTAATATATATATGTAAAATAATTAAATTAATAAAATTAATAAAATTCAGCAACAACGCTTCCACTGCCAAACCCCCTCTAAATGTCACACACCAATATTCCATCAATTCATCATAAGGAAAAACTTTAGCACTCCGAAGTGTGAATTCTCCAAATTTTAATGTAACAATGCGCTTCAGCATTACCGATTTTGTCAGAATAATGTGAACTATCACCAACAGATAACTTAGAAGACAACAAGTATTGGGAGAAGTGAGAGAGGTATTCATCCTCTGTAACATAGGGCCTGATTATGATGTCGGTCGGAAAGGCTCCGAATGGCATTTGGTTTGTCCCAATCCGATTCGGAACGTGTCTTTCCGACCGATTCGGAAATCCTTCCGACCGACAGATTACACATAGTTGGAAACCCGTCCGGACTTTCCGACTTGCTTCCGACTCGGTTCTGAACGGCATTTGGCGGAACCGAGTCGTGTGGAGCTGACTCGTAGAGTTCTACAGACTGCTTTTCCGACCGACATATTACGATGTCGGATTCGGACAGTCTTTTCGAATCGGTTGTTCTGACACAGATCGGCTGTAAGAATCTGACTTTGGGGGCCTGTAGCAGGCCCCCCTTCACCCGGAACCTTCCGAACGGGGCCCATGGGGGTACCCATTGGACCCCTCTTCAGTACCATGCACAGTGTGGCATATGCGATGCAGTGTGCGCAACAAAATTAGTTTTATTTATTTATTTGTTTACTTACCGCTGTTCAGCCGTATTCCGTGGTTTACTACCCCCCACCCTGCTGCTCCCCCACCCCGCCCCACTGCCCCGCAGCACTCCCTCCACGAGCCGCTACTGAAAGTAAGTACGTTCATAGAGTCCATTAGATCAGGCTTCCCTTTGGATCCATACCCGCCAAAAATACTGCATTTGGCAACAAGAACAGTCTTGGCTTATCTCACTAATCTCTTAAATGCAGGTTCTTTTTACAGGATGTTTTTCCAATGACTGGACGAAAGCCCCCGTCTCTCCCCTGATAAAAAATCACTTGATCCTAATGAGGTAAAAGACAATAGACATATCTCTTGTCTCCTCTTGACAGCTCAGATGCTTGAGAAACACCTAAACTCTGAAATCTCTTCCTTTCAGGATGAGAACGAGATTTTAGACAATGCACCTCACAGACTTAACACCAGAGGATGTCATTGCCCACTACAGGCTCAAAAGGACAACCATCCTCCGCATCCTGACCATCATTGCCCACAGGCTGACGGTACCAACACGGCGGACAACCACCATCCCTCCGCAGACAAAGCTGCTGGCTGTGCTGCACCTGTTGGCCCTGGTACCTCCCAAACAACAACTGCCAGAGTCGGAGGAGTCTCAGGGCCAGCCCTATTCCATACTTCGGAAGTCAGTATCCAGAAATCTGTTGGACAAATGGTGACAATGGTCAAGCGTCCGTATAGTCACAAACCTAATCTGGTACAGTATATAGCACTTGGACAAACCGAATGCTCACAGGAAAGACAAATCCTGCACAAAAAGACCGTAACAGAAGTACGTGTGGTCGCAACCTTCGTAGGATAGAAAAGGAAGGTTACGGTCACACCAACTTCTGTTACGGTCTCATGATGCAGGATTACCCATACCTGTAAGCATCACGGTTTGTATCAGCTTGATACCCCTGCACCTTCCCTCCCTCCACCCAGCCACGAGGGCGCCGCCGTGACCGGTGGTGCCTACGTGATCCGGAGACACAAACTAAATACCTGGAGAAGAAGGAATGCCCTGCTGGACCCTTGGGCTGCACAAGAGAGGACTGAACTCATATGGACTGCACCTGCTGCTTCACAAAAAAAGGACTTTGCCTGTCGTAAAGGATAAGGAGTGGACTTCCTGATCAGCAACAGGTACAAAAGTGCTGAAAGGGCTACCTGCAACATCAACAATGAGGACAACTCCAGCTGACAAGCTTCACCTGTATTTTACATGGATTGACAAGATGCATTGCGGGAGTCGTAGTCGCAGACCCCAAGAGGCAAACCAGAGCTTCTGAACCCTTGGCTGATGCTGTGGACCACTTTCCTGCATCAAGAAACACTTCTGGAAGTAAGTGTAAACATGTTATATTGTGGGTAGCCTGAACTATTGACTTTATCCTGGTCCATCGTGACCTTTTTTAACCCTCTGAGTGCTATTTGCTTCTAACCGCTAGTTCTACTTTTAATCATATCAATTGACTTTTTGTTGCTATTTGTATAAATTGGTGTTGGATTTTTATTGTGTGTTGTGTCATACTTATTTAATATACTGTTGTTTTTTAATGCTTTACACACTTGTCCCCTAAGTTAAGCCTACCTGCTTGCATCCAGCTAGCAAGGGTTAAGCAAGGGAATAATTTATTGAGACCTTGAACGGACCTTATATTGTGATTGTGGCCTTATGACTGGTGGTAGGCACCTACCTACACCTACTGATAAACCACCTTCTAATAATAAGGCATGCATTTGCTTTTGACAAGTGAGCTTGTTCTGTAAAGCAGGAGCTCACTCGCTCATAGCAAGTTCTTAAAGGTACGGTGCGTTCCATACATTACTGCAATGTCTTATGGTACAACATTGAAATGCTGGTGAGTAGGAGTCCTGCGGAGCAGAGGTGTATGGATGGTTGGTAGAAGGAGATCCTACTGTTCAGGTAGGTGGGGCCTGAGTTGTGGAGTGCCTTGAATGTGTGTTTATGTGTGTGTGTGAGGTGCATCCCCAAACGACAGTCAGCGGCCACTCATCTAGCTGATCTCCACTGGTTACCTGTTAGAAAGCATATCCAATTGAAAGCACTAGTTTAAACCCTTTTTAAAGGTAAATCTCTGTATGTTTTAGGTTGTTTATCTTTAGGAATATAGAATGGGGACAGAAAAGCCAGTCATGAGGGGAGAAACCCAGGCGAACCATGTAGTGTCTTCCCCAGCATGCTGATGAATTATGCCACATGCGAGCTGCGGTCAACCATTACTTTATTTTTCAGCAGACACTTATATTATACTTCCCAATTAACCACACCCTAACACCTCCCTGCATCTTACATAAATCCTCTTCAATGTCCGTCCAGAACCACAAGGGTCCTAGAGTGCATAACGTCAGTATTCTATAAACCTGATGGTGTTAGAGAGGAAATGTTAAAGACGGTCTGTTATCCTAGTTTAGTCTTATTTAAGTCAGAGAGGTCTGAGGAGCAGAGGATTCAAAGTGACAAATAAGAAAAAAGCCCATAGCTGAGACCAGTATGCCTGACATAATGTGGTCTGAACATTCACAAAGAGTCTACGGTGGCCGGGACAGACCTCAGTCCAAGTACATACGGATATTGATGGTCAGGGTGGTTTATTTAGGGAGCGGGACATGAGGTCACTGTAATGGAGACATATTGAGAGCGAAATGAGATTGGAAAATAAAAGAAGCAGCTGTACATGAGAGGGTGCAATGAGAAAACAGGTATTCAATATATCTAGGAGGACATGGCGGTACCTACAGGAAGATGTCCTCTGTGAAGGAACTCAACCTCCACACTAAATATTAAAAGCAGTTGCTTGGTGACACAGTCCTTCTATGCTGCGCACAGAGAAGTTCATCGACATAGGTATGAGGGGGTTTGGGGAAAACCCATCTCATAAGCACATCCCATCACCTATTGAAGAATCATTACTGGCTATGGGCTTTTTAATGTGAGGAACGTAAGGTGGAGAGCTTGTCTTTGCCGGGTAGGTTCCTAGATTTTAAATGTCACAGTTTTTGGAACCCTACTGGGGCACTGTTAGGGTGCCATTAGACAGAAAACATTATTTCCAATTCAGGGCCTCTGAAAGCCTTTACTAACAAATGGGCTTTTGGTACGCGCATGCTCTGCCCTGCTGGCAATGGCTCTGCAGAAACTGTTGCCCATGTCTTGTTTGCTTGCCCTGGCTATGTGGGTCCCTGTTTAAAATGGAATAAACCTCTTTATACGACACAGGGCCCCAAAAGTAGTAAGAATGAACTCAGAATCCTAAGATTTGATTCCCTACTATTGTTGGCAAGTTCTCTTGCTAGGTTTTTGGGCCAGATGTGGGCTTTGAGAACGAGTATGCCGTCCCCAAGCTTGTGACTCTGGCTCCTCTAACATGCCTTACTCTGTCTGGTGGTTCACCTATAGTCTAGTGCAATGATTGACACCTAAAAATAACAGATACGGTGACGCTGATGTGATGTTGGTACCTGCCAAAACAAAGCATCCGCTCAATGTAGATTGATGTCTTGTCTAGGCCCTTAGTCTCAATAAACTGGTGTGCACATTGATAATATTTCTTCTTTGGCCCTCCACCAATCAAAATGTACGCTTTAGTTCCACTTTAAGCAAATGATTATGTAGTTGGTTGTAACGCTGTCACGAGTACTTTGTGTGGCAAAGCATGACGGGCTGTGCCCCGTAAACCATTTATTTGATTGTACTCTGCAATGCTTCTGCTCTCATAGAAGGTCAAACTCATGTGGATTTTATGGAATGTTTTACATTTTTAACCATATTGTATGTATTTATTGTTAAATTTGCTTTTATGACATGAGTTGCCAAAACAAAGTTTATTAATGGCGATGAGAGAAGATCCTTGCAGTGCCCCACAGGGAAGTTGGAATGATTCTGCACTAAAATTCCCACAGCTGACAGTATGGGTCCTGTAGGTCAGGAAAGCCTCCAAGAGAGTCAAAGTGTTGTCTCCCAACCCAATCTGGCGCAACCTGTGCACCAGAGGGAAGGAGGCGCCGGATTGAATGCTGCTGACAAATCCAACCTTACCAGAATGGCTGAAACACCTTGTTCCAGCTGCCAATGAATAAAGGCTGATTCAGTGCTATGTCCACTCCTAAAACCATTCTGAGAGCGGTCCAGATGGTCTTGGACGGTAATAAACGTGGTCAATTCCTGGTTGTTGTATATCCAAAAGTCTTGGCAGGAAATAGGACGAAGATTGTTTAAGTCCTCGGGATCCTCATTGGGTTTCTTTTTGAGGGGTTTAACTATCGCCTCTTTCCATAGATGGGAAACTCAAGTTAGCAGAATCTTATTAGCAATGTCATCTGGCACCAGTTGTAAGATTCTGGGAGGACATGAGTCATCAATCAGACCTGATGTCATTTGCATGAGAAATTTGAGAATATTTGTAGATTTTCAACTTTTGAGTGTGATATAGGTCGAAAGGACAGTGTAGCTGTAGATACCTGGTCTATCAAATCCTCATCCGTACCTCTGGGGGGGAGGAGGGGTCTATCCTCATTCACATTCAAATCAGAAAAGATCTTCACGATCTTATCTCTAAAAATAAACAGCAACGTAAAGAATCTTGCTGAACCTGTTGAGTAGGGAGATTGGGAGCATCGGCGGCAGATTGTATTTTAGTCACAAAATAAGAGGAGTTGCCAGCCAAAATGGCAAGTTTGTACCTAAGAATCAACTCTTCCAGAGTGGGGTCTGCCCTCCACCTCTGTTCTTGCCTCTGGCGCTGATGTCTCAGGTCCTTTAATTCCTCTGAAGACTTAGGGGTGGCAGCAGTCTTATTTACAATAGGGGCCGTCTGATCTATAGCACTTGAGATCTGTAGTTTCTTTCTAATGCAGACTCCCTGTCTTCAGCTCCACCTTCTATACATCATGGTATGCACTACATCTGTGCTATATCCTTCTGCAGTGAGATTTTAAAGGTGGTCCTCCCAACTGAAAGGGAGAAGAGCTCTCTAGTTGAAGTCGCCTAAAATAGTGAAATTAGTGTTAGTAATATATGGTTCAGTGCTTGGTTCGAAGGCCTCGATAAACTTCCTACGAGAGTCAGGGGGCGGCAGAGCAAAATCCCTAAAAGAGTAGAATGATTATTGATTCTAAACCGCGCCATCTCAAAGATGTCAGGTGAAGTTAAGCTAATGGGCTCTAAAGAGTAGTTAAGCGAGTTCTCAGATGATGCCCAGACCCCCTCCTCTACGCAAATAATGATCAAACTGAGCAATAGTGTAATCCAGGGGTTTGACTGCTAGTAAATCAGGTAACAAACAAACAATCCAAGTCCTGGGTTAGGATCAGCTCCCCTATTTCTTATACTGTGTCTAATCATAGAGCACAAGAAATCTCCTCTCGTACAGGGGTACTCTGAGCAAAAGTACCCCAGTCCTTACTTCTTACTTTATTGTGTGACATATGGGCTTCAGAGTCCAACGTAAACACAGGATGCAATTACAATGCACAGAACCGTCCATAGGAGTATGAGATTTCACATCCCCCCACACCCCTTTGGCACCCCAGTTCATGAGATCAATGTGGGAATAATGGTAGTGCTTGCCCTCTAAGTTCAAACGGACAGATTTCCTGGCACTTGGCACCACCCAGGTCAGTGCGGACGGGCACAGCAGGATTGCCTTTGGTGCACCAGCGGCACGCCCACTGTGCGGCCTGCTTTCTATACCTCATTAAGCATATTCAGTCAGCGCTAGAACGCTGACCTGCTCCTCTCCAGCGTTCTAGCCCTGACTGAATGGCATCTACAAAATGACTACCCCGAAAGGAGCGAAGGAGGCAGAGCATGAATCAGGGCTCTTACAAGCACCTCAGAATAAGTGCAAAATGCAGGCAAGATTCAAATACACAAACACAATGTGAATAGCAGCAACCTCCATGTTGGTTTACTCGTCTCCAACCGTGTCCATGCTGTAAAGATTGTCCTGAAGGAGGGTGTAGGTCTGAAGGAGTCTGTCCTGCTTGTTCTCTTTCATGACTGATACCCTGGAGCAGGAGGAAGGTAAGCAGCTGGCACTTGCTAGAGACCTCAATTGTAAAGTCTCTAATCCCTAATCATACACCAAGAGCATTCACAGACCCAGAATGGGAAGAGGTCTTAAAGATCGCTCCTGCCACAAAAATAAAAACAGGTTACAGGGACCTCACTCTTCTGGGCCTACTAAGAAAAAAGGAATGTGTGATTCTCCAGCTGAATACACCCACAAAGCTAGCTTAGGATGCTATATTGTTGATTATTTGTTTGTCTCTTATTCAGCTTCCAATTAGATCTCAAAACTGAAAGTTATATACAACTTTTAAGTGATCGCAAAGTTTTTTTTCATTTCAGTTAGAGTTTCAACTGACAGGTGTAAGGACCATGGAAGTTTAACGGGTAAACAGTGAGGTTTCACAAGTCTAATGGTAGCAATCATTTTGAAGCCATCTATGGTTAACAAACTAAGTCATTGGGAGCTGCTGGAATTAGCCCTCTCAATAGTTTCATCCTCAAAAATTTTGCCTTCACCCTTCTTGTTTTCTGAACCCATTTTGGTGGCTTTTAGGACCACTGCTAACCAGTGCTAACTTGTGTGTGCTCTCTTCCTAAAACATGGTAACATTTTCCCCTACACCTGATCGGCACATTTAATGTACTTATAAGTCCCTAGTAAAGTGGTACAACATGTTCCCGGGGCCTGTAAATTAAATGGTACTAGTGGGCCTGCAACACTCATTGTGCCACTCACTTAAGTAGCCCTTAAAAATATATCTCAGGCCTGCCATCGCAACCCGTGTGCAGTTTTACACTGCCAATTCGATACAGCAAAATAAAATATTTGCCAGGCCCAAATCCTTCCTTTTTAATATATATTACTCACCCCTAATGTAGGCCCTAACAGCCCTTTGAGCAGGGTGCATTTTATTTGAAAAGTGGGACATGTACCTTTACGCTTTACATGTCCTTTTTGTGAAAAACTCCTAAATTTCTTTTCCTCTGATGCAATGCCTGCCTCTCCCAAAGGATACCTTTATTAGAGTAAATAATTATTAACGTTTTATTGGGAACAGGTAGAAGTGTCATGTTTGGTCTTCAAAAGAATTGTAATTTAAAAATCCTTTTTAATAGTAAAGTTGGATTGTAACTCACATTTCTGAAAATGACACCTGTAGTAACTTGCCATTTTCTTGTCCTAACCAGTTGGTGCCTGCAGCCAGTCAGTTGGCCTTTGTATATTCTTACCAAACAGTGAGATAAAGGGAGACAAGGTGTTGGCAGGATGGCACATCCTGCAAGCATTGGATAGGAAGGACGGATCTGTTCCGTTCCCCATTTGCATTCCAAAGGGGATGCCTTAAGCACACTCACAAAGAACTTGACACCAATTTTTTGTCACCCTAGACTTCTTGGAGTCTGGGCATGGGAACGGGGGACACTTAAAGAACCAGATGTGGGGGGGAGTCTAGACGTTTCCCCACTTCAAAGGCTACCACAAGGTATGAATATTGGGCACTCAGACTAACATTTCAGTTCACTTCTGGACCTGCAGAGGACCCCCAGAAGGACTGCCTTGTACCCAGAAGGACTGCTACCAGAAGACCTCTCTGCTGCTTGAAGTCTACCTTGTACCATAAAAAGACTGCCCTGATGCTAGAGCCCGCCTTCCTACTGTATCCCAGAACTACCAGAATGACTCCATGGTATAGTTAGCTGGCCTTCTGCTTTGACCTACAGGGAGACAACAAGCTCCAACAACCTTGAACCTGGACCCTGCCTGAAGTGAGTCCTGCCTTCCAAGTGCCGTCCACCTACTCTTGGGCCCTTGGAAATGGTGCCCAAACAGCCAAGAACCAAAACTTGTTACTTGAACATTTTACACTAAATAGTGGCCTGAGAACAAATAAGAAACCAGATCCTGCTCGCTGATCCACACACGGAGCATCACCAGTCTGCCTGACTTTGTGATAGCTCCTGTTACGTTCTTCTCTGCAGCAGCATATCCTGTTCAGCCATCCTTTCGAAGTGTATCTGGCCTTGTGAAGCCCTCATTGGCTACAGCTTGCACCTTCATTGAGCTGTACATTTTTGACTTCCAAAGAAGTTCTAACGTAGAAATCTTTGGCGCGATCTTGTCCAGCAGTTCCCCAGCAATGACACGTCATCCTGCTGAACGTCCTGGTAAACTTGTCCTTTTTAGTCATTTATCTTCAAAAATTGATTACCATATGGCACAAATGGGTTCCAGGACTATCGGGCCAATTTCGATGTTGTGCTGAATTCCTTCCGTCTGACACCGACTCAGTCCTGGGACTGACCGACACCCAGTCAGGGGTCCTGCCCGCCTAATTAGGGTGCGACCGAACACTGTTCGGTCGCATTCCTACATTTAACTATGGGAGCAAACCGGCTGTAATGCATGCTCCCATAAGGAAATAGGAGATGCCTGCTGCAGGGTGCAGGGATCAACAGGAGAGTGTAACAGAGAGCAAGGGAACCCTGTGTGTCAAGAGGGACCGAGGGTATACCGTATTACTGGAGACACAGGTCCCTACCAAGGAGGATAAAGGGCATAAGCACAGAACCACAAATTAGCGCTCTGTTGGTGTAGCCAAATGGAAAAGATTGTGTGTATTCAACATACAATAAAAAGGAACAATATATTAACAGTCTCGTGGGTAGCGTCGCAGGGTATGGAAATCAGCAGATTTCCAGACCTCAGGCATTCACTTCTAAAAGTAACATTAGTAATACATTTTCAAGACAGTCACAATGCGAAAGGACAACTCACGCTCCACATAAATTATCATACATCTGGAGTCACGGTCTGGGTGTTGACGATGTTTCGATCCCTGCTGAAAAGTAGGGGGATCAACATCAGAACAAGAGGTTATTTAGATGCCTGAGAGAGCCTAAATACAGGCAAGGAAGAGGGAAAAAAGAAGAGGAAACAGGGTTAGGAGAGGGCGGTTGAGTGGTCACAATAATTGCAAGACCATGCTTCTGTAAGTGAGGGGTGGGATATAGAGCGACCTAGGCGCAATGCATGGGCATTTGTGAAGGGATACTCTGGTGAGTTACACATGCCGGGTTACCAAGTGCTGTGATGATTTAGGAGCGAAAATTGCACAAGTGAATTGGGAATTATGACCGGTGTGGTGGCAGCGCATGGTGTTCTACTACATGCTGTGTAGTCCGGTGGTGGGACTGACCTGTGTTCCAACATTTCTAAGTAGGGGCTGGATCTGTGAGTCTTACGGAACTGAGTGGAACTGATGCCCTTGAGGGTAATCCACAGGTGGAGTCCAATCTAAAAGAGGATCCAATCGTTAAATTAGTGAGGTGATTAGTGTGCCAAAAAACCAAGGTGGGTAGGTGAAGGGAAAGCACTTAAGGCCAGCCTGTGTGTCGGGGGAATATTCAGGCTGAAAGTAGGTGGCGATGTCCTGTAAGTGCAGCCCCGTCTTCCATGTGAGATGCACCGGAAGGGAGCAACTAGGGAGAAAATGAAGGCGATGTATAATCGAGTGACGAGTTATATTCAATAAATCACACCGCCTATCAGGGAACCAACCTGTGTCTGGCCGAACCGGGATGCAATTCCACGGGGATCCTGAACCTTGAAGAACACCGAATGTGTGTGCCGCTAAATCAGATGTGAAGGCAGCAGAGAGCCGTGCATGCCTAGTTAAGGCCAGTGCCCCGGGGACGAGTGGTGCAGAGACCCGCGGATGCCATAATGGGTGAGGAGGAAGTCAGAATAGTAAAAAATAGAAAGGGGAATGAATGCCCAGTATATACATGAAAACTGCCATATTGCTGAAGGGGGGTCAGCACAAAGGTGTTACTTGACATAATGATTTACCGTTTATCGAATGAGTAAGTACAATGGGAACCTTGGCATATGAATTACAGACGATATAGTGAGCCATTGGTAACAGTGCAGAGTGCCAAAAAATATTAAGGAATAAAAAATTAAAAATAAAACAAAAGTCAATTATTTGGATAATATTGATGAGATTCAGTCTCAGGGATAAGAACAATTAGGCAAACATGGGTTAAGAAATATAATCAATATAGGCCTCAGGTGTCAAGGTTCTAAATGAACAGTGGGTTGTTCATAATAATGTAAATGAACAGTGGGTTGTTCATAATAATGTAAATGAACAGCGGGTTGTTCATAATAATGTAAATGAACAGCGGGTTGTTCATAATAATGTAAATGAACAGCGGGTTGTTCATAATAATGTAAATGAACAGCGGGTTGTTCATAATAATGTAAATGAACAGCGGGTTGTTCATAATAATGTAAATGAACAGTGGGTTGTTCATAATAATGTAAATGAACAGCGGGTTGTTCATAATAATGTAAATGAACAGTGGGTTGTTCATAATAATGTAAATGAACAGCGGGTTGTTCATAATAATGTAAATGAACAGTGGGTTGTTCATAATAATGTAAATGAACAGCGGGTTGTTCATAATAATGTAAATGAACAGTGGGTTGTTCATAATAATGTAAATGAACAGTGGGTTGTTCATAATAATGTAAATGAACAGCGGGTTGTTCATAATAATGTAAATGAACAGTGGGTTGTTCATAATAATGTAAATGAACAGTGGGTTGTTCATAATAATGTAAATGAACAGCGGGTTGTTCATAATAATGTAAATGAACAGTGGGTTGTTCATAATAATGTAAATGAACAGTGGGTTGTTCATAATAATGTAAATGAACAGTGGGTTGTTCATAATAATGTAAATGAACAGTGGGTTGTTCATAATAATGTCCAATACACATCTGCGTTGAGGTACCCCGTATCTAATTTGGAAGAAAGACATACATGAAAATTATAGAGGGCCTTACACTCTGTACAGAAGAAGGAGTCATACAGTGGTTCGAACAGGAATTAGATCAGGTTTGTTCAGTCCTCCATGTGGTTAAGGCCCGTATGGAGGCTGTTGGTGTGCAGTATCCACTTTAATTCCTCTTTGTTGAGAATTCCATTGCTGTCTGTGCTGCGCGGTGGTGCTTTAAGCACATTGATGACTTGCCATCGCAAGTCATCCTCTGTATGTCGATGACTTGTAAAGTGTTCCACCAGAGGTGCATTTGGTGTTTGACATCTCAGACTGCTCCGGTGCTGGCAAATCATGATTCTGACTTTTTGGATTGTTTGACCAATATAGATCTGATTACAGGGGCATGTAATAGCATAGACACCATGGTTGGTATTACAGTTGGAGAAATTGTGTAAAGTTACATTTATGTTGCCATAGACAAACATTTTGCTCTCAATGGTGAGATGACACACACTACACCCTCCGCATTTAAAGTGGCCTAACACAGGTGGTATGCCCCACATCTAAGTTAGTGTCTGGGTAGTTTTTCTGGTGGGTAATGCTGCTCTCACCAGATGGTCTTTGATGTTTTTGTTTTTTCTGAATACCTGCATTCAGTATAGGCCAGTGTTTTATGATACATTTCCTCATTTGGTTGGAAACTGGGGAGAAAGTGGTTACACACACCATGCGATTGCTGTGAGTCTTAGATTTGGGGGTCAAAAGGACATTCCTAGGGCAATATCATGCATGTTTTAAAGAGATTTCTTAACCAGTTTTCGGGGATAGCCTCTATTGACAAGTTTTTTAGTTAAAGTTTGCGCTTCACTGAAGTAGTCGTGCTTGTGAGAGCAATTCCTTCTGATGCGTAGGAATTGTGGGAAAGGTAGGGAGTCTTGCAGTGTCCAAGGGTGATGGCTGCTGTACGCGAGTCAGATATTCCTCTCAGAGGGCTTAACGAAGAGAGTAGTGGATAGCTTGCCTTCATGGCGTATTATCATAAGTTCAAGGAAGGCAATCCGGGTTTTGCTATGTGTAAGTGTAAACCTAAGTCCATTGCAGCGGGCATTGAGCCACTCAAGGAACTGGAGCAGGGAGGTCTCACACCCCTTCCAAATCATAAAGATGTCATCAATATATCTTCTCCATTCTAAAATGTTGGCTACAAAGGGGTTAACCATGGACAGAATCGTATTAGTCTCAAGCCAGTCCATGTATAGAATGGCAAAATTGGGAGAAAAAACAGCTCCCATTGATGTTCCCTTGACTTGTTTGTAGAATATGCCATCAAATAAAAAGAAATTGCGGGATAGGAAAATTTTGCGCAGGTACAGGATGAAGGAAGAGAGAACCGAATGCGAGCGGGTTCTTGACTCAAGGGAATTTTGGATGACATCAAGTCCCTCATCCTGCTGAATGTTAGTATATAATGATTTGACATCCAGGGTACATAGAACACAATTAGTGGAGTCCAATGGGAGATCTTCTACTAAATTGATCATGTCCATGGTATCCTTTATGTAACAGCTTGTGTTTGGGACAAAATCTCTGATGAAGTGATCTAGATAGCGTCCAAGGGGTTCTAAGATGGACCCGCATCCTGATACAATAGGACACCCTGGTGGGGCATCAGTGTTTTTATGTACCTTTGGTAAAGTGTAAATAACCGGTGTCCTGGGTGACTTGGTGTTGAGATATAGATATTCATTCTGGCTGAGAAACCCTTATGCCTTGCCTGCCTTAGTAATGTCGTAAATCAGTGTCTGTATTTATTTTATGAGATCAGAAGTAAGCTTCTTGTAATGAACTGTGTTGAAACGTTGTCTCACAATTACAGGTTTAGAAGTGTCAGTATCTTGGAGAACAATACCCCCACCCTTGTCCGTGGGTTTGATATCTATGTTTTCATTCAGTTTGAAATTCATCAGCGCATTCTTTTCTTTTTTTTTTTGTCCTCATTTGCCTTGCGTCCACCCTTTGTCTTTCTAGCGATGCCAGCCTTGGGTTATCTGACCTCATTTGCTATGACAAGGGAAAATAAGGTCTAGGCTCCCAGTATAGCAACCATGCTACCTTTTAACGAGAGCTCCTCTTTCTATCCAACATAGACCCTTCCCCATATCCTTCTGCTCGCGCAGAAAAGACTATACACAGCAGAGGCAGAGAAAGGCTTAATCATTGGACCTTTTCCTCTAAACATGTAGTTCCCCTAGACACAAAGGGAGTCCAAAATTTATATCTTCTTTTCACCTGATCCGAAATGTCCAAATTAGCAGTATAACTCATAGATTTTAACTAATCATCCAAAGTTGGAGGTGTCGGAGATACCTACAGTTTACACATCTCCCTACGCGCTAAAAGCATAGCATAGAAAACTAATTTTGCATTGTCTTTAGTAATGAAACTTTGGCATTCCAATACTCCAAAAATAACCGAAACAGCGCTTACCTTAATCTGCAAGTTTAAGGCGCTAGCCAGACATTTACTTACTGCCTCCCAGAAGAGCTGTAACTCCGGACAGTAGAAAAACATATGTAAGTCATCGGCACTCTGACTGCTGCATTTTGGACATACCACCGTTCTTCCTGACCCAAATTTAGAAAGCCTTTGTGGAGTCCAGTATGCCCTATGTACAGTAAAAAAATGATTCCTCCTGAGATATGCAAGTTTAACTGTTTTATAAAGTGTAGTCATAGATAGTTGCCATTGGTCTTCCAGCTCGGTCTCTGGCAAGCATCTTCCCCACAGATCCGCCGGCAGAGTAAATACACCATCCTCCATCTCCAGGATCATCCAATACCATAGAGCGATTTCTTTTTTAACGGCTGTGGTAGAGAGAAGTTTTTCCTCTAGCTCATTTGGTTCTCCTAACTTTTCCCCTATAGTCTGAAACCAACTTTGGACCTGAAGGTATTTAAACCTTGAAAGCCTTGGGCCCACTGCCTGCTCGCACCAGTTCCACGGCACCAGCTGACCCTCCAACAGCAAGTGCTTCCATCTTAGAATGCCCGCTTCTTTCAAGAGTAGAGCCAGTGAGTCTTTTGTCCACTCTGGAGAACCTGGGGCAAAATATGGTATATTTAAAACCTTTCTGATTTTAAACCATGTTTCCGCCATCTCCCTCAGAATCTTAAACCTAACCTTCTTAAAGTATTTCAGATCTGCAAATTTAAACATAGAGCCAACTCCTGCTCCCTTCTCCTTAATAAGCATCACTCTAAACATCCTACCTATTTCTGAATCTAAGGGGATATCCAATAGCATTCTACCGTTTTTTAGAGAAAAGGCCCATGAGTAAAGTCTAAAATCTGGAAGAGCTAAACCACCCTTCAGCAGCCTCCTTCTTAGTTTGCGCCAGGAGATTTGCGGCCCTTTTGATGCCCAGATAAACAAACTTATATCACTCTGCAACTTAACTAACCACTCTTTTCTAAACAATAAGGGGATAGAGTCGAACTAAAAGGTTAATTTCGGAAGCAAGATCATTTTTACTAAATTCACTCTGCCAAACAGAGTTAGCGGAAGATGCATCCAACCCTGAATATTAGCACAAATCTCTTTTCTAACCCGGTCAAAGTTAACTTTAGTAAGGTTGGCAATATTTTGAGTAATCCTTACCCCCAGATATCTCATTTCTCTTTTAACAGCAATCCCCGTCTCCCCCATGTTCCAACTCATCACTTCTGTCTTGTCCTTGTTAATATCGTAACCTGACACTTTGCCAAACTCAGTTGTTAATTTCATTACGGCCTTCATGGTTTTTGCAAGGTTTGTTGTAAAAATTAAAATGTCGTCAGCGTACAGCCCAACCTTCTTTGTCCAGCCGTTAAACTCAAAAGGCAAAATATTGTTACAACTCCTAATTTTTCTAGCCAATGGCTCGATATAAAGATCAAACAATAACGGTGAGAGGGGGCACCCTTGCCTGGTACCTCTCTCGATTTTTACTGTAGAGGTCAATATCCCATTAACTAACACTCTGGCTTCCGGAGCGGCGTAGATACTATTTAAAGCTCTACGGAAGTCAGGACCTAGATTAAAATGTTTAACCACCTTCTGCAAATAGGCCCAGTTGACTCGGTCGAACGCTTTAGCTGCGTCTAACGCTATCACTGCCAGGGGGAGGCCATAGGCAGTTGCCATGTCTATAGAGCCAATTAATGAGTATGTCAACTCTTTCAGCGGCCTTCCTCTTATGAACCCCTTTTGGTCTTCATTCACCATCAGAAACATATAACCATTCAGCCTTCCTGCCATAACCTTTGCAAACACCTTATAATCTGCATTTAGCAGAGAAATGGGCCTATATGAGTCCACTTTTTTGGGGGATTTCCCAGGTTTTGGAATTAAGGTTATAATAGCTTCCTTCCAAGAATCAGGAAAGGCAGTGTCTGTCTGAAATATCGTGTTAAAAAGTTGTCTAAAAATAGGAATTATGGTACCAGCCAGAACTTTGTAAACCTCAAGAGGGAGGCCATCCGGCCCTGGAGCCTTCCCATGCTCCCCCCCCCCCCCTTATTACCTCTTCAAGTTCCTCCGAAGTGATCTCATCATTTAGGGCCTCCTCTGCCTCATCAGAAAGAGGCTCTAAGTACTCTAGCCAAGGCGACACAACCTCCTCATTTATAACCAGATGTTCTTTATATACTCTCCCAAAGTGACTAAAAAAAGCCGAACTAATCCCTTGGCTATCACTCAACACTTCCCCTGAATCTTCACAAGTGATCTCTTTTATAAGGTTTCTAACTCGATCACACTTCGCCTTCCATGCTAGTAATTTACTGCAACCTTCGCCATATTCGAAATGTGCCAACTGGCTGGCCTCCTACCTTTTTCTGACACGATCACTTATAACTCCTGACAGCTCTGCCTTTAGCTTCAAGATTTTGGCCAGCACCCTCTCGTCTTCCTCCAGTCCACCTAGATTATTCAAAGCCCCCTCTAACTTCTGGATCTGTTCTTCTAGTCCTGATACTTTTCCATGGTAAGCCCTCCTTTTATTTGCCGCTAGAGTGCCCAGTCTTCCCCTTAAATAAGCTTTATAAGCATCCCAGACGATCCCAATTTTGGCTGAACCTAGATTACTTTAAAAAAATTCTTCAGTCTCGACTTTTAACCTCTCAATAACCTCCTCTTCCAATAAAATAGTGCGATCAAGCATCCACCTAGAACTTACACTCCTCTCTTCTAACCTCAAGTGAAGGAGAATGGCTGAATGGTCCGACAGGTGTACACCAATATGTTTAACTTCAACTATCACATCTTTAAGTACCCTGTCAATCAAAAAGTAATCGATACGAGATTTGTGTTTATACTTTTTATTGTAGTAGGTAAAACCAAGTTGCGACCCTGCCATGCACCTCCATATATCACAAAGACCGCGCTGGGCCATCAACATCCAAACTCTAGACGACATTTTAGGATTACAGGCCGCTTTACTATGCTGGGATCTGTCTATTTTATGGTCTAAGACAGTATTAAAATCTCCTGCCATTATAATCTGATCTGGGAAACCCAAAATCTCATTTGCCAGCTCATCTAATGAACCTATTTTGTCCTGATTCGGACCGTAATACCCTACCAATGTAAAGTTTTGACCAAAAATATTTAACTTTGCTACCAGCCACCTTCCTTCAATATTAGAGACACTTCTTTCTACTGAAATATTTGTCCCTTGCTTAACCAATGACTGCTTTTAAAGAACTCCCTGCTTTCTCCTTCTGTAAGGTGTGTCTCTAACAGGATAATAACTTGCGCTGGACATTCTTTTAAATACAACATTATCCTATCTCTCCTACTCTTTACCCGAAGCCCATTTACATTCCATGTTAAAAATGTTATCTCATTGGCCCTATTTCTAGACATCCCTTAAAAAAAGAAAAAATTAAGAAAAGAAAAGGCTAGCATTGCTGACTGATTTGGTGTAAAGCAAGAAGACATTTGAGGTATTTCTTTCCCCCCTTTATGCTCCCCACCCTGTACTCCCCCCAAACTACTTCCCCACCCTTGGAAAACCCTAACCAACTTCCCATGGCCAGTAAAGCCATATGGGAGAACCCCAAGGTGTGCAAACGGGTTCTAATCTAGTACATGCAAATATATACAAAGTAGATCTTCTTACTAGACCTCCGATTGGAGCTCCTCTATAAATTTGTCAACCTCCTCCACAAATCGGAAAGAATGCATTTTGTTGTTTAACATCACCTTAAGCAATGCTGGAAATTTCAGTTGAACCGAAGCCCCCAGCTTTCTCAAGGGCTCCATTCTTTTACCTAACTCCCATTGCCTGTTAGATGTTGTTATTGAGAGGTCTGATCTTATTTCAGTTTTTACCCCATCTAGATCAAGCAATTTATTCTTCAGGGCCTTGGCCAGAATTTTTTCTTTTAAGGAGTATGAAAGGAAATTAACTAGAATTCTCCTTGGTTTAGACCTATTTGCATTGAACCTAAATGGATCTCTGTGAATCCTTTGGATATCTCTAGCTATTTCCTCTTCCGATTCCTCCAGCTGAAGCTCCTTTTTTGAACAATTGTACCACAAAACTCTTGATATCAGTGCCTTCCTTACCCTCAGGAAGTCCTAGGATTTTTAAGTTGTTTCTCCTTTGAAAATTCTCCAACCTCTCCACCCTTTCGTCCTGATCTCTCCCGCTTGCTTTCAGATTTTCTATCTCATTTCTGGTTACTTGTACCGTTGCCTTAAGATCACTCACTTCCGCTTCTAAAGCTAGAGTACTTACACTTACGTCATCTATCTTTTTCTCCAAAACTTCGCAAGCAAACTTTATTTCTCTCTGGCTCAGCTCTGAGACTTCAAATCTATTACGAATCTCGAGCGTGAGTGATGCAATCAAACTACTAATTAGGGGATCTCCATTCTCAGAACTGACAGCAACAAAGCCCTTCTCATTCTGCACAAACCTATCCTGGACCCCAGATAGTTGTTCGGGCTGGCTCGCTTTACTATTTCGAGATCCACCCTGTAAATCATGGGGCGGCTGAACCAAAAAAACCATACCAGTATCCACAGAAACTTCCCCATCCGGAGATTCTCCCGACCCCCCCGACTCTGAGGTCAGCACCTGAAAACGATTCGGGCTCAAATGCTCTGTCCATTCTATTGAATTTGGCCCTTCATCTGTGAGTCCATCTCCTGCTGGTTGTTGTTGTTGTGTGGGGTGGGATTCCATTTCTGCCATATTAGGGTTGCCCCTTAACACTAAGGTTTTTGGTATTGTTTTAAAGTAAGACCTTAAAGAAGGGGTCACTTTAATCTTATACTTCGTACTATCTCTTTTTACATTTTTTTTCCGACCTCTAACCTCTTTACTCAATAGTCCTCCCCTAGGTTTTACTTCTTTTACTTCTCTCTTGTACACCCTCCGCTCTTTGGCACATTTAACAGAGTTCTCCTGTGGCTCGGGAACTTCCAACCTACTCCCGTTTTCCCCACCCACACTTCTCAGCACATATTGAGAAATAACAATAGGTTTTAGCCCAGTCGCATTGCCTCTTCCTCCGCTTTCTGTACTTACTTTATTAGATGCCTGACGTTTTTCCTTAACCTTTGTTTTCACAACTGGAGCTTCTGCAGGTTCATGCGGTTGCGCCTCCGTTATGCCAGAAAAAGGGGGCTCACTGTCCTCCACCCCCTCTTGCCTCTCCACACTTTTACAGACCCCTCCTCCACTCCCCCGAAAGAAAACCCTTGCCCCTGCCCGGCGCCCTCTACGGAGCTCCAGAGCCGCTCTGCTGTGATTGCTTCAGCTCCTGCTCCTGCCGTGGAGACCCAATATACACTTCTGCCACAGTCCCCCGCCTAGCCGCCTTAAGTAACTGCCGAATTCCTGCTTTCACTCTATGCTACACTCTAAGGCTCACCCGGAGAAGAACTCTCAGATTACTGCCGCGTTAATATCAATCTCGTTCCGGCCACTATAGATTCCAGCTCCCGCTCTCCTCTCGAGCGGTAAAATTCAAAAATCCCCCGGTCTCAGACAACTTGACTGTCTGCTTAACAGCGCATCAGCATCGGTGGCGTTCTCATCCCGACCGTGGTACAGTTTCAGCTTCCCGCTCCCGCTCTCCTCTCCGGACACGATAACATTTTAAACGCAGCCCCAAACTGAGTTACTCACAGCTTTCCTTTAGACTCCCTTCATGTTCGCGAACCACAATTCCCGCTCTGCTCTGCTCTATGCTGCTCTCCTCTCCAAACGCCCGCAGCACACCTCTCCGTTCACCCGCGACCTGCCGCTATCCGGCCGCAATGTTTTCCAGTCCCAGATTCCAGCATTATTTTTTTGTAGAGGTAAGTTGTAAGGAATGAACCTACGTTTTTGTTCTAGTCCTAAAACCTCCTTGAGGATAAATTTCTCAAAAGTCAGTACTTCAGTAGGTATGCTACTCTGTGGAGGTGAGAACTTGAAGGGTGGGTGAAATGAAGTATAAGCCGTATTGATAGTGGTAGGCTTGTCTTGAAAAAAGGCCCTAAGTGGGATCATTCTAAAGAATCGTAGTAGTTCAATCTGTAGATCCAGAAAGTTGGGTCGAACAGTCAGGACAAAAGAGAGGCCTTTGCTTAATAGTGAGATTTCTTTCTCAGATAGTGAGATATATTAAAGATAGGTATAGTCGTTTGGTCAGGCATGTTGCACAGTTGATTGTCCAATGAGGTACCAGTATTATGTGATTGTAGACTACATGTTTTCATCACTGGTAGTATCTCTGTCTCGTTTGCCAATCCCCTGGTGTGCTGTACCATCTGGGTGGGACGATTCGTTTCGCGGTTGGCGGGGCATCCCTGGTCTTTGTCTAAAAAATTACAGTTGGCAACATTCTTGTTTCTCGAGGTACTAGGGCCTTCACCTGAGTCAGAGTTCTCGGATGACTCAGCAGACGTATCTGAAAAACCTACAATACTCTGCTGTTTGTTAAATCTACCCCAGGGGCGTGGTGTTCTTGGGGCGTGTATGTCCTATTTGTGCAGAAATCATCTATAGGTAAGCGTAGGTTCTTTCGGCCTTATAATTCCCAATATCCCTTTTTACTTTGGTTGTTATTTTGTTTTGTTCTCTCCTGTGAAATTCTGAAATAGTTTTTTCAACCTTTTCAATGAGGGTTTTAGCATCCGTGATGGCACTGCTTTTGTTAATTTGTTTCTCTATACTGTCTATTTCAACTAAGACTTTGCTGACTTCTTCTGTGGCGATGCCAATGCCTAGTATCATCTAGTGCCTAGAACAAGTTGTCCCAATATTGCTGAAACCATTGAGATATGTTTTATTATCTGTAAACACACCTGGGATATTCTTTACCTGCAGACCAACTGTTATGATACCTGCCTTGAGGTATTCAGTCAACATGCGAACCATGAGTTGAAGTCTAATAAGTTTTTTCTTTAGTTTCTCCAATTGATCAAATATTGAGCTTTCTGCTAATTTGGGAGTGTCTGAGGTCTCTGAGAAGAGAGAGGGGCCTTCAAGGAATTTCTTAATGTATTCATCAGAATACAAAGGAGCACGGTGTGTCATGCTAAGGATAAGAGAAGCGGGGGGCCCAACCGGAGATGGGGGAACAGAGTAGGGGCGGAGAGGGAGAACAGAAGGGAATGGGGAGCCCACTAACGAGTAGTAGGAGGAATGAGCATTCCTTGCAGTCCAGAGTTTGCACTAATGAGAGTAACAAAGAATATGGGAACCCTGTGTGTCAAGAGGGACCGAGGGTGTACCGTATTACTAGAGACGGGGCTGCACTTACAGGACATTGCCACCTACATTCCCCTGACGCACAGGCTGGCCGTAAGTGCCTTCCCTTTACATACCCACCGTGGTTTTTTGGCACACTAATCGCCTCACTAATTTACCGATTGGGTCCTCTTTAAGATTGGACTCCACCCATGGATTACCCTCAAGGACATCGGTTCCACTCAGTTCCATAAGACTCATGGATCCAGTCCCTACTTAGAAATTCTGTAACACAGGTCAATCCCACCACCGGACTACACAGCATGTAGTAGAACACCATGCGCTGCCACCACACCGGTCATAATTCCCAATTCACTTGTGCAATTTTCGCTCCTAAATCATCACAGCACTTGTTAACCCGGCATGTGTAACTCACCAGAGTATCCCTTCACAATTGCCCATGTATTGCTCCCAGGTCGCTCTATTTCCCACCCCTCACTTACAGAAGCATGGTCTTGCAATTATTGTGACCACTCAACCGCCCTCTCCTAACCGTGTTTCCTCTTCTTTTTTTCCCTCTTCATTTTTTTCCCTGGTATTTCCCTTCTTCCTTCCTTGCCTGTATTTAGGCTCTCTCAGGCATCTAAATAGCCTCTTGTCCTGATGTTGAACCCCTACTTTTCAGCAGGGATTGAAACGTCGTCGACACCCAGACCGTGACTCCAAATGTATGATCATTTATGTGGAGCGTGAGTTGTCCTTTCGCATTGTGACTGTCTTGAAAATGTATTGCTAATGTCACTTTTAGAAGTGAATGCCTGAGGTCTGGAAATCTGCTGATTTCCATACCCTGCGACGCTACCCACTAGACTGTTGATGTATTGTTCCTTTTTATTGTATGTTGAATAAACACAATCTTTCCCATTTGGATACACCATCACAGTGCTAATTCGGGGATCAACATGGGGGCACCATTGGTGCCCCCTTGGCACCCAACTGGAGGCCACACACCCAAGGGGGACCTGATGTAGGCCCTCAAACATGCTTTCTGAAATGGTTTCCATGTTGGACAGGCCAGCACGGAAACCATGCTGGAAAACATTCAACGGCCTGCCCTTGAGATTACTGGCCTGCTTCCGACTGGCCGACGGGCTCTATATCTGGCCAGTTTAGCTTACCACCGCCTAGATCACAATTAGGCGGTCTAAAAGTAAACCTAGCAGCCCATTATGATGCAGCTCTGAAGGCTCTGACCGTCGGCCAGAGCCTTTAGGGAGCACATTGCAATCGGCCCCTTAGTGCCCCTCAAGTGCAAATGCAGTAGGCATGGCTCCATAGGCATTTTGATCATCATAATCTACCAGTGGCTAAACCATGGCATGTCTAGGACCCACGCAGATGAATGTTGAACCCGCCCCCTTCATTGGTCTGAGGTCTTTTCTCCTGAGGCTGGCTGGCTTCCTATCCAGTCCCATGAAGGCAGCATCAGCCTTGACAACCTAAAGGTCTCTCTACCAATAGGGACCCCTCTCCCGGAACCCCAAAAGACTTGGCTTAAGTAGAGAGGAAGAGATTCCATGTAGAAGGCTCTCTCTTCATTTAACAAATCACAAACATTTTTTATGTACTTCTAGAGCCATTCTGACCACTATGCCAGGAGCAAACCCATCTAAGTAAGGGCCCTTCAAGGTGCTCTTGTCCTCGATCCCAATCCAGTTCAAGTCACTCCTAATGACTGAAACAAGATGATGCTAGCTGCAAAGTGGTATTTTGGGATATCTGCAAATTTACAGCAGTTCTTTTTTGAAATTTAGGGCAATAATCTACAGTTCATACCACATCTTCATTTAAGTTAGATTTTAAACTTCAGACCCAACACTTGGACGCATGTTGGACTCATATGTGGAAAGCATGGCTGCCACGTTTTCCAGGTCCATGAGAGATGTTGTACTCCAATCGATGTTTTCTTCTTTGAATTCTGGAACTTGTAGTCCTGTTTTACAATGGAATAAACAAGACTACAAGTTCAGAATACAAATAAAAAACCTGTACTGGAGCAGCACATTACCCATGTAACTGGGTAACTTGGCAGGGCTTGTGGAAAGTCTTGTGTCATCTTCTCACCATTACTCATGTGCATGATGACAGCACTTTTCACAGATTCTTGTCACCATACCTTGCATTGAATGTTTTTAGCCTGGGATGTTTGAAAGGTGACCTGCTTTCAATACTGACTTGTTAGAAAAGGGAATTGATGTATCAAAGGTTTTTATCCATTCTTCATCTATGGGGAAATGTGGCAGAGCATATTGCCCAAGATTCTTATGATACAGCCGGGTCACCAAATCAGTGCAAGTATTAAACACTGCAAAAGGATCAAACATGAATTTAATATTTTAAGATTCTCTACAGTGTACAAAATAACTAAGTAATCAGACTAAAACATGCTTCTAAACCTGCACCTTTAATCCAAGTGCACACACCTTGAAGAGACAAAAGGAAGAAGAAACAGTATCTTAGCAACATCCCTAGACAACAAACATCAACAGGATAATTTTAGAAAAGTCTTTCTGACTGCTACCTTGTATAACACAGTTGCATAGTGTTGACCCTTTCAGAAAGAAATAAAAATGTCTCTTTCATTCTCACTTTTTCCTTTCTTTGAATGGGATTTTAGTTTGTTGTTGTGCAGGTGTTTATCCGTCTTCATTTGCTTTCATTGAAGTGTGGCTCAATGGTTAGAGCGGCAGACCCTGATGCAGAGATCTGGCCCGGGACCAGATTTCAATTCTTGCCTCGGCGGGTTTTGGGCTCAATTTCCTCGGACCTGATAATTCTCGCCTCGGTGCCTATTCTAATCATGGGTCCCACTCTGCAACTCTGGGCAATAGCTTGCTTAATCTCGACAACGGCCCCAACAGCGCTGGGATGCCTGGCTTCACTCTGGGGGTGCCCAGGAGTGGACATTTCACAGGGAAAAGCCAGGAAGGGTTCTACAGCGGTATGCGTACAGCGCCAGGACACCCCTTTGGGGGTATAAGTGCGCTTTACAAGTACAAATTTCATTTAATTTCATTTCATTTCATTGACGAAGGCTGTTTCCATTTTGGTGTGTTTTTAGCAGTTAATATCAATCAATCAATCAATTATGGGATTTATAGAGCGCACTACATACCCGTGAGGGTCTCAAGGCGCAAGGGAGAGGGGGGGGCGCCGCTACTGGTCGAACAGCCAGGTCTTGAGAAGCCTCCTGAAGGTCAGCAGGTCTTGGGTCTGTCGTAGGTTGAGTGGGAGGGAGTTCCAGGTTTTAGCGGCGAGGTGCGAGAAGGATCTGCCGCCGGCGGTGGTTCTTCGGATGCGGGGGACGGTGGCGAGTGCGAGGTTGGCGGAGCGGAGCTGGCGGGTGGGGATGTAGAAGGAGAGTCCTCTGTTGAGGTAAGCTGGGCCGGTCTTGTGGAGAGCCTTGTGTGCGTGGATGAGGAGTTTGAAGGAGATCCTTTTGTTGATGGGGAGCCAGTGCAGGTTTCTCAGGTGGGGCGTGATGTGGCTGTGTCGTGGTATGTCGAGGATCAGGTGTGCGGAGGCGTTTTGAATGCGTTGCAGTCGTTTGATGAGCTTGGCCGGGGCTCCTGCGTAGAGGCCGTTTCCGTAGTCTAGTCTGCTACTGACGAGGGCCTGGGTGACCGTTCTTCTTGTGTCTGATGGGATCCATCTGTAGATCTTGCGGAGCATGCAGAGGGTGTTGAAGCAGGAGGAGGAGACTGTGTTGACTTGCTTGGTCATGGAGAGCGTTGAGTCGAGGATGACTCACAGGTTGCGTGTGTGGTCGGTGGGTGTTGGCGGTGCTCCCAGTGTCGTAGGCCAACAGGAGTCGTCCCAGGCTGAGGGGTTGGGGCCGAGGATGAGGACCTCCGTCTTGTCCGTGTTCAGCTTCAGTCGGCTGATCTTCATCCATTCCGCGACGGCTTTCATTCCTTCGTGGAGGTTCGATTTGGCGGTGAGGGGGTCCTTGGTGAGGGAGAGGATCAGTTGGGTGTCGTCGGCGTAGGAGATTATGTTGAGGTCGTGCTGTCGGGCGATGCGTGTGAGCGGGGCCATGTAGATGTTGAACAGTGTCGGGCTGAGGGAAGATCCCTGGGGTACGCCGCAGATGATCTTGGAGGCTTCGGAGCGGAAAGGGGGAGGCGTACGCTCTGGGTTCTGCCGGAGAGAAGGAGGTGGTCCAGTCCAGGGCCTTGTCTCATACCCCTGCGTCGTGGAGGCGTGTGCGTAGTGTGCGGTGGCAGACAGTCTCGAAGGCGGCGGAGAGGTCCAGGAGGGTGAGGGCCGCTGTTTCACCGTTGTCCAGCAGGGTCCTGATGTCATCGGTGGCGGCAATGAGGGCAGTCTCGGTGCTGTGGTTGCTGCGGAACCCGGATTGGGATGGGTCCAGGATGTTGTTTTCTTCGAGGTATCGGGTTAGCTGTTTGTTGACGATCTTCTCGATTACCTTGGCTGGGAACGTAAGCAGGGAGATGGGCCAGAAGTTCTTGAGGACTTTCGGGTCCGCCTTGGGTTTTTTGAGTAGGGCGTTGATCTCGGTGTGTTTCCAGCTCTCTGGGAAGGTCGCGGTCTCGAAGTAGAGGTTGATGACGTCGCGCAGGTGGGGTGCGATGGAGCTTCTGGCTTTGTTGAAGATGTGGTGTGGGAAAGGGTCTGACGGGGAGCCGGAGTGGATAGTGCTCATGGTCTTGATGGTGTCGTCGATGTCCACATTGGTCCAGGCTGGCAGGGGGTCGTGGTTGATGGTGTGTGTAGAATCCGGTGTGTCGATGCCCGTAGGGGCTGTCTGGGAGTCGAAGCTGTCGTGGATGTCGGTGATTTTGCGGTGAAAGAAGGTGGTGAGAGAGTCGCACAGGGCTTGCGATGGCGGGATGTCGTTGCTGTTGGAGCTGGGGTTGGAGAGTTCCTTCACAATGTTGAATAGCTCCTTGCTGTTGTGGGCGCTGTTGTCGAGGCGGTCTGTGAAGGAGGTCCTCTTGGCGGACCTGATGAGGTGGTGATGGTTGCGGGTGGCGTCTTTGTGGGCTGCGTGGCTGTCCGGTGTCTTTTCACTGAGCCATTTCTTCTGTAGTTTTCGGCAGGCTCGCTTGGAGGCTAGGAGTTCTGGGGTGAACCAGCTGGCCCTCTTGCTGGTGTCTCTGCGGGAGGACTTCTTCAGTGGGGCGAGGGTGTTGGCGCAGTCGTCAATCCAGCGTCTGAGGTTGTGGGCAGCTTCATTAGCGTTGGAGTGGTTGGTGGGAGGGCTGAGAGCGAGGTTTGCCTGTAGTTGGTCTTTGGTGATTTTGCTCCAGCAGCGGTGGGGGATCTGCTGAGGGCGGTGATGTGTGGTGGGTTTCTGGAAGGAGAAGTGGATGCAGCGGTGGTCAGTCCAAAGGAGTTCGGTGGTGTGGCTGAAGGAGACGTGGGCGCTGGAGGAGAAGATGGGGTCGAGCGTGTGGCCGGCCGAGTGGGTCGGCGTTGAAATGAGTTGCTTCAAGCCGAGGTTGGCGAGGTTGTCGATCAGGGTGGTAGAGTTGCTGTCGTTGTTGTTCTCAAGGTGAAAGTTCAGGTCTCCGAGGAGGATGTAGTCGGTGAAGGTCAGGGCGTGTGTCCTGATGAAGTCGGCGATGGAGTCGCTGAACTGGGGTCGGGGTCCGGGGGGTCTGTAGACGAGGGTGCCTCTGAGAGTGGTGTTGGGGTCCGTGTGGATCTGGAAGTGCATGTGTTCGGCGGTGCTGAGAGTGTCGTCGGTGCAGGTCGAGGCTCTGATGCTGTTCTTGTGGACGATGGCGATTCCTCCTCTGACTCCGTTGGTGCGGTCTCTGCGGGTGATCTTGTAGCCGTCCGGGATTGCTATGGCGATGTCGGGTGCAGAGGAGTCGTTCATCCAGGTCTCGGTCAGGAAGGCGACGTCTGGGGATGATGTATCGAGCAGGTCCCAGAGCTCGACAGCGTGTTTGCGTGCGGAGCGGGTGTTCAGTAGGATGCACCGGAGGTACTGGCGTCGTATCGGTGGCGGTCTTTGGGGCGGGCGCGGCAGGGGCCAGGGGTTCTGGTGCTGGGCGCGGTCCAGGCACAGACGGGCGCAGACGGGCTTGCCTTAGGCGCTCCTTCGGCGCGCCAGCGGCGCGCCTGCTGCACGCAGCCGCAC
Organism: Calotriton arnoldi; assembly: GCA_963921515.1. NCBI lineage: Eukaryota > Metazoa > Chordata > Amphibia > Caudata > Salamandridae > Calotriton > Calotriton arnoldi. The sequence continues at coordinate 1,792,290 of CAWUFW010002526.1, forward strand.
AGCGGCCGCCATATATGGGGAGGTGGGAGGGAGGAGCAGCGAATGGTCAGCGAGGGGGGCGGGGCCGCAGGGGACGCAGCGGCAGGAAACGGGAGTGGTGCATAACACGGGGGCGGCGAGCGGGTACAGAAGTCAAAGAGGGCACAGTGGGGCACAGGCACAAGACAGATCACAGCAGAAGGGGTCACAAAACGGAAGGGCAAAACAGATCACAGCAGAAGGGGGCACAAAACGGAAGGGCAAAACAGATCACAGCAGAGGGGGCACACAACGGAAGGGCAAAACAGATCACAGCAGAGGGGGCACAAAACGGAAGGGCAAAACAGATCACAGCAGAGGGGGCACAAAACGGAAGGGCAGAACAGATCACAGCAGAGGGGGCACAAAATGGAAGGGCAGAACAGATCACAGCAGAGGGGGCACAAAATGGAAGGGCAAAACAGATCACAGCAGAAGGGGGCACAGAACGGAAGGTCAAAAAACAATGATGCTACACAGACAAGAACCTACCTACGGCCTACCACTGGCCACCAGGGATGAGGCGCAGGTGGTAGCCTGCGGGTGGAGGAGGGCCTCAGCTACAGCAGCGGCAGGAACTGGATGCACAGGCGGCGCTGTGCGGAGGGGGGGCGACCTACCAAGAGGTCAAAGGTCGCTCACCTCACCGCGCAGCGGCCACCATATATGGGGAGGTGGGAGGGAGGAGCAGCGAATGGTCAGCGAGGGGGCGGGGACTCAGCGGCGGGAAACGGGAGTGGTGCAAAACACGGGGGCGGCGAGGGGGTACAGAAGTCAGAGGGCACAGTGGGGCACAGGCACAAGACAGATCACGTCTGAACTGGGGTGGTGGAGTGAGCTAAAGAATGATGATGGATTAAACCCAGATCAGTTGACTGGGGGTGAGTGTTTGATTGGCTCAAACGTTCCGTCCATCATCCCCTTTTGTATCGCTTTGTTAGCCCTAAGTTGGCGGGGGTATGCCCAGACGTGGGTCCCTTGCTCACTTTGCCACTGGATTCAAGCAAGCCTGGCTGATGACGGCTGGAATGCCAGAAACCGGTCCTAGGATGCTTGTTTCCGGTCCAGGGAAGACATGGCTTGGCAGTTCGGGCTGTACTGTTCCCATGAGGCACAGGGTCAGACTGATTTGCATATGGCATGTCTGAACTGGGGTGGTGGAGTGAGCTAAAGAATGATGATGGATTAAACCCAGATCAGTTGACTGGGGGTGAGTGTTTGATTGGCTCAAACGTTCCGTCCATCATCCCCTTTTGTATCGCTTTGTTCGCCCTAAGTTGGCGGGGGTATGCCCAGACGTGGGTCCCTTGCTCACTTTGCCACTGGATTCAAGCAAGCCTGGCTGATGACGGCTGGAATGCCAGAAACCGGTCCTAGGATGCTTGTTTCCGGTCCAGGGAAGACATGGCTTGGCAGTTCGGGCTGTAGTGTTCCCATGAGGCACAGGGTCAGACTGATTTGCATATGGCCATGTCTGAACTGGGGTGGTGGAGTGAGCTAAAGAATGATGATGGATTAAACCCAGATCAGTTGACTGGGGGTGAGTGTTTTGATTGGCTCAAACGTTCCGTCCATCATCCCCTTTTGTATCGCTTTGTTCGCCCTAAGTTGGCGGGGGTATGCCCAGACGTGGGTCCCTTGCTCACTTTGCCACTGGATTCAAGCAAGCCTGGCTGATGACGGCTGGAATGCCAGAAACCGGTCCTAGGATGCTTGTTTCCGGTCCAGGGAAGACATGGCTTGGCAGTTCGGGCTGTACTGTTCCCATGAGGCACAGGGTCAGACTGATTTGCATATGGCCATGTCTGAACTGGGGTGGTGGAGTGAGCTAAAGAATGATGATGGATTAAACCCAGATCAGTTGACTGGGGGTGAGTGTTTGATTGGCTCAAACGTTCCGTCCATCATCCCCTTTGTATCGCTTTGTTCGCCCTAAGTTGGCGGGGGTATGCCCAGACGTGGGTCCCTTGCTCACTTTGCCACTGGATTCAAGCAAGCCTGGCTGATGACGGCTAGAATGCCAGAAACCGGTCCTAGGATGCTTGTTTCCGGTCCAGGGAAGACATGGCTTGGCAGTTCGGGCTGTACTGTTCCCATGAGGCACAGGGTCAGACTGATTTGCATATGGCCATGTCTGAACTGGGGTGGTGGAGTGAGCTAAAGAATGATGATGGATTAAACCCAGATCAGTTGACTGGGGGTGAGTGTTTGATTGGCTCAAACGTTCCGTCCATCATCCCCTTTTGTATCACAAGACAGATCACAGCAGAAGGGGGCACAAAACGGAAGGGTAAAACAGATCACAGCAGAAGGGGGCACAAAACGGAAGGGCAAAACAGATCACAGCAGAGGGGGCACACAACGGAAGGGCAAAACAGATCACAGCAGAGGGGGCACAAAACGTTAGGGCAAAACAGATCACAGCAGAGGGGGCACAAAACGGAAGGGCAGAACAGATCACAGCAGAGGGGGCACAAAATGGAAGGGCAAAACAGATCACAGCAGAAGGGGGCACAGAACGGAAGGGCAAAAAACAGCAACAATGACGCTACACAGACAAGAACCTACCTACGGCCTACCACTGGCCACCAGGGATGAGGCGCAGGTGGTAGCCTGCGGGTGGAGGAGGGCCTCAGCTACAGCAGCGGCAGGAACTGGATGCACAGGCGGCGCTGTGCGGAGGGGGGGCGACCTACCAAGAGGTCAAAGGTTTTAACCTAAAACACAATTGCCTATATACAACGCACAAAACTGCAGGAGTTGCACCATACACTTGATGCAATTGACATTACAAGGCCAGATGCAGATGTATTAATAGCTGTGGGAAAGTGCCCTTTTTGTGTGGTCACCCCCACCCTTTCTCTCCAATGCTGATGGTTTTGACCATAAACGTGTACTGGATACTGCTACCCAAGCCTCAGTATTGATGCTCTCTCCCTAAAGTATGATGCATGTGAATTGGTAACCCCAATTGGCATGGAATTTAGCCTTCCTTATAAGTCCCTGGTGAATGGTGGTACCAGTGCATGGAATTTAAAGAGGTCACCAAGGCCTGCAGCACTGATTGGGCCACCCTGAGTGACCCATGTAAACAGATAACAGAAGGACTGGCATTTCAGACTGCAGGAGCAATGCCAACTGCTCAAACGAGACTTAGCCCTCATCAAGGGGAGAGGTGTGGCACAGAGGCCAGAGTAGCTGACTCCGGAGCCCCGTGTCATGGTTCGATCCCCGGCACTGGCGGCAACTCAGCTCAGCATCATGTGACTCTGAGCAATAGCTCACTTAATCTCCCTGTCAGCCCCCAGTGCCTTGAAACCCTTAAGGGGGTGATATGTACGCGCTTTACAAATAGGAATTATTATTATTATTTCATTATTATTCATGAGTGGCAATGTCAAAGCACTACTTTTAATATGTCAGTCATCAATACAGTGGGCCTCCTGAGCCTAGGTGTCAATCAATCAAGCATTTGTATAGCGCGCTACTCACCCGGAGGGTCTCATATAAGGTGTGGACATATAAGTGCAAGTTTATATTTCCATATAGTAGCCTCGCTCGATTAGGGTTACATCGACTGGCACCTGGTGTCTTGCTTTCTCTTCAGAACACCAGAGCAAGTCTTCAAAATACCAGGACACAACATGAACACTCTTCAAAATACAACATAAACAAAGCTCAACACTATTTTGCCAAGTAAAGGGAAATATTTATTGCAGCGAGTTCCCATATTCCAAACGGCAATAATGCAAATGTAAAATAAATGTATATAATGAATGTCTATACACAAGAATAAATGCATAGAAAAATAACTGCATGTACACAAGAATAAATAATTAGAACTTGGAATACTTCACCAGATCCTTGCCAGCACGACTGGGTAACCCAATGACAGTCTCAGCAGGTATCAACCAGACACAAAAGCCCTGGCAGTGCGTCCACTCCCAGGAGAATTCCTGTCAAAGCGCCGAGATGTCTCTGTCTTTATATTCTTTACTAACATCGAGAAGGACTTCTAGAAGCTCCCCCTCCCTTCATCTATGCTGTAGGTGCTGGTTACACTCTCTGCATAGAGGTCACTCAACGGAGCTGACCAGGCTCTCATGAGAGCTGAGGCAGAATTCTTCACATTTACAGTCTTGGACACTGTATGCCTCCCACACTGTCTGTTCGAGCAGCTTATCTTTCTCGCTGGGTAAAGTGATAAACATAAACAATCTATGTGTGCGCAAGATACCTGGGCCTGCCTGCGTTTGCAGCTGAAAGACAGTGTCAGACAAATACAAGATGAAACTGTGCTCGGAAATGTAGTTGAAGCAATATGGAGTCAATGGTCAATACATGATCTCACAATGTATAATTGCCTGTAGCATTACACCTGGACACCCTCGGGTTGCCAGCTCTGTTATGGACCCACTGAAAAGTGTCATGTTTGGTATCAATCAAGTTGCCTCATCAAACCCAACTTTTTCCCAAAGTCAGATTTAATGTGACATGCACCCAGGTGGCTACCTGGAGGCAGTCCTCCTGGTTGCCCCAGCCCTTCCTGTTCCCTGGCTGACAGCCTAAAGCTGCTGCCCCAAGACAGGAATCTGAACCCCTGACAAGAGGTGTGAACACTCCTAGGAGTCAGAAACAAAGGCCTGCCAGGAAGGCTAGTGAAGTAGCACATCAAGGCTGTGAGCTTTAAAGCTTCCACTACATCTGATATGCAACCAGCCTTCCTCCCAGAGAAGGACAAAAGCAACACTCTGCCCCAGGCACATTGGCAGCCTGGGCAGCTGGGAAAAGTAGGAAGTCAGGAGGCGTAAACCCCCAGAATGCTAGCCACGCCCCTAGGGTGGGCTACATGGGCTGTTCAGCCGAAGAAGGGTTCTGTCATTTTTAAAAGTGGCCGAACAGAAGCTTCTGGGTAGAAAAGGTGGCCTCAAAGGTGGATTAGCTCCTGGGACTAGTAGCCATTATCTCCTAGCTCCCACAGCCCTAACACCCCAAAATCTATAATTTGAGGGGCACTCCAGACACCAGAAATTCAAACCTGATTGAGGAGAGACCCAAGTCTGCAACTTCAGGCCCTGCACAGAGAAAAGGTTCTAAAGACTGCACCAGTGGCAACTACCCTCTAACTGCATGGCAACTGCATGGCTCCAACTCACCCCGGACCAAAAACCGGTTCCAAAGAAAAGAGGAACTCCCCTCTACAAGCCAAAGGCACCTCCAGAACTCTGTTGGACTAGAAGTACTAGTCTCCTGCAGCCTGAAAGCAAAAACAAGATCCAAAGAATCACTGGCCATCGGGCTCGCCAAGAGAATCACGCAAAAGTAAATGTTCTAGTGCATTGTGGGAAATGTACCCCTGACCTGAAACAAGTTCTAGGCAGCGACATTTTCCCCCGAAACATCAGGACGTTGCAGTGACTGAAGGCTGAGTCTGCCACTGCCAAGTCCTGTTAGTGGCCAGTCCTGCTACCACTACTTTTATTCAATGATGTGCCTCAAAGAAACCCTGCAGCATCCTCAAACCATCACCCCTGTGGCCTAATTGTCAGGATTTTACAATCAGGCAAGTCTGAATTATAGACCTTGTCAAGAAAGGGGTCCTTAATTACCAGATATAGTTCATGCTGGGGATGTTTTAGTCTAATGGTCACAGAGTTAGTCCCACTACTGTTAACATGCCAACCACACCTGTGGTCAGGCCTAGTGATGCCATCACAGTTGTCCCAAAGGTGCAGTATACCTTGCCAGCAGCAGAGGTTTCCAGCTCAGGAAGGGAAGGATGATACCCTTATCCCTACTTAACAGGACTCTCTTGCACAATGAGAAGGATGACGACTTCACTCCTTCCTCACTGATCCACAGGTGGGTCTCTATACAACATGAGTGGTTGAAAGAAGGATCCAGTAAAGAAATAGATGGAGATTTGCTTTTTGCACAATCCATTGCAGTCATTTCCCTTCTGTTCCTTTCCCTGCGGCAAGTATTTCCCATGTGCTCCAAGTAATCGCCAACAGGAAGGTACAGTTTAGAAACCTGTTTCCCCTCTTCTTACCATTCCCACTAAAAGGATGAGTAGAAATACCCTGTGATTATATCAGTATGCGTACCCCACAACTGTTTTAGTATAGATTCGACCCCATGCATCAGCTCAGTACATGTTGTACCTGTGTTGTCCCTTTGTATTCTCAGTCCATATAACAATCAAAAAGAGATCAGAACAAAAAGTGCACATTATTCAGTGTTAAATAAGTGATGATACATTTAGAATCCTAGATAGGATATGCAAACAAATCTAAATATCCTAGGATTGTAGTCTCTTTGCTGGTCATTGTCAAAGAACCAATGATCCGATGCAGCAGTCTTGAATAGCAGTGCTGTGCTATGAAAACACAAAATACACATTTGCAGAAATTGATCAATCACATGTGCACTTTATTGGTTGTTGCTAGAGCCGGTCTTCTGCATTAAATGTTGCTTGGTATTCAAGTCCGGCCTCCAGAGGATGATATAACACTTGGGAATGAAGATACATCCCAATAACCCAGCAGCTGAAGACAATATAGCGAAGATCTCCACGGCCACCATATACTTCCCCTGTGTGCTGAGATATGCAGGTATGAAATAGATCCAGACGGCCAGAAACACAAGCATACTGAAGGTGAGGAACTTGGCTTCGTTAAAACTCTGCGGCAAATTACGGGCATAAAATGCAACCACAAAGCTGACAGAGGCCAACAAGCCTAGATAGCCCAACATCAGATAGAAGAAGAGAACGGAGCCCTCGTCACACTGGATGATGGTGGTGTCCTGTATCTGTATCTTAACGGGGAACGGAGGCTCAAGAAGCAGCCAGACAGTGCAAATTAGGACTGGAGCAAATGAACACAGAAGGACCACTGCGCTGGGTATTCTGGTCCCAAGCCACCTTGAAGAACGGCTGGTGGGATCGCGAGCATTGAACGCTATAATCACAGTGATGGTCTTTGCCAGGACAGTGGAGATACTGATGGCAAAGCTAATCCCAAAAGAGTTTTGTCGGAGCATACAGGTCACCATCGATGGATAGCCAATGAAGGCAAAGGAGGAGAGGAAACAGAGCATGATGGCGAAAAGAAGCACATAGCTGAGGACTCGGTTATTTGCTTTGACGATTGGTGTGTCTTGGAACCTTCTGAAGGTGCAGAGAACAAACAGTGTCATTATGAAAAGAAGACTGGTTAAAAATGAAAGAGCTGTCCCCAAAGGCTCTTCAAAGGAGAGGAACTGCAGAGTTGTGGAGAAACATTGCGTCTGTCTTTCATTTGGCCACTGATCTTCAGGACACGGCCAACAGTCAACTGAATCTGAAAGGAAAGATTGAGGCTGTGGATAAGAAGTTTATGGCAAATGAAATAATATGTGAAGCAGCGCTCTGGTTGAGTTTAGCACAAATGAGACGCTGATAAAGTACAATGATAACAACAATGCTGTTTACAATAACAATTAGCCTCATTTAATTGCCTGATCAATGTAGTGTTGGGGTCTTGTTGGAGACGTCAAGACTTGTACAACTTTTGGTGATGATGCAGGAATGATGAAGTTAATGCAGAGGGGTCTAAGGAATCATATTGCTTTTGGTGGTAATAGACTTTTCCATGATCCTAGATTCCATTCCTATGATTATTTATGGCTCAAGATCTTTAGTTGTGACTCTTGACAAAAGGTATCACCTCCGATCACAGATTAACACTTAGGGGCATATTTACAAGCCCCTATTGCCACGGTAATGTCACTTTTTATGACGTTCCTATGGCAATAGGGGCTTCGCCTTATTTACCAGGCAGCGTTAAGCCACTTAGCTGCCATGAAAAGAAGGCCCCTTTTCATGCTATGCTTAGCGTGAACGGAGCGGGCAATGGGTGTTGTTCTGGGTATTCCACCGCAACACCCATTGATTCTGATGCTGCCCCCTATTTACAATGGAGGCGTAAATAGGAGGCAGCACCAGAATTAAGACCAGGGAAAACCTGGTCTTAACTTGGCGAAGCGAGGAGAAATGCTTTAGTTCTCCTTGTTTTTGCTTTTTCCACATGTGCTGCCTTGTGCAGAAGTCTGGCAGAAGCACAGTAGTCACCAGACAGTGGTGGCTCCAGAAGTGAATTTTAAGAAGATACACATTGGGCCACAGAAAAAGTGCTGGGGCCACTTATAAGTGTTTAATTTATATATTAGCTTCTGAGTCAAGTAGTCAAGTAGATCTGGTAATGACCAGTAAAGGAATAGTGAAAGATATGGCATTAGCAGATGGGAGAGTAGCTTATTAGTGTCATGAAACACTAGAAAAACTGACTGTCACGCCCTAGTCACCAGCAAGTTGAATACAGGAACACCCTCTATGCTGGGAACACACTAGAAGACTACAAACTATCCAGAGCTTCGCAGCCAGGCTCGTCCTAAACCTGCCACACATAAACTGAACCAGATCAGGAGGATGGGCGTTCTCTTGCATCGCTCCTAAAGAATGGAACTTGCTCCCTCTCAGCGTCAGAGCCTCCTCCTTTCTTCTTGAATTCCCCAAGAAGCTGAAGACCTGGCTTTTCAATGAACCAACCAACAATAGGCAAACCAAGGCACACACACCTGCTCAGCACCAGGATGCACTTGTGGGAGATAGTGTGTTTTACAAATACACATAGATCAATCAATCAAACAAGCATAATTTGTAGAGTGCAGCACTGTTACCCCCAGGGGTACATGGGCGCTGTGTATCCTTCAATGAACCATGCCTTGAGTCTCTTTCTAAAGTCTGCTAGCTAGGGGGCTGTACAGAGTTGGAGGGTTAGGTCGTTCCAGGTCTTGGCCACAATGTTGGAGAAAGTGAGGCCACTGATGTGGCTGCAACGGATGGGGGAATGTGTGCAAGGGCAAATGAAGAGGAGTGTAGGTGTCTAGAGGGCTGGTGAAAGTTCAGTTGATGATTGATGTACACAGGTCCTAGGTTGTGGAGGGATTTTAATTTGTGCATGAGGATCTTGAACTGGCATGACTTCTGGATGGGGAGCCAGTGGAGGTCTCTCAGATGGGGGCAATGGGGGTTTATTTGGAGAGGTCAAGGGTGAGTCTGGTTTTAGCATTCTTTATGGTCTGGAGTCTTTTGAGGAGCTGGGTGGAGATGCCGGCATAGAGGGTGTTGCCTTAGTCGAGCTGATGATGAAGGACTGAGTGATGGTCTTTCTGGTATTGGTTGGGATCCATCTGAAGATTCTGTGGAGCATGAGAAGTGTGTGGAAGCAGGAGGAGGTGACTGCCTTGACTTGTTGTTTCACGATCAGTTGGCGGTCAAGGATGATGCTGAGGTTGCAGGCATGGTCAATCAAGGTGGGTGTAGATCCAAGTTCTGCTAGCCACCAGCTTTGGTTCCATGCAGAGGTGTTCTTACAAAAGATCAGTATTTCAGTTTTGTCAGATTTGAGTGGGAATTTGCATATGGCTGGGTCCAAACTGGGCTGGCGTGGTGAGCAAAATAACAATGGATTCAACTCAGATCCTTGTGACTGGGGTGAATGTTTGCATTGTTCAGCATTCCGTCCATAATTTTTTCCTTTTGCTTTTGTCGCCTTAAGTGGGAAGGGTATGCCCAGACTTAGGCCCCGTGCTCACTGTGCCACTGGATTCAAGCTAGCCTGGCTGATGACGGGTGATACCCTGAAACTGATCCCAGGATGCTTGTTTCTGGTCCAGGGAGGACCTGGCTTGGCAGTTCTGACTCAACTGTTCCCATGATGGACAGGGTCAAGACTGATTTGCATATGGCTGGGTCCAAACTGGGGTGGCGTGGTGAGCAAAAGAACAATGGATTAAATTCAGATCCTTGAGACTGGGGGTGAATGTTTGCATTGTTCAGCATTCTATCCATCATGTGTTCCTTTTGCTGGAGTTGAATGGGAGACAGTTGTCGCTCATCCATTTGGCTATGTTGGCTATGGCAATGCCGAAGTTGGTTTTGGCATTGGAGGGGTCCTAGGTCAACGGTTGAGTGTTGTCTGCATAGGAGATTATGTTGAGACCATGGCATCTGACAACAGCTGCAAGGGGGGTCATGTAGATGTTGAACAGGGTAGGACTGAGGGATGATCCTTGTAGTATGCTGCATTTGATGTCTTTGGGTACGGAGGTGAAGGGAGGCAGTCAGATTCTCTGTCTGTATCCTGTAAGGAAAGAGGTGATCCATTTGAGGGAGTCTTGCTGTGGAGTCTATCTATGAGGGTGTTGTGGGAGACGGTGTTGAATGCAGTGGAGAGGTCGAGGAGGATCAGAGCCACATTTTCTCCATGGTCGAGGAGTGTTCTGATGTCATCTGTGGCTGCAATCAGCGTGGTCTCAGTGCTGTGGTTGGCACAGAATCCGGATTGTGACTCGTCCAGTAGGTGTTTTTGTTCCATTAATTCAGTGAGCTGCTGGTTGATGGGTTTCTCAAATACTTTGACCAGGTAGGGGAGCAGGGAGGAGGGATGATAATTTTTCAGATCTCTGGGGTCAGCGGAGGCTTTCTTTAGAAGGGTTCTGATGTCTATGTGTTTCCATCTGTCCGGGAAGGTTGCAGTGGAGATGGAGGTGTTGCAGATGCTGGTGAGTTGCATGCTGATTGTGTTTGTTGCAAGATTGTATAAGTGGTTGGGCAGGGGTCATAATATAACAAGTAAGGCTCATAGAAGAGGCAAGAATGGAAGTGAAGTTTGGAAATATTGGATGCCAGATCCCCCCAAGAGTGAACTAGAGCAAGGGAAGAGGGGCATGTGAACAGAAGTAGAACAGAAACACATGGTGAACTTCTCAGGTGTAGCCATTACATCTACTGAGGTGCAACGTTTTTAGCACCTGGTTGGAAGTGCACCAATAGCCAATTCTGTAAAAAAATCAGGCTGCATTTCTACTTTACAATTTAGTTTTTGCTGACATGGCAACAAGTGAAAGCATCTTACATCAATCAATCAAGGAAGATTTATAAAGCACACAGCTACTCATAGAGTGTCCCGGCGCTAGGCAGACTAACAAACGACCCAGGAAGGAGCTGATATAAGGATAGACAGCTCAAAACAGGAACATTTTAAGGTTGAATCGGAAGGCAGGTTTATGCTTCATGGCCTGGAGGTCCAAAGGAAGAACATTTCAAGCACTGGCCGCAAACTGGCCAAAGAAGGAGCCAATGCATTTTTGCTTCTTAAATCGAGACATCACCGTCAGCATGGCGCCCAAAGAGTGGAGGGATCTGGCAGAGTGACATGGAGTGAACCTCTTGGCCAAATATACTGGGCCAACCCAATAAAAGGCTTTATGTGCCTTAGCGAAACATTTGAATCTGATCTTCTCTTTAATGATCAGCCAATGTTGCTCCTTTAGGTGATGATGGATATGGGGCCCCCTGGGGAGATTTAGGAGTAGCCAGGCAGACGCATTTTGTACCAGCTGAAATTGCCATAGCTGGTCGGCCAGAAGACCCACATAACCTAGCCGGGACATGAGGAGAGCACAAATGACCATCTTCTGGGCCAGACCCAGGAGTAGATGTAAGAATTTCTTCATAGACTTGAGAAGTCCGAAGCAAGAATCAACCACTGCTGGCACCTGAGGCCCAAAAATGCAATCCCCAGATTATGCACAGATGTAACTGGGGACAGAGGGGGGGGGAATAAATTCAGGCACGCAGTCTCCATCACAAACAGTAGGAGGGGAACCAAATGTGTTTTGCTGATGTTACTTGTTGATTGCAGAGTTGTATCCACTGTAAAACATGTGTTAGGCATGACTCAAACTTGCATCCCCATTCTATAATCTCAGGCTGAAGGTTAAAGAATTGAAGTGATTGAGACAACAGGAACTCTATAAGGTGAAAAACTATGGCAGGCCCTACATCAGAACTTAAGGGCAGCATGGAGATCATTGCGTCAGATCGTGTCACTGCTGGGTGCACGACAAAAAGGGAAGCTGAATGATTGACATCAGATTACCCTACATCCTCTCTTTGAAAGCTCTCCCTGACTCCACATCAGGGCTCACCTCTCCTGGACCGACTACTTGTTTTCACATAGATTCCCTCCAGGAATGTTTATCAAAATTTGTTGATTTGTTTTATCAAGATGACAACTTACCTTACACACGCTGACATTGTGTTCAGTCATATAAAGGACCTAACATTTGACCCTTCTCCTAAGCCATTCTAACCTCAAATGCTGAAAGTCGGTTTTTGAGCATTCACAAACACTTTCACAGTTGTGGGTCAAATACATCATGCCACAGAATGGGTACATAATATACCTGTCGATTTCATAAGAAGGTGTGCCACGTTGCCAGTCACCCAGAATTTCTTCCAGTGTGATATTGAAATCTACCTGCTGGTATCCGTTTCCTAGCCCCAGCCTAGGGCATTCAATTTCTTAAAGAAATCCATCCATAAAATCACTGGCAGCACCTGGAAAAAGTGCAGACGCCGTGGCAGGCTTGTGATCTTCGATATTGCCCCTTTTCCACTTGGCGACAGTGGGAACTTGCTCCAGAAGGATAGCAAGGCTGGGGTCCAGAAACCACTCTGCTGAGATTTCTCCTAATCATTTGTTCGATATCATGATATATCCAGACCCTCAATTACTTAAATGTGCACGGACTCCACTTCAGTGGGGAGACATTGATCAATGGAAATCCTACCTACCCCACAATCCAGACTTGCCCCAGTTTGCTCACAGGTTTGATATTTCCCTGTATTCAGTCAACACCTCAATTACCACATGGAGACTGGTTTAGAGGTTCCACAAATGTTCATATAATGAGCTCACATTCAGAACATCTGCCTAATTGACCCCCACTCTACCACAAAAACAGAGACACAAAAGGCTCAATTGCCATGGTGAACAGGAACGGTGAGAGAAGGCAGCTCGCCTCAGACCCCTGGATATCTTCCGCTCCTTAGAAAAGGTCTATCCTATCCTTACCTTGGCTATCGGGTCTGTGTACAACATAGTTACCCATCGTAAATAACCCTTCCCAACAACATCTTTCTTCATACTTCAAACAGGAATGGTCTTAGCAATGTGTGAAACATCTTCTCTATATCCAAGGACACTACCATCGGCACTGCAGAGATCTTAGAGTTTTGTCTAAGATACAGAAAAGTTGTTGTAAGTTCGTGTGTGCTCCTCTATTGCATAGCACTGCTCTTGTCCACCATCAATGGTGCCAATTAAATGGCCAATAAGTTTCTTAATACTTTTTACTCTACATTTAATAATGACAATGGGCCCAATTCACATAAGTAATCTGAGACAAAATCCTGACCTTATGATTTTCGGTATTTACAAAAGGCATTTAGGAGTACTAAAGTTAGGAATCCTAAATTTACTCCTCCTAAATGCCTTTTGTGAATACTGAAATTCGTAAGGTTAGGGGCTTATTTATGAGCCCTTGTGTCACTTTTGCGCCGCTGGTGCGTCACTTTTTGTGACGCACCAGCAGGGTAAAAAATGCGCCATGTTGTGTCATATTTACAAAGTGACGCATCTAGGTAGATGCGTCACTTGGTAAACCCCTGCGCCACATTATACCTGCGCCAGGTATAATGTATGTAGGGTGGGCGTTCTGACGCAAGTAAGCTTCGTAGAGGTGACGCAGTAAAATCTATGAGATTTCACTGCGCCACTTACAGGACGCAAATGCGTCAATATCTTACGTCGGCCTCACAGCAGGCGTAAGACTGACGCAGGCACATTATAAATGGGACTTGCCCATGCGAAATGACCCATTGATGGAGTTGCGTCACTTTTGTGACACACTCCAGCAATGCGTCATTTTTGCACCTACAGATACGTCAGAAAAACTGACGTATCTGTAACTCCTTGCGACATGATGCGTCATACTGTAAATATGTCGCAAGGAGGGCGCAATGAAAAGTGACGCATCGCTGTTTTCACGCAGTGATCCGTCACTTTTCATAAATGAGGCCCCTAGGATTTTGTCTCAGATTACTTATGTGAATCGGGCCCGAGGCCCTGTAAGACTTCACATCAAGAGGATCCCATCCTGGTTAGGAAGTAGCACTACAGCTGTCTCTCTTACTGTGCATGGGAGTCTTCCCCTTCACTACTCAGCGTTATGCATGGCTGTAGGTTTGTCAGCAATCTTCGATGTATATGTTGCATAGAACGCCCACGGTAACTCATATGGCATAGTTGTTTTCCTGTTTATAAGCTCATCCATCGCCACTTTGTTCTTGTACTGATGTTGACGAGTCCAGTTCTTCTAGTTGGGTCATAGACACTCTGGGCTGCCAGACAAGTCTAAAATATAATATAAACCCTTGTCCACTGGTATCAGCCACCTCCCCGTATAGGTGCTGCCTATGCACTATGTGCCCAGAAGTGGAATGGATGGCCCTTTTGGGATTTCATTTGCTTCAGTGTGTACCAATCATGCTAGCAGTTGTCCCAATGTGTCTCATTCTGAGTGCTGCCTGGCTGAACATTCCCTTCAATTCACCCCCATTCTTAGCAGTTTAAAGGCGTCACACACTATCATTGCATTCAACATTGATCCCTCATTTTCATTAAAACATTTGTCAATGTGGGATCCCACCTCCACCCTGAGGGCGGCATCTTCCAGAGCCTCACTTTACAGCCTCCAAGTAGGTCTCTGGGATCTGAGCTCACCAACTGTAATGGACAACAGCAGTGAATTATTGTTTGATGGTGAACTTTAAATGCCCATATCCCCACATGACATAGAACATATATAGCCTAGTGTATACATCGTGTATCAGTGACTAGAATGAAAACTCAGTGAGTTCTGGGTGTGCCTCCCTCCATATCAATCAGATTCCTCTTCCTTCGCCAGTCCCCCAAAAACTTGGGCATGCGATCTGCGAGGGGCCCCCTGCAATGGTGGAATGATCTGTCCTTTATTACAATATTAATACCCCCTCCTATAAACACCTCGTCTCTGAATGATAATAGTGTTGAATTCAGCTCAGTTAAATACGGTGTGTGAATCGCATTAGGTATGTAAATGAACATTAGCGCTCACTGTGCACCTTCCATGAGGCAATTTGATATCACAGAGGAACTCTCAGTATCTACTGTGTCAAGCTCAACACATCTGAAAAAGATTGAGTATGTGGTTCTGCCAAAGTGCCTCTGCCATTTCCTTTGCACTTTTTCGATCTCAGCTGCTGCAAGAAGGGTTTCCTGCATTTACTCCACTTGAGGTTTCCTGCATTTACTCCACTTGAGGTTTCCTGCATTTACTCCACTTGAGGTTTCCTGCATTTACTCCACTTGAGGTTTCCTGCATTTACTCCACTTGAGGTTTCCTGCATTTACTCCACTTGAGGTTTCCTGCATTTACTCCACTTGAGGTTTCCTGCATTTACTCCACTTGAGGTTTCCTGCATTTACTCGACTTGAGGTTTCCTGCATTTACTCCACTTGAGGTTTCCTGCATTTACTCCACTTGAGGTTTCCTGCATTTACTCCACTTGAGGTTTCCTGCATTTACTCCACTTGAGGTTTCCTGCATTTACTCCACTTGAGGTTTTCTGCGTTTTAGGTACAACAAACTTTAAGTCTCTTTGCTGGGGCATCAATCCCTCTGACATTCCAATTATATCCTCCTAATTCTGCCATCTACTTCGCCTCAGTGAAGCATCACCCCTGGATCTGCTCCTATATTAGTTAGCTCTTGTTCACCCTCACCCAATTCACCAGCCTCAGCCAACAGCATTGACTCTGATGAGTGTATTAGTAGCTACTTCCATCATACATATGCCAATAGCTCAAAGAATAGCATAACAGGTTTTTGAATAATGCTTCGGCTGACATGCCCCCGGCCCTGCCAAACCATTATGCAAACGTTCCTCCTTGACACACATAGCATGCACATTCCAGCTCATCTCACTATACATTTAACAATTCTTCTACAACCCATTGATCAAGTAGGTCCACCAAAATGACTGGACCAGCGAAATACGGATTAATCCAAGTATATTTCCAACTCCATCTACTCCCTCTCCAGCCTGCCATAAACTGCGATCAGTTGAAAGACAGCATTGTAAACTCCAACAGGCAGGCTGAAGAGCGGAAGGTAGATTTATAAATAAACATAGAGTTACAACAATACCAATTAAAGGAGAAACAGATAATAACTAAATATGCCAGCTATACACAGATATGACAGTCTGCCATGCTCGTTATATGTGCTGCATCATCCAGACCCATCACTAGCTTCACAGACTAACCTCCCACTTTGGCTGTGATTCTCCGTTACCTTCCACCTTTCCAATCAAACCCTTCCATGAGAGTTCAGCAGCCATGGGCGTCAAGTCCGGGCCCTGACTCAGAGCCCCCAGTTTACCCTGAACATCCCTGTTGTCTTCTAAGACTCTATCTCCATGCTCTGACCCTGAATCTAGTGAGATCTGGTCCCTTCGGACCGTCACATCCTCAACCAGTTTGTCCCTAGTTGTAGTTTGTTCTAATGTTCATCAGACTTTTGATCTCTTTGTCGATTGTTGCCTACTCGCTCCTTCACCCGATCCATGTGAGTCACTCCTATGCTCTCAAGCCAGGTCCAGATCTCCTTCCCAGGTTTGCAAATCTTAACTTCAGTTTGTAGCCTCGCCTGTTATATCGGGCCAAAGCGAGTATTTTGCACCTGCTGGCATTGCTCAATAGCCAGACTGGCTCCTTTGCCACTGCCCTATGCTGTGCAATCTGAAAATATATGTATTGAGACATTTTCAATCAGTTACAGGCAATGTTCTCTGGCTGCTTATAATCTTTGGTTGCAACCGCAATCATTCAGGAACCTGTGATTGAATGTCTCTGTGGGCCAGGAATGGACGCCTGCCTGGTAAAATGAAGATGGTAAAATAAAGGTTTTTTGTGTGTCTCAGTTCTCTAAATCCTCCTCTGCATCTCAGCCTTCTGCGGCTTTGGGGACACTCAACGACGCATAATGTTGCACTCTAATGAGACTCAGTAACCTCCACTCCGTCTCTCAATGTCTCAACTTACCCAATGAGACTTTTTATTTTGTTTTGTAGTTTATATACAATAGGTTGTAACGAAGACAGAACAGATTTATTAATTGTGACCCTATCATTCAGCTTTTTGTGGTCTGCTTGGAGTTGGGTTATTTCAGCAGTTATCGAGTTAATCTTGGTCACCAATTATATTTTGGTATCAAGGATTGCTTGTAGTATGACCTCAAATTTGCCATTTTGTCTTTTCAGCACAGCTTCCCTGGACTTCAGGGCCTATTCCAGGTCTAAACCTTACTTTTTTATACATACGCGTCATCCCAAAGGTAGGCCTTGGACAACCTTAATGGCAGGGTGCAATGTATTCAAAAGGTAGGTGTGAGAAGTTGGCCTGGTATATGCTGTTCACTAATTAAAGTGGACACCTTGCACCAGGGCAAATCGACTCTTATGGTAGATAGGTTTAAGACAACCTTTTAAAGAAAGCTATCCTAGTGGTAGCTGTGGAGAGCAGCCTTCAGGCTAAGTCTCGGAGGAATGTAAAGCAGCTTGTTTTACCATATAATCTCTTGAATCACCAAATGAAAAGACACCACACAGGTATATATATCAAATATATATGTATTTATTTCTAAATAACTCTCTACTAATCTCTTTATGAGATTAGAAGACAAACATATGCACAAATCAACGTTTCACAATAAGTTAAGCACACAATATGGCTGGGGCCCTAGGGGCGTACCAGACCATATACTAAGTAAGAGACTTAGAACCAACGACTTGCAAGGAGACAAGGCCTAGGGCCTTCAGAAGTGCTGGGGCCTCACGAAACCACCCAAGGCAGGTAAGTAAAGGACCCACGGGGGACGCGTGCAGTGTGGATACACAGGCGCGAATCGCCGTTAACTTCAATGGGGCAAGTCGCGGTTGGAAATAAAGAGTTTTAGGATACTTCGGGAGAACCTACAAGCAAGTCACTTACAGGGTAAGTAGTTCTAGGGCCCACACCCACAGGAGCACCGTAGTGCTGGAGTTACCTCACCCAGGGAAGCCGGGTGCACAGGTGTCCTTTGGTGTCGGGTCGCGGCGTCGTTTTCAATGGCGAACAAAGAAGACTTGCTGCTTGCGGGAGCTGAAGAAGTGTCCGGTGGAATCCAAGCCTGGATTCTGAAGAAGGATGACCTGAAAGCAGAGGGGACAGTGTTCAAAGTCACTTGGCAGTGACCCGGGGCAAGGAAGATGGATGCCCACCGTCGTCGGTCGCTTCAGGTCGGTTGCAGGTGCCTTGACTCTTCAGCCACGTGGTCCAGGAGGCGTCGACGACGACCAGGAGCTGGATTCGGTGTGTCCCTTGACGTCTGCAGCTGACTGCGGTGTCGGCAACTCGATCGGAGCCAACAAGCCTTGGCAGCCGCAAGTCTTGGGGAGATGAAGAAAAGTCGATGGCGCAGACCAGCAAGGTCTGTGGAACTCACCCAGCGAGGGTAAGTCAGGGCAGGCCTGGAGCAACCAGGGGAGCCCTTCGGTTTCTTTAAGAAGTCTTCTGGGGACCCACAAGCCAGCGGGCAAGGGATCGCGAAGACACCTCGGGCGGAATCACTCAACAGGGGCCCACGGTCACTCGGGACGGTGTAGGCCTCTGATCTTCGGAGGGATTCCTGCTGGAGGTCGGGACCACACGTGGTCCAAAGCACAAGTTCGTAGAACGTTGTGAAGGGGTTGCACTCGACAATAGTGCACGGTACCCAGGGGTCGCGGTTCCTCGTTACTCGTGGGGTCCACTTGCCTCAGCTTCGCTGGGGACTCACGATGGCCTGGGAGAGGTCAGGAAATCCACTTCTTGGGCTGCAGGGACTTCGGACTCCGGCGGGAGCGGCGTAGTTTGCGACCGTCGTTGTCGTTTTTGGTGCCTGCCAAGCAGGGGAGTCACTCCTTGACTCCAAGGGAGATTCTTCTGTCTTCCAAAGGTAGTGGAACGTCGAAGGGCCAGGATTCTTCTGTAGAGCGTCGTCCAGGGGTTATCTGCTTTGCAATGGCAAGGTTCCCCCTCTTATACTAAAAAGAGGGGATGGACTAGCTCTATGACCCCACCTATGGGAGGGTCAAGGGAGGGGTGGCTACACCCACTTCCCTTTGTCCAGTTTCGCGCCAGAGCAGGGGCAGGTAGCCCCTGAGCTGGTTTGAACTGGCATATGCACAGAGGAGCCTTCTGCTCCCCCAGTGCAGGACTTCAAAGCACTCTAAGAGTGCACCCACCCAGCCCCAATACACTAAACCCTGTCTGGAAGGTGGTTACACCTCCCTGTGACAGGATGCCTATTGTTGGGCTTCCTCCACTGCGAGTTTCGGTCATCAGCAGGAGGGCAGCCCAGTGTCTGTGACTGGTGGCATCCATTTTGTGATGCCAGGGCTCTTTAGGATTCTACCGCGTTTCCACAGCAGGTACATGTCTTATCCCTCTAGGAGGGTGGAATGCTACCCCCGCCGCCAAGATTGGCGGGGGGTAGTATTCCAAGATGTTTGACACCAAACACGACATGTTTTGATGCAGCCATTCCAAAGTTAGCATTTACCGCGAGGATATAATGCACTTAAATAGTATATGGTTTAACCGCATCCACAAACCGCACCAGAGAATAGACTCTGAGAGCTGCAGAGGGGCCCTGCTCAGGCAGAGGCACCCCCTCACATAGAAGCCAAGCACCCTGCCCTCAGGATTGATAGGGCCTGCCTTAGGGGTGACTGATAGGTTTATATGTGTGTGCAGGAGAGATATAGGAAACCTATATCTCAGTGAGGGGTGCTAGCACCACCTCACCCAGGCTGCAGTAGCAGGCCTGTGGTGTCAGATTTAGACTGCTTCCCAGGGGTGGCATAACACATGCTGCAGCCCCTGGTAGGCCTGTGAAGTACCTATGCCCTTGGCACCTAAGGTACCATATACTAGGGACTCATAAGGCACCACAGTATCCAATCACTAGTGCACCTAGAGTGCACTCCATGTCGTTTAGAGAGAGCAGATAGACTGGGGCCCTGAATAGCAGGGTCCCAGTCCAACTAAGTCATAAACCAGCAAAACACCATAAAAAAGTGGGGGCAACCATATAGTCAGATTCCACCTTCCTACATAACCCCCCCAAACGAAAGGAGATAAGGCTAACCTTGGCCAGTTGAGCCTTTATTGACTAAGTGGCCATATAAGGAAGCACCTGCACTAGCATGGTTGCCCCCTGTCTTATGGTCCACTAAGCAATCCCTCACCCTAAGGGTATGAGAGGGTCTCCACCATGGGGAATCACTACCTGTGGTGTGCTTTGGTAAAGTACCAGGCTGGTGAGGTGTCTGAGTAGGGAAGTGTGGCCCTAGGAATGTTGGCCTCAGCTTTCTCAGCTCACTGGTCACCATGTATGCCTGTCTTTCCATGACTGAGTGGTACTCTGCTCTAAGGGTCAACCTTTGACTGCCTACAGCCGGGGGTTGGGTCCCTTTGGGTGGAACACTGGAGGGACATGGCATGTTTGGAACCTTTTGGTCCCAGGTTTGCCCTTGCCTAACAGAGTCCTTCTGGGGGAGGTCCCTACATAAAGGTATGGGGGATCCCTCAGTGGGTTGAGGAATTTCTACCTGGCTAGGGCTACTAGCCTGGGTGCCCCTAATCTGCTGATGGGGGGTTCCTCTGGACAGGGGGCCCTGGGGGGTCCACTGACCTCCCTGACCTCTGCAGCCCTGGGCTGACTGAGGCAGGGTAGAGAGGGGCAGGTTACCTGCTCCAGACTGGGTACCACCTTGTAAGGGTCCTCTGCCATCAGGGGGTGGCCAGGCCAGGCCTGACTACCTCTGTGGCAGTTCCTTCACTAGGGGTAGGGTCAGTTCCCTGAGGAGGCTGACCCTTACCTACTGTCTGGAGGGAAGAAGACTTTTCTTCAACCCTTGTGCTCTCTTCTGGGGGAGAGTGGGCCATTCTTCCAGGCTCCATCTCTCCAAAATCTTGGGCTGGGGCTGTGGCCATCACAGCCCCCCTAACCTTTACAGGGACACCCAACATCTTTAGATGGGTTTGGTGTTCAACTTCAGCCCAGGCTGAAATTTCCAAATCATTGCCCATCAGGCAATCTACAGGTAGGGTTGGGGACACTGCCACTCTTTTTGGGCCTGTGACCCCCTCCCAGCTGAGATTGACTATGGCCATGGGGTGATCTGTTCTGACACCATCAATGTTGGTCACCTGGTATTTAAACTCAGGTAAAAGCTGGTGAGGGGGGACTAGTTTCCCTGCCACCATGGTGACACTAGCCCCTGTGTCCCTAAATGCCACAGCTTTCTGACCATTAATCATTGGCTCCAGTCTGTACCTGCCCAATGCTATGGGACCCATGGTAAAGGTGGCATATCCTACACCACCATCAGAATCTGAGGAGTCTGTTGAGGGGGTCCTGTCTAAACTAGGGCCCACCTCTGTTCCTCTTGCAAAAGCACCTAACTTTTTGGGTGCACTACTCCCAACTGGAGGATTACTACTGGTAGTACCAGGAGGGGTGGTAGTAGTTGTTGGAGGAACATTTTCTTTATTGCCATTCCTGGGACAACTGGGATCAGATTTCCAGTGCCCAGGCTTTTTACAGACATGGCAATAGGGTTTCTTTTCAGGAGAGGAAGGAGTTTGGGACCCACCCCCAGAAGAGGAATTTTGGGGCCCTGTAGTGGACTTATCCTTGGATTTATCCCCACCTTTCTCTTGGGACTTGGTAGAATCTTTCTTGTGGTCACCACCCTGATTCTTAGGCCTTACTCTGGTTCTGACCCATTTGTCTGCCTTCTTTCCCAATTCTTGGGGAGAGGTCAGATCAGAGTCCACCAGGTACTGGTGTAAAAGCTGGTTTTGACAATTATTAAGGATCTGTTCTCTCATCATTAGATTATAAAATCCTTTGAAATCAGTAACCCTACTGCCAACCAGCCAACCCTCCAGAGCCTTGGATGCACAATCTACAAAGTCTGTCCAGTCCTGAGTCTGTGCCTTCTGGGTATCTCTGAACTTCAACCTGTACTCTTCAGTGGTTAAGCCAAACCCATCTATCAGTGCACTCTTCAGGACCTCATAATTATCAGCATCCTCTTCTCTAACAGTGAGGAGCTTGTCTCTACCTTTATCTGAAAAGGAGAGCCACAAGATTGCTGCCCACTGCTTTTGGGGGACCTGCTGTACTCTACAGGCCCTCTCCATAGCAGTTATCCACTTGTGGATATCATCCCCACTCTGGTAGGGAGGAACAACCTTGCTCAGGTTCCTATGGTCAGGGACATATTCTCTGCTTCTAGGGACACTGTTGCTGCCACCAGGGGGTTCTAACCCCTCTTTTCTAGAAGCTCTCTGGATCTCCAGGGCTTCCCTATCCAGTGCCAACTGCTTGGTTCTGAGGGCCACCTTGGCTTCCTCATACTGGAGCAGTTTGCACCTTCTCTCAGAGGAGGTCTCTCTTAAGGAAAAGTATGAGCTCCTCTGCTGGACAAATTCTCTGCCAGAGTGATAAGAGTGGTCAGATTCCCTGGAAGGGGATCTGTGCCTCTCCTCCTCTCTGTCAGTTCTCTTAGGGAGAATTCCTCTGTCCTTTTCAGGCCCCTTGAAGCCTGGCCCTTCAACCACAGAGTCTTGGTCATTCGGATTGTCCTCATCTGACCCAGATACTATGATTGACCCACCCACTGATTCAGACCCCTTAGCTCCTAGAGCCAATCTAAGGTCATCTGCTGTCAGCAGATCTATCAGGTGTAGTGTTGAGGGACTCTGTCCTAGTCTCAGGTGTCTGTCAACACACATGGCTCTCAAGTCAGAGAAAGCCATGTCCTTATACTGAGGCTGAGTGGATCCACTGGGTCCACCCTTTAAGGACATTCTAGTGTTGTGCAGTGTTGTACTACCTACACTAGTTTGTGGCCTACTGATCCTAGCTTGAGCTGTGGAAAGGGTGTGCTATCCCTTGGCACACAGCTCTAAGTTCAGTAGAACTTATTGATACTAAGCTTGACTTTATATGTACCTTGAGTACCTATAATGGTTTTCAGTTAGTAATTCAAATAGAGATTTTCTGGTAAAACAATGGCAAGCTGGAATCCCACACGCTGCCCACCAATGTGAGAAGTTGGCCTGGTATATGCTGTTCACTAATTAAAGTGGACACCTTGCACCAGGGCAAATCGACTCTTATGGTAGATAGGTTTAAGACAACCTTTTAAAGAAAGCTATCCTAGTGGTAGCTGTGGAGAGCAGCCTTCAGGCTAAGTCTCGGAGGAATGTAAAGCAGCTTGTTTTACCATATAATCTCTTGAATCACCAAATGAAAAGACACCACACAGGTATATATATCAAATATATATGTATTTATTTCTAAATAACTCTCTACTAATCTCTTTATGAGATTAGAAGACAAACATATGCACAAATCAACGTTTCACAATAAGTTAAGCACACAATATGGCTGGGGCCCTAGGGGCGTACCAGACCATATACTAAGTAAGAGACTTAGAACCAACGACTTGCAAGGAGACAAGGCCTAGGGCCTTCAGAAGTGCTGGGGCCTCACGAAACCACCCAAGGCAGGTAAGTAAAGGACCCACGGGGGACGCGTGCAGTGTGGATACACAGGCGCGAATCGCCGTTAACTTCAATGGGGCAAGTCGCGGTTGGAAATAAAGAGTTTTAGGATACTTCGGGAGAACCTACAAGCAAGTCACTTACAGGGTAAGTAGTTCTAGGGCCCACACCCACAGGAGCACCGTAGTGCTGGAGTTACCTCACCCAGGGAAGCCGGGTGCACAGGTGTCCTTTGGTGTCGGGTCGCGGCGTCGTTTTCAATGGCGAACAAAGAAGACTTGCTGCTTGCGGGAGCTGAAGAAGTGTCCGGTGGAATCCAAGCCTGGATTCTGAAGAAGGATGACCTGAAAGCAGAGGGGACAGTGTTCAAAGTCACTTGGCAGTGACCCGGGGCAAGGAAGATGGATGCCCACCGTCGTCGGTCGCTTCAGGTCGGTTGCAGGTGCCTTGACTCTTCAGCCACGTGGTCCAGGAGGCGTCGACGACGACCAGGAGCTGGATTCGGTGTGTCCCTTGACGTCTGCAGCTGACTGCGGTGTCGGCAACTCGATCGGAGCCAACAAGCCTTGGCAGCCGCAAGTCTTGGGGAGATGAAGAAAAGTCGATGGCGCAGACCAGCAAGGTCTGTGGAACTCACCCAGCGAGGGTAAGTCAGGGCAGGCCTGGAGCAACCAGGGGAGCCCTTCGGTTTCTTTAAGAAGTCTTCTGGGGACCCACAAGCCAGCGGGCAAGGGATCGCGAAGACACCTCGGGCGGAATCACTCAACAGGGGCCCACGGTCACTCGGGACGGTGTAGGCCTCTGATCTTCGGAGGGATTCCTGCTGGAGGTCGGGACCACACGTGGTCCAAAGCACAAGTTCGTAGAACGTTGTGAAGGGGTTGCACTCGACAATAGTGCACGGTACCCAGGGGTCGCGGTTCCTCGTTACTCGTGGGGTCCACTTGCCTCAGCTTCGCTGGGGACTCACGATGGCCTGGGAGAGGTCAGGAAATCCACTTCTTGGGCTGCAGGGACTTCGGACTCCGGCGGGAGCGGCGTAGTTTGCGACCGTCGTTGTCGTTTTTGGTGCCTGCCAAGCAGGGGAGTCACTCCTTGACTCCAAGGGAGATTCTTCTGTCTTCCAAAGGTAGTGGAACGTCGAAGGGCCAGGATTCTTCTGTAGAGCGTCGTCCAGGGGTTATCTGCTTTGCAATGGCAAGGTTCCCCCTCTTATACTAAAAAGAGGGGATGGACTAGCTCTATGACCCCACCTATGGGAGGGTCAAGGGAGGGGTGGCTACACCCACTTCCCTTTGTCCAGTTTCGCGCCAGAGCAGGGGCAGGTAGCCCCTGAGCTGGTTTGAACTGGCATATGCACAGAGGAGCCTTCTGCTCCCCCAGTGCAGGACTTCAAAGCACTCTAAGAGTGCACCCACCCAGCCCCAATACACTAAACCCTGTCTGGAAGGTGGTTACACCTCCCTGTGACAGGATGCCTATTGTTGGGCTTCCTCCACTGCGAGTTTCGGTCATCAGCAGGAGGGCAGCCCAGTGTCTGTGACTGGTGGCATCCATTTTGTGATGCCAGGGCTCTTTAGGATTCTACCGCGTTTCCACAGCAGGTACATGTCTTATCCCTCTAGGAGGGTGGAATGCTACCCCCGCCGCCAAGATTGGCGGGGGGTAGTATTCCAAGATGTTTGACACCAAACACGACATGTTTTGATGCAGCCATTCCAAAGTTAGCATTTACCGCGAGGATATAATGCACTTAAATAGTATATGGTTTAACCGCATCCACAAACCGCACCAGAGAATAGACTCTGAGAGCTGCAGAGGGGCCCTGCTCAGGCAGAGGCACCCCCTCACATAGAAGCCAAGCACCCTGCCCTCAGGATTGATAGGGCCTGCCTTAGGGGTGACTGATAGGTTTATATGTGTGTGCAGGAGAGATATAGGAAACCTATATCTCAGTGAGGGGTGCTAGCACCACCTCACCCAGGCTGCAGTAGCAGGCCTGTGGTGTCAGATTTAGACTGCTTCCCAGGGGTGGCATAACACATGCTGCAGCCCCTGGTAGGCCTGTGAAGTACCTATGCCCTTGGCACCTAAGGTACCATATACTAGGGACTCATAAGGCACCACAGTATCCAATCACTAGTGCACCTAGAGTGCACTCCATGTCGTTTAGAGAGAGCAGATAGACTGGGGCCCTGAATAGCAGGGTCCCAGTCCAACTAAGTCATAAACCAGCAAAACACCATAAAAAAAGTGGGGGCAACCATATAGTCAGATTCCACCTTCCTACAGTAGGGCATGTACATGTAAATCTTACAAGCCCTAGTAGTGAAAAACTCCCAAATTCATTTTTCACTACTGTAAGGCCTATCTCTCCCATACGATAACATTCGAATTACGTTATTACATCTTTTAAGAGTAATTCCCAATTGGGAAGAGATGGTCTTTGCAACTTTGGTGTCTGTAGGCTCACAATTTAAAATCACATCTTATGATGAAGTCAGATTTTAAATTACAAGTTTAAAAAGGCTATTCTTAGAAAGTTGTCATTTTCTTACTTTAGACATTCTGTGCATTCTGCCTGTCTCTGAATACACATCTGGGGTAGGTAACAGCTTGGCTTTGTGCATTCCCTCTAGACACCCACACACACAAAAGGGAGCTTAGGTATGAATTGATGGGCCATCCTGGCCAAGATGGGAAGGGGGACCTGGGCATAGCCTCATATTTACACCTGAATAGACTGTGCCCTGTCCCCACACACAGGACTTCTTAACCCCCTGTGAGAAGTTGGCCTGGTATATGCTGTTCACTAATTAAAGTGGACACCTTGCACCAGTACAATTCGACTCTTATGGTAGGTAGGTTTAAGACAACCTTTATAGAAAGCTATCCTAGTGGTAGCTGTGGAGAGCAGCCTTCAGGCTAAGTCTTGAAGGAATGTAAAGCAGCTTGTTTTACCACACAATCTCTTGAATCACCAAATGAAGACACCACACAGGTATATATATCAAATATATATGTATTTATTACAAAACAACTCTCTACTAATCTCTTGTGAGATTAGAAGTCAGGAACATATGTACAAATCAACGTTTCACAACAAATTGAGCACAAATATGGCTGGGGCCCTAGGGGCGTACCAGACCATATACTAAAAAAGAGACTTAAGAACAACGACTTGCAAAGGGACAAGGCCTAGGGCCTTCAGAAGTGTTGGGGCCTCATGAAACCACCCAAGGCAGGTAAGTAAAGGACCCACGGGGGACGCGTGCAGTGAGTGAACACAGGCGCGGATCGCCGTAGACTTCAATGGGGCAGGTCGCGGTTGGAAATTAAGAGTTTAAGGGCACTTCAGGAGTAGCTACAAGCAAGTCACTTACAGGGTAAGTAGTTCTAGGGCCAACACCCACAGGAGCACCGTAGTGCTGGAGTTACCTCACCCAGGGAAGCCGGGTGCATAGGTGTCCTTTGGTGTCCGGTCGCGGCGTCGTTTTCAATGGGAGCCAATGAAGACTTGCTGCTTGTGAAGACAGGAGAAGTGTTCGGTGGAATCCAAGCCTGGATTCGGAAGAAGGAAGACCTGAAAGCAGAGGGGACAGTGTTCAAAGTCACTTGGCAGTGACCCGGGGCAAGGAAGATGAATGCCCACCGTCATCGGCAGATTCAGGTTGTTCACGGGTGTCTTGACTCTTCGACCACGAGGTCCAGGAGGCGTTGATGACAACCAGGAGCTGGATTCAGTGTGTGACACAAAGTTTGAAGCTGACTGCAGTGTCGACGACCCTATTGGAGCCAACAAGCCTTGGTAGCAGCAAGTCTTGTGGAAAGGATAGAAAGTCAATGGTGCAGACCAGCAAGGTCTGGGGGACTCACCCAGCAAGGATAAGTCAGGGCAGGCCTGGAGCAATAAGGGGAGCCCTTTGGTTCTGTAGAAAAGTCTTCAGGGGACCCACAAGCCGGCTGGCAAGGGATCGCAAAGATGCCTCGGGAGGATTCACTCAACAGGGGCCCATGGTAACTCGGGATGAGGTAGGCCTCTGATCTTGGGAGGAATCTCTGCTAGATGGTGGGACCACATGTGATCCAAAGCACAGGTTTGTAGAACATTGTGAAGGGGTTGCACTTGAAAATAGTGCACAGTACCCAGGGACTGCGGTTCCTCGTCACTCGTGGGGTCCACTTGCCTCAGCTTCACTGGGAACTCACGATGGCTTTGGAGAAGTCAGGAAATCCTCTTCCTGGGCTGCAGGGCCTTTGGGATTTGGCGGGAGCGGCATAGTTTGCGACCATCATTGCAGTTTTTGGTGCTTGCCAAGCAGGGGAGTCACTCCTTGACTCCAAGGGAGATTCTTCAGTCTTCCAGAGGTAGTGGAACGTCAAAGGTCTGGGATTCTTCTTTAGAGCGTCAACAGGGAGATCTAGTTTGCAATGGCAAGGGTTCCCTATCTTATACTAAAAGGAAGGGAGGGACTAGCTCTATGACCCCACCTATGGGAGGGTCAGGGGAGTGGGTGGCTACACCCACTTCCCTTTGTCCAGTTTCACGCCAGAGCAGGGGCAGGTAGCCCCTGAGCCGGTTTGAACTGGTGTATGCACAGAGGAGCCTTCTGCTCCCCCAGTGCAGGACTTCAAAGCACTCTTGGAGTGCACCCACCCAGCCCCAATACACTAAACCCTATCTGGGAGGTGGTCACACCTCCCTGTGACAGGATACCTATTGTTGGGCCTCCTCCACTGCGAGTTTCGGTCATCAGCAGGAGGGCAGCCCAGTGTCTGTGACTGGTGGCATCCATTTTGTGATGCCAGGGCTCTTCAGGATTCTACCACGTTTCCACAGTAGGTACATGTCTATCCCTCTAGAAGGGTGGGATCATACTCCCACACCAGGTACTGGTGTGGGGGTATGATTCCAAGGTGTTTGACACCAAACACAACATGTTTTGATGCAGCCATTCCAAAGTTAGCATTAACCGCTAGGTTATAATGCACTTAAGAGTATATGGTTTGACCGCATTCACAAACAGCCCCAGGGAATGGACTCTGAGAGCTGCAGAGGGGCCCTGCTCAGGCAGAGGCACCCTCTCACATAGAAACTAAGCACCCTGCCCTCAGGATTGATAGGGCCTGCCTTAGGGGTGACTGATAGGTTTAAATGTGTGTGCAGGAGAGATATAGGGAACCTATATCTCAGTGAGGAGTGCAAGCACCTCCTCACCCAGGCTGCAGTAGCAAGCCTATGGTGTCAGATTTAGTCTGCTTCCCAGGGGTGGCATAATACATGCTTCAGCCCCTGGTAGGCCTGTGAAGTACCTATGCCCTTGGTACCTAAGGTGCCATATACTAGGGACTCATAAGGTACCACAGTATCCAATCACTAGTGCACCTAGAGTGCACTCCAAGTCGTTTAGAGAGAACAGAGAGGCTGGGGCCCTGATTGGCAGGGTCCCAGCCAGACTATAGCCAGAAACCAGTGTAAACATCAGAAACAAAGTGGGGGCAACATAAGAGGCAGATCCTACTCTCCTACACCCCCTGTGGTGAGTCTGGAGCCAAGCAGGAAGGGAGGACCTCTATGCACTTAAAACCCATGTCTTTGAAGTCTACCCCCTTCAAAGGCACAACTGAATCTAAGTACTCAACCTCTGACACCACAACTTCAGTATGCTTCTGAACCTGTGAAGACTGCCAGGAAGAAGAACTGCTCTACTGCTGAAGGACTGCCACTCCACTGGACTCATGCTTGCTGTGCTGCCCTGCTGCTTGCTGTTTCTCTGCAGGAGTTAGAAGGGCTGAAACTGCATCACTTGAGCCTAGAGTGACCCCAAGGGCTTGCTGGCTTGCCTCCTGATTAAAGTCTCAGGGACATAAAAGACTTCCAACTTACTTGCAGCTGCACCTGGACTCTGCCATCTGTAATCTGCTCTGCTCTCCCCTGCTCTGTTCTGCCCTGCCACCCCAGTCCTTGACCCTTGGAAGCAAGGCCTAACAAACTTCTCCAGCCAAATTCATGCATCCTCATTGGAACCAGCACATCTTTGTCATTTTGGTCTTATTTATTGGAATTAAGTTGTACTTTTCTAATTTGGCGTGTGCTGTTTTCACTGTTTTACTGTTTGCAAGTGTTGCACAAGTACTTTACACATTGCCTCTTAAATTAAGCCTGACTGCTCTGTGCCAAGCTACCAGAGGGTAAGCACAGGTTAATTTAGGGTGTGTTTGTTATTGGCCATGACTAGGATTGGGGTTCCTGCTTGGACAGGGTGCATACCTCTGCCAACCAGAAACCCAATTTCTAAAACTGTGGTTTAAAAATAAAGCAGAAATAAACATCACTTATTGGCCTAAATCCTCCATGTAATGCCTAGGGGGGTGGCTACCAGTGGCAGAGCAGGTGCAACTGCATTGGGGCCCCTGAATAATGCTGTGTTTCATTACCTACTCGAGAGTTGGGGATGGGCGTTTTCCTTGCTTGCACTGAGGCCCATGACACCATTCTTAACACTAGTAATATACATTCCCCACTCCCACAGACATCAAATATCCTTTTAATTGAAGTTGGTTTTGGCTCCATTGCTCCTTCCAGCACTTTTAGCAGTACAGCTTTTTAAACATCAAATCTTTATTTATGGTCGTGTCATTCAACTTCTATTACTGCAGGTTCTATATCTGTGTATTGAGTTATAGAGCGTGTACCCAGCTCTGTGAGAAATACAGGGGTAGGATAAAGTAGTAATATTAGCAGTAAGTGAAACCCTGGGAAAGGTGAAGGAAGGGGACGGGGGTTTTCTTCATCATGAGTCCATGAAATGGAGCTGGGTGCAGACAAGTGTTATGTGTAAAGAGCACAAGTAACATCTCTAGTCCAGTGTATCTAATGTTGCGAGAGCTATCATTCTACTTCTGCAGAGTTTACTGTTCCAAGCCTAGACAAGGTAGGAGGCACTATGTTGCTTGCATGGACTCAGCGTTATACCACCATGCTATAAGCTCATCACCATGTCAATGATGGCCTAAACGTGTGATAGACCTATACTACCAGTAAGACCTTATGCTCACCTGTCTTATTAGAAATCTCTCCAGCAGGACAGGGGACACAGTCGAAGCAGCAGATGGGCTGCCCTTTCCGCGCAGCCTGTCTGAACCCAGGACGGCAGCTCTCGCTGCAGAAGGAGCTCGGAACCTGATGCCAAAGCAGAGGAAATGTCAGACACATAAACCCTCACTCATAAACACAGAAAGTATACAAACATAAAATAAACACACAGGCCCTGATTTAGATCTTGGTGGGTGGGTTACTCCAACACAATGGTGACAGATATCCTGTCCTCTGAAATATATATCCCATAGGATACAATGGGATTTATATTTCGGCGTACACAATATCCATCATTGCTGTGAAGGAGTAAACCATCCGCCGAGATCTAAATCAGGCCCACAGACATGCACACACTCCCACACAAAACACACACACACACTTACACAAAGCCTAGTTGTACATCCAGAATTTAAGAACAATACAAACACTATGACACAGAAATGCAAATGGGCCACTTTCGTGAGATGTTTTATGCATTGTAGGTAGGTTAAATAAATGGCATTCATAAAAGGCACACATGTGAGTGAGGAAGCTGTGCAATTTGTGTCAGTAGACCATTATCTAATCATAACATTTTTGTTGCTCTGTAATTGCCTTCAGGTCCAGGCATGTGCAGCAAGTGCAGAAATGTCTGACTGAGTGTCAGCTATTAACAGCATTTTGATAGCAATATGAGATGGCTAGGAGTGCTTATCATATCTGCCCATATTCACCTCTATGGCAGCTCTTTAGTGATGCCCTGATTCTGAGTAGGGCTCCTGTCTCTCTGAACATTCAGATTACAATCTGAGTGTTCAGTATAGGGCTGTGAGCTGTCAGCTGGTCACAATTCTCCCAGCACTTAGATCACACAGAGGGATCACAGCAGTTTGAAAGGTGTGTGCTGTCAGTGGTTCACAGCTCTCACAGAGCTCAGAAGACACATTTTTATCTTAGTATTAGGATCACTCTGAGGAGCTGGCAGCACTAAGATCACAATGTGCAATCTTGAGTGCTTGGAGAGTGTGGGATGTGGGGCCCAGGTAAGTTGGAACAACCCACACCTGCATGTTGGGAAAAGAAGTGGGATGGGGTCTGCACTTGGGCAATGCAGAAAGGGAGAGTTGGTACACCTGAGATCTGCCATTTTTCGACCACATTACACTTTGCCCATAGGCAAGGCAAGAGTGGTTTGGTGGCAAAGCCTCTGCCTTATCCCTGGGCAAGGCTGGGCCTTTTTTTAAGACCCTAATAGCTTTGGGGAAAGGCAAGGCAGTTTGGAGTGGATGGCTCACGTATTTTGGCCCTTATGAAAGTCTCTGGAGCAGTGCTTCCCAAACTTTTTAAAACCACAGCCCACTTTTTAAAATGACAAACATTGTGACCCACCTAGCTTTAACGGACATGAGGTGAGAGGAAGTCACAAGCAAACTCCAAATTACTGTGTGCCTAACAATGTGGTAGTTTGACACAATAGCACTCAGGTTTAACTTCGAGTCAAAGTGTAAAGTATTTATACAGCACTTCAAACAGTAATAAAGTGAAATAGCACAAAAAAAACCCACTCTAGTTTTGAAAAATGGCATAGAATGTAATACATAGTTTAAGACCAAAATGACAGAAGTCCAATAAGTAGAACCATAAACACACACTTTTAAAGATTTTAGTAGAAATCTGGTCGCACCAGACCAGGACAACGTCAAAAGCTCAGGCTGACCATGTTGGAGCATGGTTCAGTTATAGTGACCCAGTTAGTTCTGCTGTGATGCAGAGTCCCATATCAAAGGTGCATCCCCATCAGCGGTTTCTAGGAGCTGCATGGCAGCAATGCTAGGTCCTGTGTTGTCGTTGAGGATGCTGTAGATGAGGGACTTACAATACCAAGTCCTGTGTTAAATGTTCGTTGTGCATTGGCTGGTTCTGAAGAAGTTGTAGGGCTTTCAATGCAGAGTCCTGCATTGTTGTGTAGGATGCAGTCGAGAAGAAGCATGTTATGGGAGAAAGACCTCTGACCTCCTGGTCAGAGAACTCTGCCCTCCGCCGTAGCAGCTCCGTTGTTGCGCCGCTGCCCAGTATACCTCCTGTCCAGGTAGGTGTTTGAGGCTCTCCTCCACAAGCAGGCTCCTGCCTGCGACTCATCCCTGGGGGCCCAGTGGGACAGCCTTGCTCTCTTGCTGGTCATCTCGGCCAGGCTTCTCTGTTTTGACTGTCTTTTATCTGTCTTTTCTGTTCTTACTGTTATTGTGCCTGGTTTCCAGTTTTTTGGGATTTTTGGCTATTTGTTGTGTCCTCTGTTTACTTCTATTGTGCCCGTTTTCGCGGCCTTTTTTCCCGCCGCTGCTACCCCACATCCCCCCCTGCTGGTTACCGCTCCCGCCTCCAAGCTGCGTTTCCCTCCTCCGTTCTCTATTTAATGGCAGCCCCTGCACCCATCCATGACCCGACTGTGACCAGCGCCAGGGACCCTGGTCCTCTGACCACCCACCGCTACGAATCAGCTGCCCTCCACGCACTCAACCCCAGAAGGAACAACTGCCAGCTGTCTACGCCGAACACCACCCATGGCCAGTTCTCCTGCCGACACTGCCGATAAACGTTTACCAACCTCCGTACCCCCACAACCACCACACTCCCACCAGACGTCAGCACACCCAAAGCCCTGTGGTGCATCATCCACAACGTACGCTCCCTGCACAGACACACAGTAGAGATCTGGTACCTCCTTGACAGCCTGTTGCCAGACTACACAATCTTCACAGAAACCTGGATCAGCTCCACCTCCACCCCCTACATTGCTACCGCCATCCCCGAGGGGTACCAGATCCAGAGGAAGGACCGCCTCAACCACCCAAGAGGAGAGCTCCCCATCGTACACAAGAACTCCCTCCAACTCACCACCTCCAGCACAAATGACTCCTCATCACCCTCGGAACACATCCATTTCCAGATCCAGACCAGCCCCAGAATGACCCTATGCGGCACCCTTGCCTACAGCCCTCCCGGACCATGAACCGCATTCACCACAACCATCACTGACCTCACTGCGCCCCAAGCCATCACCTCCATGGACTACATACTGCTCGGAGACCTTAACTTCCACCTCAACAACCTCAGCGACCCCAACTTCACCGCCCTCCTGGACAACCTCACCAACATCAGACTGAAACAGCTCATAACCACCCCTACCCACAAGGCAGGACATACCCTCGACCCCATTTTCGCAGGCGGTAACAACACCCACTTCAGCCACAGCACGCAACCCCTCTGGATGACGCACCACTGCGTACACTTCTCTTTCGACAAAGCCACCATTCACAAACCTACACCATGCCCTCCACAAAGGAAATGGAGCAAGGTCACCAAGGAGCACCTTAACTCCACCCTCAACCATGACCCCCTCCCACCTCGACCAACGTCAACTCTGCATCAAACAAACTACACAGATGTCTCACCAACTGTGCAGACAAGCTTGCCCCCCTCCACAACCCCGATAGACAGCGCCTCTTGAAAGCCACCTGGTTCACCACTGACCTCCAAGAATCCAGACGCACCTGCAGACGTCTCAAGAAATTATGGAGAAACAGCAAAGCCTCGGAAGATCAGACCACCTAAAATAACACCATGACAGAATACAACTAATGCATCAGATCCACCAAAAGGACCTTCATCCAGAACAAAATCCTCGCCAACCCCAGCAACTTGAAGGAACTCTTCAGCATCATTCAGGAATTCACCAAACCCCCTATCAAAGCCTCGGATGTTACACCCTCCCAGGACCTCTGCAACAAGCTTGGATCCTACCTCCACCGAAAGATCAAAAACCTCTACTACAATTTCAATGACCACAGACCGAACTCTGCACCCACCCCACCCGCCGGCAATGCCAGACTACCCACCATCTCCTCCTGGACACCGCTTATGACTGAAGAGACCGCCGCGACTATAAAAGGCATCCACTCGGGGGCCACCACAGACCCCTGCCCACCACACATTTACCACCAAGCTGCCTGCCACTGCCATCGCGCCAGTATTACGATGCACCATCAAACCACAACCTTTGAGACGAGCCCCTTCCCCGACGACTGGAAACGCGCAAAAGTCAGACCCTGCTCAAGAAGCCCTCAGCAGATCCCACGGACCTTAAGAACTACCGGCCCATCTCGCTCCTCCCCTTCGCGGGAAAAGTCGCTGAGAAGACCGTCAACACACAACTAACAAGGTTCATCGAAGACAGCTCCATCCTCAACCCTTCTCAATCCTGATTCCGCAGCAACCACAGCACTGAGACCGCCCTACTTGTCACCACAGACAACATCTGCACCCTCCTCGACCAAGGCCACACCACAGCCCTGATTCTACTTGACCACTCAACAGCATTTGACACCGTCTTCCACCGCACACTTGACGCCAGACTACACAACGTCGGCCTACAAGGAACCTCCCTTGACTGGATCTGCTTGTTCCTCACCGGCAGAAGCCAAAGGATCAGACTGCCATCCTTCCTCTCCGAACACACGGATATCAACTGCGGAGTACTCCAGGGGTCATTGCTCAGCCCAACACTCTTCAACATTTACATGGTCCCCTTGCCACCATAGTCAGACAACACGGCCTCAGCATAGTATCTTACGCTGACGACACCCAGCTCCTCCTCTCCCTCAACAAGGACCCGACCACCACCAGACTCAGCTTCCAGGAAGGAATGCAGGACGTTGCATCCCGGATGTGCAACAGCTGCCTGAAGATCATCTCGGAGAAGACAGAAGTCCTCGTCCTCGGAACTACCCCATCGGCATGGAAAATCACTAACCCTGGGCAAAGCACTACGCTACGCTCGCGTAGTTTGCGAAGTTTGCGCTAGGAAGAGGTGTGGCGTCGCGGCCAGGGCGACTGACGCTGGAATCTGGGGCTCACGGTTCGATCCCCGGCACTGGCGGCAGGTCAGCCCAGCACCATGTGACTCTGGGCAATAGCTTGCTTAATCTTCCCGACGGCCCCCAGCGCCGGGATGCCTTCGGGTAGCTGTTCGCGCTTTACAAATACTGGATTTACATTTTATTTACATTTACTTCACGTGTTTGCACGTAGCACAGTACAAACACGCGTAGCGTAGCGTAGCGTAGTGCAGCGGTCATTTTTGCTTGCTCGCGGTCCTCAACGTCAAGTTGGCGACCGCGAGCAAGCAAAATGACATCCCGGCGAGACTTTTTCTCATTCGCGATCAGCAACATCAAGTTGCCGATCGCGAGCGTGGAAAATAAACCTCCCGGCGAGATTCTCAACGCGGGAGGTCAGGTTTCTCATTGCGAGTGGTCGCGTATGCTCGCGACCGCTCGCGATGAGAAACTACCAGTCCGCGTTGAGAAAGCTGCCGCTCAAGTAAAAATCTACTCGAGCGGCAGTAAAAGACAGCTCGCACTGTGCAAGATGCCGTTTTCAATGATTGCACAGTGCGGACAAGCATCCGGCACTGTGCAATAATCGCGAACAGCGCACTACGCAGTTCGCGTAGTGCTACGCGTAGCTCGCGTAGTGCAAACTGCACTTTGCGTAGCTTCGCGTAGCGCTACTTCGCGAACTACGCCCAGGGTTAAAAATCACCTGGTGGCCCACCACCCTTGGCAGCCCTCTGACCAACACGGACCATGCCAGAAACCTCGGCATCATACTCGACTCCTCCCACTCCATGAACCGACAGGTCAACGCCGTCACCTCCAGCTGCTTCAACACCCTCTGTATCCTCCGTAAGACTTTCTAATGGATTGACTTTCGAGTCAAGGAAAATAGTCAAACACGCACTCATAACCAGCAGACTGGACTACGGAAATGCCCTCTACGCCGGCATCAACAAGTCTCCACTCCTCAAGCTCCAGACGATACAAAACACCACCACCAGTCTCGTCCTCGGCATCCCCCTGACAAGAGCACAACAGCCAACACCTACGGAATCTCCACTGACTCCCCGTCGAGAAGAGAATCACCTTCAAGATACACACCCACGCCTACAAATGCCTCCACAACACCAGACCCCAATACCTCAACAAGAGAATCACCTTCCATGTTCCCAAAAGAAACCTCAGATCCACCAACCTCGCCCTCGCCGAAACCCCAAGCATCCGCAGAGCCAGAACAGGGGGAAGACCCTTCTCCTACATTGTGGCCAAGACATTGGAACGAGCTCCCGATAGACATCAGATGTGCCCCCTCCCTGAACCCTTTCAGGAAGCTCTCAAGACCTGGCTCTTCAACTGAATGGAACTGCGGACCCCCCAACCCCAGCGCCGTGACACCCTCACGGGTGAGTAACACGCTTACAATTTCCTGATTGATTGATTGCTGGGCTTCAGGAGAGGATGAGCTTCAGCAGGGGATGAGCTTCAGCAGAGAATGGGATTCAGGAGAGGATGGGCTTCAGGAAAGGGTGGGCTTTAGCATAGGATGGGCTTCTGCTGAGGATGGGCTTCAGAAGAGGATGGGCTTCAGTAGAGGATGGGCTTCAGTAAACGATAGGCTTCAGCAGAGGATGGGCTTCAGCAGAGGATGGGCTTCAGGAGAGGATGGGCTTCAGCCGAGGATGGGCAGAGGATGGGCTTCAGCAGAGGATGGGCTTCTGCAGAGGATGGGCTTCTGCAGAGGAGGGGCTTCAGCAGAGGATAGTCAGTGGAAGGGTTTCAGCAGAGGATGGGCTTCAGAAGAGGATGAGCTTCAGCAGAGGATGGGCTTCTGCAGAGGATGGGCTTCAGCAGAGGATAGTCAGTGGATGGGTTTCAGCAGAGGATAGGCTTTAGAGGAGGATGAGCTTCAGCAGAGGATGGGCTTCAGGAGAGTATGGGCTTCAGAAGAGGATGGGCAGAGGATGGGCTTCAGCAGAGGATGGGCTTCAGCAGAGAATGGGCTTCAGTGGAGGATGGGCTTCATCAGAGGATGGGCTTCAGGAGAGGATGGGCTTCAGCAGAGTATGGGCTTCAGCAGAGTATGGGAATCAGGAGAGGATGGGCTTCAGCAAAGGATGGGCTTCAGCAGAGGATGGGCTACAGCAAAGGATGGGCTTCAGCAGAGGATGGGCTTCAGCAGAGGATGGGCTTCAGCAGAGGATGGGCTTCAGGAGAGGATGAGCTTCAGGAGACAATTGGCTTCAGCAGAGGATGGGCTTCAGGAGAGGATGGGCTTCTGCAGGGTATTGGCTTCAGCAGAGGATGCGCTTCAGCAGATGATGGGCTTCAGGAGACAATGGGCTTCATCAGAGAATGTGCTTCAGCAGACTATGGGCTTCAGAAGAGGATGGGCTTCAGCAGAAGATGGGCTTCAGCAGGAGGTGGGCTTAAGTAGACAAGGGGCTTCAGCAGAAGATGGGCTTCAGCAGGAGATGGGCTTCAGGAGACAATGGGATTCAGCAGAGGTTTGACTTCAGCAAAGGATGTGCATCAGCAGAGGATGGGCTATCGCAGGGGATGGGCTTCAGCAGAGAATGGGCTTCAGCAGAGAATGGGCTTCAGGAGAGGATTGGCTTCAGCTAAGGTAGGGCTTCAGCAGGGGTTGGGCTTCAGCAGAGGACGGGCGACAGCTTAGGATGGGCTTCAGCAGAGAATGGGCAGAGGATGGGCATCAGCTGAAAATGGGTTTCCGCAGAGGATGGGTTTCAGCAGAGGATGGGCTCCAGCAGAGGATAGGATTCAGGAGACAATGGGCTTCAGCAGAAGATGGGCTTCAGCAGACAATGGGCTTCAGCAGGGGATAGGCTTCAGCAGTTGATTGGCTTCAGCAGAGGATGGGATTCAGCAGAGGATGGGCTTCAGGGGAGGATGGTTTTCAGCTGAGGATGGGCTTCAGCAAAGGATGGGATTTGGTGAAGGATGGGCTAAAGCAGAGGATGGGTTTCAAGAGATGATGGGCTTCAGCAGAGGATGGGCAGAGGATGGGCTTCAGCAGAGGACTGGCTTCAGCAGAGGATGAGCTTCAGCAGAGGATTGGAATTAGGAGAGGATGGCCTTCAGCAGAGGATGGGCTTCACAGAGGATGGGCTTCAGCAGAAGATGGGCTTCAGGAGAGGATGGGCTTCAGGAAACAATGGGCTATAGCAGAAGATGGGCTTCAGGAGAGGATGGGAATCTGCAGGGTATGGGCTTCAAGAGAGGATGGGCTTCAGCAGAGGATGGGCTTGAGGAAACAATGGGCTTCAGCAGAGGATGGGCTTCAGCAGACTATGGGCTTCAGGAGAGGATGGGCTTCCATAGAGGATGGGCTTCAGGATAGGATGGACCTAAGCAGAGAATGGGCTTCAGCAGGGGATGGGCTCCAGCAGAGAATGGGCATCAGCAGAGGATGGGCTTCAGCAGGGGATGGGCTTCAGCAGAGGATGGGCTTCCATAGAGGAAGGGCTTCAGGAGAGGAAGTACCTCAGCAGAGGAAGGGCTTCAGCAGGGGATGGGCTTCAGCAGAGAATGTGCTTCAGCAGAGGGTGGGCTTCAGCAGAGAATGGGCTTCAGCTTAGCATGGGCTTCAGCAGAGAATGGGCAGAGGATGGGCTTCAGCTGACAATGGGTTTCAGCAGAGGATGGTCTTCAGCAGAGGATGGGCTCCAGCAGAGGATGGGCTTCAGGACACAATGGGCTTCAGCAGAAGTTAGGCTTCAGAGGTTTATGGGCTTCAGCAGAGGATTGGATTCAGCAAAGGATGGGTTTAAGCGGAGGATGGGCTACAGAAGAGGATGGGCTTCAGGAGATAATGGGCTTCAGCATAAGATGGGTAGAGGGTGGGTTTCCAAAGATGATGGGCTTCAGCAGAGGATGGGCCTCAGCCGAGGATGGGCTTCAGGAGAGGATGGGCTTCAGGAGAGGATCGGCTTCAGGAGAGGATGGGATTCAGGAGAGGATTGACTTCAGCAGGGGATGGGTTTCAGCAGAGGATGGGCTTCAACAGAGGATGGGCTTCAGGAGACAATGGGCTACAGCAGAGGATGGGCTTCAGCAGAGGGTGGCCTTCAGCAGAGGATTGGCTTCAGCAGAGTATGGGCTTCAGGTGAGGATGGGCTTCAGCAGACGATAGGCTTTAGCAGACATTTGGCTTCATGAGAGGATGGCCTCAGCAGAGGATGGGCAGAGGATGGGCTTCAGCAGACGACAGGCTTCAGCAGAGGATAAGCTTTAGTAGAGGATGGCCTTCAGCAGAGGATGGGCCTCAGGAGAGAATAAGCTTCAGCAGAGGATGGGCTTCAGTGGAGGATCGGATTCAGCAGAGGATGGGCTTTAGCAGAGGGTGGGCTTTAGCAAAGGATGTGCTTCAGCAGAGAATAGGCTTACAGAGGATCGGCTTCAGCAGAGGATGGGCTTCAGCATAGGATGGACTTCAGGAGAGGATGGGCTCCAGGAGAGGATTGACTTCAGCAGGGAATGGGTTTCAACAGAGGATGGGCTACAACAGAGGATGGGCTTCAGGAGACAATGGGCTACAGCAGAGGATGGGCTTCAGGAGACAATGGGCTACAGCAGAGGATGGGCTTCAGGAGAGGATGGAACTCAGCATAGGATGAGCTTCAGCAGGGGATGGGCTTCAGCAGAGAATGGGCTTCAGCAGAGGATGGGCTTCTGGAGATGATGGGCTTCAGCATGGAATGGGCTTCAGCAGAGGATGGGTTTCAGCAGAGGATGGTCTTCAGCAGAGGATGGGCTTCAGCATAGGATGGGCTTCTGGAGACGATGGGCTTCAGCAGAGGATGGGCTTCAGCAAAGGATGGACTTTAGCGGAGGATGGGCTTCAGCAGAGAATGGAATCCTGGAGATGATGGGCTTCAGCAGAGGATGGGGAGAGGATGGGCTTCAGCAGAGGATGAGCTTCAGTAGAGGATGGGCTTCAGCAGTGGAGGGGCTTTAGGAGAGAATAAGCTTCAGCAGAAGATGGGCTTTAGCAGAGGATGGGCTTCAGCAGAGGATGGGCCTCAGGAGAATAGGCATAACAGAGCATCAGCTACAGCAGAGGATGGGCTTGAGGAGAGGATGTGCTTCAGCAGGGGATGGGTTTCAGCAGAGGATGGGCTTCAACAGAGGATGGGCTTCAGGAGACAATGGGCTACAGCAGAGGATGGGATTCAGCAGACTATGGGCTTCAGGAGAGGATGGGCTTCAGCACACAATGGGCTTCTGCAGAGGATGGGCTTCAGCAGTGGATGGGCTTCAGCAGACAATGGGCTTCAGCAGAGGATGGGCTTCAGCAGAGGAAGGGATTTAGCATGGAATGGGCTTCAGCAGAGGATGGGCGTCAGCTTAGGATGGGCTTCAGCAGAGGATGGGCTTCAGCTGACAATGGATTTTAGCAGCAGATGGTCTTCAGCAGAGGGTGGGCTCCAATAGAGGATGGGCTTCAGGAGACGATGGGCTTCAGCTGAGGATGGGCTTCAGCAGATTATGGGCTGCAGCAGAGGATAGCCTTCAGAAGTTGATAGGCTTCATCAGAGGATAGGATTCAGCAGGGGATGGAATTCAGCAAAGGATGGGCTTTAGCGGAGTATGGGCTTCAGCAGAGGATGGGCTTCAGCAGGGAATGGGCAGAGGATGGGCTTCAGCAGAGGATAAGCTTCAATATAGGTTGGACTTCAGCAGAGGATGGGCTTCAGGAGAGGATGGACTTCAGCAGGGGATGCGCTTCAGTAGAGGATGGGCTTCAGCAGGGGATGGGCTTCAGGAGAGGATGGGCTTCAGCAGAAGATGGGCTTTAGCAGAGGATGGGATTCAACAAAGGATGGGCTTTAGCAGTGGATGGGCTTCAGCAGAGGATAGGCTTCAGGATAACCCTGGGCGTAGTTCACGTAGTAGCGCTACGCGTAGCTTCGTGAAGTGCGTAGTGCGGTAGGAAATGCTGTTCGCAATGATTGCACAGTGCCGGATGCTTGTCCGCACTGTGCAATCATAGCAAACGGCATCTTGCACAGTGCAAGCGGTCGTTTTCTGCCGCTCGAGTAGATTTGTACTCGAGCGGCAGTTTTCTCAACGCGAACTGGTAGTTTCTCATCGCGAGCGGTCGCGAGCATACGCTACCACTCGCAATGAGAAACCTGACCTCCCCGCGTTGAGAATCTCGACGGGAGGTTTATTTTCCACGCTCGCGATCGGCAACTTGATGTTGCTGATCGCAAACGAGGAAAAAGTCTCGCCGGGATGTCATTTTGCTCACTCGCGGTCGCCAACTTGGCGTTGAGGACCGCGAGCAAGCAAAAAACGCATTTTTGCACTGTGCTACGTGCAATTCGCATAGTGCGTAGTTGCGCAAACTACGCGAGCGTAGCGTAGTTTTCTGCCCAGGCCTACTTCAGGAGAGGATGGGCTTCAGGAGAAGATGGGCTTCAGCAGAGGATCGGCTTCAGCAGGGGATGGATTTCAGCAGAGAATGGGCTTCAACAGAGGATTTGCTTCAGGAGACAATGGGCTACAGCAGAGGATGGGCTTCAGCAGACTAAGGGCTTCAGGAGAGGATGGGCTTCAGCAGGGGATGGGCTTCAGCAGAGGATGGGCTTCAGCAGAGGATGGACTTTAGCAAGGAATGGGCTTCAGCAGAGGATGGGCGTCAGCTTAGGATGGGCTTCAGCAGAGAATTGGCAGAGGATGGGCTTCAGCTGACAATGGGTTTTAGCAGCAGATGGTCTTCAGCAGAGCATGGGCTCCAGTAGAGGATGGGCTTCAGCAGACTATGGCCTTCAGAAGTTGATGGGCTTAAGCAGAGGATGGGATTCAGCAAGGGATGGGCTTCAGGAGAGGATGGGCTTCAGCTGAGGATGGGCTTCAGCAAAGGATGGGCTTTAGCAGAGGATGGGTTTCAGCAGAGGATGGGCTTCAGCAGAGGGTAGGCTTCAGGAGATGATGGGCTTAAGAGGGGAAT
Organism: Calotriton arnoldi; assembly: GCA_963921515.1. Lineage (NCBI taxonomy): Eukaryota > Metazoa > Chordata > Amphibia > Caudata > Salamandridae > Calotriton > Calotriton arnoldi. The sequence goes on from CAWUFW010002526.1 coordinate 1,834,848, forward strand.
GGGCAGAGGATGGGCTTCAGCAGAGGAGGGGCTTCCGCAGAGGATAAGCTTCAATATAGGATGGACTTCAGCCGAGGATGGGCTTCAGGAGAGAATAAGCTTCAGCAGAGGATGGGCTTCAGGAGAGAATAAGCTTCAGTAGAGGATGGGCTTCAGTAGAGGATGGGCTTCAGCAGAGGATGGGCTTCAGCAGAAGATGGGCTTCAGGAGAGGATGGGCTTTAGCAGGGGATGGGCTTCAGCAGAGTATGGGCTTCAGTAGAGGAAGGGCTTCTGGAGAGCATTGACATCAGTAGGAGATGGGTTTCAGCAGAGAATGGGCCTTAGCAGATTATGGGCTTAAGGAGAGGATGGGCTTCAGCAGAGGGTGGACTATGGCAGAGGATGGGCTTTAGCAGACTATGGGCTTCAGCAAACAATGGGCTTTAGCAGAGGATGGGCTACAGCAAAGGATCAGCTTTAGCAGAGGATAAGCTTCAGCAGACTTTTGGCTTCATGACAGGATGGGCTTCAGCAGAGGATGGGCATAGGATGGGCTTCAGCAGAGGACGGGCTTCAGCAGAGGATAAGCTTCATTAGAGGATGGGCTTCAGAAGAGGATGGGCTTCAGGAGAGAATAAGCTTCAGCGGATGATGGGCTTCAGTGGAGGATGGGCTTCAGCAGAGGATTGGCTTCAACAGGGGATGGGCTTTAGTAGAGGATGGGCTTCAGCAGAGGATGGGCTTCAGGAGAGGATGGGCTTCAGGAGAGGTTGGGGTTAAGTGGAGGATTGATTTCAGCAGGGGATGGGTTTCAGCAGAGGATGGGCTTCAACAGAGGATGGGCTTCAAGAGACAATGGGCTACAGCAAAGGATGGGCTTCAGCAGGGGATGGGCTTCAGTAGAGGATGGGCTTCAGGATATAATTTGCTTCAGCAGAGGATGGGCTTCAGTGGAGGATGGGCTTCAGCAGAGGAAGGTATTCAGCAGAGGATGGGCTTCAGGAGAGGATGGGCTTCAGCAGAGGATGGGCTTTAGCAGAGGATGGGCTTCAGCAAAGGATGGGCTTAAGCAGAGGATGGGGTTCAGCAGAGAATTGGCTTAACAGAGACTCAGATTCAGCAGAGGATGGGCTTTAGGAGAGGATGAGCTTCAGAATAGGATTGACTTCAGCAAGGGATGGGTTACAGGAGACAATGGGCTACAGCAGACTATGGGCTTCAGCAGACTATGGGCTTCCGCAGACGATGGGCTTTAGCAGAGGATGGGCTACAGCAAAGGATCAGCTTCAGCAGAGGATAGGCTTCAGCAGTCTTCGGGCTTCATGACAGGATGGGCTTCAGCAGAGGATGGGCATAGGATGGGCTTCAGCAGAGCATAAGCTTCAGTAGAGGATGGGCTTCAGAAGAGAATAAGCTACAGCAGATGATGGGCTTCAGTGGAGGATGGGCTTCAGGAGAGGATGGGCTTCAGTGGAGGATGGGCTTCAGCAGAGGATGGTAATCAGCAGAGGATGGGCTTCAGCATACTATGGGCTTCAGGAGAGGATGGACTTCAGCAGGGGATGGGCTTCAGCTGAGTTTGGGCTTCAGCTGATAATGGGCTTCAGTAGAGGGTGGGCTGCAGCAGAGAATGGGCTTCACAGAGGATCGGCTTCAGCAGAGGATGGGCTTCAGCAGAGGATGGGCTTCAGGAGAGGATGGGCTTCACGCGAGTATTGACTTTAGCAGGGGATGGGTTTCAGCAGATGATGGGCTTCAACAGAGGATGGGCATCAGGAGACAATGGGCTACAGCAGAGGATGGGCTTCAGCAGACTATGGGCTTTAGGAGAGGATGGACTTCAGCAGGCGATGGGCTTCAACAGAAGATGAGCTTCAACTGATGATGGGCTTCAGTAGAGGGTGGTCTATAGTAGGCCTGGGCGGTAAATTCCGTTCCGCTCGCGGAATTTGCGGAATTTGGGTAATTTCGCGTTCCGCAGAGAACGCGAAATTGCCCAAAATTCCGCGATCCGCGGCTTCACGGAGTTTTTTACTTGTTCGCGCTTTCAAAATGTGTGTTCGCGAGATATTTCTCCCCGAGCACGCAAACAGCGTTCGCGAACAGGAAAAAAGCATCGCGAACGGGCGGAACAAGCAATTCCGCGTGTTCGCGGAACTTTTGCGTGTTCGCGGAGATTTTTTACCGTTTCGCAAAGCTTTGCGTAGCGCGACTACGCAAATTCCGCCCACCCCTAGTCTATAGCAGAGGATGGGCTTCAGCAGAGGATGGACTTCAGCAGAGGATAAGCGTCAGCAGACTTTGGGCTTCATGACAGGATGAACTTCAGCAGAGGATGGGCAGAGGATGGGATTCAGCAGAGGACAGGTTTCAGCAGAGGATAAGCTTTTGTAGAGGATGGGCTTCAGAAGAGGATGGGCTTCAGGAGAGAATAAACTTCAGCAGAGGATGGGCTTCAGTGGAGGATGGGCTTCAGCAGAGGATGGGATTCAGCAGAGGATGGGCTTTAGGAGAGGATGGGCTTCAGCAAAGGATGGGCTTTAGCAGAGGATGAGCTTCAGCAGAGAATGGGCTTAACAGAGGATGGGCTTCAGCAGAGGATGGGCTTCAAGAGAGATTGACTTCAGCAGGGGATGGGTTTCAGCAGAGGATGGGCGTCAACAGATGATGGGCTTCAGGAGACAATTGGCCACAGCAGAGGATGGGCTTCAGCAGTCTCTGGGCTTCAGGAGAGAATGGACTACAGCATGGAATGGGCTTCAGCAGTTGATGGGCTTCAGCTGATGATGGGCTTCAGCAGATGGTAGGCTTCAGCAGTGGATGGGCTTCAGCAGACGATGGCCTTCAACAAAGGATGGGCTTTAGCAGAGGATTGGTTTCAGAAGATAATGGGCTTAACAGAGGATTGTCTTCAGCCGAGGATGGGCTTCAGCAGAGGATGGGCTTCAAAAGAGGATGGGCTTCAGGAGAGAATTGACATGAGCAGGGGATGGGTTTCAGCAGAGGATGGGCTTCAACAGAGGATGGGCTTCAGGAGACAATGAGCTACAGCAGAGGATGGACTTCAGCATACTATGGGCTACAGGAGAGGATGGATTTCAGCAGGGGGCGGGCTTTCGCAGAGAATGGGCTTCAGCTGATGATGGGCTTCAGCAGAGGGTGGGCAATAGCAGAGGATGGGCTTCAGCAGACTATGGGCTTCAGCAGACGATGGGCTTCAGCAGAGAATGAGCTTCACAGAGGATAGGCTTCAGTAGAGGATGGGCTTCAGCAGAGGATGGGCTTCAGCAGAGGATGGGCTTCAGGAGAGGATGGGCTTCACGCGAGGATTGACTTTAGCAGCGGATGGGTTTCCGCAGATGATGGGCTTCAACAGAGGATGGGTTTCAGGAGACAATGGGCTACAGCAGAGGATGGGCTTCAGCAGACTATGGGCTTTAGGAGAGGATGGACTTCAGCAGGGGATGGGCTTCAGCAGAGGATGGGCTTCAGCTGACGATGGGCTTCAGCAGAGGGTGGTCTATAGCAGAGGATGGGCTTCAGCAGAGGATAAGCTTCAGCAGACTTTGGGCTTCAGGAGAGGATGGGCTTCAGGAGAGGATGGGCTTCAGCAGGGGATGAGCTTCAGCAGAGGACGGGCTTCAGCAGAGGATAAGCTTCAGTAGAGGATGGACTTCAGCAGAGGATGGGCTTCAGCAGATGATGGGCTTCAGCAGAGGATGGGATTCAGCAGGGGATGGGCTTCAGGAGAGAATAGGCTTCAGCAGAGGATCGGATTAAGTGGAGGATGGGCTTCAGCAGAGGATGGACTTCAGCAGAGGATGGGCAGAGGATGGGCTTCAGCAGAGGACAGGTTTCAGCAGAGGATAAGCTTTTGAGGAGGATGGGCTTCAGAAGAGGATGGGCTTCAGGAGAGACTAAGCTTCAGCAGAGGATCGGATTAAGTGGAGGATGGGCTTCAGCAGAGGATGGGATTCAGCAGAGGATGGGCTTTAGGAGAGGATTGGCTTCAGCAGAGGAAGGGCTTTCGCAGAGGATGAGCTTCAGCAGAGGATGGGCTTCAAGAGAGGATTGACTTCAGCCGGGGATGGGTTTCAGCAGAGGATGGGCGTCAACAGATAATGGGCTTCAGGAGACAATGGGGCATAGCAGAGGATGGGCTTCAGCAGACTCTGGGCTTCAGGAGAGGATGGGCTTCAGCAGTTGATGGGCTTCAGCTGATGATGGGCTTCAGCAGAGGGTAAGCTTTAGCAGACTATGGGCTTCAGCAGAGGATGGCCTTTAGCAGAGGATGGGCTACAGCAAAGGATGGGCTTCAGCAGAGGATAAGCTTCAGCAGACTTTGGGCGTCATGAGAGGATGGGCTTCGGGAGAGGATAGGCTTCAGCAGAGAATGGGCTTCAGCAGAGGATGGTTTTGAGCAGAGGATGGGCTTCAGTGGAGGATGGGCTTCAGCAGAGGATGGGCTTCAGCTGACGATGGGCTTCAGCGGAGAATAGGCTTCAGTTAAGAATGGGCTTCAGCAGAGGATGGGTTTCAGCAGACTATGGGCTTCAGCAGAGGATGGGCTTCAGGAGAGAATACGTTTCAGCAGAGGATGGGCTTCAGTGGAGGATGGGCTTCAGCAGAGGATGGGCTTCAGGAGACTATGGGCTTCAGGAGAGGATGGGCTTCAGGAGAGGATGGGCTTCAGCAGGGGATGAGCTTCAGCAGAGGACGGGCTTCAGCAGAGGATAAGCTTCAGTAGAGGATGGACTTCAGCAGAGGATGGGCTTCAGCAGATGATGGGCTTCAGCAGAGGATGGGATTCAGCAGGGGATGGGCTTCAGGAGAGAATAGGCTTCAGCTGAGGATGGGCTTCAACAAAGGATGGGCTTTAATTTAGGATGGGCTTCAGCAGAGAATGGGCTTCAGGGGATGATGGGCTTCAGGAGATGATGGGTTCCAGAATAGAATGGGCAGAGGATGGGCTTCAGCAGAGGAGGGGCTTCAGCAGAGGAGGGGCTTCAGCAGAGGATAAGCTTCAGTAGAGGATGGAAGGACTTTAGTAGAGGATGGACTACAGCAGAGGATAAGCTTCAGCAGAGGATAGGCTTCAGTGGAGGATGGGCTTCAGAAGAGGAGGGGATTCAGCAGAGGATGGGCTTCAGTAGAGGATGGGCTTCAGTAGAGGAGGGGATTCAGCAGAGGATGGGCTTCAGTAGAGGATGGGCTTCAGTAGAGGATGAGCTTCAGCAGAGGATGGGCTTTCGCAGAGGATGGGCTTCAACAAAGGATGGGCTTAACAGAGGATCGTCATCAGCCGAGGATGGGCTTCAGCAGAGGATGGGCTTTAGGAGAGGATGGGCTTCAGGAGACAATGGGCTACAGCAGAGGATGGGCTTCAGCATACTATGGGCTTCAGTAGAGGATGGACTTCAGCAGGGGATGTGCTTAAGCAGAAGATGGGCTTCAGCTGATGATGGGCTTCAGCAGAGGGTGGGCTATAGCAGAGGATGTGCTTCAGCAGACAATGGGCTTCAGCAGAGAATGGGCTTCACAGAGGATCGGCTTCAGCTGACAATGGGCTACAGCAGAGGATGGGCTGGGCTTTAGCAGACTATGGTCTTTAGGAGAGGATGGATTTCAGCAGGGAATTGGCTTCAGCAGAGGATGGGCTTCAGCAGAGGATAAGCTTCAGCAGACTTTGGGCTTCATGACAGGATGGGCTTCAGGAGAGGTTGGACAGAGTTTGGGCTTCAGCAGAGGACAGGCTTCAGCAGAGGATAAGCTTCTGTTGAGGATGGGCTTCAGAAGAGGATGGGCTTCAGGAGAGAATAAGCTTCGGCAGAGGATGGGCTTCAGTGGAGGATGGGCTTCAGCAGAGGATGGGATTCAGCAGAGGATGGGCTTTAGGAGAGGATGGGCTTTAGGAGAGGATGGGCTTTAGCAGAGGATGAGCTTCAGCAGAGAATGGGCTTAACAGAGGATGGGCTTCAGCAGAGGATGGGCTTCAGGAGATGATGGGCTTCAGGAGAGGATGGTCTTCAGCAGACTATGGGCTTCAGGACAGGATGGACTTCAGCAGGGAATGGGCTTCAGCAGTTGATGGGCTTCAGCTGATGATGGGCTTCAGCAGAGGGTAGGCTTCAGCAGAGGATGGGCTTCAGCAGACTATGGGCTTCAGGAGAGGATGGGCTTCAGCAGGCTATGGGCTTCATCAGAGGATGGGCTTCAGCAGATGATGGGCTTTAGCAGAGGATGGGATTCAACAAAGGATGGGCGTCAGCAGAGGATGGGCGTCAGCAGAGGATGGGCTTCAGCAGGAGGTGGGCTTAAGTAGACAAGGGGCTTCAGCAGAAGATGGGCTTCAGCAGGAGATGGGCTTCAGGAGACAATAGGATTCAGCAGAGGTTTGACTTCAGCAAAGGATGTGCATCAGCAGAGGATGGGCTATCGCAGGGGATGGGCTTCAGCAGAGAATGGGCTTCAACAGAGAATGGGCTTCAGGAGAGGATTGGCTTCAGCTAAGGTAGGGCTTCAGCAGGGGTTGGGCTTCAGCAGAGGATGGGCGTCAGCTTAGGATGGGCTTCAGCAGAGAATGGGCAGAGGATGGGCATCAGCTGAAAATGGGTTTCAGCAGAGGATGGGTTTCAGCAGAGGATGGCTCCAGCAGAGGATAGGATTCAGGAGACAATGGGCTTCAGCAGAGGATGGGCTTCAGCAGACAATGGGCTTCAGCAGGGGATAGGCTTCAGCAGTTGATGGGCTTCAGCAGAGGATGGGATTCAGCAGAGGATGGGCTTCAGGGGAGGATGGGTTTCAGCTGAGGATGGGCTTCAGCAAAGGATGGGATTTAGTGAAGGATGGGCTAAAGCAGAGGATGGGTTTCAAGAGATGATGGGCTTCAGCAGAGGATGGGCAGAGGATGGGCTTCAGCAGAGGACTGGCTTCAGCAGAGGATGAGCTTCAGCAGAGGATTGGAATTAGGAGAGGATGGCCTTCAGCAGAGGATGGGCTTCACAGAGGATGGGCTTCAGCAGAGGATGGGCTTCAGGAGAGAGTGGGCTTTAGGAGAGGATGGACTTCAGCAGGAGATGGGATTCAGCAGAGGATTGCTTCGGCTGATGATGGGCTTCAGCAGTGGGTGGGCTTCAGCAGAGGATGGGCTTCAGCAGACTATGGGCTTCAGGAGAGGATGGGCTTCAGCAGACGATGGCCTTTAGCAGAGGATGGGCTACAGCAAAGGATGGGCTTCAGCAGAGGATAAGCTTCAGCAGACTTTGGGCTTCATGAGAGGAAGGGCTTCAGGAGAGAATGGGCTTCAGCAGAGGATGAGCTTCAGGAGAGGATGAGCTTCTGCAGAAGATGGGCTTCAGCTGAGGGTGGGTTTCAGCGGAGAATAGGTTTCAGTTAAGAATGGGCTTCAGCAGAGGATGGGTTTCAGCAGACTATGGGCTTCAGCAGAGGATGAACTTCATGAGAGAATAAGCTTCAGCAGAGGATGGGTTTCAGAGCAGAGCATGGGCTTCAGGAGACAATGGGATTAAGAAGAGGATGGGCTTCAGCAGAGGATGGGCTTCAGGAGAGACTAAGCTTCAGCAGAGGATCGGATTAAGTGGAGGATGGGCTTCAGCAGAGGATGGGATTCAGCAGAGGATGGGCTTTAGGAGAGGATTGGCTTCAGCAGAGGAAGGGCTTTCGCAGAGGATGAGCTTCAGCAGAGGATGGGCTTCAAGAGAGGATTGACTTCAGCCGGGGATGGGTTTCAGCAGAGGATGGGCGTCAACAGATAATGGGCTTCAGGAGACAATGGGGCATAGCAGAGGATGGGCTTCAGCAGACTCTGGGCTTCAGGAGAGGATGGGCTTCAGCAGTTGATGGGCTTCAGCTGATGATGGGCTTCAGCAGAGGGTAAGCTTTAGCAGACTATGGGCTTCAGCAGAGGATGGCCTTTAGCAGAGGATGGGCTACAGCAAAGGATGGGCTTCAGCAGAGGATAAGCTTCAGCAGACTTTGGGCGTCATGAGAGGATGGGCTTCGGGAGAGGATAGGCTTCAGCAGAGAATGGGCTTCAGCAGAGGATGGTTTTGAGCAGAGGATGGGCTTCAGTGGAGGATGGGCTTCAGCAGAGGATGGGCTTCAGCTGACGATGGGCTTCAGCGGAGAATAGGCGTCAGTTAAGAATGGGCTTCAGCAGAGGATGGGTTTCAGCAGACTATGGGCTTCAGCAGAGGATGGGCTTCAGGAGAGAATACGTTTCAGCAGAGGATGGGCTTCAGTGGAGGATGGGCTTCAGCAGAGGATGGGCTTCAGGAGACTATGGGCTTCAGGAGAGGATGGGCTTCAGGAGAGGATGGGCTTCAGCAGGGGATGAGCTTCAGCAGAGGACGGGCTTCAGCAGAGGATAAGCTTCAGTAGAGGATGGACTTCAGCAGAGGATGGGCTTCAGCAGATGATGGGCTTCAGCAGAGGATGGGATTCAGCAGGGGATGGGCTTCAGGAGAGAATAGGCTTCAGCTGAGGATGGGCTTCAACAAAGGATGGGCTTTAATTTAGGATGGGCTTCAGCAGAGAATGGGCTTCAGGGGATGATGGGCTTCAGGAGATGATGGGTTCCAGAATAGAATGGGCAGAGGATGGGCTTCAGCAGAGGAGGGGCTCCAGCAGAGGAGGGGCTTCAGCAGAGGATAAGCTTCAGTAGAGGATGGAAGGACTTTAGTAGAGGATGGACTACAGCAGAGGATAAGCTTCAGCAGAGGATAGGCTTCAGTGGAGGATGGGCTTCAGAAGAGGAGGGGATTCAGCAGAGGATGGGCTTCAGTAGAGGATGGGCTTCAGTAGAGGAGGGGATTCAGCAGAGGATGGGCTTCAGTAGAGGATGGGCTTCAGTAGAGGATGAGCTTCAGCAGAGGATGGGCTTTCGCAGAGGATGGGCTTCAACAAAGGATGGGCTTAACAGAGGATCGTCATCAGCCGAGGATGGGCTTCAGCAGAGGATGGGCTTTAGGAGAGGATGGGCTTCAGGAGACAATGGGCTACAGCAGAGGATGGGCTTCAGCATACTATGGGCTTCAGTAGAGGATGGACTTCAGCAGGGGATGTGCTTAAGCAGAAGATGGGCTTCAGCTGATGATGGGCTTCAGCAGAGGGTGGGCTATAGCAGAGGATGTGCTTCAGCAGACAATGGGCTTCAGCAGAGAATGGGCTTCACAGAGGATCGGCTTCAGCTGACAATGGGCTACAGCAGAGGATGGGCTGGGCTTTAGCAGACTATGGTCTTTAGGAGAGGATGGATTTCAGCAGGGAATTGGCTTCAGCAGAGGATGGGCTTCAGCAGAGGATAAGCTTCAGCAGACTTTGGGCTTCATGACAGGATGGGCTTCAGGAGAGGTTGGACAGAGTTTGGGCTTCAGCAGAGGACAGGCTTCAGCAGAGGATAAGCTTCTGTTGAGGATGGGCTTCAGAAGAGGATGGGCTTCAGGAGAGAATAAGCTTCGGCAGAGGATGGGCTTCAGTGGAGGATGGGCTTCAGCAGAGGATGGGATTCAGCAGAGGATGGGCTTTAGGAGAGGATGGGCTTTAGGAGAGGATGGGCTTTAGCAGAGGATGAGCTTCAGCAGAGAATGGGCTTAACAGAGGATGGGCTTCAGCAGAGGATGGGCTTCAGGAGATGATGGGCTTCAGGAGAGGATGGTCTTCAGCAGACTATGGGCTTCAGGACAGGATGGACTTCAGCAGGGAATGGGCTTCAGCAGTTGATGGGCTTCAGCTGATGATGGGCTTCAGCAGAGGGTAGGCTTCAGCAGAGGATGGGCTTCAGCAGACTATGGGCTTCAGGAGAGGATGGGCTTCAGCAGGCTATGGGCTTCATCAGAGGATGGGCTTCAGCAGATGATGGGCTTTAGCAGAGGATGGGATTCAACAAAGGATGGGCGTCAGCAGAGGATGGGCGTCAGCAGAGGATGGGCTTCAGCAGGAGGTGGGTTTAAGTAGACAAGGGGCTTCAGCAGAAGATGGGCTTCAGCAGGAGATGGGCTTCAGGAGACAATAGGATTCAGCAGAGGTTTGACTTCAGCAAAGGATGTGCATCAGCAGAGGATGGGCTATCGCAGGGGATGGGCTTCAGCAGAGAATGGGCTTCAGCAGAGAATGGGCTTCAGGAGAGGATTGGCTTCAGCTAAGGTAGGGCTTCAGCAGGGGTTGGGCTTCAGCAGAGGATGGGCGTCAGCTTAGGATGGGCTTCAGCAGAGAATGGGCAGAGGATGGGCATCAGCTGAAAATGGGTTTCAGCAGAGGATGGGTTTCAGCAGAGGATGGCTCCAGCAGAGGATAGGATTCAGGAGACAATGGGCTTCAGCAGAGGATGGGCTTCAGCAGACAATGGGCTTCAGCAGGGGATAGGCTTCAGCAGTTGATGGGCTTCAGCAGAGGATGGGATTCAGCAGAGGATGGGCTTCAGGGGAGGATGGGTTTCAGCTGAGGATGGGCTTCAGCAAAGGATGGGATTTAGTGAAGGATGGGCTACAGCAGAGGATGGGTTTCAAGAGATGATGGGCTTCAGCAGAGGATGGGCAGAGGATGGGCTTCAGCAGAGGACTGGCTTCAGCAGAGGATGAGCTTCAGCAGAGGATTGGAATTAGGAGAGGATGGCCTTCAGAAGAGGATGGGCTTCACAGAGGATGGGCTTCAGCAGAGGATGGGCTTCAGGAGAGAGTGGGCTTTAGGAGAGGATGGACTTCAGCAGGAGATGGGATTCAGCAGAGGATTGCTTCGGCTGATGATGGGCTTCAGCAGTGGGTGGGCTTCAGCAGAGGATGGGCTTCAGCAGACTATGGGCTTCAGGAGAGGATGGGCTTCAGCAGACGATGGCCTTTAGCAGAGGATGGGCTACAGCAAAGGATGGGCTTCAGCAGAGGATAAGCTTCAGCAGACTTTGGGCTTCATGAGAGGAAGGGCTTCAGGAGAGAATGGGCTTCAGCAGAGGATGAGCTTCAGGAGAGGATGAGCTTCTGCAGAAGATGGGCTTCAGCTGAGGGTGGGTTTCAGCGGAGAATAGGTTTCAGTTAAGAATGGGCTTCAGCAGAGGATGGGTTTCAGCAGACTATGGGCTTCAGCAGAGGATGAACTTCATGAGAGAATAAGCTTCAGCAGAGGATTGGTTTCAGAGCAGAGCATGGGCTTCAGGAGACAATGGGATTAAGAAGAGGATGGGCTTCAGCAGAGTGTGGGCTTCAGGAGAGGATGAGCTTCAGCAGGGGATGTGCTTCAGGAGAGGATGGGCTTCAGCAGGAGATGGTCTTCAGCAGGGGATGGGTTTCAGAGGAGGATGGGCTTCAGTAGAGGATGGGCTTAAGGAGAGGATGGGCTTCAGCAGAGGATGGGCTTCAGCAGAGGATGGGCTTCAGTAGAGGATGGGCTTCAGCAGAGGATGGGCTTCATCAGAGGATGGGCTTCAGGAGAGGGTGGCTTGAGCAGAGGATGGGCTTCAGTGGAGGATGGACTTCAGCAGAGGATTGGAATCAGGAGAGGATGGGCTTCAGCAGAGGATGGGCTTCAGCAGAGGATGGGCTTCAGCAAAGGTTGGGATTCAGCAGAGAATGGGCTTTAGGAGAAGATAGGCTTCAACAGGGGATGGGCTTCAGGAGACAATGGGCTACAGCAGAGGATGGGCTTCAGAAGGTTATCGGCTTTAGGAGAGGATGGACTTCAGCAGGGGATGGGCTTCAGCAGAGGATGTGCTTCAGGAGAGAATAAGCTTCAGCAGAGTATGGGCTTCAGTGGAGGATGGGCTTCAGCAGAGGATGGGCTTCAGGAGAGGATGGGCTTCAGCAGAGGATGGGCTTCAGCAAAGGATGGTCTTTAGCAGAGGATGGGCTTCAGCAGAGAATTGGCTTAACAGAGGATCGGCTTCAGCAGAGGATGGGCTTCAGCAGAGGATGCGCTTCAGGAGAGGATCGGCTTCAGCAGAGGATGGGCTTCAGCAGAGGTTGGGCTTCAGGAGACAATGGGCTACAGCAGAGGATGGGCTTCAGCAGAGGATGGGCTTTAGCAGAGGATGGGTCTTAGCAGAGAATGGGCTTAACAGAGTATGGGCTCCAGCAGAGAATGGGCTGCAGCAGAGGATGGGGTTCAGCATACTATGGGCTTCAGGAGTGGATGGAATACAGCAGGGAATGGGCTGCAGCTAAGAATGGGCTTCAGCTGAGGATGCGCTTCAGGAGACAATGGGCTTCAGCGCAGAGGATGGACTTCAGGAGACAATGGGGTTGAGAAGAGGATGGGCTTCAGGAGAGGATGGGCTTCAGCAGGGGATTGGGCTTCAGCTGAGGATGGGTTTCAGCAGGGTATGAGCTTCAGCAGAGGATGGGCTTCAGCAGTGGTTGGGCTTCAGTAGAGGATGGGTTTCAGCAGAGGATGGGATTCAGCAGAGGATGGGTTTCAGGATAGGATGGGCTTCAGCAGAGGATGGGCTTGGGCGGAGGATGGGCTTCAGGAGAGGATGGGCTTCAGCACGGGATTGGGCTTCAGCAGAGGATGGGTTTCAGCAGAGGATGAGCTTCAGCAGAGTATGGGCTTCAGCAGTGGATGGACTTCAGCAGAGGATGGGCTTCAGCAAAGGATTGGCTTCAGCATACGGTGTGCTTCAGGAGAGAATGGGCTTCAACAGAGGATGGGACTCAGCAGAGGATGAGCTTCAGCAGCGGATGGGCTTCAGCAGTGGATGGGCTTCAGCAGAGGATAGGCTTCAGCAAAGGATGGGCTTCAGCATATGGTGTGCTTCAGGAGAGAATGGGCTTCAACAGAGGATGGGATTCAGCAGATGGTAGAAATGGGGGTCTCTAGTTGGCAATGGCTGGCCACTGTCCAAGTAGGGACCCTTCTTCCTAAGTCAGAGTAAGAGGGCTACCCTCTTTAATACCCCTGCTCAACCCTGTGGTAACGTAGCACGAGCAGGTAGGCTTATCTCAGAGGCAGTGTGTGAAGCATTTATGACCATACACAGTAACACAGTGAGGAACACTACAAAGGGACACCACACAAGTAGTTATAAAAAATAAGTATCTTTATATAAAGGCAGATTTATCACAAGACCAATAACTGTAAAAGCCACAATACTGTCAAAAATAGGATAGCTGTTGAAGGACTGTGAAAAATAGTTCAAAGGTTGCAAGAATAAGGTTCAAAGTCAAAGCAGGGGTCTCTGCGACCCTTTCTCATTCAGAGGTTGCAACAATAAGGTTCAAATTCAAAGCAGGGTTCTCTGCGACCCTGTCTCATTCAGAGATTGCAAAAATAAGGTTCAAATTGAAAGCAGGGGTCTCTGCGACCCTTTCTCATTCAGAGGTTGCAAAAATAAGGTTCAAATCCAAAGCAGTGGTCTCTGCGACCCTTTCTCGCACAAAGTACCTGAATTCAGTAGCAAAACCAACAAAATGTCGCAAAGAAGTGGTAGCGATGATTTTCCTCACGCGAGGCCGGCGATGCGTTAAATCCTTGCCGCAAGGGAGGATGATGCGCCGATCTGCTGATGCGTGCGGAGACGATGCGACAAACTTCTGCACGCTAGGCCGCCGATGCGATGACTTTCTTGCCGCGAGGGAGAAGTCGATGCGACGAGCCTGTTGCGTTGTGCGATCGTGTTGCGATGCGAAGAAATGACGCTCCGCGAGGGAGCGACGAAATCCGGTGCGATGCGATGAAAATGGCGGACGCACGGCGTCCGCAATGCGATGTCTTGAAGCGATGATTTCTTTAGGGGTTGCAAGCGCTCGGCGACAGCAGCGCGATGATTTTTCCAGCGCGTCTCGGCTGCAGCGGCTCGCAAAGAGGCGTTAGCGATGGTTTCGTGTTGCGAGTACTCAGCGGCAGCAGCGCGATGATTTTTCCAGCGCTCTCGGCTGCAGCGGCTCGCAAAGGTGCGTTAGCGTCGATTTCCATCACTCTTTTCTCTGAAGCAAACTAGAGGCCCTGGAACTCACAGGAGCCTCATCAGCAGATAGCAATCCTCGCAGGGAGGAAGCAGGAGGTTGGTGGTGGAGTCTGGTGTGCCTGAGACTCTAGCAGTGGGCTAGCTCTTTTCCTAGCCCTTGGGTAATTGCTGTAACAAAAATAAAAGTTCTCTCAAAAGTCCTTTTCTCTCTTCTTCAAGGTCCAGTGGTCACTGCTGCAGGCCAGTGCAAGAAAAACACACAAGCACAAGGACAGTCACTTCCTGCAGATTCCTCCAGTGGCACGGACAGAGTTTCCTCTCCAGATCCCAAAAGCAATACAAAAATGTAGGGGTTTGAGCACAGATATTTATACCCCAAAAGTCTTTGTTCTTAGAAGCTACCAGTCACTGAACCTAGCCAGAACCAGTTCTGCTCAGGCCTGGAGCACTTTGTTTACCAGGCTGCATCCTTCCTTTCAGAAAGAGGGGGTCTGCTATCAGACACACAGTGGGAGGTGGAGCCAGCATTCACCTTGCCAGGCACAGCCCTATTCAGGTCAAGGAGCCACCCCTCCCCACACTCTAAATGCAGATCTCTCTATTCAACCCAGGTCTGACTCAGCCTGCCCTGCCCCTCTAAAACCAGACAGCCAATACACATAACAGCAGAGCACACTGGAAGGCTTAGGCAAGAAAATACCTACTTTCTAAAAGTGGTATTTTCGAACACAGAATATAAAAATAAACCTCACTAAAAGATGTATTTTAATATTCTGAGCTCAGGCATACTAAATTCGTTTTTCTACCATGTCCCTGGGGTCAGTTAGGACTATAGAATGTAATAGTCAAACTGCCCATTCTAGCCTATGAGGAACAGGTAGCCTTACAGTAGTGAAAAACGAAATGGGGCATAATTCACTACCAGGACATGCTACACACACCAAGGCATGTCCTACCTTACACATACAATGCACCCTACCATAGGGGTGACTTACAGGATGCCAAGGGAAGGTTCAGGGGCTGGGAAGTGGGTGCACTTCACAGCCAAGATGGCAGTTCTGGACTGCACACAGACACTGCAGTGGCAGGTCTGAGACACACTTTACAAGCTGCTTCTGTGGGTGGCACACATCAGTGCTGCAGGCCCACCAGCAGCATTTGGTTTACCAGCCCTGGGCACACATAGGCCACACTACTAGGGACTAACAGGTAAACCAAATAAGCCAATCAGGGATGTACCAATTCACATAGTCATATTTACAAAGGGAGAGCATATGCACTTTAGCACTGAACAGCAGTGGTAAAGTTCCCAGAGTCATAAAACCAACAGAAACAGGTCATCAAAAATACAGGAGGCAGGCAAAAAAGTTTAGGGGTGACCCTGCAAAAAGGACCATTTCCAACACAACCCCCTTCCAGCCAAAATGCAGGGTAGACCAATCACTACTTTGATGGGCTTCCCTGCTTCGGGCGATAGAACACAGAACTGGCCCGCAACTACAGGGGCATATGCCAGCTCTACTCCAATCTGAACCCTGGTGGATCCCTCTGTCCACACTCCTAGGGCCCACTAAGATAACCAATGGGGAACTCTTCCCCTCACCTGTGGACACCACCTGTGCCGCATCTAACCTTAACTGGCCCCCAGGTGTGTCCCAACAGATAAACAACATGCCCCAGTAATCACTGACAGTAGTCAGTGATGAAATCCAAGCCCTATACCTCTCAGGGCTCTCAAACTTTTGTGGCACCAGAGAGTGCGGGGCAGTAACCCCAGGTGTCTGGCACCTTTTGTACACTCTCCCTCCTGTCAGGTCAGGCAAAGCACCCGGACACTGACCCACCAGCCCTGGGCCTGTACCCAGCAGCTGGGCCAGAGACTGGGGTGGGCTCTCCCACACCCGGTCTTTCTCTTTGGGGCTCGGTACCCTCCCACTTGGAGCGGTACCCCCCTCCAGAATTGTCAGGGCACCTGAGGCAGGTGTTCTTCATAATTCCCCCACCAGTTCAGGGGTTCTATCCTGCAACTGGTATCCCAGCATAGGGTCTGTACCCTTAGACTGGGCGGAGGTCAGGGGTGAGGCTGCCCTCTCCCCACCCCCTTTACTGGGGCCCAGCACCCTCCCACCTGGAGAGGTGCCTCCATAACACAAACCGGGAGGGGCACTGTTAGCAGTTGCCCCTTCCTCCAGATCAGGGGGACACCCTGAACCTGGCCCCCAACCTAGGGTCTGTACCCTTAGGCTGGTCCTGTGCCTGGCAACCCAGGACTTCTGGGGAGTACACCAATTCCCCCAAGGAAAGCACACTCCTCGAGAGTTGTGCGACAGTCTGCCTGGCACACCAGGACTTCCTGGGGAGCACCCAGGCCCCCTCAAGGAAAACACACCCCTCCACCAGTTCAGGGCTTGGACCCTGCAACTGATCTACCAACCTGAAAAAACCCTTAGGTTGCACCGGGGTCAGAGGCGAGGACTCCCTCCCTCTGCACCCCCTTCCAGCATACTGCACCCTCCCACCTGGAGTGGTGCTCTTAGAAAAAAAAATGGCCGGGACACTGCTTACAGTTGTCCCTCCCTCCAGGTCAGACAACACCTGGACCTGACTTACCATCCCAGGGACCAACCCCTGTGGTTAAACAACTACCTGGCCAACCAGGGCTTCCTGAGGGTGACACATACCTAGCGTGTCGTGTGACAGTCTGCCTGGCACAGGGCTCACGACCTCCTGTCCCTCTGACAGTGCGTGAAGATGCCCCAGGACAGAAGTGGCATCACCATGGCCAATCCTATGAGGCTCAGCCCTTCTGGCTGGCCCCTGACCCACTGGTTCTTCCACTGGGGACTCTTTCCCCCCCTCACCCCTCACTCTGGCCAGCTTCACCCTCCCAACTGGAGCGGTACTGCCAGACACTAGAACTGCTGGAGGTCTGATTACAGGCACTCCCAGCTCACCTAACATGGGGGACCCCCACAATGGACGGTCCATCCGGACAGACTAGGCTCCCTACCTGGTGTTCCCTCATGGAACCATCCAGTCCTGGAGACTGAGGTTGGGGCACTTCGGGACCTATCCCAGTCTCACTCCTGCTCCCACGAGACAGGATGTGAGGCCCTACAACCTCCTCACAAAAGGGGACCCAGCTGTAACACTCCTAACCTTTCCCACCACTCGGGGTTGGAAGACATCTGAACCACTCCTCTTAGGGTCATTCCCCAATACCTCTACAGAGCCTCTGGTACTCACCCAGAGGTCTGCCTCCTGCGCAAGTTCCCTAGGATCAGAGAACTCGCACTCTAACACATGTTGGTTTAGCTCTGGAAAATAGGAACTCACAATATGCTCTCCCACAATTGGATTACACAGTTCCACGCAGGTGCTAACCTTTACCTCACAATCCAGTGTCTCACATACGTACCCCACACCACTCTCTTGAAATGGGCGAGACATTAACTGACTGTCTCTATCACTCAACCCACACTCTTCTGGGCGGTCCTCACACTCATACACCAGGACTTCAACCACGGGGGAAACCCTCTCCCTGCACCTCTCATCCAGAGTCGGTAGAGTCTCCCTCCTTTCACTAGGACTATGGGCCCCTGCGCTAGTTCCCCAATCCACCTCAGGGACACTGCACATTAATGGAGCTACCTCATATCCTTGAATCCCCTGGTGTAGATCAACCCCCTCCTTCAAGTCAGGTGCTACATCTCTGGGTGGGTGTACTACACTGTCATCACTATATATCTCAATTCTGCGCCACCACTGGACCCCACCCTCACTGGTGAGTCCAGACAATTAAAACTGCGCTTAGGGGATAATCTACCCTCCTGAGCTAACTTCTCCTTTTCTGCTATTTGCGCTAGGTGCGCCTCCAGCTGGGCAATCTCTATTTGGAGCCTCTCTAATTTCAGCTGGTTCTCCCTCTCCCTCTGTCTGTCCAACTCCTCTGGGGACCATGAAGGGGATTGGGCACTACTCTGTGCACTAGATCCAGCAAGGGACTCCCTACCTATGGGACCTTCCCGCCTGTCCCCCAACTCCCCTGGGGACCATGAGGGGAATCTGGCACTACCATAGGCACTAGATTCATCAAGGAACTCCCCACCTATGAGATAGTCCATAACACTTTCTTCCTCCTCTTCAGACTCTCCAGAGCCACCCTCAGACCAACTACCCTCTTGGTAGGTGTACTGGGACTCCAAGAATCTCCATCTGTCTTGTTGCCAAAGTCTCAGGGATGTCTGCAGGGATAGCTGAGTCTCCTTCCTACTCACTGCTAAGCCCATCTCCTCACAGAACATCCTTAGCTCCTCTAGACTGTAGGTCAACAGATCATCTATATAAAAGGTAGGTCTCATTTCAGCAAGACCCATTGTAGCAATAACTGGCAATATCAATAATAAAAAAAATAGGCTTGCCCGTTGTAACAATCACGGGCAATATCAATAAAAGATAGAAGAAACTTCTCAAGAAAATGTATGCGGGTAAAAAATCACCGGCAATATCAATTACAATATAGGATCCAACAATTCTCCAAAATGTATGCGGGTACTATCACCGGCAATATCAATAAAACATAGGCTTGCCCATTGTAACAATCACGGGCAATATCAATAAAAGATAGAAGAAAACTTCTCAAGAAAATGTATGCGGGTAAAAAATCACCGGCAATATCAATTACAATATAGGATCCAACAATTCTCAAAAAATGTATGCGGTACGTTATGGTCTGCACTCACTAGTAGTGTACACTATAATTACTGTATGCGATCATAAATGCAAGTCCAGATCCTCACCGCTGACCACCAATGTTAGAAATGGGGGTCTCTAGTTGGCAATGGATGGCCACTGTCCAAGTAGGGACCCTTCTTCCTAAGTCAGAGTGAGAGGGCTACCCTCTTTAATACCCCTGCTCAACCCTGTGGTAACGTAGCACCAGCAGGTAGGCTTATCTCAGAGGCAGTGTGTGAAGCATTTATGACCATACACAGTAACACAGTGAGGAACACTACAAAGGGACACCACACAAGTAGTTATAAAAAATAAGTATCTTTATATAAAGGCAGATTTATCACAAGACCAATAACTGTAAAAGCCACAATACTGTCAAAAATAGGATAGCTGTTGAAGGACTGTGAAAAATAGTTCAAAGGTTGCAAGAATAAGGTTCAAATTCAAAGCAGGGGTCTCTGCGACCCTTTCTCATTCAGAGGTTGCAACAATAAGGTTCAAATTCAAAGCAGGGTTCTCTGCGACCCTGTCTCATTCAGAGATTGCAAAAATAAGGTTCAAATTGAAAGCAGGGGTCTCTGCGACCCTTTCTCATTCAGAGGTTGCAAAAATAAGGTTCAAATCCAAAGCAGTGGTCTCTGCGACCCTTTCTCGCACAAAGTACCTGAATTCAGTAGCAAAACCAACAAAATGTCGCAAAGAAGTGGTAGCAATGATTTTCCTCACGCGAGGCCGGTGATGCGTTAAATCCTTGCCGCAAAGGAGGATGATGCGCCGATCTGCTAATGCGTGCGGAGACGATGCGACCAACTTCTGCACGCTAGGCCGCCAATGCGATGACTTTCTTGCCGCGAGGGAGAAGTCGATGCGACGAGCCTGTTGCGTTGTGCGATCGTGTTGCGATGCGAAGAAATGGCGCTCCGCGAGGGAGCGACGAAATCCGGTGCGATGCGATGAAAATGGCGGACGCACGGCGTCCGCAATGCGATGTCTTGAAGCGATGATTTCATTAGGGGTTGCGAGCGCTCGGCGACAGCAGCGCGATGATTTTTCCAGCGCGTCTCGGCTGCAGCGGCTCGCAAAGAGGCGTTAGCGATGGTTTCGTGTTGCGAGTACTCAGCGGCAGCAGCAGCGATGATTTTTCCAGCGCTCTCGGCTGCAGCGGCTCGCAAAGGTGCGTTAGCGTCGATTTCCAGCACTCTTTTCTCTGAAGCAAACTAGAGGCCCTGGAACTCACAGGAGCCTCATCAGCAGATAGCAATCCTCGCAGGGAGGAAGCAGGAGGTTGGTGGTGGAGTCTGATGTGCCTGAGACTCCAGCAGGGGGCTAGCTCTTTTCCTAGCCCTTGGGTAATTGCTGTAACAAAAATAAAAGTTCTCTCAAAAGTCCTTTTCTCTCTTCTTCAAGGTCCAGTGGTCACTGCTGCAGGCCAGTGCAAGAAAAACACACAAGCACAAGGACAGTCACTTCCTGCAGATTCCTCCAGTGGCACGGACAGAGTTTCCTCTCCAGATCCCAAAAGCAATACAAAAATGTAGGGGTTTGAGCACAGATATTTATACCCCAAAAGTCTTTGTTCTTAGAAGCTACCAGTCACTGAACCTAGCCAGAACCAGTTCTGCTCAGGCCTGGAGCACTTTGTTTACCAGGCTGCATCCTTCCTTTCAGAAAGAGGGGGTCTGCTATCAGACACACAGTGGGAGGTGGAGCCAGCATTCACCTTGCCAGGCACAGCCCTATTCAGGTCAAGGAGCTACCCCTCCCCACACTCTAAATGCAGGTCTCTCTATTCAACCCAGGTCTGACTCAGCCTGTCCTGCCCCTCTAAAACCAGACAGCCAATACACATAACAGCAGAGCACACTGGAAGGCTTAGGCAAGAAAATACCTACTTTCTAAAAGTGGTATTTTCAAACACAGAATATAAAAATAAACTTCACTAAAAGATGTATTTTAATATTCTGAGCTCAGGCATACTAAATTCGTTTTTCTACCATGTCCCTGGGGTCAGTTAGGACTATAGAATGTAATAGTCAAACTGCCCATTCTAGCCTATGAGGAACAGGTAGCCTTACAGTAGTGAAAAATGAAATGGGGCATTATTCACTACCAGGACATGCTACACACACCAAGGCATGTCCTACCTTACACATACAATGCACCCTACCATAGGGGTGACTTACAGGATGCCAAGGGAAGGTTCAGGGGCTGGGAAGTGGGTGCACTTCACAGCCAAGATGGCAGTTCTGGACTGCACACAGACACTGCAGTGGCAGGTCTGAGACACACTTTACAAGCTGCTTCTGTGGGTGGCACACATCAGTGCTGCAGGCCCACCAGCAGCATTTGGTTTACCAGCCCTGGGCACACATAGGCCACACTACTAGGGACTAACAGGTAAACCAAATAAGCCAATCAGGGATATACCAATTCACATAGACATATTTACAAAGGGAGAGCATATGCACTTTAGCACTGAACAGCAGTGGTAAAGTGCCCAGAGTCATAAAACCAACAGAAACAGGTCAGCAAAAATACAGGAGGCAGGCAAAAAAGTTTAGGGGTGACCCTGCAAAAAGGGCCATTTCCAACAGCAGAGAATGGGCTTCAGCAAAGGATGGGCTTCAGCAGAGGATGGGCTTCGGCAGAGGATGGGATTGAGCGGAGGATGGGCCTTAGCAGATGATGGGCTTCAGCATATATTGGGATTCAGCAGACTATGGGCTTCAGCAGAGGATGGGCTTCAGCAGAGAATGGGCTTCAGGAGAGGATGGACTTCAGGAGACAACGGCTTCAGCAGAGGATGGGCTTCAGCATAGGATGGGCTTCAGCAGGTGATGGGCTTCAGCAGAGGATGAACTTCGGTAGAGGATGAGGTTCAGCAGAGATAGGCTTCAGGAGAGGTTGGGCTTCAGGAGAGGATGTGCTTAAGTAGACTATAGACTTCAGGAGAGGATGGGCTTCAGCAGAGGATGGGCTTCAGAAGAGGATAGGAGAGGATGGACTTCAGCAGAGGATAGGCTTCAGCAGAGGATGAGCTTCACGGAGGATGGGCTTCAACAGAGGCTAGGCTTCAGGAGAGGATGGGCTTCAGGAGATGATGGGCTTCAGTGGAGGATGGGCTTCAGCAGAGGATGGGCTTCAGCAGAGGATGAGCTTCACGGAGGATGGGCTTGAGCAGAGGCTAGGCTTCAGGAGAGGATGGGCTTCAGTGGAGGATGGGCTTCAGGAGAGGATGTGCTTCAGTAGAGGATGGGCTTCAGCAGGGGATGGGCTTCAGGAGAGGATGGGCTTCAGCAGGGGATGGGCTTCAGGAGAGGATGGGCTTCAGCAGAGGATGGGCTTCAGCATAGAATGGGCTTTAGCAAGGGATGGGCTTCAGGGGAGGATGGGCTTCAGCAGAGGATGGCATTCAGGAGAGGATGGCTTCAGCAGAGGATGGGCTTCAGCAGATGATGGGTTTCAGCAGAGGATGGTCTTCAGCAGTGGTTGGGCTTCAGCAGAGGATGGGCTTCAGCAGAGGTTGGGCTTCAGCAGTGGTTGGGCTTCAGCAGAGGATGGGCTTCAGCAGTGGTTGGGCTTCAGCAGTGGTTGGGCTTCAGCAGAGGATGGGCTTCAGCAGTGGTTGGGCTTCAGCAGTGGTTGGGCTTCAGCAGAGGATGGGCTTCAGCAGTGGTTGGGCTTCAGCAGAGGATGGGCTTCAGCAGTGGTTGGGCTTCAGCAGAGGATGGGCTTCAGCAGACGATGGACTTCAGCATACGATGGGCTTCAGTAGAGGATGGACTTCAACAGAGGATAGGATTCTGCTGAGGATGGGCTTCAGTAAAGGATGGGCTTCAGCAGAGGATGGGCTTCAGGAGAGGATGGGCTTCAGTGGAGAATGGGCTTTAGTAGAGGATGGGCTTTAGTAGAGGATGGGCTTGAGCGGAGGATGGGCGTTAGTAGAGGATGGGCTTCAGCAGAGGATGGGATTTAGCAGACAATGGGCTTTAGGAGACGATGGGCTGCAGCAGAGGATGGGTTTCATGGGAGAATGGACTTCGGCAGAGGATGGGCTTTAGGAGAGGATCGGCTTCAGCAGAGGATTGGCTTCAGCATAGGATGGGCTTCAGAAGGAGATGGGCTTCAGGAGAGGATGGGCTTCAGCAGAGGATAGCCTTCAGGAGAGGATGAGCTTCAGGAGAGGATGGGCTTCGCTGAGAATGGGCTTCGGCAGAGGACGGGCTTCAGCAGAGGATGAGCTTAAGCAGAGATGGGCTTCAGGCGAGGATGGGCTTCAGGAGAGGATGGACTTCATGGGAGAATGGACTTCAGCAGGGGATGGGCTTCAGGAGAGGATGAGCTTCACAGAGAATGGGTTTCAGCAGGGGATGGGTTTCAGGAGAGGATGGGCTTCAGGAGAGGATGGGCTTCAGCAGAGGATGAGATTCAGCAGAGGATGAGTTTCACAGAGGATGGGCTTCATGGGAGAATGGACTTCAGCAGAGGATGGGCTTCAGCAGAGGATGGACTTCAGGAGACAACGGCTCCAGCAGAGGAAGGGCTGCAGGAGAGGATAGGCTTCAGCAGAGGATGGGCTTCAGCATAGGATGGGCTTCAGCAGGGGTTGGGCTTCAGGGGAGGATTGGCTTCAGCAGAGGATGGGCTGCAGCAGAGGATGAGCTTCAGCAGAGATAGGCTTCAGGAGAGGTTGGGCTTCAGGAGAGGATGGGCTTCAGCAGAGGATGGGCTTAAGTAGACTATAGACTTCAGGAGAGGATTGGCATCAACAGAGGATAGGCTTCAGCAGAGGATGGGCTTAAGTAGACTATAGACTTCAGGAGAGGATTGGCATCAACAGAGGATAGGCTTCAGCAGAGGATGGGCTTCTGCAGAGGACGGGCTTCAGCAGAGGATTAGCTTCAGTAGATGATGGGCTTCAGCAGAGGATAGGCTTAAGTAGAGGATGGGCTTTAGCAGAGGATGGGCTTCAGGAGAGAATGGGCTTCATCAGAGGATGGGATTCAGCAAAGGATGGGTTTCAGTAAAGGATCATCTTTAGCAAAGGATGGGCTTCAGCAGAGGATGGGCTTCACCAGAGGATGAGCTTCAGGAGAGGATGGGATTCAGCAAAGGATGGGCTTCAGGAGAGGATGGGCTTCAGCAAAGGATGGGTTTCAGCAAAGGATCGTCTTTAGCAAAGGATGGGCTTCAGCAGAGGATGGGCTTCAGTAGAGGCTGGGCTTCATAAGAGGATGGGCTTCAGGAGACAATGGGCTTGAGCAGAGGATGGGCTTCAGCAGAGGATGAGCTTCACGGAGGATGGGCTTCCGCAGAGGATGGGCTTCAGCAGAGGATGGGCTTCAGCAGACTATGGGCTTCAGTAGAGGATGGTCTTCAGCAGGAGTTGGGCTTCAGCAGGGGATGGGCTTCAGCAGGGGATGGGCTTCAGTAGAGGATGGGCTTCAGCAGACAACATGCTCCAGCAGGGGATGGGCTTCAGCAGGGGATGGGCTTCAGGGGGGAATGGGCTTCAGCATAGGATGGCATTCAGGAGAGGATGGCTTCAGCAGAGGATGGGCTTCAGCAGAGGATGAGCTTCAGCAGAGGATGAGCTTCACGGAGGATGGGCTTCCGCAGAGGATGGGCTTCAGCAGAGGATGGGCTTCAGCAGACTATGGGCTTCAGTAGAGGATGGTCTTCAGCAGGAGTTGGGCTTCAGCAGGGGATGGGCTTCAGCAGGGGATGGGCTACAGTAGAGGATGGGCTTCAGCAGACAACATGCTCCAGCAGGGGATGAGCTTTAGCAGAGGATGGGCTTCAGCAGTGGTTGGGCTTCAGCAGAGGATGGGCTTCAGCAGACGATGGACTTCAGCATACGATGGACTTCAGTAGAGGATGGGCTTCAACAGAGGATAGGATTCAGCAGAGGATGGGCTTCAGTAAAGGATGGTCTTCAGCAGAGGATGGGCTTCAGTGGATAATGGGCTTCAGCAAAGGATGGGCTTCAGCAGAGGATGGGCTTCAGGAGAGGATGGGCTTCATCAGAGGATGGGCTTGAGCGGAGGATGGGCTTTAGTAGAGGATGGGCTTCAGCAGAGGATGGGATTCAGCAGACTATGTGCTTCATGAGAGGATGGGCTTCAGGAGACAATGGGCTTCAGGAGACGATGAGCTGCAGCAGAGGATGGGCTTCAGCAGAGGATGAGCTTCATGGGAGAATGGACTTCGGCAGAGGATGGGCTTCAGGAGAGGATCAGCTTCAGCAGAGGATAGCCTTCAGGAGAGGATGAGCTTCAGCAGAGGATGGGCCTCAGGAGAGGGTGGGCTTCAGCTGAGAATGGGCTTCGGCAGAGGACGGGCTTCAGCAGAGGATGAGCTTAAACAGAGATGGGCTTCAGGCGAGGATGGGCTTCAGGAGAGGATGGGCTTCACAGAGAATGGGTTTCAGCAGGGGATGGGCTTCAGGAGAGGATGAGCTTCACAGAGAATGGGTTTCAGCAGGGGATGGGTTTCAGGAGAGGATGGGCTTCAGGAGAGGATGGGCTTCAGCAGAGGATGAGATTCAGCAGAGGATGAGTTTCACAGAGGATGGGCTGCAACAGGGGATGGGTTTCAGGAAAGGATGGGCTTCAGAAGAAGATGGGCTTCAGCAGAGGATGGGATTCAGCAGGGTGTAGTGTTCAGCAGGGAATGGGGTTCAGCAGGGGATGGGCTTCTGCAGATGATGGGCTTCAGCACAGGATGGGCTTCAGTAGAGAAATGGCTTCGGCAGAGGATGGGCTTCAGCAGAGGATGGGCTTCAGCAGAGGAATGCTTCATGAGAGGTTGGGCTTCAGGAGAGGACAGGCTTCATCAGAGGAAGAGGTTCAGCGGAGGATGGGCTTCAGCAGAGGATGGGCTTCAGAAGAGGATGCGCTTCAGCAAAGTATGGGCAGAGGATGGGCTTCAGCAGAGGACGGGCTTCATCTGAAGAAGAGGTTCAGCGGGGGATTGGCTTCAGCAGAGGATGGCCTTCAGGAGAGGATTGGCTTCAGGAGAGGATGGGCTTAGGCAGAGGATGGTCTTCAGCAGAGGATGGGCTTCAGGAGAGGATGAGCTTAAGCAGAGTATGGGCTTCAGGAGACATTGGGCTTCAGCAGGGAATGGGCTTCAGCAGAGGATGGGCATCAGAAGAGGATGGGCTCAGGAGAGGATGGACTTTAGCAGAAAAATGGCTTTGGCAGAGGATGGGCTTTGGCAGAGGTTGGGCTTCAGCAGAGGATGGGCTTCAGGAGAGGTTGGGCTCCAGGACAGGTTGGGCTTCAGGAGAGGATGGGCATCAGCAGAGGATAGGCTTCAGCAGAGGATGGGCATCAGAAGAGGATGGGCTTCAAGCAGAGTATTGGCAGAGGATGGGTTTCAACAGAGGATGGGGTTCAGCAGAGGAAAAGCTTAAGCAGAGGATGGGCTTCAGCAGAGGATGGGCTTCAGCGGTGGATGGGCTTCAGCGTAGGATTGGCTTAAGGAGTGGATGGGCTTAGGCAGAGGATGGGCTTCAGCAGAAGATGGGATTCAGCAGAGGATGAGCTTCACAGAGAATGGGCTTCAGCAGGGGAAGGGTTTCAGGAAAGGATGGGCTTCAGAAGAGGATGGGCTTCAGGAGAGGATGGACTTCAGGAGAGATTGGGCTTCAGAAGAGGATGGGTTTCAGCCGATTATGGGCTTTAGGAGACAATGGGCTTTAGGAGAGGTTCGGCTTCAGCAGGGGATGGGCTTCAGCAGAGGATGGGTTTGAGCAGGGAATGGGCTTCAGCAGAGGATGGGCTTCAGGAGAGGATGGACTTCAGCAGAGAATGGGCTTCGGCAGAGGATGGGCTTCGGCAGAGGATGGGCTTCAGGAGAGATTGGGCTTTAGGAGAGGATGGGATTCAGCAGTGTATGGGCAGAGTATGGGCTTCAGCAGAGAACGGGCTTCAGCAGATGAAAATCTTCAGTAGAGGATGGCTTCAGCAGAGGATAGGGTAAAGTAGAGGATGGAATTCAGCACCAGATGGGCTTCAGGGGAGGATGGGCTTCAGCAGAGGATGGGCTTCAGCAAAGGATGGTCTTTAGGAGAGGATGGGCTTCATCAGAGGATGATATTCACAGAAGATAGGCTTCAGGAGACAATGGGCTTCAGCAGAGGATGGACTTTGGGAGTGGATTGACTTCAGCAGGGAATGGATTTCAGCAGAAGATGGGCTTCAGGAGACAATGGGTACAGAAGAGGATGTACTTCAGCAGACTATGGGCTTAAGGTGAGAATGGGCTTCAGCAGGAGATGCGCTTCAGCAGAGGATGACCTTAAGCTGATGATGGGCTTCAGCAGTTGATGGGCTTCAGCAGAGGATGGGCTTCAGCAGAGGATGGGCTACAGGAGACAATGGGCTTCAGCAGAGGATGGGCGTCAGCAGAAGATTGGATTCAATAGAGGATGGGCTTAGGCAGAGGATGCGTTTTAGCAGAGGGTGGGTTCAGCAGAGAACGGGCTTCAGCAGAGGATGGGCTTCAGGTTAGAATGGGTGTCAGCAGAGGATGGGTTTCAACCGAGGATGGGCATCAGGAGACAATGGGCTACATCAGAGGATGGGCTTCAGTAGACTATGGGCTTCAGGAGAGGATGGACTACAGCAGAGAATGGGATGCAGCTAAGAATGGGCTTCAGCAGAGGATGGGTTTCAGCAGAGGATGGGCTTTAGGAGACATCGGGCTTCAGCGCAGAGGATGGACTTCAGGAGACAATGGGGTTGAGAAGAGGATGGGCTTCAGGAGAGGATGTGCTTCAGCAGGGGATTGGGCTTCAGCAGAGGATGGGTTTCAGCAGGGGATGAGCTTCAGCAGAGGATGGGCTTCAGCAGTGGTTGGGCTTCAGCATACAATGGGCTTCAGAAGAGGATGGGGTTCAGCAGAGTATGGGCAGAAGAAGGGCTTCAGCAGAGGACGGGCTTCATCAGAAAAATAGTTTCAGCGGAGGAAGGGCTTCAGCAGAGGATGGGCTTCAGCAGAGGAAGGATTCAGGAGAGGTTGGGCTTCAGGAGAGGATGGGCTTCATCAGATGAAGAGGTTCAGAGGAGGATGGGCTTCAGCAGAGGATGGACTTCAGAAGAGGATGGGCTTCAGCAGAGTATGGGCAGAGGATGGGCTTCAGCAGAGGACGGGTTTCATCAGAGGAAGAGATTCAGCGGAGGATGGGCTTCAGCAGAGGATGAGCTTCAGGAGAGGATTGGCTTTAGGAGAGGATGGGCTTCAGGAGAGGATGGGCTTCAGGAGAGGATGAGCTTAAGCAGAGTATGGGCTTCAGGAGACATTGGGCTTCATTAGGGGATGGACTTCAGGAAAGGATGGGCTTCAGCAGAGGATGGGCTTCAGGAAAGGATGGGCTCCAGCAGAGGTTGGGCTTCAGGAGAGGATGGGCTTCAGGAGAGGATGGGCTTCAGGAGAGGATGGGCTTTAGGAGAGGATGGGCTGCAGTAGTGGATGGGCAGACAATGGTCTTCAGCAGAGGATGGGCTTCAGCAAAGGATAGGATTAAGCAGGGGTGGGCTTCAGCAGGGGATGGGCTTCAGCAGAGGATGGGCTTGAGCAGGCAATGGGCTTCAGCACTGGATGGGCTTCAGGGGAGGATGGACTTCAGCAGAGAATTGGCTTCCGCAGAGGATGGGCTTCGGCAGAGGTTTGGGCTTCAGCAGAGGATGGACTTCAGGAGAGATTGGGCTTCAGGAGAGGATGGGATTCAGCAGAGGATAGGTTTCAGAAGAGGATGGGCATCAGCAGAGTGTGGGCAGAGTATGGGCTTAAGCATAGGCTGGGCTTCAGCAGGAGATGGGCTTCAGGAGAGGATGGGCTTCAGCAGAGGATGGCCTTCAGGAGAGGATGTTCTTCAGCAGAGGATGGGCTTCAGAAGAGGATGGGCTTCAGCAGAGAATGGGCTTTGGCAGAGGACGATCTTCAGCAGAGAATGAGCTTAAGCAGAGATGGGCTTCAGGAGAGGATGGGCTTCAGGAGAGGATGGGCTTCATGGGAGAATGGACTTCGGCAGGGGATGGCCTTCAGTAGAGGATGGACTTCAGCAGAGGATGGGCTTCAGGAGCGGATGGGCTTCAGTAGAGAATGGGCTTCGGCAGAGGATGGGCTTCGGCAGAGGATGAGCTTAAGATGAAATTGGCTTCAGCAGAGGATTGCTTCGGCTGATGATGGGCTTTAGCAGAGGATGGGCTTCAGCAGAGAATGGACTTCAGCAGAGAATGGGCTAAACAGTTTATGGGCTTCAGCAGACAATGGGCTTCAGGAGAGGATGGGCTTCAGTAGAGAATGGGTTTCAGCCAAGGATGAACTTCAGGAGAAAATGGGCTTCAGCAGAGGATGTGCTTCAGCAGACCATGGGCTTCAGGAGAGGATGGAGTTTAACAGACAATGGGCTGCAGCTAGGAATGTGCTTCAGCAGAGGATGGACTTCAGCAGAGGATGGGCTTCATGAGATAATGGCCTTCAGTGCAGAGGATGGAATCAGGAGACAATGGGGTTGAGAAGAGGATGGGCTTCAGGAGAGGAAGGGCTTCAGCAGGGGATTGGGCTTAGGCAGAGGATGGGTTTCAGCAGAGGATGAGCTTCAGCAGAGGATGGGCTTCAGCAGAGGATGGGCTTCAGTAAATGATGGGCTTCAGCAGAGGATGGGCTTCAGCAGAGGATGGGCTTCAGCAGAGGATGGGATTGAGCGGAGGATGAGCTTCAGCAGAGGCTGGGATTCAGCAGACCATGGGCTTCATGAGAGGATGGGCTTCAGGAGACAATGGGCTTCAGGAGAGGATGGGCTGCAGCAGAGGATGGGTTCATGGGAGAATGGACTTCGGCAGAGGATGGGCTTCAGGAGAAGATAGGCTTCAGCAGAGGACGGACTTCAGGAGACGTCAGGCTCCAGCAGAGGAAGGGCTGCAGGAGAGGATGGGCTTCAGCAGAGGATGGGCTTCATCATAGGATGGGCTTTAGCAGGGGATGGGCTTCAGGAAAGGATGGGCTTCAGCAGAGGATAGCCTTCAGGAGAGGATGGGCTTCAGGAGAGGATGGGTTTCGGGTAGAGAATGAACTTCGGCAGAGGATGGGCTTCAGAAGAGGACGGGCTTCAGCAGAGGATAAGCTTCAGTAGAGGATGGGCTTCAGCAGAGGATAGGCTTAAGTAGAAGATGGGCTACAGCAGAGGATGGGCTTCAGGAGAGAATGGGCTTCAGCAGAGGACGGGCAGAGGATGGGCTTCAGCAGAGGATGGGCTGCAGGAGAGGTTGGGCTTCAGCAGAGGATGGGCTTCAGCAGCGGATGGGCAGAGGATGGGCTTCAGCAGAGGACGGGCTTCAGCAGAGGATAAGCTTCAGTAGAGGATGGGCTTCAGCAGAGTATAGGCTTAAGTAGAAGATGGGCTACAGCAGAGGATGGGCTTCAGGAGAGAATGGGCTTCAGTGGAGGATGGGCGTCAGCAGAGGATGGAATTCAGCAAGGATGGGCTTCAGAAGTGGATGGGCTTCAGCAGAGGATGGGCTTCAGCAAAGGATTGTCTTTATCAGAGGATGGGTTTCAGCAGAGGATGAGCTTCACAGAGGATGGGCTTCAGCAGAGGATGGGATTCAGCAAGGATGGGCTTCAGAAGTGGATGGGCTTCAGGAGAGGATGGGCTACAGAAGAGGATGGGCTTCAGCAGACTATGGGATTCAGTAGAGGATGGGCTTCAGCAGGAGATGGGCTTCAGCAGGGGATGGGCTTTAGCAGAGGATGGGCTCAGCAGACAACGGGCTCCACCATAAGAAGGGCTTCAGGAGAGGCTGGGCTTCAGCAGAGGATGGGCTCAGGAGGGGATGGGCTTCAGGAGAGGATGGGCTTCAGCAGAGGATGGGCTTCAGGAGACAATGGTATATAGTGTCAGAGGATGGACTTTTGGAGTCAATGGGTTTGAAAAGAGGATGGGCTTCAGCAGGGGATGTGTTTCAGCAGAGAATGGGCTTCAGC
This sequence comes from Calotriton arnoldi, assembly GCA_963921515.1. Classification (NCBI taxonomy): domain Eukaryota; kingdom Metazoa; phylum Chordata; class Amphibia; order Caudata; family Salamandridae; genus Calotriton; species Calotriton arnoldi. Next base: position 1,865,469 of record CAWUFW010002526.1, read on the forward strand.
ACTGGTCGGGCTTCAGCAGAGGATAGGCTTCAGCAGAGGATGGGCTTCAGCATACGATGGGCTTCAGGAGAGGATGGGCTTCAACAGAGGATGGGATTCAGCAGAGGATGGGCTTCAGGAGAGGATGGGCTTCAGCAGAGGATGGGCTTCAGGAGAGGATGTGCTTCAGCAGAGGATGGGCTTCAGGAGAGGATGTTCTTCAGCAGATAATGGGCTTCAGAAGAGGATGGGCTTCAGAAGAGAATGGGCTTTGGCAGAGGACGATCTTCAGAAGGGAATGAGCTTAAGCAGAGATGGGCTTCAGGAGAGGATGGGCTTCAGGAGAGGATGGGCTTTAGCAGAGGATGGGCTTCAGCAGAGAATGGGCTAAACAGTTTATGGGCTTCAGCAGACAATGGGCTTCAGGAGAGGATGGGCTTCAGTAGAGAATGGGTTTCAGCAGAGGATGGACTTCAGGAGAAAATTGGATACAGCAGAGGATGTGCTTCAGCAGACCATGAGCTTCAGGAGAGGATGGAGTTTAGCAGAGAATGGGCTGCAGCTAAGAATGTGCTTCAGCAGAGGATGGGCTTCATGAGATATAGGCCTTCAGTGCAGAGGATGGAATCAGGAGACAATGGGGTTGAGAAGAGGATGGCCTTCAGCAGAGGATGGGCTTCAGCAGAGGATGGGCTTCAGCAGAGGATGGGATTGAGCGGAGGATGAGCTTCAGCAGAGGATGAGCTTCAGCATACGGTGTGCTTCAGGAGAGAATGGGCTGCAACAGAGGATGGGCTTCAGCAGAGGATGGGTTCATGGGAGAATGGACTTCGGCAGAGGATGGGCTTCAGGAAAGGGTAGGCTTCAGCAGAGGACGGACTTCAGGAGACCTCGGGCTCCAGCATAGGAAGGGCTGCAGGAGAGGATGGACTTCAGCAGAGGATGGGCTTCATCATAGGATGGGCTTTAGCAGGGGATGGGCTTCAGGAGAGGATGGGCTTCAGCAGAGGATGGCCTTCAGGAGAGGATGGGCTTCAGGAGAGGATGGGCTTCGGGAAAGGATGGGCTTCGGGTAGAGAATGAACTTCGGCAGAGGATGGGCTTCAGGAGAGGATGGGTTTCGGGTAGAGAATGAACTTCGGCAGAGGATGGGCTTTGGCAGAGGATGAGCTTCAGCAGAGGATGGGCTTCAGCAGAGGATGGGTTCATGGGAGAATGGACTTCGGCAGAGGATGGGCTTCAGGAGAGGATAGGCTTCAGCAGAGGACGGACTTCAGGAGACCTCGGGCTCCAGCAGAGGAAGGGCTGCAGGAGAGGATGGACTTCAGCAGAGGATGGGCTTCATCATAGGATGGGCTTTAGCAGGGGATGGGCTTCAGGAGAGGATGGGCTTCAGCAGAGGATGGCCTTCAGGAGAGGATGGGCTTCAGGAGAGGATGGGCTTCGGGAGAGGATGGGCTTCGGGTAGAGAATGAACTTCGGCAGAGGATGGGCTTCAGGAGAGGATGGGCTTCGGGTAGAGAATGAACTTCGGCAGAGGATGGGCTTTGGCAGAGGATGAGCTTCAGCAGAGGATGGGCTTCAGCAGAGGATGGGCTTCAGCAGAGGATGGGCTGCAGGAGAGGTTGGGCTTCAGCAGAGGATGGGCAGAGGATGGGCTTCAGCAGAGGACGGGCTTCAGCAGAGGATAAGCTTCAGTAGAGGATGGGCTTCAGCAGAGGATAGGCTTAAGTAGAAGATGGGCTACAGCAGAGGATGGGCTTCAGGAGAGAATGGGCTTCAGTGGAGGATGGGCTTCAGCAGAGGATGGGATTCAGCAAGGATGGGCTTCAGAAGTGGGTGGGCTTCAGCAGAGGATGGGCTTCAGCAAAGGATTGTCTTTATCAGAGGATGGGTTTCAGCAGAGGATGAGCTTCACAGAGGATGGGCTTCAGCAGAGGCTGGGCTTCAGGAGAGGATGGGCATCAGGCGACAATGGGCTTCAGCAGAGGATGGGCTTAATCAGTGGATTGATTTCAGCAGGGGATGGGTTTCCGCAGAGGATGGGCTTCAGCAGAGGATGGGCTTCAGGAGACAATGGGCTACAGAAGAGGATGGGCTTCAGCAGACTATGGGCTTCAGTAGAGGATGGGCTTCAGCAGGAGATGGGCTTCAGCAGGAGATGGGCTTCAGCAGGGATGGGCTTTAGCAGAGGATGGGCTCAGCAGACAACGGGCTCCACCATAAGAAGGGCTTCAGGAGAGGCTGGGCTTCAGCAGAGGATGGGCTCAGGAGGGGATGGGCTTCAGGAGAGGATGGGCTTCAGCAGAGGATGGGCTTCAGGAGACAATGGTATATAGTGTCAGAGGATGGACTTTTGGAGTCAATGGGTTTGAAAAGAGGATGGGCTTCAGCAAGGGATGTGTTTCAGCAGGGGATGAGCTTCAGCAGAGAATGGGCTTCAGCACTGGTTGGGCTTCAGCAGAGGATGGGCTTCAGGAGAGGATGGGCTTCAGCAGAGGAGGGGCTTGAGCAGAGGATGGGCTTCAGCAGAGGAGGGGCTTGAGCGGAGGATGGGCTTTAGCAGAGGATAGGCTTCAGCAGAGGATGGGCTTCAGCAGAGGATGGGCTTCAGCAGAGGATGGGCTTGAGCGGAGGATGGGCTTTAGCAGAGGACGGGCTTCAGCAGAGGATAAGCTTCAGTAGAGGATGGGCTTCAGCAGAGGATAGGCTTAAGTAGAAGATGGGCTACAGCAGAGGATGGGCTTCAGGAGAGAATGGGCTTCAGCAGAGGACGGGCAGAGGATGGGCTTCAGCAGAGGATGGGCTGCAGGAGAGGTTGGGCTTCAGCAGAGGATGGGCTTCAGCAGAGGATGGGCAGAGGATGGGCTTCAGCAGAGGACGGGCTTCAGCAGAGGATAAGCTTCAGTAGAGGATGGGCTTCAGCAGAGGATAGGCTTAAGTAGAAGATGGGCTACAGCAGAGGATGGGCTTCAGGAGAGAATGGGCTTCAGTGGAGGATGGGCTTCAGCAGAGGATGGGACTCAGCAAGGATGGGCTTCAGAAGTGGATGGGCTTCAGCAGAGGATGGGCTTCAGCAAAGGATTGTCTTTATCAGAGGATGGGTTTCAGCAGAGGATGAGCTTCACAGAGAATGGGCTTCAGCAGAGGATGGGATTCAGCAAGGATGGGCTTCAGAAGTGGATGGGCTTCAGGAGAGGATGGGCTACAGAAGAGGATGGGCTTCAGCAGACTATGGGATTCAGTAGAGGATGGGCTTCAGCAGGAGATGGGCTTCAGCAGGGGATGGGCTTTAGCAGAGGATGGGCTCAGCAGACAACGGGCTCCACCATAAGAAGGGCTTCAGGAGAGGCTGGGCTTCAGCAGAGTATGGGCTCAGGAGGGGATGGGCTTCAGGAGAGGATGGGCTTCAGCAGAGGATGGGCTTCAGGTGACAATGGTATATAGTGTCAGAGGATGGACTTTTGGAGTCAATGGGTTTGAAAAGAGGATGGGCTTCAGCAGGGGATGTGTTTCAGCAGAGAATGGGCTTCAGCACTGGTCGGGCTTCAGCAGAGGATAGGCTTCAGCAGAGGATGGGCTTCAGCATACGATGGGCTTCAGGAGAGGATGTGCTTCAACAGAGGATGGGATTCAGCAGAGGATGGGCTTCAGGAGAGGATGGGCTTCAGCAGAGGATGGGCTTCAGGAGAGGATGTGCTTCAGCAGAGGATGGGCTTCAGGAGAGGATGTTCTTCAGCAGATAATGGGCTTCAGAAGAGGATGGGCTTCAGAAGAGAATGGGCTTTGGCAGAGGACGATCTTCAGAAGGGAATGAGCTTAAGCAGAGATGGGCTTCAGGAGAGGATGGGCTTCAGGAGAGGATGGGCTTCAGGAGAGGATGGGCTTTAGCAGAGGATGGGCTTCAGCAGAGAATGGGCTAAACAGTTTATGGGCTTCAGCAGACAATGGGCTTCAGGAGAGGATGGGCTTCAGTAGAGAATGGGTTTCAGCAGAGGATGGACTTCAGGAGAAAATTGGATACAGCAGAGGATGTGCTTCAGCAGACCATGAGCTTCAGGAGAGGATGGAGTTTAGCAGAGAATGGGCTGCAGCTAAGAATGTGCTTCAGCAGAGGATGGGCTTCATGAGATAATGGCCTTCAGTGCAGAGGATGGAATCAGGAGACAATGGGGTTGAGAAGAGGATGGCCTTCAGCAGAGGATGGGCTTCAGCAGAGGATGGGATTGAGCGGAGGATGAGCTTCAGCAGAGGATGAGCTTCAGCATACGGTGTGCTTCAGGAGAGAATGGGCTGCAACAGAGGATGGGCTTCAGCAGAGGATGGGTTCATGGGAGAATGGACTTCGGCAGAGGATGGGCTTCAGGAGAGGATAGGCTTCAGCAGAGGACGGACTTCAGGAGACCTCGGGCTCCAGCAGAGGAAGGGCTGCAGGAGAGGATGGACTTCAGCAGAGGATGGGCTTCATCATAGGATGGGCTTTAGCAGGGGATGGGCTTCAGGAGAGGATGGGCTTCAGCAGAGGATGGCCTTCAGGAGAGGATGGGCTTCAGGAGAGGATGGGCTTCGGGAAAGGATGGGCTTCGGGTAGAGAATGAACTTCGGCAGAGGATGGGCTTCAGGAGAGGATGGGTTTCGGGTAGAGAATGAACTTCGGCAGAGGATGGGCTTTGGCAGAGGATGAGCTTCAGCAGAGGATGGGCTTCAGCAGAGGATGGGTTCATGGGAGAATGGACTTCGGCAGAGGATGGGCTTCAGGAGAGGATAGGCTTCAGCAGAGGACGGACTTCAGGAGACCTCGGGCTCCAGCAGAGGAAGGGCTGCAGGAGAGGATGGACTTCAGCAGAGGATGGGCTTCATCATAGGATGGGCTTTAGCAGGGGATGGGCTTCAGGAGAGGATGGGCTTCAGCAGAGGATGGCCTTCAGGAGAGGATGGGCTTCAGGAGAGGATGGGCTTCGGGAGAGGATGGGCTTCGGGTAGAGAATGAACTTCGGCAGAGGATGGGCTTCAGGAGAGGATGGGCTTCGGGTAGAGAATGAACTTCGGCAGAGGATGGGCTTTGGCAGAGGATGAGCTTCAGCAGAGGATGGGCTTCAGCAGAGGATGGGTTTCAGCAGGGGATGAGCTTCAGCAGAGAATGGGCTTCAGCACTGGTTGGGCTTCAGCAGAGGATGGGCTTCAACAGAGGATGGGAGTCAGCAGAGGATGGGCTTCAGCAGAGGATGGGCTTTAGCAGAGGATGGGCTTCAGCAGAGGTTGGGATTCAGCAGAGGATGAGCTTCACAGAGGATGGGCTTCAGCAGAGGCTGGGCTTCAGGAGAGGATGGGCTTCAGGCGACAATGGGCTTCAGCAGAGGATGGGCTTCATCAGTGGATTGATTTCAGCAGGGGATGGGTTTCCGCAGAGGATGGGCTTCAGGAGACAATACGCTACAGAAGAGGATGGGCTTCAGCAGAGGTTGGGATTCAGCAGACTATGGGCTTCATGAGAGAATTGGCTTCAGGAGACAATTGGCTTCAGGAGAGGATGGGCTTCAGTAGAGAATGGGTTTCAGCAGAGGATGGGATTCGGCAGACCATGGGCTTCAGGAGAGGATGGAGTTCAGAATAGAATGGGCTGCAGCTAAAAATATGCTTCAGCAGAGGATGGGCTTCAGGAGATAATGGGCTTCATTGCAGAGGATGGACTTCAGGAGACAATGGGGTTGAGAAGAGGATGGGCTTTAGCAGAGGATGGGCTGCAGCAGAGGATGGGCTTCCGGAGAGGTTGGGCTTCAGCAGGGGGTGGGCTTCAACAGAGGATGGGATTCGGCAGAGGATGGGCTTCAGGAGAGGTTGGGCTTCAGGAGAGGATGGACTTCAACAGAGGATGGTATTCGGCAGAGGATGGGCTTCAGCAGAGGATGGGCTTAAGCAAGGGATTATTATATGGCCATTAGGGTCATTGTCGACATTGCTAAGTTAGCATGAGCTTTGCTGCCATGATGCTGCTTTTGCACACATTACTACATGCTCTTTATTTTGCAAGTCTCTGCTTATGACTTTCACATGAGAACTGTCTGCTTTTCACGTTCTCTGCTGAGTTCCTGGAGTTTAGTCTGAACATGTTCTGCAAGGTCTATAAACAATGCCCCTTTTGCTATTCTGTTCTGGTCAGTTTGTAGCACCTAGACATAACATGCTGAACACAGCTGCACTGCTGGAGACTCGTGCTTTGATATTACAGGGATGCATATTGTTTAAACACACACTTGGAGAGAGCCCTTTCCATGGAGAAGAGCTATGCTGCTCCTATGATGTAAACCTTTCATCTAGGCTTTAAGGTATGGGGTCTGCTCATAAGGGTGGGTGAAGTACCACTACGTGGAATTCCACAGAATTGAAAAAAAACTCAGTGAAACTCCTCCGCTTCTTAATTCCGTCTCATCCCAATTACTAAAACAGAAACCTCACATACTTTTGGTAAAACAACAAGTAACTCTATCTTTACATGCTAAAATGCATATAGTCGTCTCACAAAAGTGAAAAGGAAAATTTAGCAAGCAGTGAGAGAGGTGATGATTTTGGGGTCCTGCCTAACCTACAGAGAAAACCAAGCAGATGCATTGACCACAAAGAGCACATCATGCAGAACGATTCAGTGGTGGTCCCATCCTCCTAGGACCACCCCAAGCACAGTTATGGGCAAAGATACAATCCCAACCAAAGACCCTGCAAAGCATTATGGGATGAGATTCTAGAGTGCAGTGAATATTATAGTATTCAATATCAAAACATTCCTCAAGCAGCAGGCTCTCTGGGCTCAGCTGAGAGCTAATACTATAATATTCACTGCACTCTAGAATCTCGCCCCATAATGCTTTGCCGGGCCTTTGGTTGGCATTGTATTTTTGCCCATAACTTTGCTTCGGGTAGTCCTAGGAGGATGGGACCACCACCGAACTCTTCAGCATGATAGGCTCTTTGTGTACAAGGCATCTGCTAAAATCATCATCTCTCTCATTGCCTGATATTTTTCAAAGCTCACTGTTTGAATTGGTTATATGCTTTTTGGCATGTAAAGGTAAAGTTATTTTATCAAAGGGTTGTGGGTGCAGTAGCTAACTCTGCTACATGCCGGAGTTGGAGTCAGAGTTTTTGCATGGATTCCGTGTGTAATGCGTATTTAACAAATCTCTGCCATCTCTGCTAGCAGAGCGGAGTTCATTGCCCACGGTTAGTTTGCTGACAAAGCCCAGAGACCTTCTTTTATATAATAAACTTCTTCCAGTTGAGGGGAGGGTGGTTAGACCTTATAGTCCTTTTTCGCTGTCTTTATTTAATGACATCCCCCTTCGTACTCTATGGAATTGTAACAATGCTAATTGTTTTGAGTTTATGCATTTTGCTGCTGGTAGTGGCTCGCATACTGTATTATAGAGCATGATAGTTAAAATAAACATTTTGAACTATTACAGTGACTCTGCCAATTCTTATTGTGGACAAATATGAGTGAGCGAGTGAAAGGGTATGTCTTGCTACCGCGATTCCTGAGAGAGTCGGGAGTGTTGTGTTCTGGGTTGTCTAATCATTTGTAGCTTCGTGATTTTGGAGGAGAACAAATGAGACACTATAGCTAGTCGGTTTTGGGATTTTGGGTACTAAGGTGATAGGTTGGTACACCCCTATACACTAAGGTCATGTTTTCCTGCGCATAGTTCTATGTAGGTGCAGAATCCATGCAACATGGCACCACCAACGTTTGGTCTGGTTCTTATCAGCAAGACTCTTAAGTAGTACTTGTGCTTGTCCACAAAACCCTAATTTCTGTTTCCAAGGATAGCTGTGACGGTGTAACCTCCTATATGGTGATAGATTATAGGTTTTTCAAGCTTGAATTTTAAAAGGTCTTCCGTTTTCTTTTAACCCTTTGTTGCGCTGACACGCATCGGTTGTTATTCTCTCTTATTAATTATGGCGGTTGCCATAACAGCTCCTAACCGCGCACCGCTCAGGGCTCATTTACAACAATTTGGAGTACCTGATGCAGGTGTTGTGCTTATCTTTGCTGTAGAGGTGGATCCAGCTTTCCGCTTTGAGGTGTTTTATTCTTGGGTCACCTTTCCGGCAGTCGATGGAACAGACAATTTGTTTCACGAGTATACTGCCACTGCGACTCCGCGGGAATATAGACCATATAATACTCTTGAGGTTCTGCTCACAGCTTTGCAACACCAAATTTGGTTTATTGGTGCCCTTCCTCATCCAATAACGCCAGTCTGTTTAGGCCCCATATTGATAGATGGGGCCACATGGCCCATTTTGGCTGGGTATACCCCACACCCAAGTTATTTAACTGCTATAATCGCAGAGCTCTGTGTATTACATACTTCTTTAATATGTGTGCATATGGCTGTTATACAGTTCATGTTGCGCAACTTCCAGGTGGGACCACCTGGCTTTACTGCACAACCAGTTGGACCTGGTGGTGTAACCATCAGTCCTCTTATGGTTAATTCAGTGATGGGCAAGCGTCCACAAAATAAGGATGAGTTCCCTTATTGGCTTGCTGAAAAATTTGGACAAATCGAGGCAGTTTTTCCAAATACCACTCCTGTAGAGAAACACAGGATCTTAACCATAAATTTGTCTAAAGACTGGGGGGCATATTAGCAAGACCGGCGATGTGCAGGACATCTAACCTGGGCTTCTATTGGAATTCTATAACGCATATTAGCAAGCCCATTATCGCCGTTTTAGCGGCAGTTTCCTGCCGCTAAAACGGCGATAATTTTATCGCCGGTCTTGCTACTATGCCCCTTAGTTCCTGAATTAGTTGATTGTAACACTTGGGGTAAGGTGTTTGCAGCGGTATATTTGAAGTGTTTCGGCACCCCCTGCATGACTGTACTCCCTTCCGTGATAAAACGTGTTCAGGATGAACACGGAGCTGAGGCGGCTCGGGAATTGGGGATGAGACTGGTGGGGGTGTGCAACATGGTTGCTGAAATGATCCTTGCTAATGTAAAGGGTGAGGCTGTAAGCTTACAGGTAGCTAACCGTTTGGAGGCTTTAGCAGATGCAGACAAGCAGCGCGAATTACCGAAGATTATTGCAAAGGCTTATAAGACCATAGGCCGCAATAGTCTGGGAGTTAAGCCTTTTGCTCAAACACAGACGCAATCTCAAACGCAGCAAAAAGCCCAGTCTGATAAAGACGGGTGGCCGTTCTTTCCTAAAAAGAACTGGAAAAATAAAAAACAGGGGCAGCAACAACAGAAGCAAGGTTCGCGTGCTGGTTCACTGACACCAGAGTCTGTCTTCTTAGCGTACTTATGACTTGCACGACTGTGCAAAAATGAAGTCTCCTGATAGGTTTCAAGTCCCTGATCAGCGTTCTCCTCGTTCTTTACAGGATACATCAGACTTCAAAGTGGGTGGTAGGGAGCGCCAGGATCATGGCAAGGGTTTGGCTACACAACAGGGACGAGATCAACCTCGACAATTTGACGTTAAAGCCAAGCAAGTGGACCTGCCTCGTTTTCGACCCCCGTAGCAGAAGAAGAAAGTTGCTGCTTTAACAGCTAGTTATGCCTCAGACGGTGAGAACGCAACTCCTGCACTGGACATAGGCAGTGACTCTGCTATACAGCGCAGCGGAGGTTACCATAGTGCCGGAGGCACTGTGTCCCTGTCTGGAGGCGACAGCAACTGATACATTCATTAAAGTAGAAATAGCAGATACCCGGGTTGCCCCCCCCGGATAGACTCTATGAGATTATACTCCAAATTGAAGGTGATATACAGCATCCAATCAGAGAGGTTTTCTGGGAAAATGTAACCTCCTCGTGGGACATTTTGTTGGTGGAGGAAGATTGGCCTCCACCCTTTGCGTTAGCCACTTCTAGAGGGGAGGACGTGATACTTCTGAGTTTTTCACGTTACGTCTCTGAGGAACATGCAACGGCTTTCGCAGCAGAGTGAGCTTTGGCCCTTGCCCCAGCAGTGTACTGGAATCAGGTAGGCTGAAATATTGATTCACCAGCTCAGGAGATACCTGTACAATCTATGCCACAGCCACAACCACAATATCCGATCAGACGTGAAGCTAAGGCTCACGTTTGTGACATCCTAACACAGTTAGAGTATCAAGGAGTGATTGAATCATGTACATCACCGATGAATAATCCTCTATTTATGGTATCAAAACCTGATGGTTCATATCGCATTGTATTGGATTACCAAAATTTGAATATTCATTGTCGCACTTTTGCAGTGCAAAACACACACAGCTCTGTGCTGGTAAACAATCTTGTTCGTAAAAAATACAAAACTAGACTGGACATTTCCAATGGTTTCTACAGTCATAATCTGGCTCCTGAGAGCCGTGACTTGACAGCATTTACCGCCGTCGGAAATCAGAAAAAATGTACGCGTTTGCATAAGGGGTATAAAAATAGCCCCGGGGCATTTGCTGCACGTGTTATGCCTTCGTTGTACGACATAGATCCAGATGCTTTCTCGTACGTTGATGACATTTATCTGACGGACGACGAACCTATGCCGCATCTTGTCCGAGTCGACCACATCATTTTATCGTTTACCGACTATGGATACAAGTTTAATTTTGAAAAATCACACATCGCTCATTTAGCAGTACTCTTCTTGGGATATGAGCACAATAATGAAGGTAAGGGGTTAGCCCCCCACTTCCTGGAGAAATGTGCACCATTGCAACCCCCTTCTATGCTAAAGAAACTTCAGTTTCTGCTGGGATTTTTGAATTTTGGGAGAACATACATTCCCGATTATGCCCAGCGTATCAAACCGCTTTATGCGTTGATACATCCAACATAATCTTCGGCCAGCTGGCTTCTGGAACATACCTCTATCCTACAATCTTTGCAATCTAACATGCTTGCGACTAACTACTTGTTGACGCATGATAACACTATGAACCTGTTAATACGTATAGTGCCAGGGAAGGTGGGTTTCACTTACTTGACGTTCAATGAGGGGGACACAGTACCTATTGCTTACAAATTACATTTGTACACTGCAGCTGAAATGCATTTTTCGAATGTTGACATTTTTTTGACAGCGGTCCAAATGGCGATTCTGAAAGAACGCTCACTGGCACAAGGTAAACGCATTCTTATTGTCACGCCCTTCCCTGCTTTGGAGGCCGTGAATAAGGCAAGTGTACCTAACTCGAAGGCACTACATCCCCGTTGGATACAATGGGCTACATCTTTGACATCATCTGATGTCACGTTTGTCTTTGACCCTGCACTTCAGACACAGGAGTTTTTACAGTATGAATATGTTCATCCTTGTGAGAAGTTGGCCTGGCATATGCTGTCCACTAATAATAGTGGGCACCTTGCACCAGTCCAAACAACCCCTTATTGGAGATAGGTTAAAGACAACCTTATTGAAAGCTATCCTAGTGGTAGCTATGGAGAGCAGCCTTCAGGCTAAGTCTTGAAGGAATGTAAAGCAGCTTGTTTTACCAGTCTATAATCTCTTGAGTGACCAAATGAAAGAGCACCACACCAGGTATATATTCAAAATATATGTATTTATTGCTAAACACACCCCTCTAGTCTCTTTATGAGGCTAGAGTTCGAAGTACATAAGTTATAAGTTATCAAATCACAGTAATAGCACAAATACACGTTTGGGCCCTAGGGGCGTACCAAACCATATACCAATAAAGTGGTATGCGAACCACGACTGAACTAGACACTAGGCCTAGAGCCTCTAGAAGTGCTTGGACCACAAGGAACCACCCAAGGTAGTGACACAGGGGACCTACGGGAGACGCGTGCAGTGTAAATACACAACCGCGATACGCCGTTGACTTCTATGGAGAAAGTCGGGATCGGGGAATTATAGAAAAGGGACACTTAAAAGAGGACTAGGACAAAACCCTTTGAGATCTAGGACTTTGAAGAGTCTCTACCCACGGGAGCACCGGAGTACTCGTGTTACCTCACCCAGGGAAGCCGGGTGCATAGGTGCCTTTCGGGGTCGGGTTTCGTCGTCGATTCGAATGGCGATCTGCTGCAAAGGGCTGCTGGCGGCCAAGAGAAAAGTGTCCGGGTGGATCCAAGAGTGGATCGGAGTTCTGAAGAAACTGAAAGCAGAGGGGACAGAGTCTGGGTCACTAGCCAGTGACCAGGAAGGCGATGGACAGATGCCCACCGATGTTGAGTGCTTCAGGTGCATTGACGGTCATCTTGACTCTTCAGCCACGAGGTCCAGGAGGCGTTGTCGGCGACCAGGAGCAGGATTCGGGCTGGTACACGATGTCTGTCGAGTGCTGAGGTATCGGCGACCGGATTGGACCCAACAAGCCTTGGCAACGGCAAGTCTCGATGAAGATGTAGATCGTCGATGGTGCAGACCAGCAAGGTCTGTGGAACTCACCCAGCGAGGGTAAGTGAGGACAGGCCTGGAGCAACCAGGATGCCAAGTAAGAAAAGGATTGGCCATTGTTAAGGGCTACTAGCCAACGGGCTAGCGACCGCGAAGGAGCCTCGTGACGCCGCACATGAAGCTGGCTTACAGGACACTCGTGGAGTGAGGGCCAGTGATCTTCGGTGCAGGTGGTGCTGGAGGCTAGGGCTACTGGGAGCCAAAAGCACGACTTCTTGGAAGACCCAGAAGAGGATGCACTTGCAAATGTGCTTGGTGTCCAGGGGTCACGGTCTCAAGTCACCCACGATAGCCACGGGCCTCAGCTTTGCTGGAGACTCAGGGTAGCCTCGGGGAAGTCTGATAATCCACCTCTGGTGATGCGATGACTTCGGCGTCCGACGGGAGCTTCAGAAATGCGAACCGGACAGATGCTTCTTTGGTGCCTGCCAAGCAGGGGAGTCACTCCTTGACCCCAAGGGAGATTCTTCTGTCCTCTAATCGTGAGTAGAGCGTCGAAGGTCCAGGATTCTGTTTCAGAGTTTCGTCCAGGGATAATCTAAAGTCCTAAGGACTGGGTTCCTACCTTTATTCTAAAAATAGGGGTTGGACTACTCTGTGGCCCCACCTATGGGTGGGTCAGGGCAGAGGGGTGGCTACACCCCTTTCCCTTTGTCCAGTTCGCGCCAAAGCAGGGGCTGCAAGCCCCTGATCCGGTTTGAACTGGGGTATGCACAGGGACACCAAATGTGCCCCCAGTGCAGGACTTCAAAGCACCCGAAAGTGCTCCCGCCCAGCCCCAATACACATTATCCTGTCTGGGGAGGTGGTCACACCTCCCTGGGACAGGAAACCTATTATCCAGGCCTCCCCTGCCGGAGTTTCGTCCAGCAGCAGGAGGCCAGACTCGTGTCTGTGGCAGCAGCATCCATTTTGTGATGCCAGGGCTCTGGAAAGAAGTTACCGGACTAGTCAGAGTTAACATGTCTTTCCCTCTAGAAGGGTGGAATGCTACCCCCGCCGCCAGGATTGGCGGGGGGCTAGTATTCCAAGATGTTTGACACCAAACACGACATGTTTAGGTGCAGCCATTCCAAAGTTAGCATTTTACCGCGAGGATATAATGCGCTTAAGAGTATATGGTCAGGCTGCACTACAAACAGCATCAGAGATGGTCTCCGAACGCTGCAGAGGGCCCTGCTCATGCAGGGGCACCCTCTCACATAGGAACCACGCACTCTGCCTTTAGGATTGATAAGGCCTGCCTTAGGAGTGACTTATAGGGTTATATGTGTGTATGTATTTCGTGATATAGGTAACCTATATCACAGTAAGGGGTGCATGCACCACCTTACCCAGGCTGCAGTAGCAGACCTGTGGTGTCAGTTTGGGTGGCCTTCCAGGGGTGGCATAATACATGCTGCAGCCCCTGGCAGGCCTCTGAGGTACCTATGCCCTTGGTACATAGTATACCATATACTAGGGACTTATAAGGGCACTCCAGATCCCAATCAGTGATGTGCCTAAGGCACATGGAAACCATTTTAGAGAGGAAGCAGCTAGGCTGGGGTTCTGATTAGCCGGGCCCCAGCCAGACTAATGTCGAAAAACAGTGAAGCATCAGCAAAAAGTAGGGGTACCCATGTGAAGCAGATCCTACTCTCCTACACAACCCCCCAAACGTAGGGACATTAAACTAACCTTGCCCAGTTAAGTCTTCATGTTCTAAGTGGAAATACCTAGAGAGTCCATCTGCATTCGCATGGTTATTCCCAGGCCTATGTTCCACTGTAAAGTCCATCCCCTGTAGGGAAATGGACCACCTAAGCAGTTTGCGGTTTTCACCCTTCATTTGTTTTAGCCATAAGAGGGGCTTATGGTCTGTCTGAACCAGGAAGTGTGTACCAAACAAGTATGGCCTCAACTTCTTCAGAGCCCAGACCACAGCAAAGGCCTCCCTCTCTATGGCTGACCAACGTTTCTCTCTAGGGGTCAGCCTTCTGCTAATGAAAGCTACTGGCTGATCCTGACCTTCTTCATTCAATTGTGACAGTACAGCCCCTACCCCCAATTCAGATGCATCAGTTTGAACAATGAACTTCTTGGAGTAATCAGGACTCTGCAGAATTGGAGCAGTGCACATGGCCTGCTTGAGGTCATCAAATGCCTTTTGACAGCTAGCTGTCCACTGAACCTTTTTGGGCATTTTCTTGGAAGTTAAGTCATTCAGGGGTGTCACTATTGATCCATACCCCTTGACAAATCTCCTATAGTACCCAGTCAGTCCTAAGAAGGCTCTCACCTGAGTCTGGGTAGTGGGAGCAGTCCAGTCCATGATGGTCTGGATCTTGCTCTGCAAAGGTTGAACCTGGCCTCCACCCACAAGGTGGCCCAGGTACACAACCTGACTCTGCCCTATCTGGCACTTAGTGGCCTTGATAGTCAGGCCTGCCTTTTGCAGGGCCTGTAAAACATTCCTGAGGTGGACCAGGTGATCCTTCCAGGTGGAGCTAAAGCCAGCAATATCATCTAGATAAGCTGCACTATAGGCTTCCAGTCCTGTGAGAACTGTATTCACCAACCTCTGGAAAGTGGCAGGTGCATTCTTCAGACCAAAGGGCATTACCACAAATTGATAATGCCCATTAGGGGTTGAGAATGCTGTTTTGGGCTTTGCAGTATCAGCTAGTCTGATCTGCCAGTAGCCAGCTGTTAGGTCAAATGTGCTGAGATATTTGGCAGAGGCCAAAGTATCTATGAGCTCATCTGCCCTGGGTATTGGATGGGCATCAGTCCTAGTGACTGCATTGAGACCCCTGTAGTCCACACAAAACCTCATCTCTCTTTTTCCACCACTGGTGTGAGGTTTTGGTACAAGGACCACTGGACTAGCCCAAGGGCTATCTGAGGGTTCAATAACTCCCAACTCCAACATTTTCTGGACTTCAGTCCTGATACAGTCCCTGACATGGTCAGGTTGCCTATAAATCTTGTTTTTAATAGGCAGACTGTCCCCAGTGTCCACTTCGTGAGTGCACCAGGTGGTCTGACTGGGTGTCAGTGAAAACATATGTCTAAACTGATTGAGAACTTGCCTGCAATCAGTTTGTTGCTGGGTAGTGAGGCTGCCTGCCAAGGCTACACCATCAACTGACCCATCGTCAGGGTTCTGTGAGAGCAGGTCAGGGAGTGGGTCACTCTCTTCCTCCTGCCCTTCATCAGTAGCCATGAGCAAGCCCATGTCTGCCCTGTCCACATATGGTTTTAACCTGTTGACATGGAGAACCCTGTGGGGACTCCTGGGTGTTCCTAGGTCTACTAAATAAGTGACCTCACCCTTCTGCTCAACAATAGTGTGGGGTCCACTCCATTTGTCTTGGAGAGCTGCTGGGGCCACTGGCTCCAACACCCACACCTTCTGTCCTGGCTGGTAAACAGTCAGAACAGCCTTTTGGTCATGCCAGGCCTTTTGAAGTTCCTGGCTAGCCTCAAGGTTTTTGGTTGCCTTTTTCATGTACTCAGCCATCCTGGAGCGGAGACCAAGTACATAGTCCACTATATCTTGCTTTGGGGGCTTGAGAGGTAACTCCCATCCTTCCTTCACCAAGCACAGTGGACCCCTCACAGGGTGGCCAAACAGAAGTTCAAAAGGGCTGTAACCAACCCCTTCTGAGGCACCTCCCTATATGCGAATAAAAGGCAGGGCAAGAGTATGTCCCATCTACGCCTAAGCTTTTCTGGGAGCCCTTTAATCATGCCCTTCAAGGTCTTGTTGAATCTCTCAACTAAACCATTGCATTGTGGGTGATAGGGTGTGGTGAACTTATAAGTCACTCCACACTCCTTCCACATTGCTTTTAAGTACCCAGACATGAAGTTAGCACCCCTGTCTGAGACTACCTCCTTAGGAAAGCCCACTCTTGAGAAGATTCCCAGGAGGGCCCTTGCCACCACAGGTGCTGTAGTGGTCCTGAGGGGAATAGCTTCTGGGTACCTGGTGGCATGATCCACTACCACCAGGATAAACCTGTGCCCAGAGGCTGTTTGGGGATCCATGGGACCAACAATGTCAATCCCTACCCTTTCAAAGGGCACCCCCACCACAGGTAGTGGTATCAGGGGGCCTTTGTAGTGCCACCTGCTTTGCCACTGGCTTGGCAGGTTACACAGGAGCGAAAAACTCCTTGCTGTCTTCAGACATGTGGGGCCAGTGAAAGTGAGGGACAATTCTGTCCCAAGTCTTGTTCTGGCCCAGGTGACCTGCTAAGGGAATATCATGGGCTAGGGTCAATAGGAAGCCCCTGAACTTCAAAGGTATTACCAACCTCCCGGTAGCACCAGGCTTGGGGTCTCTACTCTCTGAGTACAGGAGTCCATCATCCCAATACACTGTATGGGGACCACTAGCTTTCCCAGCAGCCTCAGCAGCAGCTTGCTGTCTGAGGGGTTCAAGGGAGGGGCAGCTCTGCTGCTCCTGGCTCAGATCTGCCCTAGAAGGTCCCCTGTCCCCAAGAACTCAACCTGGTCAGGTTCAAGTTCCTCTGGGACAGTTCCTTCTTCAGGGCTGAGATCATCTCCCTCAAGGGACTGATCTTCCTCCTGAGCCAAGGGGGAAGGCACTGCCTTAACCCTACTACTCCTCCTCTTGGAAGGCACTTGGTCCATTCTTCCAGAATCCAAGGCCTGTTCAGTGCTAGACATTTTGGCTTGTGACCTGGTCACAGCAAACACATCTGCAGGGATCCCCAGCATTTCTGCATGGGTCCTGAGCTCCACTTCTGCCCAAGCAGAAGTCTCTAAGTCATTGCCAAGCAAGCATTCGACTGGTAGGTTTGCACTTACCACAACCTTCTTAAGGCCAGTTACCCCTCCCCAGGAGAAGTTAACAACTGCCAGAGTATGGTCTGTTCTGACATTGCTAGCATTGGTCACTTGGTACATCTCACCAAGTATAACTTGCCCAGGATTCACAAGGTCTTGTGTCACCATTGTGACACTTGCCCCTGTGTCCCTGAATGCCAAAGCCTCACGTCCATTGATTAAAGGCTGTTGTCTGTACTTGCCCAGATTACTGGGACTCATAGAGGAGGGCACATCCATGCCTCCATCACAGACTAACACAGCCTGAGTCAGTTCCCTGACTAGGTCAGAGCCCAACTCAGTACCCAGGGTGAACCCTACTAAACCCTTGGCTGGAGCACTCCCACCAACTGTACTAGGGGGAACAGGTGCCTTAGGGGCATTGGTGGGTGCTGGACTGGAGTCTTTGGACTTGGTGCAATCACTGGTCCAGTGGGTCTTTTGCTTACAGACCTTGCACCATGGTTTTCTTTGGCCTTTCCCTTTGGTAGACTGTGAATCCCCACCAGAAGAAGATTTTTGGGGGCCTGATGAAGACTTTTGATCTTTACCCTTCTCCCCACCCTTTTCAGAGTTCTTAGCATCTTGCTTCTTGGTTTCCCCACCTTGGTTCTGTACCTTCTGCTTCACCCTGGTTCTGACCCATTTGTCTGCCTTCTTTCCCAATTCTTGGGGAGAGGTCAGATCAGAGTCTACCAGGTATTGATGCAACAGCTGATTTTGACAGTTATTAAGAATCTGCTCCCTCATTATCAGATTGTACAATCTTGAGAAGTCACACACCTTACTGCCCATCAACCAGCCTTCCAGAGCCTTGGCAGAACAATCCACATAGTCTACCCAGTCTTGAGTCTGTGCTTTTGGGTGTCTCTGAACTTCAACCTGTACTGTTCAGTGGTTAGGCCAAACCCATCAATAAGAGCACTCTTCAAGACTTTGTAATTGTCAGCATCCTCCTCTCTAACAGTGAGGAGCTTATCTCTACCTTTGTCAGCAAAGGAGAGCCACAAGATTGCTGCCCACTGCTCCTGAGGGACCTTCTGTACTTTACAGGCCCTCTCTAATGCAGTTATCCATTTGTGGATATCATCCCCACTCTGGTAGGGAGGGACAATCTTGCTCAGGTTCCTATGGTCATAGGACCTTTCCCTATCTCTAGGGACATGGCTGCCACCATGGGACTCTAGTCCCAACTTTCTTCTCTCTCTAAGGAGATCTAGGGATTCCCTATCTAAAGCCAGTTGCTTTTTTCTGATTTCCAGCTGAGTTTCCTCATACTGGACCAGTCTGGCTCTCCTCTCATGAGAGGATTCCCTCCTGTGAGAGGAGACAGAGCTCCCTATAGAGGTGCCAGAGTGGTTAGACTCCTGAGAAGGAGATCTAGACTTCCTGGGCACACTCTTAATCCTTCCTGGGGGACAAAGAGGGCATCATCTTGATCATCCTCATCATCATCCACAGGAGGGATTGGGTTTTCCAGGTCAGGGTCATTGTCACCCTCCTGGCCAGTTTCAGAGGGGGGCTGGGGGTATTGGTACCCCTGGCCTCGTCCTCTTCTTCTGCCCCACCCTCAGCTCCTACCCCTTCAGTCCCTACAGGCTTACTAAGGTCATAAGCCACCAACAACTCCTTGAGGTGTTGGGTGGTGGGGCTTTGGCCTGTCCTTATTTTTCTCAAGTTGCATAAAGCTCTCAATTCCAAGAATGGGAGTGTATCATACTTGGAGGGTGGAAGCTCAATGGCTTCCTGCAAGGATTCTTTGGATCCTACCCTTAAAGACATTACTAGTGTGGTGTGGTGTATGCACTACCTACTCTAGTGTGGCCTACTAAACTCTCTTGAGTTGTAGAAAGGGTTGTGCTATCCCTTAACACACAACTCTAAGTTCAGTAGAACTTACTGTATTCTAAGCTTAAATTATATGTACCTTAGGTACCTTTAGTGGTTTTCAGTTGATCAATTCAATTGAGATTATCTGGTAAAACAATAGCAAGCTGGAATCCCACCCGCTGCACACCAATGTGAGAAGTTGGCCTGGCATATGCTGTCCACTAATTATAGTGGGAACCTTGCACCAGTCCAAACAACCCCTTATTGGAGATAGGTTAAAGACAACCTTATTGAAAGCTATCCTAGTGGTAGCTATGGAGAGCAGCCTTCAGGCTAAGTCTTGAAGGAATGTAAAGCAGCTTGTTTTACCAGTCTATAATCTCTTGAGTGACCAAATGAAAGAGCACCACACCAGGTATATATTCAAAATATATGTATTTATTGCTAAACACACCCCTCTAGTCTCTTTATGAGGCTAGAGTTCGAAGTACATAAGTTATAAGTTATCAAATCACAGTAATAGCACAAATACACGTTTGGGCCCTAGGGGCGTACCAAACCATATACCAATAAAGTGGTATGCGAACCACGACTGAACTAGACACTAGGCCTAGAGCCTCTAGAAGTGCTTGGACCACAAGGAACCACCCAAGGTAGTGACACAGGGGACCTACGGGAGACGCGTGCAGTGTAAATACACAACCGCGATACGCCGTTGACTTCTATGGAGAAAGTCGGGATCGGGGAATTATAGAAAAGGGACACTTAAAAGAGGACTAGGACAAAACCCTTTGAGATCTAGGACTTTGAAGAGTCTCTACCCACGGGAGCACCGGAGTACTCGTGTTACCTCACCCAGGGAAGCCGGGTGCATAGGTGCCTTTCGGGGTCGGGTTTCGTCGTCGATTCGAATGGCGATCTGCTGCAAAGGGCTGCTGGCGGCCAAGAGAAAAGTGTCCGGGTGGATCCAAGAGTGGATCGGAGTTCTGAAGAACCTGAAAGCAGAGGGGACAGAGTCTGGGTCACTAGCCAGTGACCAGGAAGGCGATGGACAGATGCCCACCGATGTCGAGTGCTTCAGGTGCGTTGACGGTCATCTTGACTCTTCAGCCACGAGATCCAGGAGGCGTTGTCGGCGACCAGGAGCAGGATTCGGGCTGGTACACGATGTCTGTCGAGTGCTGAGGTATCGGCGACCGGATTGGACCCAACAAGCCTTGGCAACGGCAAGTCTCGATGAAGATGTAGATCGTCGATGGTGCAGACCAGCAAGGTCTGTGGAACTCACCCAGCGAGGGTAAGTGAGGGCAGGCCTGGAGCAACCAGGATGCCAAGTAAGAAAAGGATTGGCCTTCGTTAAGGGCTACTAGCCAACAGGCTAGCGACCGCGAAGGAGCCTCGTGACGCCGCACGTGGAGCTAGCTTACAGGACACTCGTGAAGTGGGGGCCAGTGATCTTCGGTGCAGGTGGTGCTGGAGGCTAGGGCTACTCGGAGCCCAAAGCACGACTTCTTGGGAGACCAAGAAGAGGATGCACTTGCAAATGTGCTCGGTGTCCAGGGGTCACGGTCTCAAGTCACCCACGATAGCCACGGGCCTCAGCTTTGCTGGGGACTCAGGGTAGCCTCGGGGAAGTCTGAGAATGCACCTCTGGTGATGCGATGACTTCGGCGTCCGACGGCAGCTTCAGAAATGCGAACCGGACAGATGCTTCTTTGGTGCCTGCCAAGCAGGGGAGTCACTCCTTGACCCCAAGGGAGATTCTTCTGTCCTCTAATCGTGAGTAGAGCGTCGAAGGTCCAGGATTCTGTTTCAGAGTTTCGTCCAGGGATAATCTAAAGTCCTAAGGACTGGGTTCCTACCTTTATTCTAAAAATAGGGGTTGGACTACTCTGTGGCCCCACCTATGGGTGGGTCAGGGCAGAGGGGTGGCTACACCCCTTTCCCTTTGTCCAGTTCACGCCAAAGCAGGGGCTGCAAGCCCCTGATCCAGTTTGAACTGGGGTATGCACAGGGACACCAAATGTGCCCCCAGTGCAGGACTTCAAAGCACCCGAAAGTGCTCCCGCCCAGCCCCAATACACATTATCCTGTCTGGGGAGGTGGTCACACCTCCCTGGGACAGGAAACCTATTGTCCAGGCCTCCCTGCCGGAGTTTCGTCCAGCAGCAGGAGGCCAGACTCGTGTCTGTGGCAGCAGCATCCATTTTGTGATGCCAGGGCTCTGGAAAGAAGTTACCGGACTAGTCAGAGTTAACATGTCTTTCCCTCTAGAAGGGTGGAATGCTACCCCCGCCGCCAGGATTGGCGGGGGGTAGTATTCCAAGATGTTTGACACCAAACACGACATGTTTAGGTGCAGCCATTCCAAAGTTAGCATTTTACCGCGAGGATATAATGCGCTTAAGAGTATATGGTCAGGCTGCACTACAAACAGCATCAGAGATGGTCTCCGAACGCTGCAGAGGGGCCCTGCTCATGCAGGGGCACCCTCTCACATAGGAACCACGCACTCTGCCTTTAGGATTGATAAGGCCTGCCTTAGGAGTGACTTATAGGGTTATATGTGTGTATGTATTTCGTGATATAGGTAACCTATATCACAGTAAGGGGTGCATGCACCACCTTACCCAGGCTGCAGTAGCAGACCTGTGGTGTCAGTTTGGGTGGCCTTCCAGTGGTGGCATAATACATGCTGCAGCCCCTGGCAGGCCTCTGAGGTACCTATGCCCTTGGTACATAGTATACCATATACTAGGGACTTATAAGGGCACTCCAGATCCCAATCAGTGATGTGCCTAAGGCACATGGAAACCATTTTAGAGAGGAAGCAGCTAGGCTGGGGTTCTGATTAGCAGGGCCCCAGCCAGACTAATGTCGAAAAACAGTGAAGCATCAGCAAAAAGTGGGGGTACCCATGTGAAGCAGATCCTACTCTCCTACAATCCTCCTCCGTTGTCATTGCTTCCTTTACACATGTATCATTTATGCCGATGGCTCGGCTCAACCTGCCACCGGCTCCAAACATGCTTATTCAGCGGCTTGCACAATTGTTGCTGGCTCAATTGTCAATGGAGAATTTAAGTCTTGCATAGTGCCACACTGGGTTATTGTATGCGATTCTTACCACTGTTTTCAGTCTTTTAATGACTACTTATTCTTTTGGTCACAAAATGACTATAGAGATTCTAAAGGCAGTGCAATTAAGCATAAAACGCTTTGGGTTCGAGTGGCAGACCTTAAACAATGTCTGCCCCTCACCCATGTTATACATACTCTTGGCCATCAGCATGTGGGAGCACATGCTCTTGGTAATTCTTTGGCTGACAAAGCGGCCAAATCTGCAGTAGCCAAGTGTTCCTTAGCAGCAGTTACAAGGTCCATGACTAAAATAGATAATGATATTCTGGCAGTGGTGGCTCCTATGAGGGAGGAACTGCTTATCCTCAGGGTTTCCCTTTGAAATACTCTTATCATATATCTCCCAAACAAGTTGAGATTCCATCTGTTGGGGATCGGCTTATTCCCAAAATGGATCGCAGACTTGCTTTGATCAGGGCCGCATGGCTTCTGCACATGCCGGAGTGTCAGCGACAGTCTCAATTTTACAGCAACATTACTGGTGGCATGTTTATATAAACAAACCCATAATTATGTACTTTCTTGTCACATTTGTCAACAAATTAAACCATCTACGGTTGCACGTCCACCTCAAATACAGCTCTGTATTTCTAATCAACCATTTGGCTGTGTATATCTTGATCATTGCTGTCCATTCTCTTCTGATACTGCATATAAATATATATTTGTTGAAGTTGATTCATGCACTAGATTCCTTTGGGTTTGGTCACAATGCAGTGCTGATGCTCAAAATGTTATCAGGGATTTGTGTGTCTTTGTCGGGATGTTTGTCTGTGGCACCTTTCATTCAGACCAAGGTCCAGTGTTTGCCTCTAAGGCGTACAAGATGCGATGAAGTCAATGGGGGTGCTGGTGCAGTTTTTGTCTGAGGGCAACTCTATTGTGGAGCGAATGAACCGTGACTTAAAGCAATCTTTCACAGCTAGGGTCTTAGGTACTGGCAGGAACTGGCTGGCCCATTTGTATGGTGTTCAACGTGCACTCAATAATCTCCCTAGAAGATCTCTGGGTGGGCGGACCCCATACAAAATGCTCTTTGGCATTAAAATGTTTGTGTAAGAGCTTGATGATATAGACGTTGTGGCAGCAGCTGCAACCTTTGACGTAGATAATCATTCTACTGTGTTACAGGATCTACAAAAGACCTGTGACAGCTATGCAACTGAACATTTACCCTCTTCCAATGATGCAGCACTGCTGATTCCAGTTGTCAGCTGGCTTCCTAGGATTGGTGATCTGGTACGAGAAAAGCTAGAGAACAAAAAAAAATGTGGTCCCTCTTATCATGCACCAGTTCCAGTACTTGGATTGAAGGGTACTCGTACAGTCATTTTACCACCTTTACCTGGTCGCAAAGACAACAGATACAGCTCAGTGCACCATGTCAAGTTACACCGTCTGGCCGATTCTGAATAGTGTAACACCTGCGGTTTCCTGCAATACTATTTCTTTGAATCCGGTGATCTCACCCTCTACAACTAAAGCCCGTGCTAGTGTGGGTGAGGTGGACACTGCTATTGAGCTTCCACCACAGATGTTGAATATACATATCCCACAGATGAGTCCCAGAGGAAAGTGCCAAACGATCCTCGACAACATCACGCTGATACATTCCACCCACCTTTAATACCGATGGGTGCAAGCAGTTATTTTGGGGACCATGCCAGCTTCTCTTATGACTCATCCTCCTCGTCTTCCAGTTTGACACTTCCACCGACAAAATGAAGCATTTTCGTCTCTTGGTTCGAAAAGACTTACCTAGTTCCCCCATGGACCTACATTTGGTTGGTGCTTATCCTGATTTTCCTCTTCATGTCAATTTGATTCGTGACACTATTCTTTTTACTCGTCAATGGTCATTACTTGCCAGAAAGCTCTGCTGTGAACTTGGTCGATGGAATTCTGGCCCCACACACATCATCCCATATCATGAAACATTATCAGACTCTTGTGAACATTTCCGCTTTCCCGGTTGCAGATGGCATTGTTTGGGACAAAGTGGCTTTTGAAATTCACGGTCCGACTGAGGGGCTCAGGGTGCCATACGTGTTTCGCGTCTCATTAGTAGATGTGGTGACACGGGGCATACATCCTGGTGATTGGGATGTGCAAGCAGTACATTCATTGTTTTCAGATTTAAAATATTATGCTGCTTTTGATGCTGAAGATTTGTATTTAAATTCTGCCAATTATGCTGATCTCTTCTTTTATCAACATTATGGGCATCATTTTTTGTACAAAACAAACACGTTACGACCTGTTTTTAATTACACTCAATGGAAACATTGTCCTACTCCCGTACAAGGGAGTTCTAAAACTCTTAGAGATAAATTCACATATTTTACAGATTATGACACGTCTGATCTGGAATCTTACTTCTTTAAACTGCAATTGTCATCTCTATCCAAATTTATCTTGACCCAAACTAAATTGATTTACTCCAACCTTTTTAGGACTAAATTGGCCACACAGGGTTATGATCACTGGAAAGAGGCCATCGATTTAAAATCAATTTGGGGCACTAAACAATGGCAGATTCAGGGAACTGAGGCTTTACATCGTGCCTGCCTGATCCCGACTCAAATTTTATTTTTCAATGATACAGTATACCAAACCACTTGTTTTGGCCTGGCTACTGTAAAAAAATTAAATATCCCATCCATTCCGTCCTTAGCGGAATACGATAATTGGCGTGCTCAGACAAATTATACTATCGATGCATTGCAGGCTTTGTTTCAAAATGAGACCTTTAATGTCTCTGAAAATGATTCATCCGGGTGGTTGGTGTGGCAAACAAATTCAAATGCATGTCAATTGTGTTTTTATAATGTAACACCTGGTTGCACACAGACTAGACCAGATCCTCGTTATCCACTTACGCATTCGTTCACCACATACTTGGTGGGTAAATTGTGCCAACAATGGTTGGAACATTCCACCTATTCATCAGTGAAACAACACCTCACTCTCTTGTCGAGTGACATCAATTTGGCTGCTTTTATCTTAGGACCTAGGGTTCCTAGATCTAAGAGTTTTATCTATGTCGCTTACAATGAAATATGGAAACTTTCACAGATTGAGGCAGCTCTTCGTCTGCGCCAAATTGATCAAGCCAATTTAGAAAAAGTCCTTGCCGTGGTCGACAATAGCATCAATACACTTTCAACACACATCTATACATTGGATAACATTGTTTCTTCCGTTATTGATATTGTTCACAGTGATGTATCTGTGTTATATCATGGTCAGAATCAGTTACGATCAGTTATGCAGTTTGCATGGACGTTACAGACCCTCAAAAAGAGAAAAGTCCCTTGGGATTATTTTAATGCTTCTGCTTTGTTTCTAACATTTAATCTGACTGATAAACAGAGATTTATGTCACTGAAAGATGCTACATATACACTAATGCATATTGAACAATTGGAGCCCTTGCCGTTCTCTGTAGCGGAAACGGACTCTGCTGTTTGGTTAATTCATGGGGTTATCTCTCTCCCATTTTCGCTGTTTCAATTTAAGTCATGCATGCAACATTTTCTGATTTGGTGTTTTGAACCATTGGGTAGTGCATTTCTTCATGAATTATGGTCCCTACCTTTCACTTACATATATCAGCGGGAGGATAAGGACGTTTTCCTAACAGGGGAGCACTGCGATTCCACAGTAGGACATTCCCTGGTTTGTAAACACGTTTAATTGCACGGCACTTGTAATGTATCTGCGCCTAATCTTGCTTGTTTTTTTAAAGGAACTCCAGTGCCATCAATAATTCCTGCGTTTACCTTCCTTACTAATGGCAGTTATCTTATTTTGAACAACCAAGACTGCTGTGGTTTACGGGCAGGAATCCTGTACTTAGTAACAGTTTCACAGCGTGTAACTTGTTGTAGCAATGTGCTTTTTCCGGCCCCACATGGGAGTGTAGATAGTTCCTTTTGGCCTTCCATTCCAACTTTGAAAAAAGATTAAAAAAAATTAGGCAGGCTCAAAGCGCTGTTGTTCCAACTCGAGAGACCTGCGAGTTACAGGTGGCTAGAACATCTAGCGAGATTCAGTCATTTCTGAACACTAACCTCCCTCTTCACTTTGGGGAGCTAATACATCAAATATTTAATGCGTCTGACACTAAAGGCCTTGCAGATTTTTTAAATATGTAGGATCCGGACTTGTGACGTCCTTTCAGACGATATTTGGAGTAATACCGGCTTTTATTCATTCTATTTTTTCCAGCGTCTTCGGAGGATTCCCTTTATTGCCAGCATTAGCTGGTGGAATCCTGCTTCTTCTGTTCCTGCTGCTCAATGGCTGCTCATCTTGTGGTAATGCACAGACCAGGCCAATTGCATCTGTACCGTGATCGAATGCAACAGGTTTTTGGATGCTTGACATTAACAATGCTTATGGTGAGTTATGGATTAACTTTTCGTTTTGCCTACTTTACTTGCGTGCAACCAGTGTTCTACTGTCGACGGTGCCCCTTCTATTGGGCTATGGATTTATGCCTCTCCAATACGTCATGTCCAGTCCCAGATTTTAACCAGTTAATGGGTCCCTTAGAGGCCCATGACCAGGCTTGTTCTGCGGATGGCCGTATGGCGCATGGGGCAGCACTTGGAGTATTGGCTGAATGGGATATCTGTGCGGCTGCGTGGAACCTCTTGCATCAGAGTTTCATCGAATATCACGCAAGTTGTCCGTTTACGCTTTTGGAAGCATCATATTACGAGGAGCACGTTTGTTCCTTCGACCTACTTGACTGGATGGCATCCCTTTTTTCTACTAATGATATGGATGATCTTTTAGAGAAAATTGCATTCTTGAGTTCACGTACTTTGATGGATTTACCACCTCCTTCATAATAACATTATCCCGGATATAACACTATTTCAATAGTCGCAACAAATGTATTGGATTCTTTTTTTTGTTTGTTTAAATTTTCCCAATTTTCCCAATTTTTCTTCACAACGCTTTGCACTCTGCTTGTCTGTGGAACTCTATTTCGGTCCGTTGTCTATGTCCTATGACCTTACCAAGGGGAGGGTGTTACATGGCCATTAGGGTCATTGTCGACATTGCTATGTTAGCGTGAGCTTTGGTGCCATGATGCTGCTTTTGCGCATGTTACTACATACTCTTTATTTTTCAAGACTCCGCTTATGACTTTCACTTGAGAACTGTCTGCTTTTCAAGTTCTCTTCTGAGTTCCTGGAGTTTAGTCTGAACACGATGTGCAAGGTCGATAAACAATGCCCCTTGTTATTCTGTCTGGTCAGTCCCTAGCACCTAGACATAACATGATAAACAAAGCTGCACTGCTGGAGACTCTTGCTTTGATATTACGGGGACGCATGTTGTTTAAACACACACTTGGAGAGAGCCCTTTCCATGGAGAAGAGCAATGCTGCTCCTATGATGTAAATCTTTCATCTAGGCTTTAAGGTATGGGGTCTGCTGACAAAACCCAGATATCTTCTTTTATATAATAAACTTCTTCCAGTCGAGGGGAGGGTGGTTAGGCCTTATAGTCCTTTTCCACTGTCCTTATATAATGGCATCCCCCTTCGTACTCTATGGAATTGTAGCAATGCTAATTGTTTGAGTTTATGCATTTTGCTGCTGGTAATGGCTCGTATACTGTATTATAGAGCACAATAGTTAAAATAAACATTTTGAACTATTACAGTGACTCTGCCAATTCATGTTGTGGACAAGTACGAGTGAGCGAGCGAAAGGGTATGTCTTGCTATAGCGATTCATGAGAGAGTCGGGAGTGTTGTGTTTTGGGTTGTCTAATCATTTGTAGCTTTGTGATTTTGGAGGAGAACAAATGAGACACTATAGCTAGTCGGTTTTGGGATTTTGGGTACTAAGGTGATAGGTTGGTACACCCCCATTCACTGAGGTCCTGTTTTCCTGCGCATAGTTTTGTGTAGGTGCAAAATCCATGCAACAGGATGGGCTTCAGTAGAGGATAGGTTTCAGCAGGGGATGGGCTTCAGCATACGATGGGCTTCAGGAGAGGATGGGCTTCAGCAAAGGATGGTATTTAGCAGAGGAAGGGCTTTAAGGAAAGGATGGGCTTCAGGAGAGGATGGGCTTGAGCGGAGGATGGACTTCAGCAGAGTATGGGCTTCATCAGATGATGGGCTTCAGGAGACAATGGGCTTCAGAAGAGGATGGGCTTCGGCAGAGGATGGGCTTCAGTGGAGGATGAGTGTCAGCAGAGGATGGGCTTCAGGAGAGGATGGGCTTCAGCAGAGTATGGGCTTCATGGGAGAATAGACTTCGGCAGAGGATGGGCACACAGGTAAAATATCCTTAGAAGGTTCATCCTGGTCAAATATTGTACCTGAAAGTCATAATCGTCCAGTGTTGCAAGGCTGCAAGCTGTATCCAAGCATGTCCTCTTGAAGTAGGACATTCAATGGGTGAGGTCCTATTTATTTTGGTGGAAAAAGCTCTGAATGGGAAAAGTCAAATTTGGTGTCAGTGGAAGTCTTCTCACTGCCGGGACACCTTTGGCAACTTTGCCCGGGGCAAGGCTGCAGGATGAATCTGGCAATGGGTTCCTAAAGGCCAGATAATTTCTGTCTAAGAATAGAATGGATTTGCTGCAGTGGAGAACCCTGTTTATGCAGCCCATCAAAGTTGCGCCTTGTCAGGATTGGCTCGGGTGGTTGGTCCCAGCTTTTCAGAGATTAGAGGAGAAGTCCAGTTAGACACAGCCAGCCAGTGGTCCCTTCAACTAAGGGGCAGCACACAATAGAGCTATGCCAGAGTTCATTTCAATGACCCTTGGAGTCAGTCCATTTCTTTGTACTCAGTACAAGAGGGTGCAGGTACAGTCTTTCTGGGCTCCTAGCAGGTCACAGACAGTAGGTTCAGTCTCAGAAGAGTGCCTTGCAGTGCTAGCTAGGAAAGGGGGTGACTCCTGGTTCCTTCCTAAAAAGTGGGGATCTTGGGGCATATTAGCAAGACCCACATTAAAATTATCGCCATTTTAGCGGCAGGAAACTGCCGCTAAAACGGCGATAATGGGCTTGCTAATATGCGTTATAGAATTCCAATAGAAGCCCAGGTTAGATGTCCTGCACATCTAACCTGGGCTTCTATTGGATTCTATAACGCATATTAGCAAGCCCATTATCGCCGCTTTAGCGGCAGTTTCCTGCCGCTAAAACGGCGATAATTTTATCGCCAGTCTTGCTAATATGCCCCAATGTTCTTAGGAGCACCTCTATACACTTTTTCACCAGTTCCTGTTTTCCCTAGTACAAGCAGTCCCACAGTGCACCGTACTCCTAAAATTCAAGACGAGAAAAGCCTTTTTTACCCTCTGCAGAGCCTATGTGGCAGCCCAGAGATGTGCCCAGGGAAGTGAGAGGGCCCTCCCTTGTGGTCACTCAAAACTGGTTCTGGTTCCAGCTTCCCTCTCACTGGGCTTGGTGCCAGCCTGGCTGATTAGGACAAAGGTTTGCCTTCCTGAGATCTCACCTTACATTTCCTTGTGACAGGGCGGGCTCTTTACAAGTTAATGAAGTTCCTGGGTCCACCCTAACTTGTCTTCACATATCCACACACCAAGGCCATTGTTCTTGCTCTGGGACTAGTTTTCATACCTCAATAAGGTCAAGCAGTGGCTGGGAAGTTGCTGTCAGGCTAATGCACGTTAGTCT
This sequence comes from Calotriton arnoldi, assembly GCA_963921515.1. Classification (NCBI taxonomy): domain Eukaryota; kingdom Metazoa; phylum Chordata; class Amphibia; order Caudata; family Salamandridae; genus Calotriton; species Calotriton arnoldi. The sequence goes on from CAWUFW010002526.1 coordinate 1,895,357, forward strand.
TAGGACATTTTAGTCAGGGAAAAGGTTACATTTCCTAAATATCAATTAGCAATGTAACTTCACAGTTGAATTGCCTTTTTTAACCAATATTAAAAATAGTGATTTCCTAGCTTGCCCTAAACCCAATATAGAAGAATGTATATTTTTTTCTGTATTCCAGCTTTCACATGGAACAGACAGAGTCATTCACAGTAGAAACTGCTTTTAGGGATATGGTAACGTATTTCTACATGGAAGGTGTCCTGCACGTAAACAATCGTCCCTGCAGCACAGTCACCCGTGCAACATGGTGGCAGAGTGCCTACGCTGGCTCTAGGAAGCTTTTTTTTGCACCAGCGCTAGGGGAAACACAGGGATGCACTATATTCTTGTGAATATGGCACATCCCTGCAGTTTAAAAATTTCAGAACGCAGCGCAGCCAAATTTGGCGCAGCTCAGCGCTCCGACTTTTTATGCACATATACCCCAGAGCCTTCTGCCATCTTTAAAAATTCTCTCGCCAGCTGTGAACAGCTTTTGACCACATCCCCAGGACCTTTTTTTAAATTTAGGGCTTGGGGGGCTATACAGCCCCCTCCCCGAGCCTGGTTAGGCCCTGTGGACATCATCTCGCAAGCCCATTACTAAATATAAAAGAGACCATATTTAGAGTCTGGGGGGCTCCATCCCCCAGGACAATCCATATATTAGTTAAAGGTGAGATGGGCTGCGCGGCACCCCTCATGGACCTGCCTTAGGCCCTGGGGACCCCATTCAGTAGGTATTTTTTACACTTGTTGATACATGCCCAGATTCACTGTTGTGTTAGTTGTTTCAATACACATGGGGGGGGGCATATTTACAAGCCCCTATTGCCACAGGAACGTCACTTTTTACGATATTCTTGTGGCAATAGGGGCTTCGACTTATCTAAAAGGCAGCGTTAAGCCAAATAATGTGGCTTAGCGCTGCCTTGTAAATAAGGCACCCTTTCACGCTATCCTTAGCGTGAAAGGGGAGGGCAATGGGTGTTGCTGTGGACATTCCACCGCAACACCCATTGATTCTGTGGCTGCCCCCTATTTACAAGCGATACAAAAGGGGATGATGGACGGAACGTTTGAGCCAATCAAACACTCACCCCCAGTCAACTGATCTGGGTTTAATCCATCATCATTCTTTAGCTCACTCCACCACCCCAGTTCAGACATGGCCATATGCAAATCAGTCTGACCCTGTGCCTCATGGGAACAGTCCAGCCCGAACTGCCAAGCCATGTCTTCCCTGGACCGGAAACAAGCATCCTAGGACCGGTTTCTGGCATTTCAGCCGTCATCAGCCAGGCTTGCTTGAATCCAGTGGCAAAGTGAGCAAGGGACCCACGTCTGGGCATACCCCGCCAACTTAGGGCGAACAAAGCGATACAAAAGGGGATGATGGACGGAACGTTTGAGCCAATCAAACACTCACCCCCAGTCAACTGATCTGGGTTTAATCCATCATCATTCTTTAGCTCACTCCACCACCCTCAGTTCAGACATGGCCATATGCAAATCAGTCTGACCCTGTGCCTCATGGGAACAGTCCAGCCCGAACTGCCAAGCCATGTCTTCCCTGGACCGGAAACAAGCATCCTAGGACCGGTTTCTGGCATTTCAGCCGTCATCAGCCAGGCTTGCTTGAATCCAGTGGCAAAGTGAGCAAGGGACCCACGTCTGGGCATACCCTGCCAACTTAGGGCGAACATAGCAAAACCAAAGGGGATGATGGACGGAGTGTTGAACATTGCAAGCACTCACCCCCAGTCAACTGATCTGGGTTTAATCCATCATCATTCTTTAGCTCACTCCGCCACCCCAGTTCAGACACTTCCTGCACAGAAACATTATGCATGCAACAGAGGCACCCTTGCACCATGGTGCAAGGGTGCCTAGGTTGGCACTATGCTGACGAAACAGGGCAAGTGCAGTCAGAAAGGACAGAAATGCACCATATTGCTGTAATATGGTGAATCCCTGCCCTTTCACTTTGGCGTAGGGCAGTGTCCTATGCCAAAATACCATAAACAAAGCCCTTTGAATTGTTCCTGCCTTTGAGCCCCAACATGGCATTCATTTATATGTAGGCACACTGTTATTGAGAAATGCTTGTTTTTGTTCATTATTTCCATATATGTATTCATCATATGAAGACGATTTGCTGTGGGTTGCATCAATAGGTCATATAGTCTGATTTTTAGAGAGTTTATGTCTATATGTGGGGGCTTCACACATTTATTTTCCATCTTATCACAAATCCAAAGGCTTGTTTCAGGAAGCGGTACACACAATTCATGCACATGCGCTTTAGAGAGAGAAGCTGCAGCATTTCATGGGATATAGTAGTCAGTCTGCTTGAAGGTCACACATTGGTGCAGGCTTGTGACGTGTGTCCTTCTCAGGAGCAGTATGACATAACAACATCAAAAACTAGCCTACCTCACTTCCAATGCAAGGCTGCAGACCAAGAAAACCTTCATTGACTATGAGCAAAGCATATGGGTGTTTAAAGGTCATCTAGAAGACTTGTTTGTGAGGCATCTTGGTGCTAATGCAGACATGATCTAGCAGCTAGAGAAGAAGGAATCCCATGGTTCCGTGGAAGGTTGTTTCCATCATTGATTAAATTTAATATTTGTCCTCAGACATGTTGCCATTTTTCCTTGTATTATGGCCTTCCTGCTTTTCACTGCAATCATTATTTCAGCAATAACTCGTATTCATAGAGTGTGCACTAGAACTGGGCTTTAATATTTATTAAAGCCTTTTAAAATACATAGGGCCTGATTATAAGATCCTCTAATATTGCGACCCATGCGTAAACTCCTGTTTACGCATGGGTCACAATTATGAGTTCGAAGATATTTATCACATCTGATAATTATCGGAAGTGTTGAATAATTTAACCTTTGTTACATATCGAGAAGTCAAACCTGCCAAACATATGGTACTTATTGTATCATGCAGATTTTGGTGCATTAAACACCAGAATCTGTATGTTATTCCCCAGGAACTCATAGTTGGTGTCATTCATCGCGCCCACTTCAAGCATACGCCGTGATATTGTCATTCATCAGGAGCGATAAACAAAACCTTAGCTTGTCATCAGGCCAAAGGGTGGATTTCTTCTGTGTGTCATTCTTTGAGGCAAAGATGTCCAGAATTCATTCACAAATATGACTGACAGCCTCTGACAGCATTGATATTTGTCCAATTTGCATCTTCTCCAGGTAAGTTGTGGGTGATGTGTGGGTCACAGTCTGTCCGTGCTTCCCATTCCTCTTAGTAAGCTGGTTCATATCTGTGCAAGTGTCTACAGAAACTCTAACCGGGCCATACTATCAGACCGACCTGTCTAAACGTATTGCTACCATCCACACACCATGAACAGAACAGTCAATTACCCGAAGATACCAAATATACACACATGTCTCCCTCTTCACTTCACTTCATGTGTAGGTGGAGCTCCATGTTCACCATGACTTGACTGCAGCTGCTGCTCTGTGTTCACCATGACTTGACTGCAGCTGTAGCTCCATGTTCACCATGACTTGACTGTAGCTGCAGCTCCATGTTCACCATGACTTGACTGTAGCTGCAGCTCCATGTTCACCATGACTCGCTGTAGCTGCAGCTCCATGTTCACCATGACTCGCTGTAGCTGTAGCTCCATGTTTACTATGACTTGACTGTAGCTGCTGCTCCATGTTCACCATGACTTGACTGTAGCTGCTGCTCTGTGTTCACCATGACTTGACTGTAGCTGCTGCTCCGTGTTCACCATGACTTGACTGTAGCTACAGCTCTGTGTTCACCATGACTGGACTGTAACTTCAGCTCCATGTTCACCATGACTTGTCTGTAGCTACAGCTCCATGTTCGCTATGACTTGACTGTAGCTATAGCTCCATGTTCACCATGACTCGCTGTAGCTGCAGCTCCATGTTCGCCATGACTTGACTGTAGCTACAGCTCCATGTTCGCCATGACTTGACTGTAGCTGCAGCTCCATGTTCACCATGACTTCAATGCAATGTAGCTGCAGCTCCATGTTCACCATGACTTGACTGTAGCTGCTGCTCCGTGTTCACCATGGCTTGACTATAGCTGTACCTCCATGTTCGCCATGACTTGACTGTAGCTGCAGCTCCATGTTCACCATGACTTGCTGTAGCTGCAGCTCCATGTTCACCATGACTGGCTGTAGCTGTAGCTCCATGTTCACTATGACTTGATTGTAGCTTCTGCTCCGTGTTCACCATGACTTGACTGTAGCTACAGCTCCGTGTTCACCATGACTGGACTGTAACTTCAGCTCCATGTTCACCATGACTTGTCTGTAGCTACAACTCCATGTTCACCATGACTCGCTGTAGCAGCAGCTCCATGTTCGCCATGACTTGACTGTAGCTACAGCTCCATGTTCGCCATGACTTGACTGTAGCTGCTGCTCCGTGTTCACCATGACTTGACTGTAGCTGCTGCTTCGTGTTCACCATGACTTGACTATAGCTACAGCTTCGTGTTCACCATGACTTGACTGTAGCTGCTGATCCATGTTCACCATGACTTGACTGTAGCTGCTGCTCCGTGTTCACCATGACTTGACTGTAGCTACAGCTCCGTGTTCGCCATGACTAGACTGTAGCTACAGCTTCGTGTTCACCATGACTTGACTGTAGCTGCTGCTCCGTGTTCACCATGACTTGACTGTAGCTGCTGCTTCGTGTTCACCATGACTTGACTGTAGCTACAGATCTGTGTTCACCATGACTTGACTGTAGCTACAGCTTCGTGTTCACCATGACTCGGTGTAGCTGTAGCTCCATGTTCACTATGACTTGACTGTAGCTGCTGCTCCGTGTTCACCATGACTTGACTGTAGCTACAGCTCCGTGTTCACCATGACTGGACTGTAACTTCAGCTCCATGTTCACCATGACTTGTCTGTAGCTACAGCTCCATGTTCACCATGACTCGCTGTAGCTGCAGCTCCATGTTCGCCATGACTTGACTGTAGCTACAGCTCCATGTTCGCCATGACTTGACTGTAACTGCAGCTCCATGTTCACCATGACTTGACTGTACCTACAGCTCCATATTCACCATGACTTGACTGTAACTGCAGCTCCATGTTCGCCATGACTTGACTGGAGCTACAGCTCTGTGTTCACCATGATTTGACTGTAACTGCAGCTCCATGTTCACCATGACTTGACTTTAGCTGCAGCTCCATGTTCACCATGACTTCAATGCAATGTAGCTGCAGCTCCATGTTCACCATGACTTGACAGTATGTGCAGCTCTATATTCACCATGACTTGACTGTACCTACAGCTCCATATTCACCATGACTTGACTGTAACTGCAGCTCCATATTCACCATGACTTGACTGCAACTGCAGCTCCATGTTCACCATGACTTGACTGTAGCTACAACTCCGTGTTCACCATGACTTGACTGTAACTTCAGCTCCATGTTCACCATGACTTGTCTGTAGCTGCAGCTCCATGTTCACCATGACTTGACTGTAGCCGCTGCTCCGTGTTCACAATGACTCGACTGTAGCTGCAGCTCCATGTTCACCATGACTTGACTGTAACTGCAGCTCCATGTTCGCCAAGACTTGACTATAGCTACAGCTCTGTGTTCACCATGACTTGACTGTAGCTGGAGCTCCATGTTCACCATGGCTTGCCTGTAGCTGCTGCTCCGTGTTCACAATGACTCAACTGCAGCTGTAGCTCCATGTTCACCATGACTTGACTGTAACTGCAGCTCCATGTTCGCCATGACTTGACTGTAGCTACAGCTTCGTGTTCACCATGACTTGACTGTAGCTACAGCTCCATGTTCACCATAACTCGCTGTAGCTGCAGCTCCATGTTCACCATGACTTGACTGTAGCTGCTGCTCTGTGTTCACCATGACTTGACTATAGCTACAGCTCCGTGTTAACCATGACTTGACTATAGCTGCTTCTCCGTGTTCACCATGACTTGACTGTAGCTACAGCTCCATGTTCGCCATGACTTGACTGTAGCTACAGCTTCGTGTTCACCATGACTTGACTGTAGCTGCTGCTCTGTGTTCACCATGACTTGACTGTAGCTGCTGCTCCGTGTTCACCATGACTTGACTGTAGCTACAGCTTCGTGTTCACCATGACTCGCTGTAGCTGCAGCTCCACGTTCGCTATGACTTGACTGTAGCTGCAGCTTCGTATTCACCATGACTTGACATGCATGACTTCAAAGTTCACTGCAAATAACTAATTTCATAATAAATATCAACACGAACAGATCACAAATGGAGTAAGCACTTACCTGTCCACTAACAGTGATTCGAGGCTTAGACAGGGATGTGGGACACTATAAAAATGCTGCAATACATATAATAGATTTCTGAGGTCAGATGGCATTCTTTACTGAAAATAGGGTTGTTTGAATGAAAAAGAATGTGCCATCCTCCCATAAGGTTGAGAACAGCAGAATTATATAATGAGCCAGACAATAAGCCTTACTGTTTAAGCGGAAACGCTTAAACAGTAAGGCTGTTTAACTTTCACTGTTGCTTTTGCCTGATTTTAACGTCACTCAAATGTTTCTTCTTGCTTTATTTACTGGGCATTTTATTAAATTAAGGCAATTGAGGCAGTTGAACTAGGATTTCTCTATCCTTCTTACCTGCTGCTCTCTGCACTGCATTTTCCCCACCGCCTGCAGCGTAATTACTGCACTTCTTCCCGGTCCACCACGGGTGCTCCCATTTGCGTGGAGGGAGTTAGTGGCAAATTCTTTCCTCACTTCAGGCAGGGGTGGAGTCACAGGGTCAGCAGTCTAGCTGCTACTCGTGTCTACTTAAACCCATGCCTGCCTCGACACGCAGCAGATGCGTGCAGCGTGGCGTGCCAAAGGTAAGCCTGTCTGCACTCGTCCGCGCCCATCCATCGCCCTGAGTCAGGACCCCTACTCCTTTCAAACCAGGGGTTAGCCACTCACAGAAACTTTCTTTCACAAGCATGGAGCTTCTTGCACTGAGATGGGTAAGCCCTTCCAAATGCTCCTCCAAGACCCTCCACAGCCAAGAATTGAGGCTGGAACACTTGGGCTCTCTGCTACCGGCTCCCGGAAAGAGTAATTCAAACTTGGACCCAAACAATCTCTCTCTCCCCCCAAACCTTCTATCAGTAATTCTAGCTCGGTCTAGCACTGCTTTCTGGCAAATGTCAGATCATTGCCCAAGCATGCAATTGAAATCTGGGATTTGCTTTCTTCAGGGCCCACCGATATTGGTTTCCTGACTGAAACCTGGCTGAAACAGAGTTCCATCCCCGCTATCACAGTGGCAATCCCTGATGGCTACAATATTCAAAGACTTGATCGGAAGTCCAAGGTCCGCGGAGATATAGTCATTGTTCATAAAGACTCTATCAATGTATCCATACTTGAATAGTGTAGTGGCAATAAAATAGAAATCCTTAATTTCAGAATTAACTTTCAATCCCACTATTGTTGGAAAGGTGCACTTATATACCGATCCCTAGGCCCCCTCCAGTTCTCGCTACAACTTATGGAACTAATTACCTCTCATATTATCACCACAAAACACTTCTTACATTTAGGAGACTTCAATGTACATAGCAAGATTACCACCAATGTGGATACCGCTATCCTCTTGGCGGACCTAGCTGCTTTAGGAGTAGAGAAGATCAATGTAGGTCCCACACATCTTGCGGGTCACACCTTAGATCAAATTCTGACCAACTTTCCCAACATCGGTTGCAAGGCCCCCTGCCCACTCACATGGTCTGATCATTCTCTACAGATTTTTCAAATAAAAGGTCCTAAGGCCACTTTCGCTTCCACCAAAGTCTCATATACCATTCGAGGACAATGGCATAAAATCAAGCCAGATCGCTTTGCGGACTTGGCATTAGGAAACATCAAGGATTGTTTGGCTAGTTACAACACCATAGCAGAAAGAAGAGATCTCTCTAGCCCATTATCATAAGAACCTAAAGAATGCATGTAGAGCCCACATTTAGTCACAACTTAATAAGGCGGGGAATTCCTCTAAAGAACTCTATCGCATCCTCAATTCCTTCAAGAATCGTAAGGCCTGTCACAATGAAGTAACTCCATCACAAGAACTCTGTGATAAGATAGCCAATCAATCTTCCAAGCATTAGTAATAAGTCACCTAGACTACTGTAATGCCCTCCTGATGGCAGCCAACAAGTCTTCCCTCGATAGACTTCAGCTGGTTCAAAACACAGCAGCCCCCCTTGTCTCCAACTCTCCCGCTGGGATAGCCTCTTCCCCCCACTTAAGGATTACACTGGCTACCAGTCCACAAGCGGATCAGATTTAAAATCTGCTGCATTGTGCACAAAGCACTAAATGGCAACGGCCCTGGCTACTTAGCAGATAGACTCACCCATTACCAGCCTTCCAGAACACTCCGTTCAGACTCTAAGTCGTTACTTCTGGAACCTTGTGTTAAGAAATCCCGCACAGGTGGGAAAGCCTTCTATTACCTAGCCCCCACCTATTGGAACCAACTTCCCAGCCACATTCAGAAATGCACAGACTATTTACTATTCCGAAAGCTCCTCAAAACTGAGCTTTTTTGAAAATGTCTTCCCCTTCCTAACTGTTGCATCTCCGTAGCACGGAGATACCCCTCTGGGGGTGATTCGGGCGCTTTATAAGTTACAAATAATAATAGCATGAGAGTGGTTTCTAGAGCCACGTGGGTTGTAAAGCATTGTGAGGTGTCCTGGGATTCCAGCATGCACAATGACTGCATTACATGGATGTAGGAGAGTAGGATCTGCCTCTTATGTTGCCCCCACATTTTTCTGATGTTTACACTGGTTTCTGGCTATAGTCTGGCTGGGACACTGCCTATCAGGGACCCAGCCTCTCTGTTCTCTCTAAACGACTTGGAGTGCACTCTAGGTGCACTAGTGATTGGATACTGTGGTGCCTTATGAGTCCCTAGTATATGGTACCTTAGGTACCAAGGGCATAGGTACTTCACAGGCCTACCAGGGGCTGAAGCATGTATTATGCCACCCCTGGGAAGCAGACTAAATCTGACACCACAGGCCTGCTACTGCAGCCTGGGTGAGGAGGTGCTAGCGCCCCTCACTGAGATATAGGTTCCCTATATCTCCCCTGCACACACATTTACACCTATCAGTCACCCCTAAGGCAGGCCCTATCAATCCTGAGGGCAGGGTGCTTAGTTTCTATGTGAGAGGGTGCCTCTGCCTGAGCAGGGCCCCTCTGCAGCTCTCAGAGTCCATTCTCTGGGGCTGTTTGTGAATGCGGTCAAACCATATACTCTTAAGTGCATTATAACCTCGCGGTTAATGCTAACTTTGGAATGGCTGCATCAAAACATGTCGTGTTTGGTGTAAAACACTTTGGAATCATACCCCCACACCAGTACCTAGTGTGGGAGTATGATCCCACCCTTCTAGAGGGATAGACATGTACCTACTGTGGAAACGTGGTAGAATCCTGAAGAGCCCTGGAATCACAAAATGGATGCCACCAGTCACAGACACTGGGCTGCCCTCCTACTGATGACCGAAACTCGCAGTGGAGGAGGCCCAACAATAGGTATCCTGTCACAGGGGGGTGTGACCACCTCCCAGACAGGGTTTAGTGTATTGGGGCTGGGTGGGTGCACTCCTACAGTGCTTTGAAGTCCTGCACTGGGGGAGCAGGAGGCTCCTCTGTGCATACACCAGTTCAAACTGGCTCAGGGGCTACCTGCCCCTGCTCTGGTGCGAAACTGGACAAAGGGAAGTGGGTGTAGCCACCCACTCCCCTGACCCTCCCATAGGTGGGGTCATAGAGCTAGTCCCTCCCTTCCTTTTAGTATAAGATAGGGAACCTTGTCATTGCAAACTAGATCTCCCTGGATGATGCCCTAAAGAGGAATCCCGGACCTTTGATGTTCCACTACCTCTGGAAGACTGAAGAATCTCCCTTGGAGTCAAGGAGTGACTCCCCTGCTTGGCAGGCACCAAAAACTGCAACAACGGTCACAAACTACGCCGCTCCCGCCAGAGCCCGAAGTCCCTGCAGCCCAAGAAGAGTATTTCCTGACTTCTTCAAGACCATTGTGAGTCTCCAGCGAAGCTGAGGCAAGTGGACCCCACGAGTGATGAGGAACCGGAGTCCCTGGGTACCGTGCACTATTTTCAAGTGCAACCCCTTCACAATGTTCTACAAACCTGTGCTTTGGATCACATGTGGTCCCAGCCTCTAGCAGAGATTGCTCCTAAGATCAGAGGCCTACCCTGTCCCGAGTGACCGTGGTCCCCTGTTGAGTGAATCCTCCCGAGGTGTCTTTGCGATCCCTTTGCCAGCCAGCTTGTGGGTCCCCTGAAGACTTTTCTACAAATCCAAAGGGCTACCCTGGTTGCTCCAGGCCTGCCCTGACTTACCCTTGCTGGGTGAGTCCCCCAGACCTTGCTGGTCTGCACCATTGACTTTTTGTCTTTTCCACGAGACTTACTTCTACCAAGGCTTGTTGGCTCCAATTGGGTCGCCGATACCGCAGTCAGATGCAGACTTTGTGGCACATGCTGAATCCAGCTCCTGGTTGTCATTGATGCCTTCTGGACCTCGTGGTCGAAGAATCAAGACACCCATGAATGACCTGAATATGCCGACGACTGTGGGCATTCATCTTCCTTGCCCCGGGTCACTGCCAAGTGACTTTGAACACTGTCCCCTCTGCTTTCAGGTCTTCCTTCTTCTGAATCCAGGCTTGAATTCCACCGGACACTTCTTCTGTCTTCACAAGCAGCAAGTCTTCATTGGCTCCCATTGAAAACGACGCCGCGACCCGACACCAAAGGACACCTATGCACCCGGCTTCCCTGGGCGAGGTAACTCCAGCACTATGGTGCTCCTGTGGGTGTTGGCCCTAAAACTACTTACCCTGTAAGTTACTTGCTTGTGGTTACTTCCGAAGTGCCCTTAAACTCCTAATTTCCAACCGCGACTTGCCCCATTGAAGTCTACGGCGATCCGCGCCTGTGTTCCCACACTGCACGCGTCCCCCGTGGGTCCTTTACTTACCTACCTTGGGTGGTTTCGTGAGGCCCCAGCTCTTCTGAAGGCCCTAGGCCTTGTCCCTTTGCAAGTCGTTGTTCATAAGTCTCTTTTTTAGTATATGGTCTGGTACGCCCCTAGGGCCCCAGCCATATTGTGCTTAATTTATTGTTAAACGTTGATTTGTGCATATGTTCCTGACTTCTAATCTCATAAAGAGATTAGTAGAGAGTTCTTTAGTAATAAATACATATATATTTGATATATATACCTGTGTGGTGTCTTTTCATTTGGTGATTCAAGAGATTGTGTGGTAAAACAAGCTGCTTTACATTCCTTCAAGACTTAGCCTGAAGGCTGCTCTCCACAGCTACCACTAGGATAGCTTTCTATAAAGGTTGTCTTAAACCTACCAACCATAAGAGTCGAATTGTACTGGTGCAAGGTGTCTACTTTAACTAGTGAACAGAATATACCAGGCCAACTTCTCAAAATGGAGTAAGATGATTTGAAGGGATCGTTGAGGCATAAACTTGACCAGGTTGTGTTTTTCTTTATAGCTTTATCAGAGGACTATACATTTCATTGGAATGATTTGCAAGAAAGAAGGGAGGTTGTGGTAGTATCCAGGGACTTTTTTATTGCTTCACCTTGACCCAAGTTTCTGCTTATATTAATGGAGCTTTCATTCACTAGGATAGGATTTTAAAAATACACATGAAAATGCATGTCCCATTTCTTAGTGCATTATTTGAGTTTGTTATTCATTAATAAAAGGGGGTTCTGACCCCACCCACTCTTGGGGTTTGGGGGGACCACTGGTGATCGTATCGCTGAAGCCAGACATTGGCTGAAGATCTGGCCCGGGAGCTGTGCCTTGTGAGTGCAAGCACCCATCGCAGCCCAGTCTGGAAGGCCACCAATGCTGATGACGAGAACTTCCCATACAGACCTGCCATGCTAATCCCCTCACAGCTGCCTCCTCAGTCCCACATTCATTGAAATCACTGTTGTAAGGGGGCTCTGAGACCACACCAGCTGATACCACAAGAACCATATCTCTACGAAGCTGGTGAAAGAGGCAAAGCCATTAAACGTGTAAAGGCACGTCTGCCATTAAGAACCATAGATATTGCCTGAGTGAACTCTTAGTATTGGCAACTGTTGAGTAGGTGCAAAACTCTGCCAACTACTGCCTGGCCGAGTTTGGTCAAAATTATGTAGGCGAGTGAGAATTTGAGTCCTCTACTGCGATGTGTGGGCACTCGAACGTCTTCTTGTGAGATTTCTCAATGCGGATGACTGCTTGTGCGGCAGAAAGAAGCAGCGCCCTCTGGCGCAGCACATAGTGCTGTTTGTGCTGATTTCTAGCATGTGACAATCTCAGGGTGCTAAAACTCAGAGCAATCTGCACAAGGGGCCGAACTCCGCCCGCTCGCGGAATTCCCCAGACTCTGGTAGAGTTTGTAAGTAACTCTGCGGGCTCCACTCATTAGCCTGAAGTGAATGACTGCACCCATATTTCATATGAGGGACTACAAGAGGAACTCCTAGAGCTTGAAGAGGTCACCGCACAGTCATTCACTGAGATTACAAACTGGTGACTACATTGATGAGAGATTAAAGATAAGCATAGGGGCTGCACAATACATTATTGTGTCTCTTGGCTGACTGTTGACTTCTGAAGTCTTGGTATTAATGTCTGTCCTGCACATCTAACCTGGTCTTCTATTGGAATTCTATAACGCATATTATCAAGCCCATTATCGCCGTTTTAGCGGCAGTTTCCTTAAATTCAGGGAGGAGTCGTGTGCCCCCCCTCCCTGAGCCATGCAGTGGCCCCTTGGATTCCTAGTTGTGACTTACTTCGCGCTGTCCCAGTGATCTCATCCTTTAGGACACCATCTTTTCAGTGCCCACGAGAGCACAGGCAGGGAAGCTTCCTGTGCAAAACCGGGTGGTAAATAATATATAATGTTGCTGGCTCCTGTGTGGCACATGAGGCTCTTGCAGGAAGCTGAAGTGACTGCAGGGGCCCTGGGCCTCTGCCCATTGACCCCCAACAAAATTTAAAGATGTGAGTGTCCCAGACGGGCATCAAGGTACCCAAAACTTTAAATTAATAAATCAATCACAGGGACGGCTCATTTATTATTCATTGTTCTGGCATGGGGTGCCCCATTACGCCCTGTGAGGGCTGGAAATTCACATTTTAGGGTCCTGGCAGTTCCCCAAGAAGGGGCTGGAGCGCCACCAAGCATTTGTTTTGTAATGTGGGGGTGAAGGGAGTGCAGAAGCATCCCAGCAATATTAAAAAAAACACAGTATCTCTTTGACTCCATGCGGGAGCACTCTGAGCTGTAAGTGTACGCTCTTCAGGGGAGCTCAGGGCCCCTCAGGGTTGTTTCTGTGGCCTGAAAAATGTTAAAAGAAAACCTGAAATGCATGTTTATGCTTATGTTTTTTTTAACAAGACTCCAATAACATTTTCTATGCAATCACTTTTATTAAACATTGTAAGGAATTAATTATTGCAATATACATTTGATTTTAATTACTGGTGATTTGTTTTTTACAAAGACAATAGGTCTACTTTATACATGATGAAGCAGCATTGCGATATAAAAGAACAAGCAAATGAGTGCTGTAGAAACACAAGATCAATACAAAAGGTTAACTCATTCATTGGAGTTAGTGCAAACAAAAAATTTGGAAAAGTTTCAGCCGCCATGTAAATACAATAAAGTAATTTTAAAATTGATAAACATTATCGTCCGTAAACAAACAATAAGCCAGTTAAAATAACAGTAAACGCTGATAAATTTAGAAAACTGTTACAATCATGTAAAAGCAGCAGAGTCCTAAAAGATATTGGCGGCTGCATAGTAAGAGCCAACTTCTTCATCATAATAACAGAAATATAAAATATAAATCCCATAGGATATAATGGGACTTATATTTCAGCAGATGTGATATCCGTCACCATTGTTAAGGAGTAACCCATCCGCCGAGATCTAAATCAGGCCCTCAGTCAGTAAAACCGACTTGTTTTTCCCTCTGAGGTGATACCGCTACTATGTGCTAGGTGAACTAATACAATGGCACCATTGGAATAGTTAATGATTTAAGATTCACAACATGTAATGCCCTGTAGTACAATTAATCTTAACACTACATTGCACAACCTTTGGGTGCTTTGACTGTAAAACAGCTCGCTACCAAGTTTGTTGAATGTGATGAAGGGGAAACAACGATTCAACACATATATAACAATTGATAGAAGCCAGTACTTAATTGGGGCTCGTTGTTGCCCAGGAGGCACCAGCACTCTTTTTTTGGGGACAGGCACTTATTTTTCCTCATTAGACTTTGATCTAGAGCAAGTGAAAGAGAAACAAACAAGGGGGACGGAAGGAGGAAGTGAAAGGTAGACAGATAGTGACAGCGGGCCCGATTCACAGAACTAACTTAAGACAAAATCCTAAACTTACTACCATTTTGGTATTCACAGAAGGCACTTACTTACTCATTATGAGTAACTTACTCATTTTGTGTAACTCACTCATGTTGGTATTCACAGAAGGCACTTACTCATGTTGGTATTCACAGAAGGCACTTACTCATTTTGGTATTCACAGAAGGCACTTACTCATTTTGGTATTCACAGAAGGCACTTACTCATTAATGAGTAAGTGCCTTCTGTGAATACCAAAATGGTAGTAAGTTTAGGATTTTGTCTTAAGTTAGTTCTGTGAATCGGGCCCATAGTTTGTAACAGCTTTGGTCTTGCCCAAAGTACGAAAGCAGAGATGAAAAGGAGCCTGTGAAAGTGACATAAAGAGGCAGAGAGGTGCATTAAAGAGGCATGAGGTGGAAACAAGATTACACAAACTTGGTATTCAGTACCCTCAATCAATCAGGGAATTGTAAGCGCGCTACTCACCCGTGAGGGTCTCAAGGAGCTGAGGGGGGGGGTCCGCAGATCTGTTTAGCCGAAGAGCCAGGTCTTGAGGGTCTTCCTGAAGGTGTTCAGGGAGGGGGCGCGTCTGATGTCTGCTGGTAGCTCGTTCCAGGTCTTGGCTGCAATGTGAGAGAAGGATCTTCCGCCGCTCTGGCTCTGTGGATCCGCGGGGTTTCGGCCAGTGCGAGGTTGGAAGATCGGAGGTTTCTTTTGGGTACGTGGAAGTTGATTCTGTCGTTGAGGTATTTGGGTCCGTAGTTGTGTATGCATTTGTAGGCGTGAGTGAGGATTTTGAAAGTGACTCTTTTCTCCACGGGGAGCCAGTGGAGACTTCGTGAGGTGTTGGCTGATGTGTTTGTGTCGGGGATGCCGAGGACGAGTCTGGCGGTGGTGTTCTGTACTGTCTGGAGTTTGCGGAGTAGGGACTTGTTGATGCCGGCGTAGAGTGCGTTTCCATAGTCCAGTCTGCTGGTGATGAGTGCGTGGGTGACTGTCTTCCTTGACTCAGGAGGGATCCACTTGAAGGTCTTGCGGAGGATGCGAAGGGTGTTGAAGCAGCTGGAGGTGACGGCGTTGACCTGTCGGTTCCTGGAGAGTGATGAGTCGAGTACGATGCCGAGGTTCTTGGCGTGGTCTGAGGGGGTAGGTGGGCTTCCAAGGGTGGTCGGCCACCAGGTGCTGTCCCATGCAGAAGGGGTGGTACCGAGGACGAGGACTTCTGTCTTCTCGGCATTGAGCTTCAGGCAGCTGTTGGTCATCCAGACTGCGACGTCTTGCATTCATTTCTGGAAGTTGAGTTTGGCAGTGGTGGGGTCTTTGGTGAGGGAGAGGATGAGCTGGGTGTCGTCGGCGTAGGATACGATGTTGAGGCTGTGTTGTCGGACGATGGCTGCGAGGGGGGCCATGAAAATGTTGAAGAGGGTGGGGCTCAGTGATGAACCCTGTGGGACTCCGCAGGTGATTTTCGTGGGGTCGGAGAGGAAGGAAGGGAGTCTGATCCTTTGGCTTCTTCCGGTGAGGAATGATCGGATCCAGTCCAGGGCTGTTCCTTGTATGCCTGCGTCGTGTAGTCTGAAAACTAGTGTGCGATGGGAGACGGTGTCGAAGGCTGCTGATAGGTCGAGTAGGATGAGGGCTGCGGAGTGGCCTTGGTCCAGGAGGGTGCGGATGTCGTCTGTGGCAGCGAGTAGGGCGGTCTCTGTGCTGTGGTTGCTTCGGAATCCGGATTGGGACGGGTCGAGGATGGCGTTCTCTGCAATGAATCGTGTCAATTTCCTTTTGACTGTTTTCTCTGCAACTTTGGCTGCGAAGGGGAGGAGCGAGATGGGCCGATAGTTCTTGAGGTCGGTGGGGTCAGCTGTGGGCTTCTTGAGCAGGGGTCTGACTTCTGCGTGCTTCCAGTAGTCTGGGAAGGTGCCTGTTTTGAAGGTGGTGTTGATGGTGCGTTGTAGTTTGGGTGCGATGGTGGCCACGGCTCTGTGGTAGATGTGAGGGGGGCAGGGGTCAGTGGGGGCCCCCGAGTGGATGCTTTTCATGGTCGAGGCGGTGTCTTCGGCCGTGATCGGTGTCCAGTTGGACATGGTGGGCTGGCTGGTGTTTCTGGGGGGCGGGAGGCCGTCTGTGGCGCCTTGTGGATGGTCGATGAAGGCGAAAAATCCGGGCGGCCCATAGTGTCAGAACCACCTTCTAACATAATGCAACTCATAATAGAGTCAGGCTATGTGAGATTGAAACAGAGGATCGTCTGTATGCATCGGGTTAAGGTTACTGCCTGCTGTAATAGGCCTTATCACAGACTGGGATCTCACAGAGCATCTTGGATTGGGAACTTCAGGCAACAATAACTGGAAAAGTCACCATCTTGAAAAGGGTTGGCCACAGTGCTAGCCATGTCTACATCTTCAAAGATATGATGTCTTTCAAGAATAAGAACCCCCTTCCCCCCATTTGACATACTACATCTCCTGCAAGGTTCCTTGTCCTGACTGCCACCATCCCAGGTCAACAGTAGAGGTGGAAATCAATAAACCGTCCCCAAGCACTGCCATAAAATGGACAATCCCTTGTAAGAAGCCAGTGCACACCTGGCTCCACCTTTTCCCCAGAGGAGTTTCACCCACATCCCTTTAAAGATATGTATGACTGGCATGAATCCTGTGCCCAGCATCACTACAACAAAGACACAGTCCAGTCCTTCTCCGAAGCTCCTCTTTGTCCCCTCTCAAAAGGCACCTACCTGGCCCTAGCTGCATGGGCTCTTTCTGAGACAACAGAAATGTAATGCAGATCAAAGAAGGAATTACAGTAGAACTAGGAAAACCCACTTGAGACTTTATATTTCCTTGAGTCTTTCCTTCAATGTATATTCATTTAATAACACTGAATATATAAGTCCAAAAAATATAGGGGCTTATTTACAAGGCCCTTGCGCCACTTTTGCGTCACTTTTAACATGGGAAAAGTGACGCAAAAGTGGCGCAAGGACTTATAAATAAGCCCCATAGTGGAGCAAACAACTCACTCCTATTCTTTTCTTTTCATCCATTTATTTAAGAAGTTTTATAAAGCATGAACAAGACCCATTAGGGTATCAGAGCTCTTTACAAGTGAACGAAAAAGAGAAATGACCTATATAACAAACAACATTGTGGTCAGAAATCAATTAATCAATCAATCAATCATGTCACTTATAAAGCGCACTACATACCCGCGAGGGTCTCAAGGCGCTGGGGGAAGAGGAGGGTGGTGCTGCTACTGATCGAAGAGCCAGGTCTTGAGGAGTCTTCTGAAGGCCAGTAGGTCTTGGGTCTGTCGGAGGTTGGTGGGGAGGGTGTTCCAGGTCTTGGCGGCGAGGTGGGAGAAGGATCTGCCGCCGGCGGTCGTTTTCCGGATGCGGGGGACTGTGGCGAGGGCGAGGCTGGTCGAGCGGAGCTGGCGGGTGGGGGTGTAGAAGCTGAGTCGTCTGTTGAGGTAGGCTGGTCCAGAGTTGTGGAGTGCTTTGTGTGCGTGGGTGAGGAGCTTGAAGGTTATCCTCTTGTTGACAGGGAGCCAGTGCAGGTCTCTCAGGTGGGGTGTGATGTGGCTGCGTCGGGGGATGTCGAGGATAAGACGTGCAGAGGCGTTCTGGATGCGTTGCAGCCGTCTCAGGAGCTTAGCCGTCGTTCCTGCGTAGAGGGCGTTTCCGTAGTCCAGCCTGCTGGTGACGAGGGCCTGGGTGACTGTTTTTCTTGTTTCGGTGGGGATCCACTTGAAGATCCCTGCGGAGCATTCGGAGGATGTTGAAGCAGGATGAGGAAACGGCGTTGACCTGCTTAGTCATGGAGAGGGTGGGGTCGAGGATGACCCCTAGGTTGCGTACGTGGTCCGTGGGTGGCAGGGCTGTTCCCAGTGATGTTGGCCACCAGGAGTCGTCCCAGGCTGAAGGGTTGGAACCAAGGATGAGGACCTCCGTCTTGTCCGAGTTCAGCTTCTGGCGGCTGGTCCTCATCCATTCGGCGACGGCCTTCATTCCTTCATGGAGGTGGGCTTTGGCGGTGTGAGGGTCTTTGGTGAGGGAGAGGATCAGCTGGGTATCGTCGGCGTAGGAGATGATGTTGAGGTTAGTGCTGTCGGGCGACGTGGGCGAGGGGTGCCATGTAGATGTTGAACAGCGTTGGGCTGAGGGAGGAGCCTTGGGGTACACCGCAGATGATCTTGGTGGCCTTGGATCGGAAGGGGCGAGGCGGACGCTTTGTGTTCTGCCGGAAAGGAAGGATGTGGTCCAGTCCAGGGCCTTCTCTTGGATCCCGGCGTCGTGAAGGCGTGTTCGTAGTGTGTGGTGGCAGACCGTGTCGAAGGCGGCTGATAGGTCCAGGAGGATGAGGGCTGCTGTTTCTCCGTTGTCTAGCAGGGTCCTGATGTCATCGGTGGCGGCGATGAGGGCGGTTTCGGTGCTGTGGTTGCCGCGGAAGCCGGACTGGGAAGGGTCCAGGATGTTGTTCTCCTCGAGGTAGCGGGTCAGTTGTTTGTTGACAATTTTCTCGGTGACCTTCGCGGGGAACGGGAGCAGAGAGATGGGTCGGAAGTTCTTGAGGTCCTTGGGGTCTGCCTTGGGTTTCTTGAGTAAGGCGGTGATCTCGGCGTGCTTCCAGCTTTCCGGGAAGGTTGCTGTCTTGAAGGAGATGTTGATTATTTTCCGGAGATGGGGCGCGATGGCTGTACTGGCTTTGTTGAAGATGTGGTGAGGGCACGGGTCTAGCGGTGAACCGGAGTGGATGGTGTTCATGATCTCGCTGGTGTCCTCGTCGTTGATGTTGGTCCAGGAGAGCAGGCGGTTGGTGGTTGTGGGGGCAGTGGTCTCGGTGGTTGCCGGGGCGGTCGTGGTGTTGAAGCTGTCGTGGATGTCGGCGATTTTGCGGTGGAAGGAGGTGGCCAGTGAGTCGCATAGGTCTTGCGACGGCTGGATGTCGTTGGTGTTGGAGCTGGGGTTGGAGAGTTCCTTCACGATGTTGAAGAGCTCTTTGCTGTTGTGTGCGTTGTTGTCTAGGCGGTCTTTGAGTGAGGCCCTTTTGGCGGATCTGATGAGGTGATGGTGATTGCGGGTGGCGCTCTTGTGGGCGGCGTAGCTGTCCGCTGTCCGTTCGTGGAGCCAGATCTTCTCCAGTTTTCGGCATGTTCGTTTGGAGGCCTGGAGGTCTTCGGTGAACCAGGTGGCTTTCTTGCTGGTGTGGCTGTTGGGCGGATTCTTGAGCGGGGCGAGGGTGTTGGCGCAGTCGTCAATCCACTGTCTGAGGTTGCGGGCGGCGGTGTCGGGGTCGGAGGGTTCGGCGGGTGGGCTCAGGGCGAGGGTTGTGGTTAGCTGGTCTTCCGTGACTCTGCTCCAGCAGCGGCGAGGCATTTGTTCGGTGCAGTGGTGCGTGGTGGGCTTCCTGTAGGTGAAGTGGATGCAGTGGTGGTCAGTCCAGTGGGGTTCGGAGGTGTGGTTGAAGGAGACGTGTGGGCTTGCGGAAAAGATGGAGTCTAGCGTGTGGCCGGCGGCGTGGGTGGGTGTAGTCACGAGCTGTCTGAGTCCGAGGGTGGCGAGGTTGTCGATCAGGGTGGTGGAGTTGGTGTCCTTGTTGTTCTCGAGGTGGAAGTTCAGGTCCCCGAGGAGGATGTAGTCCGTGGAGGCGATGGCGTGTATGCTGACGAAGTCAGCGATGGAATCGCTGAACTGTGGTCGGGGTCCGGGGGTCTGTAGATGAGGGTTCCTCTGAGGGTGGTGTTGGGATCGGTGTGGATCTGGAAGTGCATGTGTTCGGCGGTGCTGAGGGTGTCGTCGGTGTTGGTTGAGACTCTGAGGGTGTTCCTGTGGACGATGGCGATGCCTCCTCCGACTCAGTTGGTGCGGTCCCTGCGGGTGATCTTGTATCCGTCCGGGATGGCAATGGCGATGTCGGGGGCTGAAGCGGGATTCAGCCAGGTCTCCGTCAGGAATGCGACGTCTGGGGAGGTTGAGTCGAGAAGGTCCCAGAGTTCGATGGCGTGTTTGCGGGCGGAGCGGGTGTTGAGGAGGATGCATCTGAGGTAGTTGGGTTCTTTCCTGGGCGGTGGTTTGGCGGGGCGGGTGCTGGCGAAGCTGCAGTTCCGGCAGGTGAAGGGCCCTTGGGTGCGCTTCGGGGTGGCCTGGTAGCAAGCGTGATCTTTTCCGGGGTTGAGTGCGTGGAGGGTGCTGGCGTCGTATCGGCGTCTGTTGATGTGGCGGGCGCGGGGATGCCCGGACCAGGGGTCTGGCGCTGGGCGCGGTCACGGCGCTGACGGGCGCCATAAATGGGGAGGTGGGAGGGAGGAGCAGGGAATGGGGCAGTGAATGGGCAGTGAGGGGGCGGGGCCGCAGGGCGCAGCGGCGGGAAACAGGCACAGAAAGGAAAAAACGATCACAATCAGGGGCAGCAAGGGGGCACAGAAAGGAAAAACGATCACAATCAGGGGCAGCAAGGGGGCACAGAAAGGAAAAAACGATCACAATCAGGGGCAGCAAGGGGGCACAGAAAGGAAAAAACGATCACAATCAGGGGCAGCAAGGGGGCACAGAAAGGAAAAACGATCACAATCAGGGGCAGCAAGGGGACACAGAAAGGAAAAACGATCACAATCAGGGGCAGCAAGGGGGCACAGAAAGGAAAAAACGATCACAATCAGGGGCAGCAAGGGGGCACAGAAAGGAAAAACGATCACAATCAGGGGCAGCAAGGGGGCACAGAAAGGAAAAACGATCACAATCAGGGGCAGCAAGGGGGCACAGAAAGGAAAAACGAGCACAATCAGGGGCAGCAAGGGGGCACAGAAAGGAAAAACGAGCACAATCAGGGGCAGCAAGGGGGCACAGAAAGGGAAAAAACGAGCACAATCAGGGCAGCAGCAGGGCACACAGACGGAGCTGTGTGGTGGGAGAGCGACCTACCAGTCAAGGTCAGGGGAGAGATACTCAATGACGGCACGGCACACATAATCATAAACAGTCTAAGCAAAAATATTACTGAGCAGGCATGAAGAAAGAGGGAGCAAGAGTACATAAAGCATGTTACATAGTCAAAACAGGGGGACTCCATCAAATACAATAAAAATTCAGGTAAAAAAGGGGGAAGAGTCTTTGAGCACGTATGAGGCAAGGGTATTCTAGGGCAAGAATTTGTTCATCAGAAGCGCTTTAACTTCCTTTTTTAAATTAACAGTTGAGGAGATTTCCGGTGGAAGGGAGTTCCAGGTTCTCGGGGCAATACCTTAGAAGCTTGGTCATAACTTTTCATTTTTTCCGAATTTCTGAGGTTGCAGCAGAAGGGTGCTGGCACTTCTGGAGGATCTGGAGTCACCGGATAGTACAAGTTTTTGTGCAAGGTATAGTGGGGTGTTGTAATGTAAGGCTTTATAGATCATGCTAGCAATTTTTAGTTGTATCTTTGCTTCATATGGGAGCCATTTTAGGGATTTCAGCTCTGGAGTTATATGGTGGTATCTTTTTGATCCAGTGATGAGTCTAGCAGCAGAGTTAAGAGAGTTCCTTAGTGGAGCCATCTTCGATCTCGGGAGGCCAGAGAGGGTTGCGCTTCCATAGTCCAATTTGGAGATCACCAGAGTTTGTACAGAAGATTTGAAGTCATTGGGGGGGGAGAAAAGGTTTTCATTTCCTTACAATGCTCATTTGGAAGTTATCTCCTTTGGTGAGAGCACTGATGTACTTCTGAATATTCAAACTCATATCTAGCATTGTGCCCAGTGAGCTCATGGAGTCAATGATGTGTTGTATGCAGTAAGAGTTTTTAGCTGATTCATCCATTCGCTGATGACATATGATTGATTAGGTGGGGCGATAAAAAGGAATTCCATTTTCAGAGCATTGATTTTGTGATGATTTAGAGTCAACCAGTTTTGAGCTTTCAGTAGAGTGGTGTTGAGGGACCTGATATCTTCTGGGAGGAGACTTTCCAGGTACAGTTGGGTATCATTGGCATTAATGTGATAATTGACATTGGATAGTTTCAAGATTTCAGTTAAAGGCTCCATGAACAGGTTGAAGAGAGTTGGAGAGAGTGTGGACCATTGTGGAACCCCGAGATTGACTGAGGAAGGGTTAGAGAGGGATTGATTGACCTTGAATCTTTGAGTTCTATTGTGGAGAAAAGATGCAAAACAATTTAGGACGGGCCCTGAAAGCCCCATCCTATGCTCCAGTAGGTCGAGTAAGCAATCATGTTTGACTGTATCAAAGGCTGACGATAGGTCGAGGAGGATCAGAAGGCTGGAATCGTTCTGATACAGCATTTTAAGCGCATCATCAACAATGTGGGTGATGGCGGATTCGGTACTATGACTGTGAAGGAAGCCAGATTGGAATTGGTCCAGAAGTAGGAAGCGTTCTATGTGACTGCAAAGCTGAACGTGGACACATTTCTCAATGAGCTTGGCCAAGGTCGAAATGTTGGAGATTGGGCGGAAGTTGTTTAGGTTGGCTTGATCCGCCAATGTTTTTTTAAGTTTGGGGGTAACCTGTCCATGATACAAAAAGTGGTATTCATGTCCTCTCAACCCATGAATCTCTGCCTCCAAATGCGTAAATCAATGGTGCATGCCCTCATTCCCTCTAGACAACTATGCAAATGTGTTTCATCTAGGTCTCCTAAACACACATGCAGCAGGGGGTTCAGAAAGCTTCTGTGAGAATGATTTGCAATCTCCCCCACATCTCTCCATCTCTCCACACCTCCAGAAGCTTCATTGACCCCTGTTGCTTACAGACGCATGGCCTCATTTATGAAAAGTGGCTCATCGCTGGGGAAAAACAGTGTTGCGTCAGTTTTCATTGCACCTTCCTTGCAACACAATAGATGCGCCGTATTTACACTATGGCGCTCCATGTCGCAAGGAAGCAACAGATATGTCAGGAATCCTGACATATCTGTTGGCGCAACAATGACACATTGCTGGAGTGTGTTAGAAAACTGACTTAATTCCATCAATGTGCCATTACCCGTGTACGAGCCCCATGTGAAAAGCCCAGCGTCAATACTTACGCCTGCTTCACGCAATCAAGTCATAGAAGTGGCACTGTAAAAGCTCATAGATTTCACTGCGCCACTTCTGCAAAGGCTTTTTTTGTGTTGAACGCCCACCCTGCATAAATTATACCTGACGCATGTATAATGTAGCACAGGGCTTTACTAAGTGGCACATCTGCCTTAATGCGCCACTTTGTAAATAGAGCACATTATTGCGCATCCATTATGTCGCCGTATCATCATAAAAAGTGAGGCAACAGCGGAGTTACTCATTCATAAATAAGGGCCTGCACCACTTTTCATAAACGAAGCCCTCAAATTCACATCCCTTACCCTGACCTATTTTGCATTCTACAAGCACTGTCCTGGTTCCATGCCACCACCACAGATCACCCAATGGCCTCTGCATCAAGCTGCCCAGCTTCTCAGAGCTCCCCGGGGGAGGTCGTTCCTTTCCAATCTTGGATGCTAAGTTGAGGAATAAACTGCTGCCGGAACTATGCAAGGAGAATCCTTCTGTAACCACCTTTCATAAAAAAATGTAAAACTAAGGGTGTGAAAATGTTCAGTAATTTACATTAGTGTAATTGTATTCAATTTTGAAAAAATGATACAAAATTATCCATATTTACAAAAAATGCAAATGTGTCATTAAGCACTATATTTTAAATTGAAAAGTGTCCTTGTGTCAATTTGATGCCAAGACCTATTTCACTGTCAAATAAATTACATGAAAAAAAGTGGCATGAGCAACAGCCGTACCTGTTTCGCCTTTTCATGTTATTCTCGTGTGCTCATGGTAAACTTTTTCTGGCAATGACGCGGAGCTGCATAATGTGGTGAAATGATGTAATTTTGGGAATTGTGCGAAAAAAGTGTAAAGCACAATTCTGGAAAAAAATGCAAATTCCACTGCCTAAATTTATAGAACAATGGAGTTAACCCAGATCTGTGACTAGGGGTGAATGGTTGACAATGTTCGCCTTCTGTCCATCATCTTTTTGTGTTGCTGTAGTCGCCCTAAGTGGGAATGAAATGCTGAGATGTTGGTCCCGCGCTCCCTATGCCACTGGATTCAAACTAGACTAGTTTGTGAGGGGTGGTACTCTGAAACTAGTCCAAGGTTGCTTGTTTTCCAGTCCAGGGAGGACCTGGCCTAGCAGTTCAGGCTGGACTCTTCCCATGTGGAGCAGTGTCAAGACTGATGTTGCATATGGTTGGTTCCGAACTGGGGTGGCATGGTGAGAAAAAACACAAACAATGAAATTACCCCAGATCTGTGAATGGGGTGAATGATGAAAATGTTCAGCATTCCGTCCATCATCTTTTTCTGTTGCTGTAGTCTCCCTAAGTGAGAAGGGTATGCCCAGATGTGGGTCCAGCGCTCACTTTGCCACAGGATTCAAGCTAGCCTGGCTGATGCGGGGTAATGCCCCAAAACATGTCCTGTAATGCTTGTTTTGCACTCTAGAGAGAACCTGGACTGGAAGTTCGGCCTGGACTGTTACCATTGTTATCAGGGTCAAGACTGATTTGCATATGGCTGAGTTCGAACTGGGGTGACATGGTGAACAAAGAAAGTATGGATTTAACCCAGATCCGTGACTGGGAGTGAATGTCTGACAATGTTCAGCATTCCGTCCATCATCTTTTTGTGTTGCTTATTTTTTATTTAGCTCTGGTCTCGTTAAAACCTTTGCTCATTAACCGGTGATCTCTATTCTCTCATTTCCAGCATTTGATAAATCATTAATTTTTTCATTGAGGAAATGGTGGACCTAGAGGTGGTCTATATATAGCCTTATATTAAAGCACTTATGTTATCTATCTTGATAGTTCAGCACCAGGGCATTGTATCTTGCTATGTTCTTCTACTATCTGGCTGCTATAAACAGCATAATATGAGCTTCCGGTCTTGACATAACATTTAAAGCATCTCTGAAAGTTGTAAGAGAAGAGACAGTAGCAGCAGCTTGAGACATGATGAAGTATTCAAGCTCACAGATGCGATGAATAGTGCCCAACAGGTTGCACCTCTCACCTTGCAGTAGGGATTTGCTGCCTGAGCCTCCAGACAGTCAGTGCCTGTCTCAATAGAGCAGCTTCCCAACAGCCGAGGATGGAATCATAGACGACCAAAGGCTGGCACTACTCCTCAGTCTCTACAACCTGCAGTTCTGTGCCCTGGCAAGGGATTATCAACAAGGCTCACACAGCCATTCAGACCACCTACTTTGATGCACAAAGGCTTTCAAGAAAGAGACACAACATATATGACATCAAAAGTGCTGTCAATCTGAACCTAATGTAAGTCATCAGCATTAGTCCATCACTCTCCACCCTCACCTGGCTGTTTCTAGTGTTCCACATCATGGCACCACTCTTCATCCTGACCTGCTTCCCTTCAGGGACACTGGAGTCATAAGTCCCCACTTTCACCAGTTGTACTGTATCATTCAGTGAGATCTGGAGGTTTAAAAAGTCAAACGCAGGGGGCACATCTCCGTTCTGATCAAAGAAGATTTCCTCTCCAGTGTCAGTGGTAAAGCGCACATTCCTCACATAGTGCAACATCTGGAATAAGAAATCACAGGACACAGTGCAAAATGTCATATGAACTCAGAATCTGTACCAGGAGAATCATTTTCATAAATTGAAGTTAAATCTTCAGTTAATATCAAGGTCAGTTTGGTTTCTCCGGTCAGCATGTACAACTTAGCAAAAATGGATTAGATTCCTGCAGAAACTATAGGCCCATACACCATGCTGGTGCCCAATTTATTCTCTCCAAAACCGGTGGACATGCCCACTAGCACAATTGGCACTTCTCTCCCCTTTGCTTCTAGCATCATCTCTGGCTGCAATTGATGATGAGGAAACCACTGCTTGGGGCCATCACTTGGCATCCATAGTGATGATGACTGATCAGGAATCATAATGTCATTCCATGTTCTTTGGTTTCACAGTTAGATTCAATATAAAGGACAGGAGAATGCAAGCTTAGCTTTGCTTCCAATTCTGGAGCTGCCTACAGAACCAATCCCATCTCTATGCCACATTGCCCACCCACATGCTTGACAGATTTTCTTATCCACCCAGAAGCAGACACTGAAGAGGTGAGATGGGGAGCAAGCAAATGTAGTCTGGATCAATATATAACTCCTGGATGTTTAGGGAAAAACAATTTCTAATCAGAGACTAAATGGGAAGTGTAAGAAAATGGGCTATTAGTTGGGGAGGATATGATTCCTACCTAAGCTATAAATCCCAAAATCCTGTCATGTTAAACACACAGTTTAAATAATTCAAACTGAGGCACAGTCCCTGGAAGGTATGGCACCAAGCAGACAGGCTTATTTTAGCCAAATGTGTAAAGTAATTAACAGCATAACAACAGTCAGAAATTCAAAACACAACTCAATAAAATTGCCACAAATAAGTTCTAAAAATTAAGAAAACAATTAATAAGAAAAATAATACCCAAGAATAACGAGAAAAGCAGGTATGAATTTTAAAGTATTAAGGCAAAAGACACCAAGGGAAAGCCCAAAATAGAAATTACTGTTTGCTGTTGACGGGGACCTAACCACAAGGTCAGGCAGTCAGTGATGGAGCTTAGGTCAGATATATCAAGTGGGTTTCCCCAATCAAAGATTTTTTCTTATAACTTAGTCTTTTCTATGGAAGTTGAAATCCTCCAGCTAGGCAAGGATGGGAGCTGTATTCGACAAAGTCCTTCTGTGAACGTATAACAGTTGGATAAGGTCCCAGTGAATCCATTAATTTTAACAGGAAACGTTCAGAGGGTGAAAATTCTATATTTGCAGCCACTAAAGTTCTATCATCGGATGGATACTTTTGCACCTTCTCCCTGTCAAGTTCCGCCTTTGAACTTGGACTATTTTTTGGAGCTTAAAATCTTGCAGCAAGGCAAGACTAAAGGTGTATCCAATAAAGTCGACTCAAAATGTGGTACCTTTGCTGTAAGGTCCTGCTGATGTTCTAGAAGTGTTGGAAGTAAAAGTGTTTTCTAACTCTCATATTTGCAGACTTTCTTGAATAGTTCATCTTGGTCATTTCCAAGGCTCCCAGGACCTCTGGGACAACATTTTGGGGCCAGCACACACGCAAGCCTCCTGAAAGGTCTAGACCTGGTCCAGTTGTAGCTGGTTGACCTGTGATTCTAGAAACAGGCCTCTTGCAGCTTTTGATGTCTTGTATTTTCATTACCACTTTCATGTACACAAATGATTCCCTTTCTCAGAAGTAGAACTGAGGAGCAATATTTCAGATACTAGATGATATACTCAGAATTGTGGATGTCTTTTGATACTTTTATACCCCGTAGTGGACTTTGCCCGATCAATCACAATGAATCCGTCCTATTGTATTATCCATGATGTATTTTGCTAGACAGGGCCCTAAATTGTATTAATCTATTCTTCTCTTCAATACTCCAGTTTCTGAAAATGGGCTCATGCACATCTTGTACACTGCCACTGAACTGTGATTACCAAAATGCTCAATTCTCACACCCTATCTCTTTGACCTACATAGTAAACTCTATAGTGTTATAGTAAAGAACAAGAATATCTTTGTTTTTTCAGACACATATGATGCACAACTGTATGAGAATGAGTCGATCCATCCAGCTGCTTCAATCTGGAAGTATTTTTCACTAAACAAAACTGACTGTATTAGTAAGCTCTTCTCTACTTTGGTGACTCTCTTTCAGTTAAAAAAATCACCAAATGCTTTAGCTCCTCTGGGATTCTACCCTGCTTGAATTCCATATTGGCAGCAAGTATTGTGTGCAGTCAGAGTTTCCAACATACACACAAAAGATAATGGGGGGTCTAAGGGAACATTTTAAGACCAACGCGGATATATTCCCCAAATATAACTATATCTCAACAAAATATCCACGGGTCTGACAGACCTATTAAAGGTCTGAAAGCATATCGCACAAGTAAGGACCTTCAATTGTACTTAGGGGGAATCCTATAATGAGGACAGAATCCCATCACTCACTGAAGTGACATGCTTCATCATCTGGGATCTCCTCTTAGTTGAAAAACCTAGTGCAACCAAGGGCTACAACCCCCTCACTGAGAGGGAGGAGCTCAGGGATGTTTTCAGAGATAGTGTTAGTTTCTAGGATTCCCTAAAATACATCAGATGTGAAGAAATGGAATTTATAAGAGTGATGGGTGCAGTGCATGTGTGTAAACAGTGAAGTGAAAGTTAAAATGGGCTACTGGGAGAAGAAAAAGTTTTATTCATTATCTCCTGGCATCCTGATTAAAAACAGTGCAGATGCAGTTGTGAAATAATGACTGCATGTGTCCAAAAACAAGGTCTACATGTTTCGGCCATAGTGATTTTTATGGAATCGTGGCCTTCTTCAGGACCTAGATGTAATTATGCTACTGCGTGATAGTGAATCTGTGAAAAAGAATATTGTCACAAAAAAAATATTGTCACAGAAAAAGGGTTGAAATGAAAACAACCTTCAAACTTGATGTCTAGGTTCTCGGTGGGTTACGGACTGCTGTTGGCACCTAGAAAAGGAAGAGGTGGAATCGGAAAAAAGGGGTCAAATACTTGCACTCTATGCTTTTTTAAAATACGTGGGTCGTGACAACCTGTCGTAAATGGTACCTATATAGTGTACTTGTAACATTATGTATTTAGTATCGCTTACCCGTAATTCACGAGAAAGCAGCCTCACCTCACCTGGCTACAGCTCAGGACATGAGGCCCGCTCTAAAAAAAGGGAAAGGAAAAGCACAGGTAATAATCAGACATGTCATCATGTCTGAAGTATCTATGCTAACAGAAAACATAAAGAGTGAATACCAAGAAAACAGTGCGATATTGGATAGAGCTATGCTGTGCTCAATAAGACAGGACTTTGATAATATGATGGTAGTTCGCTATACTCTGAGGCTGAAGATAGGAGCAGACAGTGATGACTGCATAAGAAATGTACCATTGTAAAACCTCCCTCGGATTACATGCAAATGTGTGTGGCTATTGAGAAGAATCAGTACATAATTAAAGAAAGCACACACTCATAGGTCTTAGATTATATAAAAAAATAGACTCCAGAACACGTACATATGCACTTTCCTTCGGTGGAAACTATTATGTATCGTAGAAAGGGAGAGATGAAACTCGAGTGCACAAACAAGAGCTGCTGGGATTAATGTGCACCCGGTAGCGGCAGATTTATTTCTCAATAAATCCGACTTGGGTGAAAAGCACTGAGAGACAATGCCTCTTCTGTGAGAATAACTATACAATTTTTAAGTGCAAAACAACTCTAATGGTGACCTGGGACCGATTCCTAACAACAAGGCCCCTGTGAATAACAATGCCTCTCCTAAAGCTGTAGCAATACATTTCCAAAATGGGGAGCAGTTCTACAGATGACCTGAAACACATGCTAACACTGGCGGCGTGCAGGGTTATATAAATATAAATACAGGCCAGTATCTGTTGAGGCGGTATGGGCACCAGAACAGAGATCTGATCTATAGGAGGCACGCCCGGGAACAGATAGCTATACTGTTCTATCAGAAGGCTAGCAGTTAATAAAAAAGTGCCTAGCCAAGGGGATATTTAGCTTACCTGTCAGTCGGTACCCCGGACTTCTTCAGAGCTGTATTCGGAGGTGACCGATGGCAGGTTTAGCCATGGTATATATACTGTCACTTCAGTGAGTGAGGGGATTCTTTCCTCGTTATAGGATTACCCCTAAGTACAATTGAAGGTCCTTACTTGTGAGATATGCTTTCAGACCTTCAATAGGTCTGTCAGACCCGTGGATATTTTGTTGTGATACAGTCAGCTTTTCCGCCTGCTATTGGCAGCAAGTATTGTGTGCAACCAGCCTTACTTCCCACCCTGGCTAGTGAGTATTGTGCGCAACCAGCCTTACTTCCCACCCTGGCTAGTGAGTATTGTGTGCAACCAGACTTACTTCCCACCCTGGCTAGTGAGTATTGTGTGCAGCCAGTCTTTCTACCCACCATGGATAGTGAGTAGTATGTGCAGCCAGCCTTTCTACCCACCATGGATAGTGAGTATTGTGTGCAGTCAGCCTTTCTACCCACCATGGCTTGTGAATATTGTGTGCAGCCAGTGTTTCTCCCCACCATGGATAGTGAGTATTGTGTGCAGCCAGCCTTTCTACCCACCATGGCTAGTGAGTATTGTGTGCAGCCAGCCTTTCTACCCACCATGGCTAGTGAGTATTGTGTGCAGCCAGCCTTTCTACCCACCATGGATAGTGAGTATTATGTGCAGTCAGCCTTTCTCCCCACCAGGGATAGTGAGTATTGTGTGCAGCCAGCCTTTCTACCCACCATGGATAGTGAGTATTATGTGCAGCCAGCCTTTCTACCCACCATGGCTAGTGAGTATTGTGTGCAGCCAGCCTTTCTACCCACCATGGCTAGTGAGTATTGTGTACAGTCAGCCTTTCTACCCACCATGGCTTGTGAATATTGTGTACAGTCAGCATTTCTACCCACCATGGCTTGTGAATATTGTGTGCAGCCAGTCTTTCTCCCCACCATGGCCACTGAGAATTGTGTGCAGCCAGCCTTTCTACCCACCATGGATAGTGAGTATTATGTGCAGCTAGCCTTTCTACCCACTATGGATAGTGAGTATTGTGTGCAGCCAGCCTTTCTACCCACCATGGCTTGTGAATATTGTGTGCAGCCAGCCTTACTTCCCACCATGGATAGTGAGTATTGTGTACAGTCAGCCTTTCTACCCACCATGGCTAGTTAGTATTGTGTACAGCCAGCCTATCTACCCACCATGGATAGTGAGTACTGTGTGCAGCCAGCCTTTCTACCCACCATGGCTTGTGAATATTGTGTGCAGCCAGCCTTACTTCCCACCATGGATAGTGAGTATTGTGTACAGTCAGCCTTTCTACCCACCATGGCTAGTGAGTATTGTGTACAGCCAGCCTTTCTACCCACCATGGATAGTGAGTATTGTGTACAGTCAGCCTTTCTACCCACCATGGCTAGTGAGTATTGTGTACAGTCAGCCTTTCTACCCACCATGGCTTGTGAATATTGTGTACAGTCAGCATTTCTACCCACCATGGCTTGTGAATATTGTGTGCAGCCAGTCTTTCTCCCCACCATGGCCAGCGAGAATTGTGTGCAGCCAGCCTTTCTACCCACCATGGATAGTGAGTATTATGTGCAGCCAGCCTTTCTACCCACTATGGATAGTGAGTATTGTGTGCAGCCAGCCTTTCTACCCACCATGGCTTGTGAATATTGTGTGCAGCCAGCCTTACTTCCCACCATGGATAGTGAGTATTGTGTACAGCCAGCCTTTCTACCCACCATGGATAGTGAGTATTGTGTACAGTCAGCCTTTCTACCCACCATGGCTAGTGAGTATTGTGTACAGTCAGCCTTTCTACCCACCATGGATAGTGAGTATTGTGTGCAGCCAGCCTTTCTACCCACCATGGATAGTGAGTATGGTGTGCAGTCAGCCTTTCTACCCACCATGGCTAGTGAGTATTAAGTTCAGCCAGCCTTTCTACCCACCATGGATAGTGAGTATTATGTGCAGCCAGACTTTCTACCCACCATGGCTAGTGAGTATTGTGTACAGTCAGCCTTTCTACCCACCATGGCTTGTGAATATTGTGTGCAGCCAGCCTTTCTACCCACCATGGATAGTGAGTATTATGTGCAGCCAGCCTTTCTAACCACCATGGCTAGTGAGTATTGTGTGCAGCCAGCTTTTCTACCCACCATGGATAGTGAGTATTATGTGCAGCCAGCCTTTCTACCCACCATGGCTAGTGAGTATTGTGTACAGTCAGCCTTTCTACCCACCATGGCTTGTGAATATTGTGTGCAGCCAGCCTTTCTACCCACCATGGATAGTGAGTATTATGTGCAGCCAGCCTTTCTACCCACCATGGCTAGTGAGTATTGTGTACAGTCAGCCTTTCTACCCACCATGGCTTGTGAATATTGTGTACAGTCAGCCTTTCTACCCACCATGGCTTGTGAATATTGTGTACAGTCAGTCTTTCTACCCACCATGGATAGTGAGTATTGTGTGCAGCCAGTCTTTCTCCCCACCACGGCCAGCGAGAATTGTGTGCAGCCAGCCTTTCTACCCACCATGGCTAGTGAGTATTGTGTACAGTCAGCCTTTCTACCCACCATGGATAGTGAGTATTGTGTGCAGTCATCCTTTCTACCCACCATGGCTTGTGAATATTGTGTGCAGCCAGTCTTTCTCCCCACCACGGCCAGCGAGCATTGTTTGCAGCCAGCCTTTCTACCCACCATGGATAGTGAGTATTATGTGCAGCCAGCCTTTCTACCCACCATGGCTAGTGAATATTATGTTCAGCCAGCCTTTCTACCCACCATGGATAGTGAGTATTGTGTGCAGCCACTCTTTCTCCCCACCACGGCCAGCGAGCATTGTGTGAAGCCAGCCTTTCTACCCACCATGGATAGTGAGTATTATGTGCAGCTAGCCTTTCTACCTACTATGGATAGTGAGTATTGTGTGCAGCCAGCCTTTCTACCCACCATGGCTAGTGAGTATTGTGTACAGCCAGCCTATCTACCCACCATGGATAGTGAGTACTGTGTGCAGCCAGCCTTTCTACCCACCATGGCTTGTGAATATTGTGTGCAGCCAGCCTTACTTCCCACCATGGATAGTGAGTATTGTGTACAGTCAGCCTTTCTACCCACCATGGCTAGTGAGTATTGTGTACAGCCAGCCTTTCTACCCACCATGGATAGTGAGTATTGTGTACAGTCAGCCTTTCTACCCACCATGGCTAGTGAGTATTGTGTACAGTCAGCCTTTCTACCCACCATGGCTTGTGAATATTGTGTACAGTCAGCATTTCTACCCACCATGGCTTGTGAATATTGTGTGCAGCCAGTCTTTCTCCCCACCATGGCCAGCGAGAATTGTGTGCAGCCAGCCTTTCTACCCACCATGGATAGTGAGTATTATGTGCAGCCAGCCTTTCTACCCACTATGGATAGTGAGTATTGTGTGCAGCCAGCCTTTCTACCCACCATGGCTTGTGAATATTGTGTGCAGCCAGCCTTACTTCCCACCATGGATAGTGAGTATTGTGTACAGCCAGCCTTTCTACCCACCATGGATAGTGAGTATTGTGTACAGTCAGCCTTTCTACCCACCATGGCTAGTGAGTATTGTGTACAGTCAGCCTTTCTACCCACCATGGATAGTGAGTATTGTGTGCAGCCAGCCTTTCTACCCACCATGGATAGTGAGTATGGTGTGCAGTCAGCCTTTCTACCCACCATGGCTAGTGAGTATTAAGTTCAGCCAGCCTTTCTACCCACCATGGATAGTGAGTATTATGTGCAGCCAGACTTTCTACCCACCATGGCTAGTGAGTATTGTGTACAGTCAGCCTTTCTACCCACTATGGCTTGTGAATATTGTGTGCAGCCAGCCTTTCTACCCACCATGGATAGTGAGTATTATGTGCAGCCAGCCTTTCTAACCACCATGGCTAGTGAGTATTGTGTGCAGCCAGCTTTTCTACCCACCATGGATAGTGAGTATTATGTGCAGCCAGCCTTTCTACCCACCATGGCTAGTGAGTATTGTGTACAGTCAGCCTTTCTACCCACCATGGCTTGTGAATATTGTGTGCAGCCAGCCCTTCTACCCACCATGGATAGTGAGTATTATGTGCAGCCAGCCTTTCTACCCACCATGGCTAGTGAGTATTGTGTACAGTCAGCCTTTCTACCCACCATGGCTTGTGAATATTGTGTACAGTCAGCCTTTCTACCCACCATGGCTTGTGAATATTGTGTACAGTCAGTCTTTCTACCCACCATGGATAGTGAGTATTGTGTGCAGCCAGTCTTTCTCCCCACCACGGCCAGCGAGAATTGTGTGCAGCCAGCCTTTCTACCCACCATG
Organism: Calotriton arnoldi; assembly: GCA_963921515.1. Classification (NCBI taxonomy): domain Eukaryota; kingdom Metazoa; phylum Chordata; class Amphibia; order Caudata; family Salamandridae; genus Calotriton; species Calotriton arnoldi. The sequence goes on from CAWUFW010002526.1 coordinate 1,929,914, forward strand.
GCTAGTGAGTATTGTGTACAGTCAGCCTTTCTACCCACCATGGATAGTGAGTATTGTGTGCAGTCATCCTTTCTACCCACCATGGCTTGTGAATATTGTGTGCAGCCAGTCTTTCTCCCCACCACGGCCAGCGAGCATTGTTTGCAGCCAGCCTTTCTACCCACCATGGATAGTGAGTATTATGTGCAGCCAGCCTTTCTACCCACCATGGCTAGTGAATATTATGTTCAGCCAGCCTTTCTACCCACCATGGATAGTGAGTATTGTGTGCAGCCACTCTTTCTCCCCACCACGGCCAGCGAGCATTGTGTGAAGCCAGCCTTTCTACCCACCATGGATAGTGAGTATTATGTGCAGCCAGCCTTTCTACCCACCATGGCTAGTGAGTATTATGTTCAGCCAGCCTTTCTACCCACCTTGGATAGTGAGTATTGTGTGCAGCCAGTCTTTCTCCCCACCATGGATAGTGAGTATTGTGTGCAGCCAGCCTTTCTATCCACCATGGCTTGTGAATATTGTGTGCAGCCAGCCTTACTTCCCACCATGGATAGTGAGTATTCTGTACAGTCAGCCTTTCTACCCACCATGGCTAGTGAGTATTGTGTACAGTCAGCCTTTCTACCCACCATGGCTTCTGAATATTGTGTGCAGCCAGTCTTTCTCCCCACCATGGATAGTGAGTATTGTGTGCAGCCAGTCTTTCTCCCCACCATGAATGGTGAGTATTGTGTGCAGCCAGCCTTTCTACCCACCATCGATAGTGAGTATTGTGTACAGCCAGCCTTTCTACCCACCAAGGCTAGTGAGTATTGTGTACAGCCAGCCTTTCTACCCACCATGGCTAGTGAGTATTGTGTGCAGCCAGCCTTACTTCCCACCATGGATAGTGAGTATTGTGTGCAGCCAGTCTTTCTTCCCACCATGGATAGTGAGTATTGTGTACAGTCAGCCTTTCTACCCAACATGGCTAGTGAGTATTGTGTACAGTCAGCCTTTCTACCCACAATGGCAATTGAATATTGTGTGCAGCCAGTCTTTCTCCCCACCAGGGCCAGCGAGCATTGTGTGCAGCCAGCCTTTCTACCCACCATGGATAGTGAGTATTATGTGCAGCCAGCCTTTCTACCCACCATGGCTAGTGAGTATTATGTGCAGCCAGCCTTTCTACCCACCATGGATAGTGAGTATTGTGTGCAGCCAGTCTTTCTCCCCACCATGGATAGTGAGTATTATGTGCAGACAGCCTTTCTACCCACCATGGGTAGTGAGTATTGTGTACAGTCAGCCTTTCTACCCACCATGGCTTGTGAATATTGCGTGCAGCCAGCCTTACTTCCCACCATGGATAGTGAGCATTGTGTGCAGCCAGCCTTTCTACCCACCATGGCTAGTGAGTATTGTGTACAGTCAGTCTTTCTACCCACCATGGCTTGTGAATATTGTGTGCAGCCAGCCTTTCTACCCACCATGGATAGTGAGTATTATGTGCAGCCAGCCTTTCTACACACCATGGATAGTGAGTATTATGTGCAGTCAGCCTTTCTCCCCACCATGGATAGTGAGTATTGTGTGCAGCCTGCCTTTCTACACACCATCAATAGTGAGTATTATGTGCAGCCAGCCTTTCTACCCACCATGGCTAGTGAGTATTGTGTGAAGCCAGCCTTTCTACCCACCATGGCTAGTGAATATTGTGTACAGTCAGCCTTTCTACCCACCATGGCTTGTGAATATTGTGTACAGTCAGCCTTTCTACCCACCATGGCTTGTGAATATTGTGTGCAGCCAGTCTTTCTCCCCACCACGGCCAGCAAGCATTGTGTGCAGCCAGCCTTTCTACCCACCATGGATAGTGAATATTATGTGCAGCCAGCCTTTCTACCCACTATGGATAGTGAGTATTGTGTGCAGCCAGCCTTTCTACCCACCATGGCTTGTGAATATTGTGTGCAGCCAGCCTTACTTCCCACCATGGATAGTGAGTATTGTGTACAGCCAGCCTTACTTCCCACCATGGATAGTGAGTATTGTGTACAGTCATCCTTTCTACCCACCATGGCTTGTGAATATTGTGTGCAGCCAGTCTTTCTCCCACCATGGATAGTGAGTATTGTGTGCAGCCATCCTTTCTACCCACCATGGATAGTGAGTATTGTGTGCAGCCAGCCTTTCCACCCACCATGGATAGTGAGTATTGTGTGCAGCCAGCCTTTCTACCCACCATGGCTAGTGAGTATTGTGTGCAGCCAGCCTTTCTACCCACCATGGATAGTGAGTATTATGTGCAGCAAGCCTTTCTACCCACCATGGCTAGTGAGTATTGTGTACAGTCAGCCTTTCTACCCACCATGGCTTGTGAATATTGTGTGCAGCCAGCATTTCTACCCACCATGGATAGTGAGTATTATGTGCAGCCAGCCTTTCTACCCACCATGGATAGTGAGTATTATGTGCAATCAGCCTTTCTCCCCACCATGGATAGTGAGTATTATGTGCAGCCAGCCTTTCTACCCACCATGGCTAGTGAGTATTGTGTGTAGCCAGCCTTTCTACCCACCATGGCTAGTGAGTATTGTGTACAGTCAGCCTTTCTACCCACCATGGCTTGTGAATATTGTGTACAGTCAGCCTTTCTACCCACCATGGCTTGTGAATATTGTGTGCAGCCAGTCTTTCTCCCCACCACGGCCAGTGAGAATTGTGTGCAGCCAGCCTTTCTACCCACCATAGATATTGAGTATTGTGTGCAGTCATCCTTTCTACCCACCATGGCTTGTGAATATTGTGTGCAGCCAGTCTTTCTCCCACCATGGATAGTGAGTATTGTGTGCAGCCAGCCTTTCTACCCACCATGGATAGTGAGTATTATGTGCAATCAGCCTTTCTACCCACCATGGATAGTGAGTATTGTGTGCAGCCAGCCTTTCTACCCACCATGGATAGTGAGTATTATGTGCAGCCAGCCTTTCTACCCACCCTGGCTAGTGAGTATTGTGTACAGTCAGCCTTTCTACCCACCATGGATAGTGAGTATTGTGTGCAGCCAGCCTTTCTACCCACCATGGATAGTGAGTATTGTGTGCATCCAGCCTTTCTACCCACTATGGATGGTGAGTATTGTGTGCAGCCAGCCTTTCTACCCACCATCGATAGTGAGTATTGTGTACAGCCAGCCTTTCTACCCACCATGGCTAGTGAGTATTGTGTACAGCCAGCCTTTCTACCCACCATGGCTAGTGAGTATTGTGTGCAGCCAGCCTTACTTCCCACCATGGATAGTGAGTATTGTGTGCAGCCAGTCTTTCTTCCCTCCATGGATAGTGAGTATTGTGTACAGTCAGCCTTTCTACCCAACATGGCTAGTGAGTATTGTGTACAGTCAGGCTTTCTACCCACCATGGCATGTGAATATTGTGTGCAGCCAGTCTTTCTCCCCACCAGGGCCAGCGAGCATTGTGTGCAGCCAGCCTTTCTACCCACCATGGATAGTGAGTATTATGTGCAGCCAGCCTTTCTACCCACCATGGCTAGTGAGTATTATGTGCAGCCAGCCTTTCTACCCACCATGGATAGTGAGTATTGTGTGCAGCCAGTCTTTCTCCCCAACATGGATAGTGAGTATTATGTGCAGCCAGCCTTTCTACCCACCATGGGTAGTGAGTATTGTGTGCAGTCAGCCTTTCTACCCACCATGGCTTGTGAATATTGTGTGCAGCCAGCCTTACTTCCCAACATGGATAGTGAGTATTGTGTACAGCCAGCCTTTCTACCCACCATGGCTAGTGATTATTGTGTACAGTCAGTCTTTCTACCCATCATGGCTTGTGAATATTGTGTGCAGCCAGCCTTTCTACCCACCATGGATAGTGAGTATTATGTGCAGCCAGCCTTTCTACACACCATGGATAGTGAGTATTATGTGCAGTCAGCCTTTCTCCCCACCATGGATAGTGAGTATTGTGTGCAGCCTGCCTTTCTACACACCATCAATAGTGAGTATTATGTGCAGCCAGCCTTTCTACCCACCATGGCTAGTGAGTATTGTGTGCATCCAGCCTTTCTACCCACCATGGCTAGTGAATATTGTGTACAGTCAGCCTTTCTACCCACCATGGCTTGTGAATATTGTGTACAGTCAGCCTTTCTACCCACCATGGCTTGTGAATATTGTGTGCAGCCAGTCTTTCTCCCCACCACGGCCAGCAAGCATTGTGTGCAGCCAGCCTTTCTACCCACCATGGATAGTGAATATTATGTGCAGCCAGCCTTTCTACCCACTATGGATAGTGAGTATTGTGTGCAGCCAGCCTTTCTACCCACCATGGCTTGTGAATATTGTGTGCAGCCAGCCTTACTTCCCACCATGGATAGTGAGTATTGTGTACAGTCAGCCTTTCTACCCACCATGGCTAATGAGTATTGTGTACAGTCATCCTTTCTACCCACCATGGCTTGTGAATATTGTGTGCAGCCAGTCTTTCTCCCACCATGGATAGTGAGTATTGTGTGCGGCCAGCCTTTCTACCCACCATGGATAGTGAGTATTGTGTGCGGCCAGCCTTTCTACCCACCATGGATAGTGAGTATTATGTGCAGCAAGCCTTTCTACCCACCATGGCTAGTGAGTATTGTGTACAGTCAGCCTTTCTACCCACCATGGCTTGGGAATATTGTGTGCAGCCAGCATTTCTACCCACCATGGATAGTGAGTATTATGTGCAGCCAGCCTTTCTACCCACCATGGATAGTGAGTATTATGTGCAATCAGCCTTTCTCCCCACCATGGATAGTGAGTATTATGTGCAGCCAGCCTTTCTACCCACCATGGCTAGTGAGTATTGTGTGTAGCCAGCCTTTCTACCCACCATGGCTAGTGAGTATTGTGTACAGTCAGCCTTTCTACCCACCATGGCTTGTGAATATTGTGTACAGTCAGCCTTTCTACCCAACATGGCTTGTGAATATTGTGTGCAGCCAGTCTTTCTCCCCACCACGGCCAGCGAGAATTGTGTGCAGCCAGCCTTTCTACCCACCATAGATATTGAGTATTGTGTGCAGTCATCCTTTCTACCCACCATGGCTTGTGAATATTGTGTGCAGCCAGTCTTTCTCCCACCATGGATAGTGAGTATTGTGTGCAGCCAGCCTTTCTACCCACCATGGATAGTGAGTATTGTAGGACAGTAGGATCTGCTTCACATGGGTACCCCCACTTTTTGCTGATGCTTCACTGTTTTTCGACATTAGTCTGGCTGGGGCCCTGCTAATCAGAACCCCAGCCTAGCTGCTTCCTCTCTAAAATGGTTTCCATGTGCCTTAGGCACATCACTGATTGGGATCTGGAGTGCCCTTATAAGTCCCTAGTATATGGTATACTATGTACCAAGGGCATACGTACCTCAGAGGCCTGCCAGGGGCTGCAGCATGTATTATGCCACCCCTGGAAGGCCATCCAAACTGACACCACAGGTCTGCTACTGCAGCCTGGGTAAGGTGGTGCATGCACTCCTTACTGTGATATAGGTTACCTATATTACGAAATACATACACACATATAAACCTATAAGTCACTCCTAAGGCAGGCCTTATCAATCCTAAAGGCAGAGTGCATGGTTCCTATGTGAGAGGGTGCCCCTGCATGAGCAGGGCCCCTCTGCAGCATTCGGAGACGATCTCTGATGCTGTTTGTAGTGCAGCCTGACCATATACTCTTAAGCGCATTATATCCTCGCGGTAAAATGCTAACTTTGGAATGGCTGCACCTAAACATGTCGTGTTTGGTGTCAAACATCTTGGAATACTACCCCCCACCAATTCTGGTGGTGGGGGTAGCATTCCACCCTTCTAGAGGGAAAGACATGTTAACTCTGACTAACCCGGTAACTTCTCTCCAGAGCCCTGGCATCACAAAATGGATGCTGCTGCCACAGACACGAGTCTGGCCTCCTGCTGCTGGACGAAACTCCGGCAGGGGAGGCCTGGACAATAGGTTTCCTGTTGCAGGGAGGTGTGACCACCTCCCCAGACAGGATAATGTGTATTGGGGCTGGGCGGGAGCACCATCTGTGTGCTTTGAAGTCCTGCACTGGGGGCACATTTGGTGTCCCTGTGCATACCCCAGTTCAAACCGGATCAGGGGCTTCCAGCCCCTGCTTTGGCGCAAACTGGACAAAGGGAAAGGGGTGTAGCCACCGCTCTGCCCTGACCCACCCATAGGTGGGGCCACAGAGTAGTCCAACCCCTATCTTTAGTATAAAGATAGGAACCCAGTCCTTAGGACTTTAGATTATCCCTGGACGAAACTCTGAAACAGAATCCTGGACCTTCGACGCTCTACTCACGATTAGAGGATAGAAGAATCTCCCTTGGGGTCAAGGAGTGACTCCCCTGCTTGGCAGGCACCAAAGAAGCATCTGTCCGGTTCGCATTTCTGAAGCTCCCGTCGGACGCCGAAGTCATCGCATCACCAGAGGTGGATTCTCAGACTTCCCCGAGGCTACCCTGAGTCCCCAGCAAAGCTGAGGCCCGTGGCTATCGTGGGTAACTTGAGACCGTGACCCCTGGACACTGAGCACATTTGCAAGTGCATCATCTTCTGGGTCTCTCAAGAAGTCGTGCTTTAGGCGCCGAGTAGCCCTAGCCTCCAGCACTACCTGCACCAAAGATCACTGGCCCCCACTCCACGAGTGTCCTGTAAGCCAGCTCCACGTGCGGCGTCACGAGGCTCCTTCGCGGTTGCTAGCCCGTTGGCTAGTAGCCCTTAACGAAGGCCAATCCTTTTCTTACTTGGCATCCTGGTTGCTCCAGGCCTGCCCTCACTTACCCTCGCTGGGTGAGTTCCACAGACCTTGCTGGTCTGCACCATCGACAATCTACATCTTCACCGAGACTTGCCGTTGCCAAGGCTTGTTGGGTCCAATCCGGTCGCCGACACCTCAGCACTCGACAAACATTGTGTACCAGCCCGAATCCTGCTCCTGGTTGCCGACAACGCCTCCTGGACCTCGTGGCTGAAGAGTCAAGATGACCGTCAACGCACCTGAAGCACTCGACATCGGTGGGCATCTGTCCATCGCCTTCCTGGTCACTGGCTAGTGACCCAGACTCTGTCCCCTCTGCTTTCAGGTTCTTCAGAACTCCGATCCACTCTTGGATCCACCCGGACACTTTTCTCTTGGCCGCCAGCAGCACTTTGCAGCAGATCGCCATTCGAATCGACGACGAAACCCGACCCCGAAAGGCACCTATGCACCCGGCTTCCCTGGGTGAGGTAACACGAGTACTCCGGTGCTCCCGTGGGTAGAGACTCTTCAGAGTCCTAGATCTCAAAGGGTTTTGTCCTAGTCCTCTTTTAAGTGTCCCTTTTCTCTAATTTCCCGATCCCGACTTTCTCCATAGAAGTCAACGGCGTATCGTGGTTGTGTATTTGCACTGCACGCGTCTCCCGTAGGTCCCCTGTGTCACTACCTTGGGTGGTTCCTTGTGGTCCAAGCACTTCTAGAGGCTCTAGGCCTAGTGTCTAGTCCAGTCGTGGTTCGCATACCACTTTATTGGTATATGGTTTGGTACGCCCCTAGGGCCCAAACGTGTATTTGTGCTATTACTGTGATTTGATAACTTATAACTTATGTACTTCGAACTCTAGCCTCATAAAGAGACTAGAGGGGTGTGTTTAGCAATAAATACATATATTTTGAATATATACCTGGTGTGGTGCTCTTTCATTTGATCACTCAAGAGATTATAGACTGGTAAAACAAGCTGCTTTACATTCCTTCAAGACTTAGCCTGAAGGCTGCTCTCCATAGCTACCACTAGGATAGCTTTCAATAAAGGTTGTCTTTAACCTATCTCCAATAAGGGGTTGTTTGGACTGGTGCAAGGTGCCCACTATAATTAGTGGACAGCATATGCCAGGCCAACTTCTCACATTGGTGGCAGCGGTGGGATTCCAGCTTGCTATTGTTTTACCAGATAATCTCAATTGAATTGATCAACTGAAAACCACTAAAGGTACCTAAGGTACATATAATTTAAACTTAGAATACAGTAAGTTCTACTGAACTTAGAGTTGTGTGTTAAGGGATAGCACAACCCTTTCTACAACTCAAGAGAGTTTAGTAGGCCACACTAGAGTAGGTAGTGCATACACCACACCACACTAGTAATGTCTTTAAGGGGAGGATCCAAAGAATCCTTGCAGGAAGCCATTGAGCTTCCACCCTCCAAGTATGATACACTCCCATTCTTGAAATTGAGAGCTTTATACAACTTGAGAAAAATAAGGACAGGCCAAAGCCCCACCACCCAACACCTCAAGGAGTTGTTGGTGGCTTATGACCTTAGTAAGTCTGTGGGGACTGAAGGGGTAGGAGCTGAGGGTGGGGCAGGAGAAGAGGAGGAGGCCAGGGGTACCAATACCCCCAGCCCCCCCTCTGAGACTGGCCAGGAGGGTGACAATGACCCTGACCTGGATAACCCATTCCCTCCTGTGGAAGATGATGAGGATGATCAGGATGATGCCCTCTTTGTCCCCCCAGGAAGGATTAAGAGTGTGCCCAGGAAGTCTAGATCTCCTTCTCAGGAGTCTAACCACTCTGGCACCTCTAGTGGGAGCTCTGTCTCCTCTCACAGGAGGGAATCCTCTCATGAGAGGAGAGCCAGACTGGTCCAGTATGAGGAAACTCAGCTGGAAATCAGAAAAAAAGCAATTGGCTTTAGATAGGGAATCCCTAGATCTCCTTAGAGAGAGAAGAAGGTTGGGACTAGAGTCCCATGGTGGCAGCCATATCCCTAGAGATAGGGAAAGGTCCTATGACCATAGGAACCTGAGCAAGATTGTCCCTCCCTATCAGAATGGGGATGACATCCACAAGTGGATAACTGCTCTAGAGAGGGCCTGTAAGGTACAGAAGGTCCCTCAGGAGCAGTGGGCAGCAATCTTGTGGCTCTCCTTTGCTGACAAAGGTAGAGATAAGCTCCTCACTGTTAGAGAGGAGGATGCTGACAATTACAAGGTCTTGAAGAGTGCTCTTATTGATGGGTTTGGCCTAACCACTGAACAGTACAGGTTGAAGTTCAGAGATACCCAAAAAGCACAGACTCAAGACTGGGTAGACTATGTGGATTGTTCTGCCAAGGCTCTGGAAGGCTGGTTGATGGGCAGTAAGGTGTGTGACTTCTCAGGATTGTACAATCTGATAATGAGGGAGCAGATTCTTAATAACTGTCAAAATCAGCTGTTGCATCAATACCTGGTAGACTCTGATCTGACCTCTCCCCAAGAATTGGGAAAGAAGGCAGACAAATGGGTCAGAACCAGGGTGAAGCAGAAGGTACAGAACCAAGGTGGGGAAACCAAGAAGCAAGATGCTAAGAACTCTGAAAAGGGTGGGGAGAAGGGTAAAGATCAAAAGTCTTCATCAGGCCCCCAAAAATCTTCTTCTGGTGGGGATTCACAGTCTACCAAAGGGTAAGGCCAAAGAAAACCATGGTGCAAGGTCTGTAAGCAAAAGACCCACTGGACCAGTGATTGCACCAAGTCCAAAGACTCAAGTCCAGCACCCACCAATGCCCCTAAGGCAACTGTTCCCCCTAGTACAGTTACAGTTGGTGGGAGTGCTCCAGCCAAGGGTTTAGTAGGGTTCACCCTGGGTACTGAGTTGGGCTCTGACCTAGTCAGAGAACTGACTCAGGCTGTGTTAGTCTGTGATGGAGGCATGGATGTGCCCTCCTCTATGAGTCCCAGTAATCTGGGCAAGTACAGACAACAGCCTTTAATCAATGGACGTGAGGCTTTGGCATTTAGGGACACAGGGGCAAGTGTCACAATGGTGACACAAGACCTTGTGAATCCTGGGCAAGTTATACTTGGTGAAATGTACCAAGTGACCAATGCTAGCAATGTCAGAACAGACCATACTCTGGCAGTTGTTAACTTCTCCTGGGGAGGGGTAACTGGCCTTAAGAAGGTTGTGGTAAGTGCAAACCTACCAGTCGAATGCTTGCTTGGCAATGACTTAGAGACTTCTGCTTGGGCTGAAGTGGAGCTCAGGACCCATGCATAAATGCTGGGGATCCCTGCAGATGTGTTTGCTGTGACCAGGTCACAAGCCAAAATGTCTAGCACTGAACAGGCCTTGGATTCTGGAAGAATGGACCAAGTGCCTTCCAAGAGGAGGAGTAGTAGGGTTAAGGCAGTGCCTTCCCCTTGGCTCAGGAGGAAGATCAGTCCCTTGAGGGGGATGATCTCAGCCCTGAAGAAGGAACTGTCCCAGAGGAACTTGAACCTGACCAGGTTGAGTTCTTGGGGACAGGGGGACCTTCTAGGGCAGATCTGAGCCAGGAGCAGCAGAGCTGCCCCTCCCTTGAACCCCTCAGACAGCAAGCTGCTGCTGAGGCTGCTGGGAAAGCTAGTGGTCCCCATACAGTGTATTGGGATGATGGACTCCTGTACTCAGAGAGTAGAGACCCCAAGCCTGGTGCTACCAGGAGGTTGGTAATACCTTTGAAGTTCAGGGGCTTCCTATTGACCCTAGCCCATGATATTCCCTTAGCAGGTCACCTGGGCCAGAACAAGACTTGGGACATAATTGTCCCTCACTTTCACTGGCCCCACATGTCTGAAGACAGCAAGGAGTTTTGTCGCTCCTGTGTAACCTGCCAAGCCAGTGGCAAGGCAGGTGGCACTACAAAGGCCCCCCTGATACCACTACCTGTGGTGGGGGTGCCCTTTGAAAGGGTAGGGATTGACATTGTTGGTCCCATGGATTCCCAAACAGCCTCTGGGCACAGGTTTATCCTGGTAGTAGTGGATCATGCCACCAGGTACCCAGAAGCTATTCCCCTCAGGACCACTACAGCACCTGTGGTGGCAAGGGCCCTCCTGGGAATCTTCTCAAGAGTGGGCTTTCCTAAGGAGGTAGTCTCAGACAGGGATGCTAACTTCATGTCTGGGTACTTAAAAGCAATGTGGAAGGAGTGTGGAGTGACTTACAAGTTCACCACACCCTATCACCCACAATGCAATGGTTTAGTTGAGAGATTCAACAAAACCTTGAAGGGCATGATTAAAGGGCTCCCAGAAAAGCTTAGGCGTAGATGGGACATACTCTTGCCCTGCCTTTTATTCGCATATAGGGAGGTGCCTCAGAAGGGGGTTGGTTACAGCCCTTTTGAACTTCTGTTTGGCCACCCTGTGAGGGGTCCACTGTGCTTGGTGAAGGAAGGATGGGAGTTACCTCTCAAGCCCCCAAAGCAAGATATAGTGGACTATGTACTTGGTCTCCGCTCCAGGATGGCTGAGTACATGAAAAAGGCAACCAAAAACCTTGAGGCTAGCCAGGAACTTCAAAAGGCCTGGCATGACCAAAAGGCTGTTCTGACTGTTTACCAGCCAGGACAGAAGGTGTGGGTGTTGGAGCCAGTGGCCCCAGCAACTCTCCAAGATAAATGAAGTGGACCCCACACTATTGTTGAGCAGAAGGGTGAGGTCACTTACTTAGTGGACCTAGGAACACCCAGGAGTCCCCACAGGGTTCTCCATGTCAACAGGTTAAAACCATATGTGGACAGGGCAGACATGGGCTTGCTCATGGCTACTGATGAAGGGCAGGAGGAAGAGAGTGACCCACTCCCTGACCTGCTCTCACAGAACCCTGACGATGGGTCAGTTGATGGTGTAGCCTTGGCAGGCAGCATCACTACCCAGCAACAAACTGATTGCAGGCAAGTCCTCAATCAGTTTAGACATATGTTTTCACTGACACCCAGTCAGACCACCTGGTGCACTCATGAAGTGGACACTGGGGACAGTCTGCCTATTAAAAACAAGATTTATAGGCAACCTGACCATGTCAGGGACTGTATCAGGACTGAAGTCCAGAAAATGTTGGAGTTGGGAGTTATTGAACCCTCAGATAGCCCTTGGGCTAGTCCAGTGGTCCTTGTACCAAAACCTCACACCAGTGGTGGAAAGAGAGATGAGGTTTTGTGTGGACTACAGGGGTCTCAATGCAGTCACTAGGACTGATGCCCATCCAATACCCAGGGCAGATGAGCTCATAGATACTTTGGCCTCTGCCAAATATCTCAGCACATTTGACCTAACAGCTGGCTACTGGCAGATCAGACTAGCTGATACTGCAAAGCCCAAAACAGCGTTCTCAACCCCTAGTGGGCATTATCAATTTGTGGTAATGCCCTTTGGTCTGAAGAATGCACCTGCCACTTTCCAGAGGTTGGTGAATACAGTTCTCACAGGTCTGGAAGCCTATAGTGCAGCATATCTAGATGATATTGCTGTCTTTAGCTCCACCTGGGAGGATCACCTGGTCCACCTCAGGAATGTTTTACAGGCCCTGCAAAAGGCAGGCCTGACTATCAAGGCCACTAAATGCCAGATAGGGCAGAGTCAGGTTGTGTACCTGGGCCACCTTGTGGGTGGAGGCCAGGTTCAACCTTTGCAGAGCAAGATACAGACCATCATGGACTGGACTGCTCCCACTACCCAGACTCAGGTGAGAGCCTTCTTAGGCCTGACTGGGTACTATAGGAGATTTGTCAAGGGGTATGGATCAATAGTGACACCCCTGAATGACTTAACTTCTAAGAAAATGCCCAAAAAGGTTCAGTGGACAGCTAGCTGTCAAAAGGCATTTGATGACCTCAAGCAGGCCATGTGCACTGCTCCAATTCTACAGAGTCCTGATTACTCCAAGAAGTTCATTGTTCAAACTGATGCATCTGAATTGGGGGTAGGGGCTGTACTGTCACAATTGAATGAAGAAGGTCAGGATCAGCCAGTAGCTTTCATTAGCAGAAGGCTGACCCCTAGAGAGAAACGTTGGTCAGCCATAGAGAGGGAGGCCTTTGCTGTGGTCTGGGCTCTGAAGAAGTTGAGGCCATACTTGTTTGGTACACACTTCCTGGTTCAGACAGACCATAAGCCCCTCTTATGGCTAAAACAAATGAAGGGTGAAAACCCCAAACTGCTTAGGTGGTCCATTTCCCTACAGGGGATGGACTTTACAGTGGAACATAGGCCTGGGAGTAACCATGCGAATGCAGATGGACTCTCTAGGTATTTCCACTTAGAACATGAAGACTTAACTGGGCAAGGTTAGTTTAATGTCCCTACGTTTGGGGGGGTTGTGTAGGAGAGTAGGATCTGCTTCACATGGGTACCCCCACTTTTTGCTGATGCTTCACTGTTTTTCGACATTAGTCTGGCTGGGGCCCTGCTAATCAGAACCCCAGCCTAGCTGCTTCCTCTCTAAAATGGTTTCCATGTGCCTTAGGCACATCACTGATTGGGATCTGGAGTGCCCTTATAAGTCCCTAGTATATGGTATACTATGTACCAAGGGCATAGGTACCTCAGAGGCCTGCCAGGGGCTGCAGCATGTATTATGCCACCCCTGGAAGGCCAACCAAACTGACACCACAGGTCTGCTACTGCAGCCAGGGTAAGGTGGTGCATGCACCCCTTACTGTGATATAGGTTACCTATATCACGAAATACATACACACATATAAACCTATAAGTCACTCCTAAGGCAGGCCTTATCAATCCTAAAGGCAGAGTGCATGGTTCCTATGTGAGAGGGTGCCCCTGCATGAGCAGGGCCCCTCTGCAGCGTTCGGAGACCATCTCTGATGCTGTTTGTAGTGCAGCCTGACCATATACTCTTAAGCGCATTATATCCTCGCGGTAAAATGCTAACTTTGGAATGGCTGCACCTAAACATGTCGTGTTTGGTGTCAAACATCTTGGAATACTACCCCCCGCCAATTCTGGCGGCGGGGGTAGCATTCCACCCTTCTAGAGGGAAAGACATGTTAACTCTGACTAACCCGGTAACTTCTCTCCAGAGCCCTGGCATCACAAAATGGATGCTGCTGCCACAGACACGAGTCTGGCCTCCTGCTGCTGGACGAAACTCCGGCAGGGGAGGCCTGGACAATAGGTTTCCTGTTGCAGGGAGGTGTGACCACCTCCCCAGACAGGATAATGTGTATTGGGGCTGGGCGGGAGCACCATCTGTGTGCTTTGAAGTCCTGCACTGGGGGCACATTTGGTGTCCCTGTGCATACCCCAGTTCAAACCGGATCAGGGGCTTCCAGCCCCTGCTTTGGCACAAACTGGACAAAGGGAAAGGGGTGTAGCCACCCCTCTGCCCTGACCCACCCATAGGTGGGGCCACAGAGTAGTCCAACCCCTATCTTTAGTATAAAGATAGGAACCCAGTCCTTAGGACTTTAGATTATCCCTGGACGAAACTCTGAAACAGAATCCTGGACCTTCGATGCTCTACTCACGATTAGAGGACAGAAGAATCTCCCTTGGGGTCAAGGAGTGACTCCCCTGCTTGGCAGGCACCAAAGAAGCATCTGTCCGGTTCGCATTTCTGAAGCTCCCGTCAGACGCCGAAGTCATCGCATCACCAGAGGTGGATTCTCAGACTTCGCCGAGGCTACCCTGAGTCCCCAGCAAAGCTGAGGCCCGTGGCTATCGTGGGTGTCTTGAGACCGTGACCCCTGTACACCGAGCATATTTGCAAGTGCATCATCTTCTGGGTCTCCCAAGAAGTCGTGCTTTGGGCTTCGAGTAGCCCTAGCCTCCAGCACCACCTGCACCGAAGATCCCTGGCCCCCACTCCACGAGTGTCCTGTAAGCCAGCTCCACGTGCGGCGTCACGAGGCTCCTTCGCGGTCGCTAGCCCATTGGCTAGTAGCCCTTAACGAAGGCCAATCCTTTTCATACTTGGGATCCTGTTTGCTCCAGGCCTGCCCTCACTTACCTTTGCTGGGTGAGTTCCACAGACCTTGCTGGTCTGCACCATCGACGATCTACATCTTCACCGAGACTTGCCGTTGCCAAGGCTTGTTGGGTTCAATTTGGTCGCCGACACCTCAGCACTCGACAGACATTGTGTACCAGCCCGAATCCTGCTCCTGGTCGCCGACAACGCCTCCTGGACCTCGTGGCTGAAGAATCAAGACGACCGTCAACGCACCTGAAGCACTCAACATCGGTGGGCATCTGTCCATGGCCTTCCTGGTCACTGGCTAGTGACCCAGACTCTGCACCCTCTGCTTTCAGGTTCTTCAGAACTCCGATCCACTCTTGGATCCACCCGGACACTTTTCTCTTGGCCGCCAGCAGCACTTTGCAGCAGATCGCCATTCGAATCGACGACGAAAACCGACCCCGAAAGGCACCTATGCACCCGGCTTCCCTGGGTGAGGTAACACGAGTACTCCAGTGCTCCCGTGGGTAGAGACTCTTCAAAGTCCTAGATCTCAAAGGGTTTTGTCCTAGTCCTCTTTTAAGTGTCCCTTTTCTCTAATTTCCCGATCCCGACTTTCTCCATAGAAGTCAACGGCGTATCGCGGTTGTGTATTTGCACTGCACGCGTCTCCCGTAGGTCCCCTGTGTCACTACCTTGGGTGGTTCCTTGTGGTCCAAGTACTTCTAGAGGCTCTAGGCCTAGTGTCTAGTCCAGTCGTGGTTCGCATACCACTTTATTGGTATATGGTTTGGTACGCCCCTAGGGCCCAAACGTGTATTTGTGCTATTACTGTGATTTGATAACTTATAACTTATGTACTTCGAACTCTAGCCTCATAAAGAGACTAGAGGGGTTTGTTTAGCAATAAATACATATATTTTGAATATATACCTGGTGTGGTGCTCTTTCATTTGGTCACTCAAGAGATTATAGACTGGTAAAACAAGCTGCTTTACATTCCTTCAAGACTTAGCCTGAAGGCTGCTCTCCATAGCTACCATTAGGATAGCTTTCAATAAAGGTTGTCTTTAACCTATCTCCAATAAGGGGTTGTTTGGACTGGTGCAAGGTGCCCACTATAATTAGTGGACAGCATATGCCAGGCCAACTTCTCACAAGTATTATGTGCAATCAGCCTTTCTACCCACCATGGATAGTGAGTATTGTGTGCAGCCAGCCTTTCTACCCACCATGGATAGTGAGTATTATGTGCAGCCAGCCTTTCTACCCACCATGGCTAGTGAGTATTATGTGCAGCCAGCCTTTCTCCCCACCATGGATAGTGAGTATTGTGTGCAGCCAGCCTTTCTACCCACCATGGGTAGTGAGTATTGTGTGCAGTCAGCCTTTCTACCCACCATGGCTTGTGAATATTGTGTGCAGCCAGTCTTTCTCCCCACCATGGATAGTGAGTATTGTGTGCAGCCAGCCTTTCTACCCACCATGGCTAGTGAGTATTGTGTGCAGCCAGTCTTTCTCCACACCACGGCCAGCGAGCATTGTGTGCAGCCAGCCTTTCTACCCACCATGGATAGTGAGTATTGGGTGCAGCCAGCCTTTCTCCCCACCATGGATAGTGAGTATTATGTGCAGTCAGCCTTTCTCCCCACCATGGATAGTGAGTATTGTGTGCAGCCAGCCTTTCTACCCACCATCGATAGTGAGTATTATGTGCAGCCAGCCTTTCTACCCACCATGGCTTGTGAATATTGTGTGCAGCCAGCCTTACTTCCCACCATGGATAGTGAGTATTGTGTAGAGTCAGCCTTTCTACCCACCATGGCTAGTGAGTATTGTGTACAGTCAGCCTTTCTACCCACCATGGCTTGTGAATATTGTGTGCAGCCAGTCTTTCTCCCCACCACGGCCAGAGAGCATTGTGTGCAGCCAGCCTTTCTACCCACCATGGATAGTGAGTATTATGTGCAGCCAGCCTTTCAACCAACCATGGCTAGTGAGTATTGTGTGTAGCCAGCCTTTCTACCCACCATGGCTAGTGAGTATTGTGTACAGTCAGCCTTTCTACCCACCATGGCTTGTGAATATTGTGTGCAGCCAGTCTTTCTCCCCACCACGGCCAGCGAGAATTGTGTGCAGCCAGCCTTTCTACCCACCATAGATATTGAGTATTGTGTGCAGTCATCCTTTCTACCCACCATGGCTTGTGAATATTCTGTGCAGCCAGTCTTTCTCCCACCATGGATAGTGAGTATTGTGTGCAACCAGCCTTTCTACCCACCATGGCTTGTGAATATTGTGTGCAGCCAGTCTTTCTCCCCACCATGGATAGTGAGTATTATGTGCAGCCAGCCTTTCTACCCACTATGGATAGTGAGTATTGTGTGCATCCAGCCTTTCTATCCACCATGGCTTGTGAATATTGTGTGCAGCCAGCCTTACTTCCCACCATGGATAGTGAGTATTATGTGCAATCAGCCTTTCTACCCACCATGGATAGTGAGTATTATGTGCAGCCAGCCTTTCTACCCACCATGGCTAGTGAGTATTATGTGCAGCCAGCCTTTCTACCCACCATGGATAGTGAGTATTGTGTGCAGCCAGTCTTTCTCCCCACCATGGATAGTGAGTATTGTGTGCAGCCAGCCTTTCTACCCACCATGGGTAGTGAGTATTGTGTGCAGTCAGCCTTTCTACCCACCATGGCTTGTGAATATTGTGTGCAGCCAGTCTTTCTCCCCCCCATGGATAGTGAGTATTGTGTGCAGCCAGCCTTTCTATCCACCATGGCTTGTGAATATTGTGTGCAGCCAGCCTTACTTCCCACCATGGATAGTGAGTATTGTGTAAAGTCAGCCTTTCTACTCACCATGGCTAGTGAGTATTGTGTACAGTCAGTCTTTCTACCCACCATGGCTTGTGAATATTGTGTGCAGCCAGTCTTTTTCCCCACCACGCCCAGCGAGCATTGTGTGCAGCCAGCCTTTCTCCCACCATGGATAGTGAGTATTGTGTGCAGCCAGCCTTTCTACCCACCATGGATAGTGAGTATTGTGTGCAGCCAGCCTTTCTACCCACCATGGATAGTGAGTATTATGTGCAGCCAGCCTTTCTACCCACCATGGCTAGTGTGTATTATGTGCAGCCAGCCTTTCTACCCACCATGGATAGTGAGTATTGTGTGCAGCCAGTCTTTCACCCACCTCGGCCAGCGAGCATTGTGTGCAGCCAGCCTTTCTACCCACCATGGATAGTGAGTATTGTGTACAGTTAGCCTTTCTACCCACCATGGCTAGTGAGTATTGTGTACAGTCAGCCTTTCTACCCACCATGGCTTGTGAATATTGTGTGCAGCCAGCCTTTCTACCCACCATGGATAGTGAGCATTGTGTGCAGCCAGCCTTTCTACCCACCATGGATAGTGAGTATTGTGTGCAGCCAGCCTTTCTACCCACCATGGATAGTGAGTATTGTGTGCAGCCAGCCTTTCTAACCACCATGGATAGTGAGTATTGGTTGCAGCCAGTCTTTCTACCCACCATGGATAGTGAGTATTGTGTGCAGCCAGCCTTTCTACCCACCATGGATAGTGAGTATTGTGTACAGTCAGCCTTCTACCCACCATGGATAGTGAGTATTGTGTGCAGCCAGCCTTTCTACCCACCATGGATAGTGAGTATTGTGTGCAGCCAGCCTTGCTACCCACTATGGATGGTGAGTATTGTGTGCAGCCAGCCTTTCTACCCACCATGGATAGTGAGTATTGTGTACAGTCAGCCTTTCTACCCACCATGGCTAGTGAGTATTGTGTACAGCCAGTCTTTCTACCCACCATGGCTAGTGAGTATTGTGTGCAGCCAGTCTTTCTCCCCACCACGGCCAGCGAGCATTGTTCGCAGCCAGTCTTTCTACACACCATGGCTTGTGAATATTGTGTGCAGCCAGTCTTTCTACCCACCATGGCTTGTGAATATTGTGTACAGCCAGCCTTTCTACCCACCATGGCTAGTGAGTATTTTGTGCAGCCAGTCTTTCTCCCCACCATGGATAGTGAGTATTGTGTGCAGCCAGCCTTTCTACCCACCATGGCTAGTGAGTATTGTGTAAAGTCAGCCTTTCTACCCACCATGGCTTGTGAATATTGTGTGCAGCCAGTCTTTCTCCCCACCACGGCCAGCGAGCATTGTGTGCAGCCAGTCTTTCTACCCACCATGGCTTGTGAATATTGTGTGCAGCCAGTCTTTCTACCCACCATGGCTTGTGAATATTGTGTACAGCCAGCCTTTCTACCCACCATGGCTAGTGAGTATTGTGTGCAGCCAGTCTTTCTCCCCACCATGGATAGTGAGTATTGTGTGCAGCCAGCCTTTCTACCCACCATGGCTAGTGAGTATTGTGTAAAGTCAGCCTTTCTACCCACCATGGCTTGTGAATATTGTGTGCAGCCAGTCTTTCTCCCCACCACGGCCAGCGAGCATTGTGTGCAGCCAGCCTTTCTACCCACCATGGATAGGGAGTATTGTGTGCAGCCAGCCTTTCTACCCACCCTGGCTAGTGAGTATTGCGTGCAGCCAGTCTTTCTACCCACCATGGATAGGGAGTATTGTGTGCAGCCAGTCTTTCTCCCCACCACGGCCAGCGAGCATTGTGTGCAGCCAGTCTTTCTACCCACCATGGATAGTGAGTATTGTGTGCAGCCAGTCTTTCTCCCCACCATGGATAGTGAGTATTGTGTGCAGCCAGCCTTTCTACCCACCATGGCTAGTGAGTATTGTGTGCAGCCAGGCGTTCTACCCACCCTGGCTAGTGAGTATTGTGTGCAGCCAGTCTTTCTCCCCACCACGGCCAGCGAGCATTGTGTGCAGCCAGCCTTTCTACCCACCATAGATATTGAGTATTGTGTGCAGTGATCCTTTCTACCCACCATGGCTTGTGAATATTGTGTGCAGCCAGTCTTTCTCCCACCATGGATAGTGAGTATTGTGTGCAGCCAGCCTTTCTACCCACCATGGATAGTGAGTATTGTGTGCAACCAGCCTTTCTACCCACCATGGCTTGTGAATATTGTGTGCAGCCAGTCTTTCTCCCACCATGGATAGTGAGTATTGTGTGCAGCCAGCCTTTCTACCCACCCTGGCTAGTGAGTATTGCGTGCAATCAGCCTTTCTACCCACCACGGCCAGCGAACATTGTGTGCAGCCAGCCTTTCTACCTACTTTATGCTGCACTGTACATTTACCTCATGCTGCATTTTCTCTTAAGATTCAAAGAAACAATTTGAAACCTAGCAGAATAACATGCAACTGTGTAATAATATTTCAATACTTGCACTCCCCTATGCAACTTGGGCCGCAGGTTGTTCCAGAGCGAAGAAGCTCCCTCTGCGACGGACCATGGAGAATTTAGAACCCCACATCGAGCTGAGGTTGTTAGACCTCAACACTCTCTCCCCAAAGTAACATTTACTTAACCCTCTGGTAGCTTTGCACCAAGCAGTCAGGCTTAACTTAGAGGCAGTGTGTAAAGTATTAATGCAGCACTTCAAACACTTACAAAGTGAAAACACAGCACAAAAAAGAAGAATAGAGTAAAATGAAATACATTATTTGCACCAAAATAATAAAAATCCAATCAGTAGAATCGGCGATATGTCATTTCAAAGACTTAGGTAAGAATAGAGCCTAACAGCACAAAGCCCAACTGTGGCTAGTTGTTCACACCACACAGAGATAATGTGAAAAGTTCAGGCCGACAAGGATGAAGCACGGACAGCGATGCGAGAACTTGCGTCAAAGAGGCGTCACACAGCAGCAGATACAATGGGCTGCGAGACGGCATGTGAAGTCCTGCGTTTAGATGTGTCATTCCTGATGGGCTGCAGGCTACCATATGAGGTCCTGCATCGGGGATGCATCGCTCAGTGTCGGTTCTGATGCGGAACTGTGAGGAGTTGTGCTGTGTAGACCAGAGGTGGGTTGGCTTTGGACTTACAAACTCACTTACAAGGAACCGGACTGGGGTGGCACCACTTGGGGAGGAGTAAAACTCACAACAGAGCCCAGGTGCTGGATTTAAGGTGGTTGAAGCCTTTTCTGTCCCTGAAGCTCTGACCAGGAGGCCAGCAAATACACTCTTGTAGTCACTCTGGTGGTACTGGGTTCAAGACGCAAGTCCAGTCCTTCTTATGCAGTCATGTGGGTATAAGGACAGCAGAGTAGCAGGGCAACAGAGTAGCAGTCCTTCTTGATGCAGAGAAGCACAGCAGCCGTTCTTCTGAGTTCTCCATAGATGCAGATATGTACTGAAGCGTGGGGCCCAATGGTCCAATATGAATACTTGGTGCTCAATTTGAAGTAAGAGCAGTTCCTAGAGGGTTTCAACCTCAGCAATGTTTAGAAATTCCTTCCTTCCTGTCCTGTTTCTAGCTTGTCTGGGGGCACAAAAGACTGGTGTGAAACCATATGTGAGTGTGCTGAGGCAGAGCCTTTGTGATGTGTAGGTGTGGCAGGTAACAACCCCTCCCTCGTTCAAGTCAGAGATGGCCCACCCTGCCAACACCTATTCCTCATTTGTCTCACTGTCTGCGAGTAGTACACAAAGACCCACTGCCAACAACACCTACTCTTGTGACCCACATTTCAGGCTGCAGGCACAAAATGGTTGGGACAAGAAAATAGCTACTTTCTAAAAGTAGCTTTTTTGAATTGTGACTTAAAATCTGACTTTACCATTACAGAGGATTTTCAAATACAATTCCTTAGACACCAAACTCAACATTCCTTCCTGTTCCCAATTGAATGATGCCACATATTACATTTAATAAGGCAACACAAAGTTATCCTATGGGAAAGGTAGGCTCAGGAGACATGATTGTTGTGTGGTGGCGGAACACTGGTTGATGAACGGGTGGGTTAAAATACCTTGCCCTAACAAATGGAATAACTATTCTCCAAATTCATCCTCTAGTTTATTGGCAAGGCCAATAGGTCTGGCTTGCATTTCAGTTATAAGCCAGACCTTCTGTCTTAGCAATGCTAGCCGTAGTATGGGGGTGCAACTTCTTGTTCACGTCTACTTTACTAAAGTTTTCAAAACATCCTGCTTGTATTATTTACTAAACATAAGTATAAAAGCAGGAAAACATATAGCAGCAGCTAAAAACAATCATCTCAACTGTAAGTGGGCTTGTAAATGTTTCTTTGAGTTAAGTTATTGTAACCTTGCACATGTTTCCGACTTGCAAGCATAGCTACTAAAGGCAGAACAAACAGGAGAAGTGGCTAATAAGCAAACAAAAAACAAACAGCTTTAAAACATTCATAAGTAGATCTCTATTGTAAACATGCTTACAACTCAAGTAGCTACCCCATTTCTGAGACACCCACATGGGGCACCAGGATATCCCTGGTAAACTGAGAACTAGGGGGCTGATTTTAGGGGTGGGAGAATCATTAACTATCCATCGGGACAAGTACATGTAAATGTGCACAGTTATCTTATAGACACGTTTATAATCGCTACTCCATCTGCAAACAATGTCAGATAAGGAAAATGAAGACTTAATATCTGCAGGTATAGTGGAACACACCACATGTATTACTGTTGATAACTTTCAAGAAGAGATTAGAAAGTTTAACACATTTTGGTCAGAGAAACTGGACGGTGTTTGTATATGTTGTCAACGCACTCAAACTCATTGTGTTATGTTATTGTGTCTTCGAAAACTGAAGAAGACAACAGAAATAATGGAGAGAATTTGCAAATTAAATGTAAGTACTGTTATAATACGTTAGAGGATAATAAATGCCCGCAAGAGCAGTGCATAGCAAGTTAGAACTAGTTTCAATTCCACAACAACTTCAAGATTTTATATACTTATACAATGTATACATCCATTCCAAGCTATAATCTGTATAGAGCAAAAGGCAGGGAAGTTACCTACAACTGAGCTCTAGAACGGTCTTAAAGGTAAAATTCTGTACTTGCCATTAGATTTCAAGCAGCATATTGAAACTGTAGGGGTGCAGAGGGGTTTGGAAGACGCATGTAGAAAAAACTCCACAGAAACGAAGTGAGTTCAAAAGTAACATGGGCTTATTCAGTATAACAGTTCCCCAACAGCCATGCCTAACGCTCCTCAGCAGAAATCACCAACATTCTAAGGTGCACTCTAGAGAGCATTCTAGGATGGAACCAACCTGTAAAGGAAAGAGGGGGAAGTGGAACGGACCATATAACCAGGGAATGTAAGAACAGGGAAAGGAGGGTAGTATAAACCATAGAAAAAGAAAAGGAGGAAGATTATAACACATCTCCCTTCCAAAGGTAACGAAAGAAAAAAAAAGAAGAAAGGGGAAGATTGCAGAAAGAAAAAGAAACAAGAAAGAAGTGGGGACAGAAAAAGAGGATAGAGGGAGGCCACACAAAAGAGGGAAAGATTGCAGGGGTGTGAGAACAAAAGATAGAAAATTATCTCATGACATAGTCCCTTTGCCACTTAGGTGATCTTACAATTCTGTCACTACGTTTAACCACAGGCATGTTGGACATTTTGTTTGAACCATTATCAGACAAGTTACACATGGTCTGCTCTGAATATGGAAGTAGTCTGTCCATGCTCCACATTCTGCCATCAGCCATGGTGACTACATTTTTCTTGACATCGCTTATCTTTACAGGGCCATAGTATTTATTGTACCTGTTCGAGATGTTATCAGGTTTCTTAACAAAGACTCACTAACCCACTCTCCATTCTCGTGTTTTGACTCCCCATCTGCGATCATAATCTTGCTTGTATTTCTCGTGATGACGTACAATCTTCTCCTTGGTTTCTTTACCGTCCCATACAAATAAATTGTCTTCAAATAACCAATTAGGTGTAAGTTTGGTGCCGGGCTTATGCCCTCTTAGGAGACAAAAAGGACAGTAACCAGTAACACTGTTGGGTGTAATGATATAAGACCATATCATGTCTTTGATAAATTGAACAATAGGCTTATGAGCAACCATCGCTAGTTGTAAAGCGTCTTTAATCATTCTATTGCAGCGTTCCACCAAACCATTAGCACGTGGACAAAATAAACGGGTGGAAATTTGTTTTATAGCGAGGCTGACAAGAAACTCTTTCATTTCCTCGGAGACCAACTGGACCCCATTGTCAGTGATGAGAGTGTGTGGAATTCCTTAGCTCACGAATACATCAGACAAAAAGCGTATTATGGTTTTAGTGTCCACTCTATTAACAAACTTAAGAGTAATCCATTTGGAAAAATAGTCTACCAAAACAATAATAAATCTTTCTTGTAATCCTGATATTTATAGAGGACCAATAATCTCTAAACCTAGTTTTTCCCAGGCTTTAATGGGAACTTGCACTGGTTCCAACGGTACTCTCCGTGTGATTTTGGTTTTGTCACTGATACCACAAGCATGGCACCCCTTGACTAGATCCTCTATAAGGGTGTCCATACCAGGGAACCAATACCCTGACCGAAGCTTGCTTTTTGTAAAATTCCTTCCTAGATGACCCTCGTGAGCCAATTCCCAGATGCGCTTTCTGAGTTTTTCGGGGGGGATTATTTTGTCGGACCTAAATACATTAGACCCAACAATGGACAATTCTTCTTTAACATTCCAAAATGGTTGTAGATCACAAGGAAGGTCCCCACACCTCTTGGGCCAACCATTCCTGATATTTTCAACAACAGCTCTCAATGTTGCATCATCTGACAAGAGTTTATGCCACTCTTCCTCTAGAATAGCAGGGATTGTCACATGTAGTACTTCAAAATTTTCTACATTTTCTTCCATTTGCTTATTGATGGGAAGATGGGAAAGGCAATCAGCAATTAGATTCTTGTTGCCAGGGACATGTTCAATTTTATAATTGAAGCTTTGTAAGGAAACAAGCCATTTACCAATTCTGGGTGTGGTTTTTTCAATGTCCTTAGATGAAAATATAGACACTAGGGGTTTATGGTCAGACCTTAGTACAAACGGTATACCCCACAAGAAATATTTGAAATGGTTAGTAGCCCAAAAACAAGACAAAGCCTCTTTCTCAATTGTAGAGTAGTTAATTTCTGCTTCTTTGAGTGTCCTGGAAGCAAAAGCTATGACCTTTTCTTTTCCCTCTTGCATTTGAAAAAGTGTGGCACCAATACCTCTATTACTAGCATCGGTGGTGAGAATCGTGTCTTTGGCACTATCAAAATTGCCAATGCAGGGTGCTGCAGCAATGGCTTTTTTTATATTCAAAAACGCACAGTCATGGACAGGTAACCATTCAAATGTTGTCTCCTTCAGTAGGTCTCTAATGGGTTGTACTAGATCTGAGAAATTCTTAATGAATTTAGACATATACTCAGCTAAACCCAAGAAGGATTTGATTTCTTCTTTATTTGCAGGAATAGGAGCTTGTACAACTGACTCTATTAAGTCCATTTTGGGTATCATTCCTTCACTGGACAGAGTGTGTCCCAGAAAATCAACAGATGCTACCCCAATTTTGCATTTGTTCCTCTTGATGGTAAAACCTGCCTCACTAAGCTTGGCACGCACTTTCCTCAAATTGAGATTATGTTCATCTTCATTAGAGCCGTAAATGAGAATGTCGTCTTGGAAACATATAGATTTATCTACCCCCATCAAAATATGTTGCATAATTCTTTGGAAGGTCGCTGCGGCCGAAGCCAATCCAAATGGCATCCTCAAGAACTTATAAGTCCCAAAGGGTGTAGTAAAAGTTGTGAGAATTTGCGAATCAGGGTGCAAAACCACCTGATAGTATGCCGACGTGAGGTCTAAAACAGAAAAGTACCTGGCACCATTAATTACAGATAACATTTCATTAATTTTGGGAAGCAGGTACCTACCAACCCAAATATTAGCATTAGACTTCTCAAGTCCACACACAAGCGGATGTCTTTACTCTCTTTTTTAGAAGTTATAACAATGGGGGCCAACCATTCAGAAGTTTCCACAGCCTGAATAATTCCCTGATTTTCCAGTTTTTCTAGTTCTCTCTTCAAAGGTTCAGGCAGTAATAAGGGAATAGACCTAGTCTTGTGTGCAACCGGAATAGCATCATTTTTTAGTTTAATTTTGTGCATATAGTTTTTAGGTCTCGCCTATCCGTTGCAGCGCAAATGCGCTGCCATCGCTTTGCGAGGCATGCATTATATACTGTAGCGTGGAAGCTTTGTGGAAGCTCCGCCCACTCTCTGCCCATTGGTTTTTGTCTTAAATGCTGCCTTCTGATTGGTTTGAGGCTTGTTAGTCCCTCCTCATTCATCATTTGTATCCTTCCACGGCTATTGGCCCCTTTACTCCTAACAGTATTTTCTTCCCTGTCTCCCCCCGCCCCCTCCCTCAGTCTGTGACTTCTCGCCCCCTCCCCTGTCCCCCCCCAC
Source organism: Calotriton arnoldi (assembly GCA_963921515.1). Lineage (NCBI taxonomy): Eukaryota > Metazoa > Chordata > Amphibia > Caudata > Salamandridae > Calotriton > Calotriton arnoldi. The sequence goes on from CAWUFW010002526.1 coordinate 1,956,075, forward strand.
TCCCGTTTGTGTCTTCTTGCCTGATGGCACTTTTGTTTTCAATGCAATAGGTCTTGCGTAAATGCGAGTCCTATTGCATTGCCAATGTTAGTTTTTTATTCTTGTAAGCACTATTTCTGTATATACGTCAGGACGTACTTTGCTTACATTTAGCGTGCCATGCACGCTTTTACTTTCTGAGCAGCCGGACAATCAAGAGCCTTATTCCTCTTCCGTTCCCTCATTCCGGGCTGTCAGTCCAGGATGGCACCTGCGTGCTCTCGGAGTGTGTAGTCCCACCCTCCGCCTCTGCCCTGCACTGCGAGGCACCGGGGCGGACTTCATGGCCGAGTCGGGGATCGGTGCTGCCTCTCGGAAGCAAGAGGCTGAGGGCGAGAAACAAAGTTTTGCGGTCTCGTTCTCCCCGATCTCCCCTCCCCCTCGTCTCGAGCGCTGCGCAGCCAGTGCTTTCAATGCTGGCCCTAGCAGGGGATAAAGAAGAGGTAAAGGACCCTCCACGGGAGCTGCTGACAGGAGTTCCGGGGTATCTTCTTTGCTGTGTGCAGCTGTATGCACCGCGGAGACTGCCTGCGAGCAGTACCACCGCTGGTAACACTCATGTGCTTTGAATGTTGGTGGACCATGCTGAATTAGTTTAGTACAGCCTGGGGATCATACAGGAAATGAGGCAAGAGGTTCTAAAGCATGGGAGTTCAGCTCCGCCCTCGAGGCACTGCGGACATGCACGGCGATGTTTGTTTTAGCATGTGTTCTGTACATTAGGCTACAGCGTAGCTCCGCATTGTGCTGGTGGGGAGAATCAAGGAGCTGTGTTTTCACCGCACACATTACAGCACGCAAGCAGCTCGACGGTGTATCGGTGTCAGGAATGTCTTTACTTTCAAATTGTGCATGGGTGTGAGATTTGGGAGTTCCGGACAAAAAGTTTGTGTTTTACACGAAACATTATTATTCACAAATGCAAGTCTCGATGAATGTCATTGCGCCATCGGCCCTGCCACTGAGTGAGAATGTGCTGAAGGGGGGACACTCGTTCCCAGTTAGTGATGCTCTACATAATGCGAGCCAAGCCTTATTGTGCGTTTTAAATGTGAGAACGAGTGTTTGTACAATCCCCAAACCCAAAGCATACGTTTCAACAATTTAATTGTGGGAGATTCAAAGTAGAAGTAGTGCTTAATTAGTACAAACAAATAAGTGGTAGGGCTGTAGTCAGCAGGCCACTTCCACTGCCCATGCTAGTGTCGGTTACAAACTGTGTCCATCCATCAGTCAGGAATTTGTACCACCATAAGGTGTTAGAATTGTAGTTTGCTAGTATTGCAGCTGTTTCAAAAAACCCTTATATCGAGCAGCCTGTGCCCTCGCAGTCTCTCTCTCTGTGCATGCGCAAAGCACAGGATTTCAATCAATACGTGATTTCGATGCTGTTGTGCCTAATCATATGTGAAGTGTTATTGACCCCTTGTGCTCTCACTCACTCCTCCAAGGCCACAGTTCTCAACATCCCAAAGTGGAGAGGAAACTGTTGGGCCATGAGTTCATGCTGAGGCCGGGGAAGAAACCGGCTGCTTGTAAACAGGGAGGGGCGGGGGCTGGAGAGTCCAGAGGTGCTCAGACGACTCAAGAAATCAAAGGTCGGTGGTGAGATATATTGAGTATTAATTAATCCATTTTGCCCCAGGCCTTTCTCCTGTTCCTTTCTCCCTTCCACACTCGATGAAGCCTCCTCATCCGCGTTCCAATCTGTTCTCTTCCCTCCCTGTATGTCAAATCTCACACTTCTATTTCCCGTCCCCATCTCCCCCGTCATTTCTCTTTGCACCTCACTATTGCTGTTTCTGTGAAGGGAAAGTTTTTGGCAAATGCCAGGGCTGCCATTGTTCGTATAACACTAACACGCAGAATACTCAGAGCCAGGATTACTTTTCACTTAAACGCAATGGCATTTTTGCCTCTATGTGCTTCATTTGTTGTCTCTTTTTTCTCCTTTCTCCTTTCCTTTCCCTTCTCTTCTCTTTTCCTTTCTATCTTTACTACCTTCCTTTCTTTGCTTCCTATACCCCCATCGAGTTTCCAGCTTATGATTGTAGTGCCAACCGTGTAGTGCCTAGGTCCGGAATAACATTCTGAAAATTAGCGTGTTTAGTGTGTTTTTCATACACACACACAATCAGCCTTATGTCTCCACTTCATATGGGTTAGAAGTTATTAAATGCAGTGGCTTCAGGGCTTTGGAGGCATATTGGGGCGGTGTCACGGTACTGTTATGAATGTACACATCCTGTAGGGGGGGTGTTCGGCCTGCCCTGTACCCTTAGTGTCCTGTACTCATCTGTGTGCTGCATTCATCCGCGCTCTCCGGAGGGTCCATTTGTCTCACAGCCACCTTTATTTACTGAAATCTGGACTTCCGGCCTCAGAGTCTGTAAATTGCAGTCTGGCGCTGCGCCATTCGCCTGATTTCTTGACCTTGTTCTTCAAAGGATTCAATTTCTTTAAAATGGAGTCCTTAGCCCCCTCCTGTCCCGCTGCAATCGATCTCTTCCAATAACTTGCCAACTTTATATCGGAAAAATCATAGAGGATTTATTTAGGGTCTCCTAGATTTATAGTATGGTCTGCTAACCTTGGGTGTGGAATATCCGAAAAACGGGCTGCCACATTTCAGAAACCTTCAGGCCTCTGCTAAAGCAAACTGGGCTTTTAAAGGGACGTAAATATAATGCTTCTTAACTTCTCTATCAAACACATTCTCATGCACACATTCTCTCTCAAGCGCATGCACCCAATTTATACTCACACACACATTTCTCTTGCACATGCTTTCAGACACTCCTCCCTTCTCTCAAACAGTTTTACCCTCACAGACACACACTCTCGCTAAAGCTCTCTCACGCAGACTCTCAGCTTGCCCTATCTGATACATTCCATCACTGGTGACCCTCAACATTTTGAACAGGTGAAAAAAAACAATACCTTTTTCCATTCTTCATTCTCCCCTTAAATACGTTGCTTTAGGCAACCCCCAACTTTGGGAAGAATTCTATGTTAAAGAACAGTAGATGTTGCACTGCCCAGTATAATGTGCTGCATGGCTAAATACTTATAAGGTCCCAAAGGCGAGACCGATTGCATTGCAAATGCTTGTTTAACATACCAACCTCATCAGTGAAAACGTCTGGAAATTCATCACATACCCCCGCTCCTGTCAAAGATCTATCCACCAGTAATACTTGTTCTTTATTATTGGGGTCAAGGGTGATGCCTAAATCTTTCTGATGCTTCCACCCTAATAAATTACTTCCTTTTTCTGTAATATAGATTTTGCCAAAAGTATGTCTATCCTTAAAAGTGATTCGCATTTTCACCATTCCTTTTAAAGGAATGGGATCTTTATTGTATCCCCCCGGGTGTACATCAGGCTTTTCCAAAATGTATTCATATTCGTTAAACAGGCCTTGAAAAGTTTCATTGTCAATTAGAGTGTAAGGGGAACAGGAGTCAGCAAAGGCATTGACTTTCTTCCCATCTAGGTGTATCTCACATACAGGATAATTGATCTTTTCTTCAACTTCTGGACCATACACTTGAAAAATAAATTGGTTATCTCTGGATATGACTTGATCATCGAGTACAACATGTACATCCTTTCCCACTTCTTTAGACTTACACATTTTAGAAAAATGACCAATTCTATTGCATTTCCTACAATTAACCCCTCTGGCAGGACACCTAGGGAAGTTAGCGAGATGATTCACATTCCCACATCTGTAGCATCTGAAATTCTCTTTCTTAGTTTTAGGTTTAACTACAGCATGTGTGTCCACTACTTTTAAAACTTCATCATCTTCCTTAATCTCATTTACCTGTTTCTCGGCAGAAAAGGAATCTTCATTGGCTTTCATTTCTTTTACACAATAAGCAGTGTGCTCGATACTCTTAGCTATAGTTACAGATTCTTCCAAATCAGGATTTTGGGTTAACAACCTCTCTTGCACCTTGTGGTCATTGGTGCAATGGACCAATTGATCCCTAATGAGAGAATCCGTGAGCACACCAAATTCGCAAGTAGCAGAGAGCCCCCTCAAAGCGGCAATGTATGAGGTGACTTTCTCATTTTTGCCTTGTACCCTTTTAAAGAACTTATGTCGCTCTAAGACAGCATTGACCTTGTCTTTGAAATGGGGACCCAATTTTCTTAAAGTAGTGGTGAAGACATCATCATCACCATCACCAACCTCTTCTCCACCATCAGCAAGATCCTCATAAACTTTTCTCGCTTGGTTACCTAGATTGTGCAATAAAATATGTTGTTTCCTTACTGAAGAAAACTTTTCCCCCCTATGGCAATAAGATAGGAATGAAGTATTTTGACCCTTCTATCCCAAGGAATTTTAGGTTCACCCTCATCATTTAAGAACGGAGGAGGTTGACTCATATTAGCAACTGACATGGCTGAGCACAAAAGCACACACGGTTGGGAGAAATAAGGAACCACACAAATAAATGCACAATAGAAAAACAGTAGACAAGGTGTAAACTGTACCCAACAGCATGTGTGCTAAAGAACACAAAAATTCTGAAGAGCTATACGGTAAGCTGTGCCTGTCAGAGTAATAAAAGTTGTGAAATGACTGCAGGCAAAAAGCTGTGCCTGTCAGCGTGATGAGTCAAATGAGACAGAGGTAAGATGAAAAGGAAGGCGGCAGGCAATTACAAGCTTTGCCTGTCAGCGTATTATATAGCCCACTTACTTGAAGGTGTCCCAAAAACGAGAGAAAAATCCTCTGAGAAATATTATGTGAGGCAGGCACAATGTATCACTGGAGAAACGCCTCAGGAATCAGGCAAATAGCCCCAGGGAGCAGGCGCCGTAAAAGAACACTTATCCTGCGTGCGAAGCAACAGCTGAGAAAAAACACCTCTCTCAAACTGCGCACTGACAAGAAACGCCTCAGGGAGCATGCGCCGCATCGGGAACACTCCTCCTGGCGCAGAAGCAGAAACAGCTGTGAGGAAATGCCTCTCCCAAGGTGTGCGCACTGACAAGAAACACATCAGGGAGCAGGCACCGCAGCGGGAACACTCCTCCAGGCGCAGAAGCAGAAACAGCTGAGCGGAGATGAATCTCCTGAGGCTGCACTGAGGAGACACTATCAGCGGCAGACACCGTGAAGCATTCGAGAATCCACTTCAGAGGTGCAGGCGCTGCCACAGGAAAACGTGTTGAAGAACACTGCACATTTCCCCAGAACGTGCCCAAAAAGAAACTGCCTAGGAAGACTGGCGCCAGAGCGAGAACACTCCCCTTGGCAGAGCGGAGAGATACGCCTCACCTGAGATGCGTGTTGAGGAGGCACGCTTCGACAAAGCAGGCACCGGCAAAGGAAACGCTCTTCAAGACAAGCAGAAACCCAGGAAGAGACACCGTTCATGAAGAAAGTGACCAGCGGAGATTTCAAGAACCTTGAGGAGGGTAAAAATTGGAGCAGGCACTAACGTGGAGGAACTCATCCAGCAGAACAACAACAGGAGAGTCTTGAGAGGCACCAGCAAGATGACGGTGAGTAGGAGCACAGTAACTGTTGGTATGTTAGGCTGGAAAAAATAACAGGGGTGGAGAACTGCAGCTGTCCCCTGCACAGCAGTCCAATCGTCGCCAAAATGTAGAAAAAACTCCACAGAAACGAAGTGAGTTCAAAAGTAACTTGGGCTTATTCAGTACAACAGTTCCCCAACAGCCATGCCTAACGCTCCTCAGCAGAAATCACCAACATTCTAAGGTGCACTCTAGAGAGCATTCTAGGATGGAACCAACCTGTAAAGGAAAGAGGGGGAAGTGGAACGGACCATATAACCAGGGAATGTAAGAACAGGGAAAGGAGGGTAGTAGAAACCATAGAAAAGGAAAAGGAGGAAGATTATAACAACGCACTTGTAATTCTAGTCAATGGTGCCCCTACCAAGAGCAAAAAGATATGGCAAGACATAGTAGATGTTAGTAAAGTTAAAAATACATTAGATGTGGTACCAAATAACATGTTCTATAAAAATGTAGATGCTCTTTAAGACACATTACCATCAAGAGGTCAGATTGGAAAGGTGGATCAATCCCGATCAGAAGAAATTTATGAACACTAAAGTATTATTATTGGTGATGCTATTGATCTCTTTCAAATGAAAGAAGTGAAAGGAGCTCCCTTAAGTGTGTGGGAGCAAAGTTTAGAAACTTGCTGTTTTCTTCATCTGTTTCCTACTGTAATAGTTGGTAGGTATGATGACCGTCATGTACAAATATCAGCAGAAGAGCACAGATCAACTAGACTTTATTCAGAGGCCCTCGATTTGCCAGTGTATTCACTATATATTTCATCTACTGTTTGAGAGTGACTTGCCAGACTATCTTATGAAGTAAATCACAAGTATTGGTATTGTCATCACGGTGAGCTGAAATGCATGTTGAGAAACCTAGGAGCATCTACTTGGTTTATAACACTCAGGGGTATATTCACGAGAACGTGTGATAACTACTGAAAGAGTAGCGTAACGCAACTTCCAATATCGCAGCCTATCTCGGGAAAATAACTCTGTGTCAACATGGAATTCACAACACGGCGGTAGCATGCGATAGTTGGCCGACACCGCGGCCGATGCTCGTGACACAACCAACCCGACGGAGATAAAAACACAAACCACAACGCTAAAAAAGCTGTGATGGGCCAAAGCGCGATAAGAAAACAGTGACAACCAGTGCGAGGGCAGCAATACGCACAAGCAATGCGGGAAAAAGCACAAGAACAGTATACGGAAAATGCCACTGAACAAAATACATCAACAGCGGAGTACCACGGATGCACCCTGGCCAACTGCAGAGGACAACATGCACACCACAACATCCACGCACCGTGGAAGAACAGAACCTACAGGCACACCACATGAAAGAGACCAGTGGCAGACAAATCAGAGCCACAGGAGCGACACACCCACCGTGCAGCATACGCACATAAGCAGAAGTGCACCCGGACAGTGACCACATCCCGGGACAAACAGCAACACCTCCACAACTGAACACAGGACACAACTGTTCGGGGAAAATGTGCACAACATGGCAAATCACATCTGAAATCCCAGGGACATGTAACATGACAATGCACAATTCCAACCTGTGACCTGCAAATATGTTTTATTCACACATGCAGTGCAATTGGACATCTACTACTGTCCCATGAATGCCACTGACGGTCACAATGTGACATGCTCATGAGAAGTAAGTGTCAATGATGGAGTTCCTATGGGCCATTCCTGCCACAGCTGCAGTGGGATGTGGGCCACCTGCCCCATCACCACCATCATCATCCGGTACCTCTGGAACTGGGATCCATGGGGCCCTGGTGCGAACACAGATGTTGTGCAACACACAACATGCAATGATCATCTTGCACACAATGTCTGGGCTGTACGGGAGCTTCCCACCAGTGCCGTCCAGGCACCTGAAACGTGACTTCAACATGCCAAATGTGCGTTCAACAATGCCCCTGGTGCGTATGTGGACCACATTGTACTGCTTCTGGGTGGGTGTGTTCGGGTCTCAGAGGGGTGTCATCATCCAAGGGCAGACTGCATATCCTTGATCACCTGTGACAGTGCAGGGAGAAAAGAGTCAATACTTGGTTCGGCAGGATGTGATGGCAGGCCCACCAATTCAGTGACACCTGTGCTGGCTGTGTGTGGGGTGAGTGTAAGCCAGCCCTCAGGGAGTAGCATGTGCTGGCAACTACACCAAAAGTCATCAGGCACACAGACATGCAATGTCTGAACTACGAGGGGGGATGACTCGAGACAGACAGGGCTAGTCACCCCAGGTGCACAGCGGCCGACACGGGCCCACCCCCATGGGACACTGACCTGCAGGAGACTGGGGTAGGGTCATGAGGGCAGAGCAGTGCCTCACATGTGTCATGGCTGCATTCTGCATCTCCACACGTACAGCTGTTGTGTGGCTGTGGTACCATGTGAAGTCTGTATTGGATGCAGGGGTAGCCCAGGATGACCATGGAGTGGTGTAGTTGTGTCTGGTAGGTGGTCGTGCAGTTTCACATGTCGAATGTGGTTAGGTCACGTGTGCATCCCCATAGTTGTGCCCTGTGCATTGGTGGCAATGTGTGGTGTGTTGATTTGGTACTTACCAACGAGCTGTCCCGTTCCATATGTGCCATCCTGGAAGCACTGGTTGATGTTGGACTGTCGGAAGATGAAGGAATCATGCACACTGCCTGGGTAGTTGGCGAAGACATTGGTGAAGAGTCCCCGGTGGTCCACTATTGCCTGCACATTGATGGAATGTGTGTGCTTCCTGTTGCAGTAGTGGTGTGCAGTATCCGCAGGGGGCACAAGTGGGACATGTGTGCAGTCAATGGCCCCCAACACGGCCGGGAATCCGGCTATGGCGTAGAAGCCTTGCTTAGTCTCCAGCTGTTCCTGCGCAGTGTTGGAGAAGTGAAGGTACTGGGGTATGAAGCTGATGATGGCATCCAGGACGGGTGTGATGAACTTTGATAGTGCTGGCTGTGAGACCCCTCCGACTCTGGCAGTTGTTGGTTGGAAGGTCCCAGAGGCCAACAGGTGCAGCACTGCCAGCAGCTTTGTCTGCGGAGGGATGTTTGTTCTCCGCTGTGTTGGGACCATCAGCCTGTGGGCAATGTGGGTCAGGATGCGGAGGATGGTTGTCCTTTTGAGCCTGTAGTGGGCAATGACTTACACGGGCGTTAGGTCTGTGAGAGTGGTGCATTTTTGGTAGGTCCGCTGTCTTACTCTACACTGCCTCTGTGGTGGTCCAGGGGGAGCAGGTCCGGGTCCTGGGGGTGGTGGCGGTCCAGGGGTGGTGGCAGTGGGTGTTGTGGCCCTGATGGGGCTCCGAGCTGCATGTAGAGTAGCTGCATGGCGTCGTTTGTTCTTCGGGTATGGCTGTGTACGGGACTCCGTTGCCTACTGCAGGTAGACGTCCGTCTTTACACCTGTTTGAGGCAGGTGTTAAATACCTGCGGCTACCGCACCTTATCACCTGTTTTGTGTTCTTATCATGGATGTGGCTGGTCGTTGTGAATGTTGAGGTGTGATGGTGTCTCGACTTTTGTCACGGGAACGCCTACTCTGCATCTCATTAGCGATATTTGCGGGGGTACTCTGTGGCGATGTTTTTTGCGGCTGCTATCGCGGGTAAACTGGTGCTGTGGGCTGTTAACAGAGGCTTGTGAATGGAGAGGTAAATTTATCACGACTTTGACTGCGATAAAGTGCCGTTAATTTGGCGATAGCTCCTAGTGAATATGCCCCTCAGTTGTGCTGAGTATGAGTGGGATAACTTGCTTGAATTCTTGTCAGAATCAAACTCAAACATAATAGACATTAATCTGAAGACACCAGGAGAACTTTGCTTGTTGAACCCTGCAAACACATACAGGTATTTTAACCAGTTGTTTAAAGCAATGATGGCTTTCATCTTCAACAAAACTAATCCTCCTTTTGGCGAAGTAATTGATTTCTATTGGCCTAAAGAGTAGCAAGCTAGAGGTGCTTCACAAATTCATACGCTGTTAACGGTAAAAGAAGTCCCTAAATTTGGAACAGACACTGATGAGTCTGTCTTGTCTTTTATACAACAGTATGTGGCATGCGCCATCCTAAAAGACACTGCTGAGAAGGGCTTGAGAAAACAAGTTCTACGATTTCAATATCATAGATGTGGGAAATACTGTCATCCAAAGTAAAATTTTACACTAGATGTCGTTTTGGAGTTCCATGACCTGTCCTCTCAGAAGGAAGATTCACCAACTTTTTGTCTGCTGTTAGACTGACACAGAAATCACAGAAAAATATATACATTCTTACAGGCTTCCAAGTATATAAATTACTATATCCCTGACATTCTGAAGATTTGGAATGCAAATATGGGCCTACAATTTATCGCAGACAGCTCCATCACTGGTGCGCGATACTTACTTCATATACAACAAAATCAAAGACAGAGATGTGGAATGAGATTTCTTCAGAAAAGAGTCTTACATAGAAATTGTACCGTTTCAGTTTGAAAATGCTTTCACAGAGAGAAACAGGATCCTCTGAGAGGTTGAGCTCGGCTAGTTTGTTCTCCAAGTCAGGATAAATTGTGTGGGTGAGCTGAGGCCTTGCAAACAGTTGAAATTCAGTACTAAAGACTTTCTGAGAAGTGCAGTACCTTGCTGAATTTGATCTGGAGAGTACAGACATTCTGAAAACTAACATGCTGGCTACATACTACCCAAGAAAGAGTCCCCATATTCAAAACATGTGATTCTATGAAGTACTTCAGCACTATACATAAAGGTCTAATGTTACTGAAAAGCTAGAAGAAGGAAGATATGCAGTACTTGGAAGCGACGGTTGTTTGGTCAGACACAGCAAAGGAAATCTAATTAATGACATAAAGAGAGTTTTTTTACTTGATGCTTTGGCGTGCTGAATCAGATTTACTTGGACACATCGACGGATATGAAGACTCTTTCAATGCTGTAAAAAACAGTATTGTGTCCAGTCTTTCCAACCTACTAGCAAATGTTGAAGGATGAGATTGAACAGGAAGAAGCCATCACTGCTGGGATAGCCAGGGAGAGTTCACAAAGCAGTCAAACTTCTGCACCAGCAAGACAAGATCATCTGGGAGAACCAATAATTCAAAACGAAGCAGCTATAGCAATGAATGAGGTGGATAATGCAATGCAGCAAGCAAGAGAGGAAACTGTGGATTTCAAACAATTAGTGGAACGACTGAACATTGATCAGAGTGAAATTTACAATGAAGTTACAGCTAAAACAGAACATGGATTTCTCCACGAGAAGAAAGAATGTGAATGTTCTTCATATAAACCAATTCTACTATACATCAGTGGAAAAGCTGGCACTGTAAAAAGCTTCCTAATTAAAGTTCTCACTGGTTATCTCCAGAAGAGCACAGATTCAAATTTGCCATGTGTAGTAACAGCACCAACACAATAAGCTGCACATAACATGGAAGGAATTACTCTACATCAAATATTAATGCTTTTGTTGAACATGACAATAAACTGGAATACCAGAAATTATCTGGTGATGCTTGTCATGAGGTATCAAAAGTATTGAAAAATCTGAAGCCTTTAATCATTGATGAAGTGAGCCTGGTATCGAACATAAGCCTTGCCTTCATACACTTAAGAATGCAGCAGATTTTAAAAACCAACCATGTTGTACTTTTAGGAGGAAAGCATTTCATTGTGTTTGGTGACCTACTTCAACTTACCCTTGTAAAAGTAACCCAGGGCGGTAAACTCGGCTCCGCTCATTGAGTTTGCGGAATTGGGACACGCCGCACTCTGCGGAGGAACGTGGAATTCCTGAATTCTGCCATTCATGCGTAAACCAGTTTCTATTTTCCGTGTGTGCGCTCGAGTCTTCTTTTGGTGCTCAACTGCGAGCGCCAAGATTCTCAGGCTGCTTGCGAGTTCGCGTAATACTTCTTACATCGCTAAAGAGCTCCCGCGTGACTTTGTGCTCACTCGGACGACTTCAAGGCCGCAACAGCACCAATCTAGTATTCTTAGAGTCAATTGTGATCGCAAACAGAGCAGTCGAGCAGCTTTTTGGCTTGAGAATGCAACTGAGAGGCATTTGGAGTGGATTTTCTTCTAAAACTGGCTGTTGGAATTTTTGGTGCAAGAATCCATTTTTTTAAAACTTTTTTTTCCAAACCTGATGGAAGTGCCCCGGAGACTCCAACTTCTTGTTGCTGTCCCGCAGGCTCCTCCCAGTGCTTTGTCCATCTCCTGGTCACTTTTCATTTGGATTTGGAGCTGGAAGGATCGCTCTCCTTGTTTTCTGCATATATACCATTGGATTTACAGACTTTGTTTTGATACTGGTGTATAAGGGTGTTGTTGGTTAGACTGGGGGCCTGCACCTGGATTTATATGTACTTTTATTCCTTTTTATTTATTCATAGTGGTGGGTGGCCTGCAGTTCTAGTAGGGGCATTTTTTTGTGCATGAAATGTATCTTTTTTTGGAAGGGAAAAATATTGCACAGGTCAGTACATTTTCCTTTATCTTCTCCATGTTTTTTTAATAAGTTTGCAATATTGATTGATTCAATTAATTCACTATGTGGCCAACTTTGCCAATGAGCCTTCTAGCCAGTAGGCCCTGTACTAGTCATGGGTGCATGAAACAACTGTTTCTATGGTGTCTGGAGAATTGAAACATCATTTAGGCCATGGATAGCATTGGATTAAAATACAAAATGTGTATTTTTCTGTGGCTTTTCACTTTTTTTTCACACAAACAGTGTTTAGGTGGAGTAATGCATTTTGAGTGCTGTTGTGAAATTTTTTAGCCCTGTTAATTTTTGCTTTTGGCATTGTTGAATCAATGCTGTGTTATTTGTGTTACAGTGCCTATTTTGTCTGGCCAATGTGTGTGTGTGTGTGTATGTGTGTTTGGCATAGGCCAAAATTTGCCTTTGTTGTTCAAGAATCAGTATGCCATATATCCAGGGACTATTTTATATAGTCGGTGTCCACCCTAGGCCTGCATGTGTTCTTTGTTTTACAGGCCTCCTGCTTGGTGTTGTTGTTATGACCATTTGGCTGGTGGACATTTTGTGTAGCCAGCCAGAGTGCTTAGCTTTCCCCATAGGCCTGCATTTCTTCTTTGTTTGTGGCTATGCCCCCTTGCTGGTTATTTTTGTCTGACCATGTGACTGCTGGCCATTTTGCGTAGGCATCCAGTGTGCTTTTGACTTTGGTTTTCATATGTTGTTCATCTATCATTATGTTACGTCCATGCCTCCTTGCTTGCCGGTTCACCATGTGGCAATGGCAGACAGCCATTTTATGTGTCCAGTTTGTGTTGCCTTTTGCCATATGCTTGCATGGATGGCTGAGCAATGAGATAGCATTTTAATACGTAAAAACGAATGATATGCTTTAGGGTGATGTCACTTATTCATAATTTTCTTATTTATTTTTTTGAAATATGAGTTTTTTTTTTTTTTTTTAAATAATAAAAACATTTTTTTACCATTTTCATAGCATCTGGCATTAATGAATCAACCCCATATCAGCAATAGGTGCCCAACAGTAATCATTGTGTAAGGATTATTCAATTGTCAATGCATTTGTCAGCTGCATCGCCCTGCGTGTCACATCCCATGTGAAGCATTGCATATAAAGCAAACAGTTACAGCTTTATTGTTGTTGCTCTTTCTAATCTTTCCTGAGTGTACAGTCACCATGAAAGTTTATGTTGGTGTAGTTTTCTGTTTTAGGAATGAACACTGTATACTATTGTGAATTATTTATAACAACTTAAGTAACCACACTGAATGATATTGTTTGTTGGTACTACTACTTCAACTGCAACACTGTCATGTTTCACTGATGTTTTTCTTGCTTTTTTGCTTTTAGGGTCACAAGAGAAAAGACATCACCCACAGTACTGCCAGACAAAAGGCCTATGCACAAAGTGACGTGTGTCTGACTGTGCAACACAGTCATCTCTTCAGCTTATCGTGAAGCTAAGTGCCACTACCAACTGACAGCTTCAGGATGGCCCCAAAAAAAGGTGCTGCCAAGAAAGTGGCTAGTGGGGAGCAGAAGAAGCAAATTTCCTCCACTGGCGTGCCCACCGCAACCTTTTTCAGGAAAGTTGTGCGTGCCCCACCAGCCTCCAGTGTGCAAGATGAGAGCAGCACTCCTCTATCAACATCACTACCTCCGCAGCCTAAGCCCAGGACTATGTCTGTCAGTGAGGCAGCCAGTGCAAGCATGTCGACGCTTACGAGTAGGGATGTTGAATTGGATTTGTCCCTTCCGCAAAGTAGTACACAGTCTTTTCAGGAAACACAGCAAAGTGGACAGCAGTGCAGCCAGCAATAGATTTGTCTGATGTTGGAGCAGAACAGGAAGTTGAGCTTCCTTCAGGAGCAAGAATTTTTCCCTCCTCTTTTAGAATCATTGTCTCCCACATCTCCAGCAAGGAAATGAAGGGCACTGCAGCACCATCTTCTTCAAGCAGCACCACTTCTGATGATGATGATGGGACATGGAGTGGATCCCAACAGAGACCAGGAGACAAGAGGACAGGCAAGGGAAAAGAAAAGTTCCAGAAAGACTTAGACTTATGGAAGGGGATGACGACGAGGATGACGATTATGAGGTAGTCATGGTGGAAAGTGACACAGAGGAATCTGACATTGCTATTCAACCAGCTCTGAGGGATGTGGTACAGGTAGCACCACCACCAGCTCCCATATTTGCAGAGCCTCAGCTGAGACCTGCACCAAACCTTGCCTCAGGAGAAGCAGAGGGCAATAAATTACATGAAAACCTACCTACCTTTTGCCTTCAAGTTTTGGCAGTGGGCCGGTAAAAAAGTACCCCACCCCAGTTTAGGACTTTTTTACAGTTAGCAAAGAAGGGGAGCACATTGCAGTGTGCACCATTTGCCACACAAATGTTTGTTGAGGTAACCCTGGTACAAAGTATGGTACTGGAGGCCAGACGACACATATGAAAAAACACCTCACAATCAAGTGGGAGGAGCACCTTAAAAAAATTGCTGAACATGGTTATGGTGGTGGGGAGAGCCGGGGAACATCAGCTACAAGTCCAATCACGGTGGAAGGTATTGATGATGACGAAGAAGAGGGTGACATCTTCACGCAAAGCAGCCCTGTCCCCAGCAGTGTGACAGCAGATTCACCCACCTCAGTGACTTCACAATGGCATAAGAAGACTCAGAGTGGGATGATGGAGACACCGCGGCATACAGTGACTGCCTTAAAACCACCACGCACATTGAGAATAACACTAGCATCTACTTCTCAAAAGACGCCTGTGTCAGTGCCCCAAGAAAAGAAGAAAATCCAGGCTACTAGTTTTCAGAGCGTTCAGTGGCATGAAACAGTGGCCCTGTTCGCCATGGACAAATCACATACAGCTGTAAACATCTTGGAGGAATTTAACAGCAAGGTGGATGAATGGCAGGGACCCAGAGGTCTTAGAATTTGATTTGTTCCCATGGACAATGGCAGTAACAAGGGTAAGGCCCTGTCAGATGGAGGCTAGATGTGTTTGGCCCATTGCATCAGCCTGGTGGTGTAAGACTTCTTCAAAAGGGAAGACATAGTCAGCAACATACTGACCACCTGCAGAAGTATCTGCACTCATTTCAGCCATTCTTTTAAAGCCTGGAAGCAGCTTTATATTATTCAGCGTAATAATAGAGCATCAGTTAAAGACCTGATAAAGGAGGTGGCAACACGTTGGAACTCCACTTTTTACATGCTGCAACGTCTGTCTGAACAGTACAAACAGATCATGTCATTCAAAGAGGAGGGAATGCAGTTGGGAAAGCCATGACTATGGATGCAGACAAATGGGGCCTAGTCAAATGCCTGACACAAATACTATTCCCTTTTGAGGTTTTTATGCGGGAAGTTAGCAAGGAGGACTGTACGATGGGCCAAGCTATCCCATTTCTGCATCTCCCACAAGACCAGGTAAAGAAGGCATCTGAAAGGTTTGCCCCTCCTGGTGTGAATAAAAACACAGAAGCACATGCCTTGGTTGAGACCTTATTCCTGCACTTGGCTTCTAATATTAGATGCAACATGACATCATTCGGAATTATCCATGGTCCTTCTGGATGATACCGACCCACACTGAGACTGTTGTTCTAAATGTTTTCACCTGTTTTTTTCCCACAGGTATCCTGGGATTGAAACTGCCTGCTTCTTGTATAATGTAACTGCCTGTTTTCATCCCAACTGTTTCCTCCCCTCCTAAGCCCTCTGTTTACCTCCTATCATTCCTGTAAAGCGCTCTGATACCCTCACGGGTCTGTTTTGCGCTCTATAAAACTCTAAATAAATAAAATAAAATAAAAACATCATCCAGTCCAAAAAGTACATATGTGCCACACTACTTGATCCATGATACAAAAAAATATGCTCACTTTCATCCCTTTTTCTGAAGGGGATGTTTTAAAATACAAGAGGTGGATTGTAGAGCAAGCCAGAGACTTGGAAGAAGAATGGCTGGAACTTCGAGTCACACCCTGCAGTTCTGGGGTGCCACCTTCAACTTCCGGAGAGGGCAGTCTTGTCTCACAGCAGCAAACAACACCATCAACCAGATCACCGGCAACAACAGCAACAGAAGGACCAGACTCAACCTCTGCATTGTATCAGTTTCAATTGGCAGGGCTCAAGTCCAGTGCAGAGATGATGCCAAAACATGTAGAGCAAGCGGCAGCACCAATGACCATCCACAGGATGTTCCAGGAGTATCTGGATGATCCAAAAGAGGTCTATGTGGATCAAAATCCATTGATGTATTGGTATGGGGAGAAGCACCCATGGCCAGAGCTCAGCAGGCTGGCAATAAAGTATCTGGCTTGTCCTGTTGCCATTTTGTCTGCTGAACGTGTGTTCAGTGCAGCTAGTGTGGTAATCACAGTGAGAAAGATCAGTCTCTCGCTTTAAAATGTGGAGAGATTGACTATGATCAAAATGAACCAACATTTTAAACCACAAAATTACTCCTTTCCTGAAACAGCATCACAGGAGGAGGAAGAGGGTGATTGGTCCAAAATTGAATCAAATGTGTTTGCTGACCAACTTCTGGGTGAACCACCTGAGTTTGAGGACGAACTCTACTTCCCGGACTAAGTATGCCAGTGCCCCCAAAGAACTTTTCATTAAAAAAAATTAGCTAGGGGAACATTAATATTTTAAGTCAGATTTATGCTGCCCCACATTTTTTTATGAGTCACATATATATTGCATGGATTGCAGTTGGACCAGTGTGCATTAAAGAAGCATCCGCAATTCCTTCATGACATTGGGGACAATGCCTGACCCCCTTGCATGCATATTGCCTAATGCCTATCCCTTTTTGCATCACTTAGTACTAGAACGGCTGCCCCATAAAATCATTTATTATGTACAGGACGGCCTGCCAATACCAAATTCCAATGTGTTGCCTGCCTCAAAGATGATTGAATTGAATACCCAACACCTGAACTACCCGTGCTTGCCTTGGACTGGATGAGGTAACTTCAACTATTGCAACGGTGAGTGACTGATTGCGTGAGTGATGATTTAAGGTAATTGATGATTCATGTGGTGACAGACACTCAGGGAGAGTGTGTGTTGAACTGTAATATGGGAAATTGATTATTGATTTGCATTGTTTGGGGCTTGAGTGATGGGTGCCTAGTTTATTTTCCCTGTAGGTGATGATGATCAGCCCTTTCACACTTAGCCATATGTAATTAATTGCCTTGCCTGCCCACATGGGGAATGGGTAAAAATTATGTGAAATGGCACGAAATGGGGCTACTGGTATCTCATGTAAAAATTGATCGCAAACGCAAATCTCATGTCTCGAAGTCACGAGAGTTATCAGCAAGATACTAGTTTGAGGAGGAAATGTCTTTTAACTATGGTTTTATTTTGGGACCTCCGAGACATTTTCAGCTCAAACCAGTCTCCCACTCAGGAAAATGGTGTAATTTAATGCCAGTGAAATCTTGTAAAATGACGTGAAAATCATGTAATGCGAAATATCTGTTTTCGCTAAATTTTCTAATGCAAAATAAAAGTTCCCTAGGCCTGATCCCACCTAATTTTCTTTTCGTTCAACACACAAGGACACCCTCAAACATACAGATGAAACATGAAGGCCACCTGCAGCAGCACGAATCAAGAGCCACTCCTACAAAGTGAGCACTTTAATGACTGGCAAGAGTGTCACATATATTCCACTGGATCAATGCAAGCTGGTTTCTCACAGCAAAAATGTACATTACAAAACCTGACGTTGTTCTGACTAAGTAGACATTATTTACTGTAATACTTGTCTACAGGGTCTCACATTTTGAATGAGGTTTTCATATGTTCCTGGTTCAAGTACGTCTGAAAATTACTAGTGTTTGTCCTGTAAGAATGTATTTTACTTTCATTCTAGAGATTGCAGGCCAACAGTTGGATAATTCTGCATTATTTTAGTAGTGCTGTTAAGCATTTTTTCTGACCCTTCTAGTCCTTTTTATGGTCTGGCTTTCTCCAGAAAATAATGTGAGCATCACCACCAGGGGCTTTGGCTATGCCACATGTTGGTTGTTAGGATTGCACGATTTGATTAGGTAGAACTTATGTGCTTACACCCAATGAGTGCTTGTATTGCGCGCTTATTTTTCATATTTCGTAGGGGAAGAGACTTTCAAGTAGTAACACAAAGCTTGAAAGTTGCTGCAAGTGCCTGGAGAACTGTACAAAAAATACAAATTCTTGGGCTCGCCTTTAGGTGCAGACAGTATGAAATGCACTCCAGGGTTGTGTGATTAAGAGATGGACAGTCTCACTTCTGTTGGAGGAGGATGGCTGGTATGCAATGTGTGCCACGTTCCCTTTCAAATGTACCTCCTCTCCTCCCAAAGCGGGCCAGGTGAAGAAGAATAAAGAAAAGTGGCTGCTTTTGGCTTCAGCACTACATTTGACTGCCTGCAATGGACAGGCAGAAGGAGGGTTTACTGTTGACAATCCCGGAGCCGAGTTTGATGAGGAGCTATTATGTGTACAGCTGGAATAACTGACTTTGTGAACGCCACCCTCAGTGTAAACAGTGTCTTATGTCTTCTGTTAAACAAGGGCTGTAAGGGTAATTGTGTAATCTGTCACTCGCCGTCAGAGTATGCGCTGGATGTCTTGGCTAATCTATCAGTTAATCAGGGGTTTGTTAAAGCATGACTACTCACCCGTAAGGGTCTCAAGGCGCTAGGGGTGGGGGGGTGCAGGTTCCATTCCATCAAGAAGGGGGTCTGTCGAAGAGCCAGGTTTTGAGGTTTCTTGCGAAGATGGGGAGCTATGTTGTCTGTTTGAGGTGGAGCGGAAGGGCATTCCATGCTTTGGCCGCGAGGAAGGAGAAGGAGCGGCCTCCCGATCTGGTCTTTCTGGTGCGGGGGACCATGGCGTAGGAGAGCTGGGCTGATCGTAGGGTCCTTTGGGGTGCGTGGAATTTGAGTCGGCTGTTCAGGTATGCTGGTCCGGTGTCGTGGAGGGCCTTGTGTGCGCGGGTGAGCATCTTGAAGGTGATTCTCGCCTCGACGGGGAGCCAGTGGAGTGTGCGCACGTGCTGGGAAATGTGGCAGTGTTTTGGCAGGTTGAGTACCAGTCTTGCGGCGGCGTTCTGGATGTTCTGTAGCTTGTGGGTGAGGTTTTTGTTTATTCCGGTGTAGAGTGCGTTGCTGGAGTCGAGTCTGCTGGTAACCAGGGCGTGAGTGTCGGTCTTTCGGTGTTCGAGGTGGATCCATTTGAAGGTCTTACGAAGGAGGCGGAGGGTGTGGAAGCAGGAAGACGAGACAGAGTTGATCTGGCGGTCCATTTTGAGCTCGGAGTTCAGGATGATTCCCAGGTTGCGTGCGTGTCCGTGGGGGTTGGTGGGTTTCCGAGGGCGGGGGGCCACCAGGTGTCGCTCCAGGCATCGGGGGTTGGGCCCATGATGAGTACTTCTGTTTTGTTGGTGTTTAGTTGTAGGCAGCTGTTTTTCATCCATTTGGCGACGGCTTCCATGTCTTCTTGAAAGTTGCATCTGGCGGTGTTGGGCTCGTTGGATAGGGAGAGGATGAGCTGGGTGTTGTCTGCGTATGACACAATATTGAGTCCGTAGGTTCTGACGATGCGGGCGAGTGGAGCCATGTAGACGTTGAAGAGCGTCGGGCTGAGGAAGGAGCCCTGGGGGACTCCGCAGGTGGTAGATGTGGGGTCCGAGAGGAAAGGGGGGAGTCTGACCTGCTGCGTCCTGCCGGAGAGAGAGGAGTGGATCCAGTCAAAGGCCTTGTCCTGGATTCCTGCATCGTAGAGTCTGCTTATTAGGGTGTGGTGGGAGACTGTGTTGAACGCCGCTGATAGGTCGAGGAGGATGAGGGCTACTGTTTCTCGTTTGTCCAGTAGGGCGCAGATGTCGTCTGTTGCGGTGAGGAGGGCGGTTTCCGTACTGTGGTTTTTTCTGAAGCCGGATTGGGAGTCGAGGATGTTGTGTTCTTCAATGAATGTGGCGAGTTGGCTGTTGATGGCTTTCTCGATGACTTTTGCTGGGAATGGGAGCAGGGAGATGGGTCTGTAGTTTTTGAGGTCGGTGGGGTCCGCTGAGGGTTTCTTTAGGAGGGGTTGACCTTGGCATGTTTCCAGTCGTCGGGGAATGAGGCGGTCACCAGGGAGCGGTCGATGGTGTGGCAGAGCATGGGTGCAATGGTGTCAGCGGCTCTGTTGAAGATGTGGTGGGGGCAGTGGTCCGTGGGGGCCCTTGGGTTGATTGACTTCATTGTCTTCAGTGTGTCTTCAGTGGTGCGGGCTGTCCAGTCATCAATCGCTGGTTTCCGGGTGTCGGGGTGGTTGGTGAGGGTTCAGTGTGTTGGTTGTCTTCATCAAAGTTGTCGTAGATGCTCTTGATTTTGTGGTGGAAAAAGGTGCTGAGTTTGTCGCAGAGGTCTTGTGAGGGAGGGATGTTGGTAGACTCGCTGGTGGGTTAGGCGAACTCCTCGATGATGCTGAAGAGTTCCATGCTGTTGTGCGCGTGGGTGGAGATTCTGTCTTCAATCGCTTTTTTCCTCGTTTCTCTGATGAGTTGATGGTGGGTGTTGGTGGCGGCTCTGAAGTTGTTGTGGGCTTCTGTGGATTTGGTGTTCCTCCAGGCCTTTTCGAGATGGCGGCATGTGCGTCTGGACTCTCAAAGTTCTGTGGTAAACCATCTGGCTTTCTTGGCGCAGGTATTGTTGTTTTTCTTGAGGGGGGCTATGGTGTTGGTGCTGTCCGAGATCCATCTATGCAGGGTTCGGGCTGTGGTGTTGGGATCGTCGTTTTCAGTGATGGTTGGGGTGGAGTTGTTGAGTGAGGAGGTAAGCTGGTCATCAGTGACTTTGGTCCAGTTTCTTCGTGGGAGCAGGTGCTGGTGTCTGTGGATGGTGGGTGTTCTGAAGGTGAAGTGGACGCAACGATGGTCGGTCCATGGGAGTTCGGTGGTGTGGCTGAAGGTGATGGAGTTTCCTGTAGTTAAGAGGGGGTTGAGGGTGTGTCCTGCTGAGTGCGTGGGCTCGGTCATCATCTGGCGGAGTCCAATGTTGTGGAGGTTGTCCAGGAGGGATGTGGTGTTGGGGTCCAGTTGGTTGTCGAGGTGGAAGTTGTGGTCTCCCAGCAGGGTGTATTTGGTGGATGCGATGGCCTGCGGGGAGATAATGTCCATGATGGAGTTGGTGAAGGGTCCGCGGGGTCCAGGGGGTTGGTAGATGAGGGTTCCTTGGAGGGTGGGGGTGGGGCTGGCCAGTATCTTGAAGTGAAGGTGTTCTATCAGTTCTGTAGGCTCGTCGGGGAGTGTGCTCAGGCGGAGGCTGGATTTGTGGACAATGGCGATTCCTCCTCCTGGGTGGGGTGGGGCGGTCCTTCTTGGAGATCTTGTATCCTTGGGGGATGGCGATGTCTGGTTCCGAGGTGGTGTTGGTCCAGGTTTTGGTGAAGAACGCTACGTCCGGGGTGGTGCTGTCGAGGAGGTCCCAGATTTCTGTGGCGTGTTTGTGGAGGGATCGGACCTTGATGAGGATGCACTGCAGGGTCTTCGGTTCGGTTGTGTTCTTGTGGGCGGGTTGTGCTGGATCCGTGTTCTTGGCGGTGTTGCAGGTGTGCCGGCAGCAGTGACAGCTGAAGGGTCCGTGGGTTTCGGCTGGTGGTGCTAGCTTGCAGTTGTTGTTGCAGCCTGGGTTGAGTGCGTGGAGTGATGCTGGGTTATAGTATTGGTGGGGCGGAGGTCCAGGGTTCCTGGCGCTGGTCACGGTTGGGTCGCAGATGGGCGCAGACGGGCTTGCCTTTGACGCGCCTTCGGGGCACCAGTGGCGCGCCCGCAGCCCCCATTAAGTATGGGTCTGGGAGGACTGGACAGCTGGGAGGCGGGAGCAGGGATGGGAGCTGGATTGGACCGGTCGCGCTGGGGGGGCGGGGCCGCGGGGGCAGCAGCGGCGGGGAGAGGTAAAGGGAAGAAATAAGGGATAAAGAAAAAAGGGAAAATAAGCAGAAATAAGGCACAAAAGAGCAGAGATGCAGAAAAGTGCAGAAAGGTGAAAGATAAAAGAGGGTAGAAAAATGAGTGAAAACGAGTGAAAGAGCAGAGCGAGAGGAAGGGAAAATGAGCAGAAATAAGGCACAAAAGGCACAAAAGAGCAGAGATGCAGAAAAGTGCAGAAAGGTGAAAGATAAAAAAGAGTAGAAAAACGAGTGAAAACGAGTGAAAGAGCAGAGTGAGAGGAAGGAGACAGAGGTCCACTGGACCACCATGGATGAGGCACAGGGAAACCTGCGGGTGTAAGAGGGCCTTGATCATCCAACACCCGAGAGTACAGGGGCAGGCCTCACTTAATGGTGGAGCTACTAGGGTGGGAGAGCAATTTCACTGACAATGAGTCAGTGGTCTTGCTCCACAAGTAATTGGCCCTTCTCCTGCTAGCGAGATGGGTGACTTGTAAAAACCAAAAATTTTCGGTCGCCCCTGGGCAGAGCTTGCTCTGCCTCTTTGAGACATGCTGTGTTCAGGGTTGGACTTTAAGTGCTGACCATTTTCCTGCCTTTCTTTTCAATACGCTCCTATTACTGTCCTTTGTAAATGATGGCTTTTGATTCATGAACAGGCTTAGTAGTCCCTCCTTAGTACATCCTTTTTCCTGTTGTACCTACTATGAGGACTGCCCCTCTTACATGTGTTGTTACTGAGTATGTTTTAATTTCAGTCTGTGAGCACTATTTTCTTAAATTACTTTCTCCTCCCTGCCGTTGCAGGCAGGACATGCTTTCCCGCCTTGCAGCCGCACACCTTTCTTTATACACAACTCGCCGTATTTAGCTTAAGAAATCTTCTTCTTTTTTTATAAAGCGCCCCATGCTGTGCTTTAACTTTAGTGGCTTGAATACATTTTTTGGAACAACTGTTCCCATATGCGCACGTTTGTCAAAACTCGCTCCCATGCCCGCTGCCTGGACTGTGGCTGCCTCCACCTCCCTCCTGCTTGTTTCAGTTACATTGTTCTGGTCCAACTTCCTGTATAAGGCCAGCCCCTGGAATGACACACAACCTTCAACGAGAAAGTTAATTGCAGCTCTTTGTCTAACCCTTCGCTCCCCCCACATAATTAGGCTTAGTGGGCTGTGCGGTGGATTCTTTAAATAGTTAGTTCTTTTGGTTCAGACCAAAACATCTCAGCCTTTTCGCTTGTTCATCAAATCGTGTGAGTTTCCTCAGCTGAGTTCTGCCCCGTAGCAAAAACTTGCAGCGCTTAAGAAACTGATTACATGCCTTAGTTCAGAGCTTGGGGGAAATCCATCCTATCTCTTGCTTTGTGCCAGATAGCAACATTTTTTCAGTTTCTAAAGAGCAGTAGCATACGTTCCACCAATAATGGATTATTTTTGCATTTTTAATACCCTCCGCATGTTTGTCAAACGCTTGCACCCTGGGCTGTAGCTGCCTCCTCCTCTCTCCTGGTTGTTTCAGTTACATTGTTCTGGTCCAGCTTCCTGCATAAGGCCAGCTCCTGGAACAACAGGCAGTCTTCGATTAGTGAGTTAATTGCAGCTCTTTGTCTAACCCTTTACCCCCCCCCCCTCCAAGCACGTAGGCTTAGTGGGCTTGGCTGTGCAATTTTTAATTAGGTAGAGTGATTGTGTTATTTATTAGCTATACGTTTTTGAATAATTGTTGCCTTTCAGTGACTCACAAGTACCATGGGGCAGATTTAGAAGGAACTGACGCATCTGCATAGATGCAACAGTTTTTCTTGCGTCAGCGCCAAATGTCCTTGCGCCACTATGGATGCCCTGTATTTACAATACAGTGCTCCATGGTGCAAGGATTAACAGATGCGTCAGAAATTCCGACGCATCTGTTGGCGCAAATGTAACGCATTGCTGGAGTTGCTCATGAGAGTGACGCAACTCCAGCAATGCACCACAATAGATGGGTGAGTCCCATCCAAAAAGCCCTGCGTCATTCCTTACGCCTGTTTTGAGCAGGCGTAGGGATTTTGACGCAGTCAAGGCATAGAGTGACGCAGTGAAATCTTGTGGATTTCACTGCATCAGTTCTACATGGCTTTGTGTGTGGGAACGCCCACCCTGCATACATTATACCTGACGCAGGGCTTTACAACATGATGATTCTCCCTAGATGCGTCACATTGTAAATGGGCCACAACATTTACGCCGCAGCTGTGTCACAAAAGTGACACAACGACGGCGCAAAAGTCATGCAAGGGGCTTGTAAATCTGCCCCCATATTTGGACTCCCCTCTTCTGCCTAAAGACTTATAGCATGACACAGATTTTTTTTTTCTGATCACACAACATGCAGGACTAAACAAAGGCATAAAACAGAGCACGTGGCCAGTTCTTTTTATTCTGAAACCAAAACATTTAAGCCTTTTGGCTTGTTTGCTCTGTGGACCTCGACAAATTGAGTGAGCTTCCTCAGCCGAGTTCTGCTCTGTAATAAAACTTTGCATTACTTCAGAAACTGATTGCATGCCTTATTTAAGGGCTTGGCGGAGAAGCCATTCCAGTCTCTTGCTTTGTGCCAAACGACAGCAGTTTAGTCGTTTGTAAAAAGCGGTAGCATATGTTCTACCAATAATGTATTATTTTTACATTTCAAATGTGCTGTTTGTCAGTGCTCAAGGAATATGTGCAGGGCATCTTGGAATCTGAGTCAGAGCTGTAACCGGGGCTGTTTGGTTGGGGCTATAGTTAAGGAAACGAGACTGTTTGGGAATCTCATGTGCAGGGGCTTTGGTCACTCTGGCACCTTCTTCCAGCACACTAAGTTCCTTTTCACACAGCATGTACAGTGTTCCTAACAGAACACAGCAATGATCCTGTAATGTCAGATTTTATTGTGACTGTATTGATTTATTCATGCTGTAATAATTTTTCAATTTTGAAACGTATGAATGATTAATGGCAAAATAATTACTCATAAAACAATGGATGGCTCCCAGGGACTTACAAGAGGGCCTAGACAAGCATAGGGCTAATGTTAGCACCCTTGAGGGGCACTTACTAAATGTCAGAATCTGTTTCATGCAACACTAAAAGAAGGCCACCCCTGCCTTTGTAAGCTCTGTGTAAATATAACTAACGTCCCCATACGTCCCTTCAGACACAATCCCCACCCAGAAAACACAATGTGGCCCTTTCGAAAGTCCACACTACAATAGTTGTTGCATGCAGAAATGTCCTCTAGACTCTAAACTGGTCCCCAGAACTGGGCACAACACTCCAGATAATCCTTTCACAACCATACAAAATGCTTCTAAAAGGATTCCATTGGAACATATGCACTATTGTTTTTTTTTTTTTTTTATCTCACCGAAGAAAGAATTTAGCTCCTTAAACTATGATTGTCTGTGGCATCTGTGTGCACTGGATTTTTTCTTACTATAACCTCCTGTTGTTACTCATGGATTTTTCGACTTTGGATATATATGTGCATTACAGAACAATAAGGGAAATCCTGTGTTTATAATAAAATGCCAGCTGATGACAATAGGCACTATTTGATATTGCATAGTCATCTAACGATGTAGCGGAGGAAAGCATGTATTCCTGAATCATACTGCATGACCCACCATATGGTAATTGTATAGCTATTAAATCCTGGCGGCACAGCACCCAGGATAATATACTGCATCACTAAATACTTCTAAGATCCTAACGGCCACTGCACTTTAACCCAAAACACATAGGTAGAAGACATTGTCATTTACAACGCCAATAGCTCTAGCAAATGGAAGACCTATTGCATTGCAAATGCTTGTTGATAACTTGTGGATTTCACAAATAATACTGCTAGCTAAACATTAGCTAAAACTTACTAGCATTGTTGTTTTTTCTATTTTAGCACAATCAGGCATTCTCAATGTGTCATCACCATCACACACTACTCAGGTGGTGTCAACTGTTTGTAAATCTTTGATAAATATATATAATCCACTTACTCAGTCTTTCTACTTCCATTTAGTTGCCTATGATGGATAATCATCAATAAATCATTCAGAACAATCCTACAGTTGGAACTCACCTGGGTGGAACTGGAAGTGGGACCTCGTTTGTGAAGTTGTGATGCCTTTCTTGTCATTGCTGCATGTATATTCAGGTAAGACAACTAGTATAGCTGTAATTTCACTTAGTAAGAAATAAATTAACTTCTTCAGTTTTTTATCTAGATAATTCAGACCCTCAACACAATATAGGTCATCTCATCATGGCAGCATTCCTCATAATGGTCAAGATAGTTAGAGAAGTATAAGCCTAGACTTTATAACTAAGTGCTACGATATCTCTAGTCTGAAGTTACAAGCATATAAGCAAGCTCGGTAAAAACTACTTAACGGCAGCAGTGCAAAGTAAAAGTAAAATAAGCAATTTGAAGCATAAATCTAGAATAAAAAATATTGTCCCCCTTTATTTATTTACAAAACAACCCACCCTCTCCACCCAAACAACATTCCCACCCTCTCCCAACCAAAACTGACCCTAGTCCCAAAACTCAAAATGTTCATCAAAGTCTTGTAATTGCCATACCCAACTCCTTTCATACCCTCTCCACCCTCTCCCAACAAACAACAAATTCCTACCACCAAAACAAAATATTTAAAAAGGGTTAGAAGAGGGCATTATGGATGTCGGTCCAGAGCTGATCCATGCTTTGCTCCATTGAGGTGAGCCGGCCCTCGTTAGTGTACAGCCGCTGCAGGATGTGGTACAGCAATGGCCTGTTCCCATTCTGGTAGTGGTTGGCAGCAGTTGGCTGGAGCTGTCGGGGCGATGGGATGGCCGTAAGGCTGGAGGTTGAGGGGGACCGGCTGCACTGAGCTGAGCATTGATCTCTTCCCCTCATCTTCCAGGACCACCAGTCACTGGTATACAAGCTGGACACGCTGCAGATTCTGCCGCCGCAAATGGGCCGCTCTCTCCTGCCTGTCGGGTGCTCTGGCTGGACCAGCAGGAGCAGCTATATTGAGAAAAACAAAAAAGACAATTTGTAAATAATGCTCTTTGCAAACAATTGTTTTAAATAACAGCGTGGCACAGTATCAGTACATTGCTGGTCCCCTAGGGACATTGGAATTTATTTGATGTGATGATTATGATTAGGAGAATCACAAGGCCAATTGTATGGGTTTCTTTACCCACACATGTTGCCAAACATAAAAAGCAGTGACTGTGTGGCAGAAAAGTAACAGTCAGACTGGCAGAGAATAACATCACAGGATTAAAAAAACAGTGATTGGATTTTTTTATTCTAAAGGCTTTTCAAGTAACCATAATAAACAGAGTCAGACACTTTAAGTTGAAAAAAAAAGACTTCTCATCGATGAATAGGGCATTATGCACTATTATGGAGTACAAGTTGTGTGTGGTGCTAAAAGAATGAAGCCATGCTCATTGCTAGCCAGTGCCTCTACTAGTTTGCTACTGGCTGCATATGTAGTTGACAATTATCTCATTCCAATGGCCCTGCTCTTCGCCAAATTCATTTCTCTTTCTACCCTGTCTCCAAAGAGGCTGATGAATAATAAATAAATAAGATACTACATCAGTTACACACCTCGTGTATGAAATGCGAATAATAATATATGTAAGTAGAAGTTGAGGAAAATGAATCTAATGGACTGCACTACAGGCAAAGGAACGGACTATATAGATTTTATTTGGCACATTCTTCACTGTGTTTCCCATATGCCAGACTTGATATCAAATCATACACTTACTCCAACTTTACTCTGTGGCCGCGCCTGCCACCACGTTTCCAACAAATTCATGTGCTGGGCAAGAACCAAGAAAAGGGAACTTGATTTTGTCTACTGCAGGGGGTAGGGTAGAGGGATTAGACAGGTAGAGTAGAGCTTTCTATCCATATAATAGAGGGGCCACTACACTGATCATCGATTCTTCATCTTTGGCTTATTCACTCATGGTTCAATTCACAATGGAAAAACCTGAACAAGTGTAAATTAATCTGTTGTGGGAAACCATGAGATATGTTCTGGAATCACTTCACATGGGTGTCACTTGATTAAATGTGGCACATGCCAAGAATGGCCCACCAACCCTTTCACTCATATAACATTTCCTTGCTTTTAAGTAGCCTTTTGTTCTTTCATGTCTCCCTGAAGCCATCAAAGCGCATTATGTGAGATTTTTCTGCATTTGCAGATAGAAGAGTCCTTAATAACGCAACCATCACTGTGATTGGTAAAGCTGGGGGGGGTTCACCTCTCTGTCATTTTTGATAACGACGATGAGCAACACCATGGCAATAGCTAGTGAGCATAGTAATTGCAAGAAATATGTGACTTACCAGTGCCCGTCCCTGCTGCTGCTTCTCCCCTTGCAAGAACTGTGCCATCACTGTCTCCTCCTGCAATGGCACTGGAGTCGGCATCACCGATGTTCTGTGTGGCTATAATATAAAACATTACACATAATTTCCTTTAGATCCCAGATACACAACCCCAAATACAACAGCAATCAAGCAATGCAGCACTACAGCTCAGTTGGAACGTATATTCCAAATATCATTCTGCGCATTTGATTGGTTGGTTCACAAAGTTAGACAAGCCAGGCATGGAATAACGCTGAATGCAAAACCTATGGGGCTGGGTGGCAAATGCAATGCGAGAGGGACCTCATATTTTTTTCCCAGGCTTGATGCACTGTCATTGGAAACTGGTAGTGTACTGTAACAATAAATAAACGGGTCTGCAGCACACTACACTGAGGGGGGGTGTGGTCCATGATGACCATGTCCACTGTCTCGTGAACTGAACTGGAAAAGGAAAGCCTTCTGAACAAACATACATGGGGATTTTTTTATTTAAAATACAAGCTTACTTGGGCCTGCTATCCGAATCTTCAAGAATCATGATAGATAGCACCAACATTCCAATAGACCCATAAATACCCCAAGATTCAAAGGTTCTACCCTAAGAAATCCATAACAATCATAAAAGTACTTACTGGGATCTGCAGAGCCCTCGGCAGCTGCGCTGGTGGTCGCCCCCGACCCCTTGAATCATCCCTCTTCTTCCCCTTTGGTGCTGATGTAAGAAATAAAGAAGATAAATAAAAATAGATTAGTGATTCTGCTAATTATCTCCACAAAATGTTTTATGAAAAGCAAACGGATCACCTATAGTACTACTTGTTTCTTCCCACTCAAGTCTCTTGACTGCTGTTTAATCCATATTCCAAATCTCCGTAACAAAAACTGAATTTTGTAGTTAATGATCTTTGATTTAATTCTATTCTCATTTCTCAATACTCTTGATGAGCCATCTCACTCTCCTTTTTTTGCAATGCATAGATAACTGCATACTTCACATCATTGCTGTGAATTCTATTAAATAAATAATCTTGAACTGTACGAGCTACACAAACAAAGTCACAGAGAGAATGCACTACTCAGTGATTAACTATAGTGACAAAAGAAACAATCTGCAATGGTTTCTTTATTAATCAGCCAAAGCGAGCGCCTGATGAATGCGATTAGCTAGCGGCACCTGTCTAGCAGAAACTAGAAACTGGGTCGCGAATAAGAATAATAATATACCAACTTAAACTCTATTAAACACATAAATTACCTCTGAGTGTGAGCAGCATGCTATCTGATTTTTTTAGCATTGTAGAACACAAACACAACAAATAATTAATACTCACTGAGCCCCTGGAATCTTGACACCTAGCAGGTCAAGCAGCGGTGCCTCATCTGCTGGGCGGTGCGCTTAACCTCGCTGTGGAGCCGCACGCACTGGGCACCATTGCCCAGTGCTGCTGACGCTCCCGCAGGGAGTAGCGGCTACTGGACCTGCTGCCTGCTGCCAGCATAGAGGGGAGGTGGTGCTGCTCAAAATAACTAGTGCTGCCACCTCCTCCTCTCCAAAGAGTGCCCGGGGCTGGACATCAGTGCAGCGCCGATGCCCGCAGGGGAGACGCACCTCTGCCTTGGCGCTGGGTGGGGAAATCAAATAAACTGAGGGGCATATTACCAAGGATTTGCGATAATTATCACAAAGCGCGCTTAGCGCTGTTTTTTTATCGCCGGCTATCGCTGGATTTCATCGCGGAGATAACGCGTTATTATCAACGCTTATCTCCAAGGTGATAAAAAATCCAGTGATAGCGGCAAAACCCAGCAATAGCGCGAGAAATCCAGCGATAAATTCACTGCGCTAATGAAAATCTTGCTAATAGGCAGGTGAGGACTTAACCTTACAATCCACCTCCCGTTGACAAGAATGGTTAAGACAGGTTTTTAGCAGGTGTTAAATTCCAGCGATAATCGCAGTTAGCGCGACTTTTTTTATCGCTTAGCGGGCATTGGTAATAGGGGGAATTTGTGTTTGCGACTGTTTGCAGTCGCTTTTAGTTGGGAACGCCTACTTTGCATGTCATTAGCGATAAATATCGCTGACATGCAAAGCGGCACCAAAATGGTCGCTTTCGCCATGAAGCTGTCGCTAACAGCTGTTAGCGACAGCTTGCTAATAGGGCGATAGAAATATCTCCACTTTAGCGGCAAAAAGTGCCGCTAAAGCAGCGATAACACCCTTGCTAATATGCCCCTAGGTCGGGAAATGGAAGGGAAAATAAAGAAGAAAAAAATAAGGAATAAAGTAGGGGGAAATAAACTAAGTCAAAAAGTCACATAAAATACACAAACACAAAGACACACACTATTGTAAAAAGTTAAAATTATGGGAAGGAAAGTAATAAAGGAGGAGGATCACAAAGATTAACAAGAGATTAAAAACTAGGCCCAGCACCATAACAGAGAGCAGAAAAACAAGATGGCTGCACCCATGTGGACCGCATTGTGCTGTTCGCGCATGATTTAGAACGCAATCACACTTGAGGCCTGAGTAGCGTCGTTCCCGCGTGATTTTGGAGGGCCCAGATGCACTCTGCATTCCCAATGCAACACGAGTAGGCATGCCGGCAAACTCCTCCCGAACGCGAAACTCCACATAGCGAGGCAGAGTTTCTTTGCAACTCCGTGGAATTATGCATAGTGGGACTCCACGCATCCTGCCCACCCCATATAAAAGGACAACCTGTTTTCAAACACTTCTGCACACTGGAAATTATTGGCAAAGTGAAAATTTGCTTACATTTTCAATATAAATAATTAGTGAAAAATGTGTGCCAAGCATATGATGTGGAATATGGAGATATACTGAAAGATATTAGATTGGGAGCTCTGGCAAAAGAGGAGAAACATGCTTTGGAAAGCCGACCTATAAAGACTCCATGCCCTTCAAATATTCCAATAGCAGAACTAATGTACAATTTCATTTAGGAACAGAAATGTATAGTTTTTTTTAATGTCAACACTTCATGAGTACTCCAACTTTAATAAATAATTACTACAACTGGAGGAAGAAGATATTTTGAAAATTACAACTATTGGTAAAATAAAACATTAGGTAGTCAAAACACTACTCAAGCAAAATTGGATTCTTTGGAGAAGTCTGTATTGAAAGCTGCAGGATTAGAGAAGTGTTTTAGTGTGAGCAAAAACTGTTGAGTAATTTTGCATAATAATTTAGATGTTGAGGAAGGGTTAGTAAATGGTGCAATGGGTAAGGCTATTAATTTAATTAATTTCCCAAATAGAGATAAAGTTGAATATCTGGCCATAAAATTTGATCAGATTGATGGTGTGAAGCAGATTTGTTGATTCTTTGTAAATTTTTTGCTATTGAAAGTCTTATATGTGACGCACCAGCAGTTCCCACTCTCTCTAGCGTATGCTGTAGCCATCCATAAATCACAAGGTTTAAGTGTAGATGCATCTTTTAATAATGTTGGAAGTCCTGTATTGAAAGAAGGAATTTCATACATAGCATTGTCGCAAATTAGAAAATCATATGGTTGTTTTTGATTTACTTTGATGAGAAGAAGTCTATACACTCCTCATTTGGGTTGGTACCCTGTTTATAAGAAACTGACAATCTGTCTGAAGCCTAGTATCACTAAACAGTCTACGGATGCTCAAGAAAAGAAAGGACACAAGGACAGTCCAGATGGAGCTAAGAAGAGAAAACTGGAATATCATGAAGATATTGTAGGTTACCAGTTGGAAAAAAGTTCAGGTGTCAACTGTGAGAAGCTGGGTTTCTGTTGCAGTAACCCCCTCACTTTTTGCCAGGCTACTGATGCACTTTTGACTTGATGTGCCCTGGGTCCCTGACAATCAAGGTCCCAGGGCCTGTGTTATTTACCCAAAACTGTACCTAAACCCAATTGGCATCTCTGGCCACAGGGCAGCCCCAGGTAAATGGTACCACAGGTACCCAGGGCACTGTGACCAGGGAAGACCTCTAAGGGCTGCAGCACTAATTGTGCCACCCTTAGAGGCCCTGTACCTTTACACACACACACTGCCATTGCAGGCTGCATGTGTTGGTGCAAAACAAAGTGAAGAGTCGACATAGGACCCAGTCCTGGGTGCCATGCCTACAACCCACTGCCCTGGCATAGATCAGTCACCCTTCTAGCTGTGTGCCCTATACCAGTGGTAAGGGTACAGGTGCATGAGCCCTATACCCCTACAGTGTGTAAGTCCATTCTTAGACATTGTAAGTGCAGTGCTGCCATTAAGAGTATATGGTGCTGGGAGTTTGTCATTATGAACTCCACAGCACCATAATGGCTACACTGAAAACTGAGAAGTTTGGTATCAAATTTCTCAAGCACATTAAACCACAGTGTGGGATTTAATGAAAAATGCACGCAGAGGGCATCCTAGAGATGCCCCCTGAAAAAAGACCAGCCTCTGGTGGGTTCCCTGACTGGTACACACCAGCCTGCCACCACAAGACATGTTTCTGGACCCCTAGGGTGGGAGCCTGTGCTCCCTGAGCCCAGAAACAAAGCCTTTCCTGGGCAGAGGTGTTCACACCTCCCCCAGGCCAGGAAGAGGCATCTGTGGCAGATGAGTTTCAAAGGCCTGGCAGATTTGTAATGCAACCCCCAGTCTCTCCTGCTGTCATGAGCAGGACCCTTTCCTGTCTTCCCTCCTTTTTGTCGGGAAGACAGGTGGGAATAATTAGCCAGCCCAGAAGATGTGCCCACCTCTGCCAACCCCACCCCTCAGGTGGGGGAGGCGAGGTGAAGCCCACTCTTCAGTGCCTGCCATCTTGCAGATGGCAGGCACTCCCCAATCAAGACTAGGGATTGGCTCACTCCCCCACGTGGGGTGAGCACACCAAAGGTGTAGTCACCCTAAGGTCAGTAGTCCATTGGCTACTGACCTTGAGACCCCTAAAATGCCCCTAAATACAGTATTTAGGGGGCAGCCTTGAACCAAGAAGTTAAACAAGAAAACAGAAGAAGAAGGACCGAACAGCTGTGCCGAAGCTAACAAGAGGAGGACACCCACTGACTTGGCCCCAGCCCTACCGGCCTGTCCCCACCTCGAACCTGCTCCAGTGAAATTCCGGTGTGTCCTGCAGCCAGAAACCTCGAGAAACCCAGAGGACCTGCCTGCCTTCCATCCCAAAGACTCTGTCTCCCATGAACACTGGATTTGTTTAACACAGACTCCAGCTCCGCAAGAATCTGCAAGTTTGCACCACTCTGCACCCTACGCCTATGGCCCGAATTCGAGTGGCCCAACACCATGAGGAGGTCTCCCCGGCGATCCTGACCTGAGATCCGGTGACCCCTGACCTGCCTCAAGCCTCCAGCTGACACCTGCAGCCTCAAACCAGAAGGTCCCCCCAACCGCGACTAGGAGCTGGTAAGAAGATCCAACCCTAAAAGGCACCCCTGCATCCGATACCCTACGGCCTTGGGTGGCCCAACCGACGGTGTCTAACCAACCCCCAAGATCCCAATTTACCTGTCCATGTGGTGGTCGCACCCAGAAGACCTTCGTCCCCGAGCCTGCAGTGCTTTTGCAAACCGGAGACTCCCCATTGAAAGCTCTAGGTCTTCCGACGCCAAAACAACACTCTGCACCCGGCCGCCTCAGTGCCACTGAGGTTGCATCTTTTGTGCTGGCCTAAACCCCCATTTGCCCTGAACTTAAGTCCGGGAGCTTTGCTCCCACAACCCAGTGGCCTGCTCGTCAGAAGCCACCAACCGGAGGCCCCCTATCCCCCTTTGGATAACATTGGGCCTCAGCACTCTGCACCCGGCTGCCCTAGTGCAGCTGAGTGTGTAACAAGAGTGCATCCTTGACCTTGGGTCTAACCTCAGACTACCAACTCCCACAACAAAGTACTTACCTGTAAACCGATAACACTATTTTCCTCCATAGGATAATATTGACTGTTTTTCTATGAAAAGTTTGTAGTTGGAAAATCTATGAAAACCTTTTACAACTGCACTAAATAACAAACACGCTTTTATTTACCTGTTTGCAGGAAATGTCCCAGTAAAGTATCCAGGTATACTACACTGTGTAACAGAAGTAAACTGAAAGTAATGTACTGGTCATTTTACTAAAAAGCCCATTCCAAGTATATGTACAGTATTTACAAAATATTGCATTTCACAGTAACAATACTGTAAATCAAAACAAAGTGCTTATACAATTACAATCCAAACTGTATTACAACTGAATATTTACTTCAAAGTACTTATCACTTACCTGTGCCAGGCTTGCTTGGTTCTAGGAAATAAAATAACTAAAAGAATATTTTTATACAAAAACATTTGGTCTGAAGTTCAGTCATTGCGTGTGTGAATTCATTTGCTGACTGAGTGTGTACAACAAATGCTTAACACTGTCCTCCGATAAAGCCTTACTGCTTGACCACACTACCACAAATAGAGAGTGAGGTGCTATCTACTTTACCTCTGCCTACCTTTTGGGTTCCACTGGTCTCTGTGCACACTATACCTCACTTTGGTATAGTATATACAGAGCCAGCTTCCTACATCAACTGCTGTGCAAATGTTGTGCTGTACAAACTGTTCCATTTACCCCATGTAGTAAACCAAATTGAACAAAAGTCAGTTAAGAGAATGTGTTCTGCACTATATAATTTGCTCCAAAATTTAGTGACTGACAGAAATGTAATTCATTCTGCTTCAGGGATCTAAGATCTTTGTAGCTGATCACTAATATTTACTCTTAACACTCACAAGACACACAATCATTTATTGTGGGTTTCCTTGGAGTCCTAGAGTCCTAGAACAAGAAGAAGTAAATATAAATGATTTATTTGCTACACATTGTCATGCTTTCTCTTCTTGAACCTTTTAAACAAACTCTTGAAAGCTGTATTATTCTGATTAAGCTAAACCTTTAGGAGATGTGACCATTGTGAATAATGCAAATATGTATTTCTTGGCTACTAAACATGTTCATCGTTCTTATAAGGCTTTTAAATCAAGGGATCAGTGTGAGTATATGAAGAAATTATTTACTCTTATAACTAATATTAGAACTACTAACTAAAGCATGCATGACGTGACCTGTTGATTTAGTAAAGATGAGAGGGCATTCAAAGTGACCTAGATAAGAGTAGCTGAAGAGAATGAGGAAAAGAAAACTACTGCAGAACATAATATCGGAAAGGGTGAGGAGATTTTAAAAGAACCACCCCCAAGATTGAGTATTGACATTGCCAAGAATTTTTGATAAGGAAACAGGAGGGAAACAAGACTGTCAAGAAATGGGGGTAGAGCGAGTGTGAGTATAATTACTGAGGGCCTGATTTAGATGTTGGTGGAAACATGATGGAGTGATCTTTTTTGGTGGTCTTCCCACCCGCCAACCTGGGTGTCTCCCCGCCCTATCTAGATGTTGGCTGGCAATGGGAGAGAAGATCGCTGTTGTACCACCAACTTCACCAGGAAATCGTTCCCCACCCATACAACGGGATGGGCTGCAGCAGGTACCGAGAAGGGTCCTAGACCTTGATGAAAGTGTGATTATAGGTTGGGCCCCCACATGGAACTCATGGGACACTTTCCGGATATTGTCTGAGAAAGCGCCACTAGAGGACATCCTCCTCTACCACATATCACACCTTAGCGCGTGTGTCACATATATGGTCTTCTAATAACATGTTTTTAGACCACTGTCTTTGCACTACACATAGGTCCTGAAGAAAGCCATACCACTAAGAGAGCATGGCTGAAACATGTTGACCGACTAGGATATTGGAGTTACCTTAAGATCTCCTTAAATATCCGACTCTCATTTTTATTAACTGCCAAGGGGCCACTCATTAAAATAGTCATTTTTTATCCCAGGGACCCTTAGGACAGCTTTTTTAACATTCACTCACTTCCTTTCACTGCACTCTCACGGCACAATACCAGGTCCGCTATATCCAGGCATCATAGCACACCCAAGGTGCACTCGGTGCCTTGGGTGGGGCCCGATGATAAAACATGTCACCAACTAGGTTGGTGAGTGAGGGCCTTACTATAAACATAATGTGTTTCCTTTCCAAAACAAACATACGCTAGGAGCACCCACTCCAGAGCTAGTTCTCTTTGATAAAACATATATACCAGGGGAAGTGAACTGGCTCCAGTATCTTTCCTCCCTCTTCTTTTGATTCTTATTATTGAGATTTTAAAAGAACCACCCCCAAGATTGAGTATTGACATTGCCAAGAATTTTTGATAAGGAAACAGGAGGGAAACAAGACTGTCAAGAAATTGGGGTAGAGCGAGTGTGAGTATAATTACTGAGGGCCTGATTTAGATGTTGGTGGAAACATGATGGAGTGATCTTTTTTGGTGGTCTTCCCACCCGCCAACATGGGGGTCTCCCCGCCCTATCTAGATGTTGGCTGGCAATGGGAGAGAAGATCGCTGTTGTACCGCCAACTTCACCAGGAAATCGTTCCCCACCCATACAACGGGATGGGCTGCAGCAAGCAGCGGAGGGACTCCAAATAGTATTCCCGCCCTCCAGATTTGGATCTGGGTTGTTTCTACAGGAATTCCGGTGAGAATCCCTCCTACCGGTAGAAAGGTAAGAAAAGGGGTGATTACTCACCATTTCTGGCATTACTGGATGCAGTTTCCTTCTCTTCGCCATTGTCTTGGTCCCCCCTGTCCTCCTGCACCCTAACCGCAATGGACCGCGACCCTGTGTTAATGGAATTGAAGGTAGGTGTTCTTGGTGTGTGTGGGTATACATTGCATGGTGTGTGAATGTTGGTTGTGTGCACAGCCAGGGCCGGACTGAGAACAGCATCCAGCCTTGGCAGATTGCTGCTCGACCGGCCCTGGGAGGGGGGAGGGGGCTAGCAAGAAGCACCACTCCTGCTTTGGTGGCTGATTTTTCAGCACTGCTGCAAAACTGGCCCCATTACAAAACCCACCCCCACTGGCACAAAACCAGCCCCCACTCCTATGGTAATTCCGGCCCTGTGCACATTAGTATGTACATTTTCCCACCACTACACTTATCCTACACACACATATGTACACATACACTACAATGTAAGCAAAGAAATGTGACATGCCTGTCTCCTCACCACTATGGTTGGTCCCCATCTGAACTCTAAATCGGCTCGGAAAGACCCCACTGTCATGACGGCAATGGAGGCAGTACAGAACGATGTCGGCTAGGAGTTCTTTTATTTGCCGCTTACACATCTCAATACAGTATTCAAGCCATGGTGCCAAGGCATGCTGGTGGGAAGACCACAAAAATCTAAATCAGGCCCTTAGTTAGAGGCAGATCCTTTGCTGAATTAGAAGTGAGCATTAATAGCCTTTATTATGTGTGTGGTAAGTCAGCTTATTTCGAGTTGCCACACAATCCGAGTAGGTAGTTGTTATACATATCTCGTTTTTCCTGGAATCTATAACTCTAACAAGCTTGATTTGTTTCTTATTTGCTACATTAAACGGAGTAAGCAAAGCTTTAAGCAGATCATTAGTTCAGTTTATTGCTTCTGATAGGGGGTTCATTGAATGATGTTAGGATTACAAAGCGTATTGCTTTAGTAGATTAGCTTGCTACTAATACAGTTGGAGCATTAAAGTTATAAACAAAGAGTTGCTTGCCATGAGAGCTATGATTATGTAAAAAACACCTTGCATTGGATATTTTCCTCACAAAGGAAGGCAGAGTTTGTAAAGTCATTCATGCGCGGCAGCTACATTACTAATATTACAAACATAACACATGAACTAACTGAGCTGAAAGAGACAGATGCCTGGGAAGGAATATGTTCTGTATTTGGATCTATAGGGAGAGGTTTTGCCAAGATAGGGAGTGGCTTGGAAGTATAGGTGGAGGAATTTCACAAAATTGATTTTACCTCCTCTCTTGCTTTTACTGATTGGTATTGCATGTGTGTTTGTTTACTTCAAATATTGCAAGAGAATTTCCTCAGGCAATGGTATGGACTGTGGGCATAAGAAGCTGTCAGCAACAAGCAGAAGAAACAGGAAGAGACTTGACGTGAATGTTGAAGAGATGCCAAGTGACCTCTATGACATCTTGTAGGATCTGAACAAATCTAAGGAGAAAAGCCCGAAGTTAATGAATGCTCTACTGAAATAACGTGATAGGGTGATGATTTAGAAATCTTCTCAGGGGGGTTGTGAGAGCTGTTTTTTCTTTTTGTTTACTTCAAATACATTTGAAACTGAGATTACGCTAACCTAAACTGTTTTTACACTGTCCTCCATCTTCAATTGATGTCATAGAGCACCACATGATGACTAGTACTGCTATTTCTTTGTCTTAATACAGAAATCCAAACTTTTCACAAATAAATGGAGAGCATTCATAGTGGTTTCCCACTGTGCTGTACCTAACCAAGGACATCCCAACTGTCCTAGGCCATCGATGTGCAATATATCAATTATCAGGCTTGAATGAAATATAAAACCGACTGAACCCAATGTAACAGTACTATTAAAATTCTTCAAATGTATTCTAGAGTAAAATGTTTCTTCTTGCTTGTTCCTCATTGTTGCGTATCTTGAGAACTATATACTTATGTAGTAAGGTATGAACACCTTTGTCTAAAGTCCTACAAAAGTATAAAATAACGTACTTTTCGCTGTATCTTAGAAGGCCAATCTATGCCCGATTTTCTATAGAACTTTACTACTAAACTTATTAATGGCATATTTCCTATATTTTTCATATTAATTTCTTATATAAACCTTCAATCTTTAAACTGTGTCTGTCATTCTTTGTTCAGAATTGAACTTATATGTGTTAGAGACTAACACTGCTCCTGGTCTTAGCCGTTGAAGTGCTTTGGCTTGATTATTAAAGACTGGCTTGCACACCAACACTACTGTTATGAAAATGCTTAATATTTGGTTAGAGACAAGGCGGCATATTAGCAAGACCGGCGATAAAATTATCGCTGTTTTAGCGGCAGGAAACTGCCGCTAAAACAGCGATAAGGGGCTTGCTAATATGCGTTATGGAATTCCAATAGAAGCCCAGGTTAGATGTCCTGCACATCTAACCTGGGCTTCTATTGGAATTCTATAACGCATAGTAGCAAGCCCATTATCGCCGTTTTAGCGGCAGTTTCCTGCCGCTAAAACGGCGATAATTTTATCGCCGGTCTTGCTAATATGCCCCATTATATTATTTTTGAGTTTGGTCTCTGATATCCCCTTACCTGCCATGGTTTCAGATGTTCCACATCAGCACAGCTGCCATTCAGGAATGGTCCCATTCCAGGTTTGCACAACATCAGGTCCTGCAGAGCCCATGCCAGGGCATACACGGCCAGGTAGTTCTGATAAGTGTAACTCATATCAGAGAATACAAACATTGACTCCAGGTCCTCCAGCACCTCTGTGCCTGTGCAGTACAGCTTCTCACCCGATGATTCTCCAGGAATTGGTACCATAGAGCTGGCATTGCCCGGCCACTTGCAGCCAAAAGCTTCCTCCCAGAAAGAATGGATGAAAATGTCTTCAGGGTACCTGGATGGGTGAAGGCTCTCTAAAAATGTCTTGAGATTTGGCATTTCTGGGGCATGTAGCACCAATATCAGGGAGCCATTCAGTATTCTCAAAGAGGTCATTGGAAAATATCCAGGAGTTAGAACAAAAGCAGTTGGAAAAATCCAGATTATATCAGTGATATTGAGGTCGATCAGCTCCTGCAGAAGAGGCTTGAGGTCCAGCTCGAAACAATCACAAACAATAACCCTGGTGGACGAGCTCCTTATTCTTTGAGCGATGACCCTCAACTTTTCCTTGGAGTAAGAGTCATGGATCTTCTCCCAGAAGGACACACAGATTCCCATCCTCTCTACCTCCTCCTTCATCTGCTTCATCGCCACATAGCAGACGTCATAATCCGAGGCCAAGATTCCTATCCAGGCCCAATCAAAGTGATTCACTACCTTGGCCATTGCTGAGGCCTGAAGGTGAATAGGTGGGACAGTGCGTAGAAAGGATGGATACTGTGTCTTGTCACTCAGGACATCATGTTGTGCAGCATAACTGACCTAATGAGGAAACAACAGGCACAGATTCAGGCACTAATTGGTTGACACTCTTGAGATGCACGACACTTCAATACTGAAAGTTAGTCTTTGAGGCATAAGCACTTCTTGAACAAAATACATATGTTTAGTATGTATGAATAACAAAGATGACAGCCGGCCATTCAGACCTTGGGATCAGTGATGGCTGGTCCACGTCAGTGGGAGGCGCTCTGCTCCATCGTTGATTGGGAGGGTAGAGTGATGTGCCCCAGTGAGACAGGCTGAACCACTTCATTGCATACAGTGTCTTGTCACTGAGGAACTATTTTCTTTTCGGTACATCTACGCATGAGTTTTTCCCTCAACTCACTCAGGGGGATCCATAATAAGGTAGAGCCCAAACTACATACATTCAGCAGCTTAAATATACCTTGGGAGCTTATTAATGGCTTCCTGGGTCACTGACTCACCAATTTGCTACTCGATTACAAGTCAGGAGCCATTAGCTGTGGAGATACTGGACCGCCTGGATTTATAATTCTTCCCAGAATGGGGAATAATTGTGCAGGCTAGGATTTACTGTCATCAATTCACCATGCAATTTCAATTTCCATCGACAGTAACACAAACAAGAACCAACCTGCTCAGAGAGGGTGGTAAATGTATGTACACCAGGGAGAAGGGTGTTCAAGCAAAGAAGAGGTTATGACCTGGCAAGGAGAAGCATTACGCAAACCCCTTGCCACACAAAGGAGTAAGACTGGACATGTGGCATGGCCGCGCTGCACAGCAACCCACTTTCAGAGCAATTTTACCCACTACGCTTTCCAGCTAGTAAAATTGGCTCTAGTCATCCTACAATGGTGACATCCGGGTGCAGGAATGCCAGGCCATGTATAAATGGAGGGAGCAGTATTTTCATGGGGATACAATCTGTCTATCTCTCAGTGGACGTCTTTGAGATGCTAGGTAATGGTGTAAGATTCAAAGAGCAGAAGT
Source organism: Calotriton arnoldi (assembly GCA_963921515.1). NCBI lineage: Eukaryota > Metazoa > Chordata > Amphibia > Caudata > Salamandridae > Calotriton > Calotriton arnoldi. Next base: position 1,997,633 of record CAWUFW010002526.1, read on the forward strand.
GGGCAATACCTCTTCTGGCACGGCTCAAAAACTCCCTAGCAGGGCAATCTATAGCCACCTGGAGGACTTACGGTGACTGGCTCCTCCTGTTCCTGCCCATTAAGCTCTTGCCAGTTCCTGCTAGCCAACGTCTGCCACAACGTTTTCTTTCCTGATATTGTTGCCCTGTTGACCCGGAGGCTGCACTACCATGGAAGAGTCCCTCATCCTAGTGAACGGTCACTAAAGGGCAGACACTCCCTGATCCAAGTGAACGGTCCCTACAGACAGACCTGGTCACTGGCTTGTGCCTACAGACAAACTCAGCTTATTCTGGGTCTGTGAACACTGCAGTTGAGACAGACCACCAATCCCCACAATCTCCATTAGGACAGACAGACCACCACTCACCACAATCTGCATTAGGACAAATGCTGCTCCTGCAGCTGCATCCACCTTCAGCCCAGCTAGAATGCTATCCTGATTTGGCATGCTTTTGTCAGTGTGGGGCAGTGGGCCATCATCTATCCAGTCATGATGATTTGGCCACTATTACAGGAAAAGAGCAGAGGGGGAACAGAACAGGCATGTTCAATGGTTCCTTCTCCAGAAAATGTTGCAGCCTCAGACTCAGTGTCTGAGAGGAGAGGAAGGGTTGGTCCAGGTAAATGCATATGCATTGGCCATGGCCAATAGGCCTAAGGCTCCATGGTAAGGAAAACTCTGAGCTGGCAAACACAAAGGATATGACCTCAAAGTGTTGCTATTTGGTATTACAAGTCTGGCTGTGGAAGGGACTTTTCATGCCTGGCTTCTCTGGTGGAGGCTCATTTTTAATAATAGAATTAATTTTATTGTGATGTTACCAAAGGCAAACCTGAAAAACATTGGATACCCCATGGAGTCTGTAGAGTATCATCTGAGTCTAGGAATGTAGAAAATGTATTTTTGTTTGTTAATGGACTAAATTGGGTAATAGGTGAAGTTCAGCAATGTGATCAGTTCTGAAAATAAGGAGGTCTGTAAATATATTCCAGTTTATGAAGAGATTTACAATGCTTGTTTCTTCTCGACTACTGCCTTTAAGGATCGAGTCAAGGCGACAAGGCCAGGATGGCTACTTTAATGAGCACTTGTAGAACATAGGGTACATGTGCATACGAGATGTCTCTCATCGTGATTGCTTATCTACAGATATAATCTTGGTAAGCAATATAATGTTACACAGAAATTTAGGAAGGGTGGAAGCTGATATTTGAATATATGGATCAGGGGAATATTTAGTATTGTATGTCTCTTTTTTACTTAGATACAACTTATTTGATTATGGACTCTCAATATAGCAACTTTTTCCATTTGATCTATGGTCAACATGTTTAATTAGTTGGTAAGTGATTTTTGTAAGCATTTGAAGAGGATTATATGAGTGGGGGTCTACATTTTCACACAATTTTACAGAGATTAATCTATTTACCGACCATTTTTGGACAAGAAACAATTGGTCCTTTTTAAACATTAACTCTTGTTATAATACTTCTATGATCCCTTATTAGTTTCACAAAGAGATTTATGACTAAAAATTGAAAACTGTATATAGTCTATAATTTATAATTGAAGGATATGTTTCTTGAGCGTATCATACATATGAAGAACACAATAATTATTTGTCACTGATATTGGTACTATGTACACAAACTCTGTTTCATGTTGTTTTTAATATCTATTGTTTAGAAGATATTGGATTTGCACATTTTATTTATTGACTTATAAATTAACTTTTGCTGTTTTGTCATCTAAGTAGGTGTCCTGTATGATTTTTAACAGCCCTGAAGAAGTCCCCAGGTTGTGGGATGAAACCCGTTGGCTGTAGTTCCTGATGTCATGTATGTAGAAAGAAAATAAGTAATAAAAAATAAAATACAGAAAGAAAACACAGGACGCTTTAGTGTTTTGTTGTTTAATGTTCGTTATTTATAAAATGTTTTTTGAATCTTGAGTTTCCTCATTAATAGAGGTGGGACTAGAGAGACATGAGTGACTAGTGGCCAGTGGAGCAACTAGTCAAGCTATCAGTGCTCCTCCACTTAGAACTTTCAGGACCAGTGGTCCCATGGATAATCGCTCATTCTTAAAAAATGAAAAGAAATGTTTTTTGTTTTCAAAACGCATCCCGTTTGATTTAAGGAATATGGGCTACATTTAAAAAAACAAAAACTTTGGTTTATTTAAGAGCAAACACAAACAATTGCCACCTACCTCATGAGTATTAATGAGGTAGATCCATTGCAACCCATTGGGAAGTGCGAAGTCTGTCAAAGACACATTAATACGTAGGTGTTTGTGATTACCTAGCACGTAATCGCAAAGTGAAACATACATACATGTGTCCCCTTATGTAAAGGAGTCTGTAATATACACTGTAGGTAATAGGTTTTAGGTTGAAAGATTTAAGGACTTTAGCCATTAATGTTTACAATACATTGTCTGGGGGGCGGATCAAGATGTCCTCAATACTCAGGTCTGAGTTTGATGGGGGATACTTGCCTAGATTTGCACTTATATGACACGTCTAATTTAGAGTGTACCACTAGTGACCAAGTGCATCTTAAGCCTTAAGTTCAGGGTGACTTTCTGAATAACTTGATTTTACATTATAATTTGATCAATTTGCTCAATAAGGATGATGCTACTGCTGAAGGGAGAACACCTACTTGTTAAAGTCTTGGGTGTGGGGTCCAATATCGATTTTATATTGGTTTCTGCTGGTTTGTTTCCCTCACTTTTAAAATGTAGTGCTGATTGGGACATCTATAGCAACCAAAATCCACTGTCAGCCACTTTTACGTGGGAGCTGAGTCAGGCGGGTCCTACTCCTTTGCATATTAACCCTGTCACTCCCAAATATCAGGGTCGCAGAGTGAAATGAGCCGCGATTATCCCAGAGAATTTTAGCTTTAGTATGCTGCCTATCTGATTTTCAGACTTGTTTTCAGCAGGATCCATCGGATGACCATATTGTCTCTGCTTTTGATTCATTGTAAGGATATATCAAGTCTGCCCTTACCAAGCAGGAGCTGCCCTACCACCTCCCCCCTGTAGGTGGTTTGACAAAGTCTGCTTGAGAGCCCATAGAGAGCTGTTGGTGGTGCTTAAAAAGAAACCCCAGGATAGTGCTGAGGTGACAAAAGCCAGGCTACTTGGTTCTGGAGGACTGGAAAAACAAAAAAAAGAAAATGTGGGAGAATCGTCAGTTGGCTAGTGAATTGCAGACAATGCAGCATTCTGGAGGCTCATTAATAATCCCCTGTTCAGTTCAGCACAGGACTCAGTCCAGGCCACAATAGTCTCTTCACAGGCCTGGACTGACCATTTTTCTAATGTGTATGGCTTTAAGGGCTCTGACTCCCCTATCATGGAAGTGAAAACAGCTGAGAGGCTGGAAGTACAGTGAGAAGAAGTCAAAAAGCTTTTGTATACCTGCCAACAGGGAAGGCGCCAGGCCCGGCAGGATCGCAAGTCTGGGCACCCGTTGTGATACAGCACATCAATGGGGGAAAGATGTGACCCTTCGGGCTGAAAGCTAATTTCTTTGGTAAATTCAATAGTTAAAATAATTGATCATGGAACGTCTTACTGTTTGGGCATGATATTCTATCTGACATCCAGAATGGATGTATGATTTTATGGATAGTCTTTACTAATCAGCTAAATTAAAAAAAAATCCCAAGTCACGGTGGTGGGCCCTAAGAACACCAAAACCAAAACATTTTGCAGCTGGAAGCCAATGGTCAGGAAGTACATAATGTGTTTTAAAAGGGCCACTGCGGGCACAGGAGAATTTTCCCTATGACTAAGCCAAACATCCATACAAGACTCTGGTAGAAGTCTTCAGGGCCAAATGTGTTTCAGTAGCCAGTTTTGGCTGTGATGTCTGGGGGCATGTTCCGATTGAACAGATTCAGATAGTAGAAAATATATTCCTGAGAGGTCTTATAGGTGTCCCACAGGGGATTCCCTCTGAGGTTGTCCATGAAGAACTTGGCCTGGGTTACATCACAGATAAGATACAACTTCAACCCCTTTTGCTCTGATTAAATATTTAGCTGAAGGAGGATGTAGGAGAGTGCTTCATGGTTAGCCCCTACTTTTTGCCTGATGCATGATGTGATTTCAAACTGTAAGGGTACTGGGTCCCAGCTAACCAGGCTCCCAGTGGCAGATCTCCTTCCCAAAAACTGTACCATGATTGGCACAACTTCAGATACCGCTGTAAGTCCCTAGTAAGTGGCTCCATTGGGACCAAGGGCATGGGTGCTGAAGAGGGTCCTCTGGGGCTGCAGCACTGGTTGTGTCAACCCACGGACCCCTCACCAAGACTATGCATACTGCCACTGCAGGCTGTGTATGTTGGTGCAGAGAAATCTGAAGAGTCACTGTGCGCCATCCCTCCCATACACTGCATATGGTATAAGTAATTTGAGGAGGGCATTAGTTGGTTTGCTGACCGCACATCTTTTGTCATGTGCAACAATTGTAACAAAATATCGAGAAGTGTCTATTTGGTGCTATGTTGGAACATATGCATCGTACTACCATTGATGCATAAGACACATTAGTACAAGTACCTCTGTGCAAACATATATGATTGCAGTACCAAAGCTCTCACAACAATAGTCAGGGAGAGTAGTTTCAAAATGTCATATTCACATGATTATTCATTAATAATTAAAGACACAAGTCAGATGGTTTGTAGCATGTATTAAAACCAGGAAAAACAGCTTTCACGTGACTTGTTCAAGGCTAGATTTGCGGTCATGCTTTCATAAGTAATGGAAGAAATGTAAAGAACGTATCATTGAGAAATAGTCACGATGCAGTGGATTCTATGTGTATAGTACTCCTGAAAACCATACATTTGTCCAAATTGCTCTTCCTTCTATTATGGGTGGGTGGCCTCCTGTTCTGTTGGTGGCCACAAAAGTATTCCCTACTTCTGGGACGCCAATATCTTTAGACAAGAGCACACATCCACCAGATGCAGGAGACTTATCATGTATCTCTTTTTTTTTTTTTTAATATTTTTATTCATACCCAGGGCAGGCTATTTGCAATAATACACATCAACAGATCAGTTCATAAAGACAGTTAGTTAGAATACATAAAATAGATATTTCACAGATTTAACACATATAATATTTAAATACAATACACAGGGATAAATAGCAGTTTATCAAAATATAGTTCATCAAGATACACAGCTCTTAAATATATCGCCGGATTAATTCATAAAACAGTTGATCCCATCACAGAAATAGGGTAAACCTTTTAGCAGCATTTTATGAGTTCCAGCCTATTCCGGTCCCCTCACATCTCTGCTCCATTCAGAAATGAGTGCCCATATTTTTAGCCCCCAAGTTCTGGCTTGCCTGCCCCTACATGCATACAACGCCATCTCTTGCTTCCATACTCCAAGAAGCCTGGCTAACCACATCTGAAATGTCGGGGGCTCTATATCTTTCCATCTGGCCGCTAGCATTATTCTAAAGATTGCTGTGCCCATAAATAGGCAATATTCCTGTTCTTTATTAAGGCCCAGAGAATTATCATATCCTAGGATCAATAGCGTAGGGGTCAGCTCGAATCTGAGGCCAAATAGTTCTTTCCAGAAACCATGCAGCCCTGATTTTAAAAGAGTCAATTTATCACACTCATAAAACATATGTATCAATGTAGCCGTGACCAGTCCCACATCTGGGACATTTATCATCAGCCCTTTTTCCCCAAATAAATGATTTAGAAGGTGTAAAATATAAATTAAATATAGTTTTATACAGTTGTGCTTTTAAATTTGAGGATAAAAATAGGCTCATATAAATATCCACATCAGGTGACCGCTCAGCCCTCCACAGGGCTTGGTCGCCCCACTCACTGCTGCCGCTCCTGCCTGCCTTGCCGCCTCCTGCCTGGAGATTCCTTCGCTCGCTGCCCGCTGCTCCTGGGACTTTCCCGCTGCTCCTGGGACTTTCCCGCTGCCCGCTGCTCCTGAGACTTTCCCGCTGCTCCTGGGACTTTCCCGCTGCCCGCTGCTCCTGGGACTTCCCGCCACTGCCTCCCTGCGGCCCCGCCCCCGTGATTCCATTCGCCGCCCCGCTCCCGCCACCCAGCTGCTCCTCCCTCCCGGCTCCTTACTTAAGGGGACCGTAGGGGACCACAGAGTGTGACCGCTCAGCCCTCCACAGGGCTTGGTCGCCCCACTCACTGCTGCCGCTCCTGCCTGCCTTGCCGCCTCCTGCCTGGAGATTCCTTCGCTCGCTGCCCGCTGCTCCTGGGACTTTCCCGCTGCTCCTGGGACTTTCCCGCTGCCCGCTGCTCCTGGGACTTCCCGCCACTGCCTCCCTGCGGCCCCGCCCCCGTGATTCCATTCGCCGCCCCGCTCCCGCCACCCAGCTGCTCCTCCCTCCAGGCTCCTTACTTATGACGCCCCCTGAGCGACCGCGCAGCGGCCGCGCGCAGTGGGAGCACCGACGGAGCGCCGAAGGTGCGCCAAAGGTAAGCCCGTCTGCGCCCGTCCGCGCCTGGCCCGCGCCCAGCGCCAGGACCCCTGGATCCCACCGATGCAACACTACTCGACGGACCTACGACGCCGCCACCCTCACCGCACTCAATGCCGGCCGGAACCCTGCCTGCTACCGAGCCTCACCGAGACGCACCCACGGACCCTTCACCTGCCAAGCCTGCCGATTCACCTGCCCCCGGACGTGCACAACCTCCGCCAAGTCGAGCACCAGCAGCAACCACCTGAAATGCATCCTGTTGAACACCCGCTCCGTCCACAGGCACGCCGTGGAACTCTGGGACCTGCTCGACGCAACAGCACCGGACGTCGCCTTCCTCACCGAAACCTGGATGAACGCCTCCTCAGCGCCCGACATCGCCATAGCCATCCCGGACGGATACAAGATCACCCGGAAGGACCGCGTCAACCAGACGGGAGGAGGCATCGCCATCGTACACAAGAACACCATCCGCATCTCGACTAACTCCGACGAGACCTTCACCGCCGCCGAACACCTACACTTCCAGATACACACTGACCCCAAGACCACCCTCCGAGGCACCCTCATCTACAGACCCCCGGGACCACGCACACTATTCAGCGAAGACATTGCAGACTTCATCAGCCCGCACGCCATGCCCTCCGCCGACTACATCCTCCTAGGGGACCTCAACTTCCACCTGGAGAACAACAACGACAGAAACACCACCGCCCTGCTGGACAACCTCGCCAACCTCGGACTCAAGCAACTGGTGAACACGCCCACCCACTACGCCGGCCACACGCTTGACCCGTCTTCTCTTCCAGCAAGCACATCTCCTTCAGCCACGCCACCGGACTCCACTGGACCGACCACAGCTGCGTCCACTTCAGCTTCAGAAAGACTGCGACCCACCACCACCCGCAACAGGCTCCCCGCCGGAGCTGGAGCAAGATCACCGCCGAGCAGCTCACCGCCTCCCTCAGCCAGAACACACCCACCAACACAACGGACCCAAACGAAGCAGCCAGCAACCTCGCCAAGTGGCTGACCGCCTGCGCCGATGACCTCGCACCACTAAAAAACCCTCCCAGCAGACCCGGAAGCAAGAAAACCCCTTGGTTCACCAACGAACTCAAGGAATCCAAGAAGAACTGCCGCACTCTCGAGAAAGCCTGGCGACTCGACCAGACCACAGACAACAGGACCGCCCTCAAGCACGCCACCCGCAAACACCACCAGATGATCCGTGCCACCAAGAAGTCGGCACTCAAAGAACGACTGGACAACAACGCCCACGACAGCAAGGAACTTTTCAGCATCGTCAAAGAGTTCTCCAACCCCAGCGCCGGAAACAACGACATCACCCCCTCGCAAGACCTCTGCAACTCACTCGCCGCGTTCTTCCACCGCAAGATCACCGACATACATAACAGCTTCGACGCACAGACCACGCACCCTACCGCCGAACCAACGCCCGCCACCACCACCCTCTGCAACTGGACCCCGATCAGCACCGAAGACACCACCCGCACGATGAACTCCATCCACTCCGGATCACCAACCGACCCCTGCCCACACCACATCTTCAACAAAGCCGACGCCACCATCGCACCCCATCTCCGGGACATCATCAACTCCTCCTTCCACACCGCCACCTTCCCGGAGAGCTGGAAGCACGCCGAGCTTACCGCCCTCCTGAAGAAACCAACGGCGGACCCCACCGACCTCAAGAACTACCGTCCCATCTCGCTCCTTCCGTTTCCGGCCAAAGTCATCGAGAAGACCGTCAACAGACAGCTTGCCGCCTTCCTCGAGACGAATGGATCCCTCGACCCCTCGCAGTCTGGGTTTCGGGCCAACCACAGCACCGAGACCGCCCTTATCGCAGCCACCGACGACATCAGAACCCTAACCGACAACGGGGAAACAGCAGCCCTCATCCTCTTGGACCTCTCCGCGGCGTTCGACACCGTCTGCCACCGCACCCTAGTGAAGCGCCTCAGCAACATCGGAATCCGAGAGAAAGCACTGGAATGGATCATCTCGTTCCTCGCCGGAAGAACCCAGAGAGTCCGCCTCCCCCATTCAGATCCGAGGCCACCGAAGTCATCTGCGGCGTTCCACAAGGATCTTCACTCAGTCCAACCCTCTTCAACGTCTACATGAGCCCCCTCGCAGCCATCGCACGCCAACACAACCTCAACATCATCTCCTACGCCGACGACACCCAGCTGATCCTCTCCCTCACCAACGACCCCACCACCGCCAGAGCCAACCTACACGACGGGATGAGAGACGTCGCCGACTGGATGAGGAACAGCCGCCTTAAACTGAACTCAGACAAGACGGAAGTCCTCATCCTGGGCTCATCACCCTCCGCCTGGGACGACTCTTGGTGGCCCCCGGCCCTGGGCACCGCGCCCAAGCCAACGGACCACGCACGCAACCTGGGCTTCATCCTGGACTCCTCCCTGTCGATGACCAGACAAGTCAACGCCGTCTCATCTTCGTGCTTCAACACCCTGCGCATGCTCCGCAAGATCTTCAGATGGATCCCCACTGAAACCAGGAAGACCGTCACCCAGGCACTCGTCACCAGCCGACTGGACTATGGGAACACCCTCTACGCCGGAACCACAGCCAAACTTCAAAAGACTCCAGCGCATCCAGAACGCCTCCGCACGACTCATCCTGGACATCCCCCGGCACAGCCACATCACCGGACACCTGAAAGACCTGCACTGGCTCCCCGTCAGCAAGAGAATCACGTTCAGACTCCTCACCCACGCACACAAGGCCCTCCACGACCTGGGCCCCAAGTACCTCAACGACCGCATGACCTTCTACACGCCCACCCGCCAGCTACGATCAACCAGCCACGCCCTCGCCACCGTACCACGCATCCGCAGAGCCACCGCCGGAGGAAGATCCTTCTCCTACCTGGCAGCCAAGACCTGGAACTCCTCCCCACTCACCTTCGGCGAACCCAGGACCATCTCTCCTTCAGGAAGCAGCTCAAGACCTGGCTGTTCGAGCAGTAACTTACCCCCTCCCCCAGCGCCTTGAGACCCTCCCGGGTGAGTAGCGCGCTCTATAAATGCCGTGATTGATTGATTGATTGATTGATTATCCAGTTTCACAGTCCAGGATGTCTCAATCTTTTCCAAATCATCTGGTAATTCTGTTAATAACAATCTATATATATTTCTAATTCTACATGATTTTTTAATAATGAGGTCCATCAAAGGTATACTCTCAATTTTAAAAGCTGGTCTGTATGCAATAAGAATGCTCCTGATCTGTACAAATTTAAAATACTGATTGGCTGGTATTCCAAAATCATGTTGGAGCATAGAGAATTCGGCAATTTGTTCACCCCTATAGAACTCTCCAATTGTACTCACCCCCCGATTTTCCCATTCTTTCCCCATAGCATCATAAGCTTCGGACGGAAATAGCGATACGCGCCACAGGTGAGTATATTGAGTAACCTTTGATATCACCATAAATTTTGATACTTGTTTCCATATCCTCCATGCACTGCGTATTACTGTGAAGCAAACTTTTTTATAGTAACTTTGCTCTAGTTGTCTCAATAGCAACCCAGAGGCCTCTTTCCCTATAGCGAGTTCAAATATTGTGGGGATTTTCGCCATCCTTTCCTCGTCACTACTTCTATCTATTGTTAACAAAAAAGTAATCTGGTGGAGTAGGGCAGCCCAATAATACAATATAATGTTTGGAATTGTAAGGCCTCCTCTATCCTGTGGTAAAGTTAGATACTTCAATGTCCTCCTCACCTTCCCATATTGCCAAATAAAATTGGAGAAAATAGAGTCAAGAGTCTTCAGTAGATGATCATCTAAGGCAAGCGGAATTGACCTAAACAAATACAAAATCTTAGGTAATATAGTCATTTTTAAAATATTCCCCCTCCCAATTATCAACATATGAAGCCCATTCACTCTCCTTAATTCCATGGCTATTGATTTAACCAGCGGATCAAAATTACATTTAACTATTTCATCCACCTTTGTTGTAATTCGAACCCCGAGATAAACTGCCGATTCCGCTCGCCTAGAATCATTAAAATCCATATTATCTGTGCAGATAACAATTGTTTTTCCTCTATTTAGAGCATATCCTGCAAGGAAGCCAACACTTTCGGTTATCTGGTTAATTTCCTCAAGGGCCTCTTTTGGATCTGTTGTTAAAACTGCCACATCGTCGGCATAGGTCAGAACTTTAGTCTTGTACCCCCTGGTAACTATGGGTTTGATTTTGTGAGACTGTAGTAATTTCTCAACTAAAGGGTTAATGTACATAGCAAATAATATAGGTGAACAGGGGCACCCTTGCCTGGTTCCCCTGGATATTAAAATATCGCCAGACTCTTTCCCCATCATTTGTATCCGGGCTCTTGGATCACAATACATTGCTTTGATTGCCCTGATAATTCCCTGCCCAAAAATTTTAACTCCAAAATCCCCCATATAAATTCCCATGTCACTCGATCGAATGCCTTCTCAGCATCGAGGAGGATCATGGCCATCTGGCCCCCCGTTCCGGACATAACATCAAATAATGAGATGGTTCTACGAATGTGGTCCGTTGTTTCTTTTCCGGGTATAAATCTGTGCTGCCAGGGGGAAACCAGCTGACCTATGATCCTCCCCAAGATTTTCAAATAGATTTTGGTATCTGAATTAATCAAGGAGATTGGCCTATATGATCCTGGGTTATCAAGTGGTTTCCCCTCCATGAATCCGGTGAACTGCCACTATATTGAATACCTCTAAAAAGAGAGGCATTATCGTTATACCCAGAAGTTTATATATTTCAAGAGGTAACTTGTCAGGGCCCGTAGCCTTACCTGAAGCCATACTTTGCAGAGCTACTTGATCTTCCTCTAGTGTAATTTAAGAGAACTATCCAGCACCTCTCCCAATTCACAAGCAGTCACCATTTGGGTGATATCATGCAAAGTCAGGGCTGTATCCTTATCCCTTTCTTCTAAGTATAATGCTTGATAGTATTCCTGAAACACCCTAACTATATCGTCTGGGTCAGTGTATGTTTGTCCGTTCACAATAATAGAAGATATTTGATTCTGCGCTATCTTCTGTCTAATACGAAGAGCTAATCTTTTCGCAACTAGTTCACCACTTTCATATAAACTATTCCGCTGGGATTGATACTCCTCTGCCGATTTTTGTGCAAGCCAGCTATTAATTTCTGCTTTAAGGGCAATAATTTGACCCTGGTTTTGGGTGACGTCTCGCCCCTGCTTAATCAATAAAACATGTTCCTCTTCTGCCTCTTTAAGTTTATGCATTAATTCCTGATTCTTGATCACACGCTGAGTCCTAGCCCTAGTGGTATAGCTGATAGTTTCCCCTCTGAGGCCAGCCTTAAAAGAATCCCAAACGGTTATTCAGGAGGCACTATACCTATTTATATCAAAATATTCCCGTGCCCAATTTCTAAAATGCTCAATATATCCATTGTTAACTAAAAGTTTCTTATCAAATGACCATTTACTCCTTTCTTTCATAAAGCTTGGAATTTCTATCTCTAAGATCAACGGATTGTGATCAGAGATTACCTTAGGGAAAGTTTTAATAGTAGCTCGATTAAGTAGGTCCTTCGTTCCAAAGAAATAGTCAATCCTAACATATTTTTTATGTGGACACGAATAATACGTATATCCTAAATTTTTTTTTTTTTTTTAGCCGTCCATATGTCGACCAATCCATGACTCCTATTGAGTGAGGTTAATGCCCTATATACTCGGGGTTTTCGCCCCTGGTATATCTCTTGATTCATTTGACCTTGTTGCGGGTCTAGAGTAATGTTAAAATCTCCGCATACAATTAATGGAGTAGGCCTTGTCGCAAGTTCCAGCTCAAAATCTTCAAAAATCTGTGGGTCATCATAATTTGATCCATAAATTGAGCATATAGTAAGCCCCATCCCTAGCTCAACTATTGTCCACCTCCCTAGAGCATCGGCCGCCTTACGTTTAATTTGGCCCAAAGATGTTTTAGCCAAAATGGCTACTCCGCGGATATTTGAAGTTTGGGACGTACATGCCAATAGGTTATATCCCTGAATTGTCAACCAGTTTTTTTCCCCCCATGAGACATGGGTCTCCTGAAGGCAAACAATATCAAATGAGTTTGTCCTTACTAATTCACCCAGCTTTGCCCTCTTTGCTGCGTCATTTAGCCCTGCCACATTCACAGAACAAATGATTATCCTCCCCATCTAAATTTAGTTGTAACGATTCTTTGTGTTCCTAGCATTCCTGTTATTCTCCCTGTTCTCTCCAAAACAATACACTTCATACTCTGATTTGCTCGATTTCCTTTTGATTGTCTACATATTTCCTTTTCCTTTTCTCCTCTGGGTATGCTTTTTTCATATTTCTCCCCCCCTTCCTCTCCCCACCCACCACCCACCCCACTCCCACCCCAGCCTCCCCAACATCCCCCCCGAGAGGCACTCAGACTTACGCCTGTGCATGATGGCCAACACACCTCCGGGTATTCAAGCGCTTTATAAATCTCGTTAACATTAACAACATTAACATTAACATGGATGCGGCGCACAGTCCTGAGAGCCCTTAAACACATTCCTTTAACCAATACATGCTGTTTTTAATTCTTTTTCTCCTTTTCTTTTTCCCTTCCCCCTGTGATTGCTACCTTACTTTTTACCACACCACGTTTTCTCTCTTTTTTTCCTTCTTTTTTTATATTTAGCCTGAGAGACTATCCAGATACTCTTTGGCTTTAACTTCAGACATGAAAAAGCGCGTTTGGCCGCCCCAGACAACATTTAGCCGGGCAGGGTTATTCAAGAAAGCTTGTGCATTTTTATCTTGAAAGGGTTTGATCATCTTCGCAGCCTCCACCGTCTTTCAACGGTGGTGTGACAGAAGTCTGGGCGGACAAAATAAGAGACACCATTCCTGGATCTCCTTGCCTCAGGTCTAGCCTTTTCAAAAAAAGCCTGACGTAGTAGAAAACTGCCAAAAAATACCAGAATGGCTCGTGGTAATGCCCCTGCCCTCACTGGTTGCTTTTGTACAAAAGGTACTCTATGGGTGCATTGCACCTCCAGTGACCAGTACCAATCAGTGAGTTCTGGGAGCGTATCTTTGAACAGTTCCATGATGTACGTACAGGCATCTGCCCCCTCTACCCCTTCTGGAACCCAAAGGACCCGTAAATTATTGCGCCATTGGCGGTTCTCATGTTCTTCCACTTTACATTGTATGTCGGCTATTTGCGCCTCATGGGATTTAGCCAATTCTTGAGTGGTCACAAGATCAGATTCTGTGGTGCAGATCCTTGCCTCAAGATCAGACAATCGTTCTCCAAAGACATTGCAAGTTTTAGTCAATTTTCGTACCACCCCCTGCACCTTTCTCATTGCTGCCTGAGTTTTCCGCCCATCTTGTCGCGTCTCCTCACGGTGCATAGATATGGCCTGAAAAATAGCCTCTAGCGTTGGGGGGTTAGACCCACATGTTCTTTCAGCTGTGTGTCCATTTGACGAGAGACTGGTAAGCTGGTTCGATGGGGTGTAATCCCAGGTAAGGTCTCTATCTCCTGATTTATTTTTTCTTTTTCTCAGAATTGTGTTTGACTTCCCCCCATCAGCCAAATCAAGATCGCTATTGCTCAGGTCTGTAATGCTGTCCGTGAGGTCTTCTGACCACTCCCCTCCATCCGAAACAGAAAAGAAGTCTAGCTCCTTCTCTGCCTCCTTCTCAGGTACATTTTCCAAGCTCCCTTTTTCTACTATCTTTTGGCCTTGGATGTCATACAAATAGGTAGCAGCATTAGCAGCATGTGCTTCTGTGGGAGCAAGCACTGTCTCTAGAGCACCAAAACCGGGTTCATTCCTTCACCCGTTAGCACTCGGTGAAAGTGAGGGGTTAGCTCCAGGCACACCTTGCCCTGAAGCATGTCCCAATACCTGGCAGTCTGTATGTAGCACCATCGGGCTTCCCTCAGCTCTCGTCTCCTCTGTACCGCCTCTGCGACCCACCTTACCAGGAGCGGAAGCTGCCTTTCCTGCAGGACCTCTCAGCAGGTCTACTACCGTAGGGCCGGCCAGCCGTGCCTTCGTTACAGCCCGCCTCTTCCCTTCCTCTCATGGATCTGCTCAGCTTGCTGGCCTCGGCGTCCTCGCCCGGGTGTCCGCGCCGGTGATGCATCCTCCCCCACTGTGTCCACATCTACTCCCACCTCTCCGACCTCCGCAAGACTCTTGTGCATGAGACACGCTGTTTTTGCCTTGGCCGCAACCGCCGCTGATTTCGGACCCATCCTGCCGGCCTCCACAGGCTCCACCGATGCTGATGCCGATACCACCATCAGCAAACGAGATCCGCCACCAATGTGACACCCAGGTACGCTTGAGAGAGTGTTCTTGAGGTATTTAAAGTACCTAAGCACCGCCAACCCGATTAGTGTCCCAACCAGTTGCACATAGCGTCCATACATATTTAAGGGGACCCGTAGCGTTTCTGTTTGCGTCTCCGAAATCATCGCTGCCCGATTGTTGCATGCATCACCTTTCTTGTATCACAGCATTAATTTTGAAACCCTGGCTCTCAGTTCCTGTGCGCTGCTACGGTCTTGTCTTGTGGTTTGTGGCCTCCTGGCCTGCCTTGCTACATTGTCTTAAGCCTGGCTGCCATGATGCTTTTCTTTGCACACGTTACTCTGAGCCGTTGTTCTATCGACCTCTGCTCTTGCCAAGTTATTTTAGCACTGTCTGCATTTTCTATCTTTCACCTTTTCTCCTGTTCACTTTGGGCTCAGTCTGCACAACATGTACAAGGTCGAATAACAACGTTTCCTTGTTCTTGCTGATTTGGCCAGTCCCTCGCACCTAGACATAACACTATGTACAGCTGCCATGGAGAAATTTGTGTGCTTTTAATATTGCGGTTTTCCCGCTCTAGAGGCACTTGGAGAAAACCTTTCCAAGGAGAAGAGCTGTGATTGTCTGCTGATGTAGTTCTGCATCTAGTGACTGAGGTATGGGGGTTCGCTGGTCAAAGCCCAGAGGTCTTCTATTTCTATAATAAACTAGCTTCCAGCATGGGGAGGGTGGTAAGGTCATTTAGCCCTATATCCACTGCTTTATGAGATGCTTTCCCCGTTTGTATTCTATGGAGCTGTAACTATGCTGATTATATTATTCTTATGCATTATGCTGATGTACTGACACGTGTACTGTATCTTAGAGCACGTAAGTTGAAATAAATATTTTAACCTATACTGTGTCTCTCCTTACGCCGGTTGTGAACAGGTATGAGTGAGTGACGAAAGGGTGTTCTTGCTTCTGCGAGTCCTGAGAGAGAGATACCGTGTTCTGGGTTGTCTAATCATTGGTACATTGTTGCTAATGGGACGCTAAGGCTAGTTGGGTTGGGGTTTTAGGTGCTAAGGTTTATGTTTGGCTCACCACTATATTCCGAGGTCCTATTATCCTGTGCATAGCTCTGTGTGTGCAGAATCCCTATAACATGGCACGGCCAACGAGTGGGGCTGTTTATCTGCGAGACGCTTGAGTAGTACTTGTGCTTGTCCACAACCCCCTCACATACGCTTCCGGAAGCGTGTGTGACGGCGATACCTCCTATATTGACATTTTTGTAGGTTCTTTCAAGCTTGAAGTTGTTAAAAGGTTTCTTAAACAAACCCTATTTGTGCTGCCTCCTTTTAGATTGTCGACTATTTCTAGCCACAAATGGCTGTTCAAATTGCGGCACATAGCTGCGGGGCGCTCCGAGATCACTTAACGGTGTATGGAGTGCCAGACGCGGGTGTCGAGCTGATCTTTGTGGTACAAGCCGATCCGGCTTTCCACTTTGAGGTGTTCTACTCTTGGGTCACCTTTCCAGCGGTGGACGCAAACGATAATCTGTTCCATGAATATCAAGCCACCGCAGTTCCTGCTGTCTATAGACCTTATACGAAACTTGAAGTACCGCTCACGGCTTGGCAGCACCGTGTTTGGTTTGATGGCGCCCTCCCCCAACCGGTTACCATGGTTCGTTTAGGCCCCTTATCTATTGATGGGGCCACTTGGCCTGTTTTGGCCGGGTACACCCCACATCCGCAATATATGACAATACCAGTCGCGGACCTGCGCACTATGTATTCGGCTTAAGTGCGAGTGCATCGAGCCTTAGTGCAGTATGTTACAGGCAACATCCAGGGAGCCCCACCTGGAGTTGCAGGCCATCCAGCTGGTGCAGGCGGAGTGACCATAAGTCCTGTCATAGTGAATTCGGTGATGGGCAAGCTCCCACAACATAAGGATGATTTCCCTTATTGGCTTGCAGAGAAATTTGACCAGCTGGAGGCAGTTTTTCCAAACACAACACCGGTGGATAAACATAGAATTCTTACGATTAGTTTGCCAAAAGACTTAATCCCCGATTTGGCAGCATGCAACAACTGGGGTAGGGTATTCGCAGCAGTGTATGCGAAGTGTTTCGGCACTCCTTCCATGACGGTTCTCCCCTCTGTAATTAAACGCGTGCAGGATGAACATGGCCCTGAAGCGGCTGTGGAATTAGGGATGAGACTGGTGGGAGTGTTCGACGTAGTAGCTGAGTTAATCCTTGCGAGTGTCAAGGGCGATGCAGTGAACTTTCAAGTAGCTAATGCTTTGGCTTTGGTCCCAGAATTGGACAAGCCGCGCGAATTACCGAAAATTATTGCCCAGGCTTACAAAACTATTGGCAGAAATAGCCTGGGCAATAAGCCTTTTGCAAAACAGCAAACACAATCGCAACAACAACAACAACAACCTAAAACTCAATCCGAGAAAGATGAGAAACCAGTCTTCACTAAAAAGAGCTGGAGGCTGAAAAAACAGGGTAAGTAACAAAAGAAGCCGGGGTCGAGAGGCGCATCCCCGGTTTCAGTCTCTTCTGAACGCACTTATGATTTACGCGATAGGGCGAGAATTAAATCTCCGGATAGGTTTCAGATCCCTGATACGCGTTCTCCTCGTTCTTCACAGGCACCGACAACTTCACCGGCCGGTGGAGGAGATCGCCAGCATAGAGGAAGGGGTTGAGAGGCTCCCCAGGGACGAGACCAACCTCAACAACAGGTCAGAGGGAAAGGAGAAGACATTCAGCGTTCTCACCCACAATTTCAGAAGAAGAAAGTTGCCGCTGTAACAGTGAGATATGCCACAGACGGTGAGAACGAGACTCCTGAATTGGACGTGGGCAGTGACCCTCCTAGACAGCGCCGCGGAAGTTACCATAGTGCGGGAGGCGCTACGTCCTCATATGGAGGCGACAGCAACTGAAACATTCATTACTGTTGAGACAGCAGACACCAGAGTGGCACCCCTGACAGACTTTTTAATATTGTCATTCAAATCGAAAGTGATATACAGCGTGTAATTAAAGGGATTTTTGGGAGAATCTGACCTCTTCATACGACATTTTGTTAGCAGAGGCGGATTGGCCGCCCCCATTCGTTCTTGCTGCGCGTAAAGGGGAGGAGGTAATCCTTCCGAGCTTTTCTCGACATGTCCCAAAGGACAAAGCGGAGGCTCTTGCAGCTGAGTGGGCTGTGTCCCTGGCTCCTGCGTTATACCCCAACCACGTGGGCTGGGATGAAGACTCTCCCCCCCATAAAATACCTTTGAGGTCCCTACCGCAGCCCCAACCCCAATATCCCATTAAACGGGACGCCAAAGGTCCCGTTTCTGAAATTCTGACTAAGTTGGAATATCAGGGAGTAATTGAAACATTCGTATCACCAATGAATAATCCCCTATTCGCGGTTTCTAAACCCGATGGATCGTACCACTTAGTTTTGGATTACCGGCATTTGAACTCTCATTGTCGGACCTTTGCGGTGCAAAATACCCACAGTTCTGCGCTTGTAGACAGTCATGTTCGTAAAAAATATAAAACGACACTTGACCTCTCCAATGGATTCTACACGCACAACTTAGCCCCGGAGAGTAGCCAATGGAGCGCTTTTACCTCCGGTGGTAAATTATTCAAATTCAGGCGTTTACCTATGGGCTATAAGAACAGTCCCGGCGTATTCGCCGCCCGTGTTGTCTCTTTGTTAGACTGCATTGACCCAGATGCATGTTCGTACGTCGATGACATTTATCTGACGGACGACGAATTGTTCCCGCATCTCTCACGAGTAGACCGCATTATTCTAGAATTTGCGGTTCAAGGTTACAAATTTAACTTTGCCAAATCTCATATTGTTGAATTTACCGTTTTGTTCTTGGGCTACGAGCTCAACAATGAAGGTAAGGGCTTAGCCCCCCACTTCCTAGAAAAATTTGCACTTTTGTGCCCTCCTACTACTCTGAAAAAACGTCAGTCTTTGCTGGGTTTCCTGAACTTCGGGCGTACTTACATTCCCGAATACGCCCAGCGTATCAAGCCACTGTATGCCTTGATACAACCTAACTTTTCGAAGTCTTGCTGGCTTCCGGAGCATTCCGCCATTCTGCAGTCTTTGCAGACAGACCTTCTTGAGTCTAAATACCTGTTGACGCGTGATAACCACACAAACCTGGTGATTAGAGTAATTCCGGGGGCAGTGGGTTTCACGTACTTAACCTTTAACGAAGGTGACACAGTACCCATCTCATACAAGTCACATCTTTACACTTCCGCAGAAATGCGCTTTTCATCTGTGGAGAAAGTTCTGACTGCAGTGCAGATGGCGATTCTAAAGGAACGCGCACTGGCACAGGGAAAGCGCATTCTGGTGGTAACACCCTATCCTGCCCTAGAGGCAGTGACAAAGGCAAGTGTTCCGAACTCTAAAGCTTGGCACCCCCATTGGATTCAATGGGCAACCTCTTGGACGTCTCCGGATGTCACTTTCATTTTCGATTCTTCTCTTCAGACTCAGGAGTTTTTACAGTATGAATTTGTTCATCCTCCTCCTCTGTCTTTACTGCCGCTTGAGGATTACGACTGTGTGATCTACACCAATGGTTCGGCACAACCGGCCACGGGGTCCAAGCATGCTTATTCAGCCGCATGTGCTATTGTTGCAGGTACCTTTGTGAACGGACAGTTCAAATCCACTGTAGTGCACACTCAGGCACTCGGGGACAGTACTGCACAATTGGCCGAGCTACGCGCATTGGTGCTTGCGCTTGAGTTCGTTAATCCGGATGTGACCACTCTCATTGTATGCGATTCTTACTACTGTGTTCAATCTTACAATGTTCTTTTGGTCGCAAAACGACTATAGAGACGCAAAAGGTAGCACAATTAAGCATAAAATGCTTTGGGTTCAGGTGGCAGAATTGAGACAACGTCTGCCACTCACCCAGGTGGTTCACACCCTAGGCCATCAGCGGGTGGGCGCACACGCTGTTGGTAACGGTCTGGCAGACGAAGCTGCCAGATCAGCAGTAGTCACGTGTTCAGTAGCAGCAGTTACTAGATCCATGTCTAAAATTGACACCAATATTTTGGCAGCTATTGCTGCGACAAAGGAAGGTGCTAATTACCCTAGGGGTTTTCCTTCCAAATATTCTTATCAGTTAGGTCCCGAACAGGCTCCTTATGTAACAATACCCGACGTTGGTGATCGGCTGATCCCCAACGTGGACCGCAGGCTTTCCTTGATAACGGCAGCCCACGAAGGCATGGCTTCGGCTCATGCTGTAGTGTCTGCGACCATTTCCATCTTGCAGCAGCGTTACTGGTGGCGTGGTTTATATAAAGACACCCGTACTTATGTGCTTTCTTGTGACGTTTGTCAGCAGATTAAGCCTTCTACGGTTACACGACCACCACAGACCTCGCTCTGCATTTCTAACAGACCCTTTGGGTGTGTTTACCTGGATCACTGCGGTCCATTTTCTTCAGACACTGCCTATAAATATATCTTAGTGGCGGTGGACTCGTGCACACGTTTCATCTGGGTCTGGCCACAACGGAGTGCTGACGCTCGAAATGTCATCAGGGATGTGCGTGTCTTTGTGGGAATTTTTGCTTGCGGCACCTTCCATTCTGACCAAGGTCCAGCGTTTGCCTCTAAGGCTTACAAGGACGCAATGGGTTCACTGGGGGTGCTGGTGAAATTTTCATCTCCGTATCGGCCTGAGGGCAACTCGATCATTGAACGAATGAACTGTGACTTAAAGCAATCCTTGAAAGCTAGAGTCTTAGGTACTGGCAGGAACTGGCTGGCCCACTTGTATACTGTACAACGTGCACTTAATAATCTCCCTAGAAGACCTCTGGGTGGGCGGACCCCTTACGAAATGCTCTTTGGCATACGAATGTTTGTGCCTGACCTTGATGGTCTAGACATGGCGGCGCAATCCGCCAAGTTTGATGTAGATAACCATTCTACTATGTTACAGGACTTACAAGAAGCCCAAGACAAACTTGCAATTGCACATTTACCTTCAGCCACAGACCCTGCACTGCAGATTCCGGTTGCCGGCTGGCTTCCGAAGATTGGCGACCTGGTTCGAGAGAAGGTGGAGAACAAAAAAGAATTCGGCCCCTCTTATCGTGCACCGGTTCCAGTCCTGGGCTTGAAGGGAACACGTACAGTAATCCTACCACCGCTTCCTGGTCGCACGGAGAACAGATACATCTCAGTGGAAAATGTCAAGCTACAACATCTGGCCGATCCTGAATAGTGTTACACCAGCGGTCTCTTGTCCTGCCATTTACCGGACTTGTGTTCGTGGCCCTCCTGCCCGAACGGTCACTGATGTTGCCATTGAGATGGTTGATTTGCCTGAAAGTATACTCAAACCCCCTGTCTCCCCCTGCATCGACGAGAACGAGTATACCTATCCCGAAACCGAATCGGTGGTACACCTACCAACAACGCCACTGAGCCCGACACGTTATTCCTTTGACTCGGATTCTACCTCATCAATTGTCCCGTCCAAGTTCAGTATTTTTGTATCCTGGTTTAGAGACAATTTTTTGATTCCCCCCTGGACATACATCTGGTTGGTGCTTTTCTTGATTTTTTTGTTCATGTCCATTGGCTTTGTCACAGTGGTTTTTCTACTCATCAATGGTCACTATTTACCTGAACGCTCTGCTGTGAACAGTGTCGCTGGAACTTTGGCTCCACATTCCTCATCTCACATCATGAAGCGTGACCACACATTTGTGAACATTTCAGCTTTTCCGGTTGCTGATGGCATTGTATGGTATGCAGTATATTTTCAAATTCATGGACCGACAGAAATTATTAATGTACCAAATGTCCTTCGAGTTTCGATGGGTGATGTAGTAAAAAGTAATATTGATTCTGACGATTGGGATGTGCATGCAGTCGAAGCATTGTTTGCTGATTTAAAATATTATGCTTCCTTTAATGCTGAGGACTTGTATATGAATTCTGCGAATTATGCCGATTTGTACTGCTACCAGCATTGGGGCAACCATTTTGTCCATAAACCAAGTGCACTACGTGGTTCTTTCGCCTACACCCAATGGGAACATTGCCCAAACCCTTTAACGGGTAGCTCCCAGACTCTTAGAAATAAATTTCAATATTTCACTGATTTTAATAGATCGAACCCTGGGTCCTATTATTTTAAATTAAACGCCCCATCCACTCAGAAAATCATGTTGACCCACACCAAATTGCTTTATTCGGGTTCCTTTTTGAACGCCTTAGCTGTGGGTGGTTATGAGTACTGGAAGGACACTGTTGATTTGAAATCGATATGGGGCTCAAAACCTTGGCAGGTGCAAGGCACCGAGGCCTTGCACCGTGCCTGCCTTAACCCGGCCCAAATTGTGTTTCTGAATGCTTCCATCTATCAGACTACATGTTGGGGTTTGGCTACCACCAAACAAATAAATGCACCATCAATTCCATCCCTGTCTTCCACTCCAAACAACAGCTTGCACTTTAATATGTCCCTTTCGACTTTGCAGGCTTTGTTTCAGAACAATTCGTTTAATGGTTCTACGCTTGTTGGCTTGGCCCATATCATCTGATGCGTGCCAACTGTGTTTTCATGACTCAGTTCCTGGCTATAAACAGGACAGGCCCGATCCTAGGTTTTCTGACTCCCGTACTGTCACCACATATTCTGTTGGTAAATTATGTAAACAGTGGTTGCTGCATTCTTCCCTAGACTCTGTTAAACAACATTTGTCCCTCCTATCAGGCACTATTGATCTGTCCGACTTTATATTGGGGCCTCGTGGTCCACGACCGAAGAGATTCATTTATGAAGCTTATAATGAACTCTGGAAGCCGTCGCAAATGGAAGCTGCATCCCGTCTACGGGAAATAGACCAAGCAAATTTGGAAAAGGTGCTTGCTGTTGTTGACAATAGTATTAATACCCTGTCTTCCCGCATTTACACGTTAGAGAATATTGTGTCCTCTGTTGTTGATATTGTACAAGATGATGTTTCTGTGTTGTATCATGGTCAGAATCAATTACGTTCAGTTATGCAGTTTGCGTGGACTTTGCAAACACTTAAGTTAGGTAAAGTTCCTTGGCATTTTTTGAACACCACTGCCTTATTTCTGCCTTTTAATTTAACTGACAAACAGCAGTTCATGTCCATGAAAGATGCAGTTTACACTCTGTTACATATCGAGAAAGTGGAGCCCTTACCATTCTCTGTGGCGGAATTAGATTCTGCTGTGTGGCTAGTTCATGGGGTTATCGCTTTGCCTTTTTCCTTGTTTGAATTTAGTTTGTGCATGAAACATTATCCTGTGGGCCGTTTCCAGCCTTTGGGTAGTGCCTTCCTGCATGAACTTTGGTCCCTGCCTTTCATGTACAAATGCCTTAGAGACGGGAAGGACGTTTTTCTCACGGGGGAGTCATGCGATTCGACTGTGGGTCATTCCCTTGTTTGCAAACACATGTTATGTTATGTTATGTTAGCCAGATTTATAAAGCGCACAGCTGCCCCAGCGAAGAGGCGTCCCGGCGCTGCCAGCCACAGAGAGTAGCAGGGTAAAGGAGAGACTGGTAGGCAACAGGAGAAGAGAGGAGGCGGCCTAAGCTAGTGGAAAGAGGAAGGTTTTAATAGCTTTCCTGAAAGCCAACAAGTGATAAAATTGCACGGAGCTTGTAACGTTTCTGCTCCGAATCTTGCTTGTGTGTTGAAGGGTATTCCCGCTCCTGCTATTTCTCCTACCTTTACTTTGCTTACAAATGGTAGCTATTTGCTTTTGAATAACGAAAACTGCTTGGCATGCGGGCCCGCATACCCTATATTGTTACAGTTTCGCACATGGTTGTCTGCTGCAAGAATGTGCTTTTTCCTCCCCCTCACGACATCATAGATAATTCTATTTGGCCTTCCATTCCTACCATGAAGGCAGATTTCAATAAACTGAGCAGAATAAAGGCGCTATTATTGAACCAGGAGGTTATGCTCACATCCGCCAGGGAGACATTCATTCTCCAGGTGGCAAGTACCCACAGTGAAATACAGGCCCTTTTGAACACAAACCTCCCACAGCATTTCGGAGAATTAATTCACCGTATTTTTAACGCATCTAACACTGAAGGTCGGGTGCACTTTTTTAAAGTTGTGGGGTCAGGCCTTGTATCCACTTTCCAAACTATTTTTGGTGTGATACCGGCATTTATTCATTCGATTTTTTCCAGCGTCTTTGGTGGCTTCCCATTGATCCTCGCCTTGGCGGCTGGTGTCCTTCTGTTGGTCTGTTTTCTGCGCAATGGCTGCTCCCCGATGGGCCCTTCTCGACCACGAACGCCTCCAGCTGCTCCGTGAGCGCATCCTGGCTGGTTTCGGCGTTCTGCCGTTGGCGACACTGAGTGTGCCCTATACTCTTTCTTTTCGCTTTGCGTATTTCACTTGCGTGCAACCTGTGATGTCTTGCATCCGCTGTCCTTTCACCTGGACCATGGATTATTGCCTCTCCAATACGTCGTTGTCTGTTCCGGATTTTGTTCAGTTGGTGGGTCCCTTAGAGGCCCATGAACTGGGGATTTTGGCGCAATGGGATATCTGGGCGGCTGCTCAGAATCTCCTACAACATAGTTATATTGAGTATCACGCGAGTTGTCCCGCATTGCTTTTGGATGCTCCGTCCTATGAGGAACATTCCTGCAGCTTTGATCTATTGGACTGGATGGCGGCTATGTTTTCTGACGATTCCAATGATGTCCTCTTGGATGCTATAGCATTTTTCTGCACGTCCACACTGTTGGATTGACATGGCCTTCTTTTCCTGTGGACTGCCTCGCTGGCTCTCTCTTTTTTCCTTCGGTACATTTTTTCCCTCAAGGGGACTACGTCCACTACAGACGTTTCTGTTCTGCTCAGTCACTTTGAACTCTGTCTTCATCCTTTGTCTTGGCCGATGGACTGTCCAGGGGAGGGTGTCTTGTGGTTTGTGGCCTCCTGGCCTGCCTTGCTACGTTGTCTTAGGCTTGGCTGCCATGATGCTTTTCTTTGCACACGTTACTCTGAGCCATTGTTCTATCGACCTCTGCTCTTGCCAAGTTATTTTAGCACTGTCTGCATTTTCTATCTTTCACCTTTTCTCCTGTTCACTTTGGGCTCAGTCTGCACAACATGTACAAGGTCGAATAACAACGTTTCCTTGTTCTTGCTGATTTGGCCAGTCCCTCGCACTTGGAGAAAACCTTTCCAGGGAGAAGAGCTGTGATTGTCTACTGATGTAGTTCTGCATCTAGTGACTGAGGTATGGGGGTTCGCTGGTCAAAGCCCAGAGGTCTTCTAATTCTATAATAAACTAGCTTCCAGCACGGGGAGGGTGGTAAGGTCATTTAGCCCTATATCCACTGCTTTATGAGATGCTTTCCCCGTTTGTATTCTATGGAGTTGTAACTATGCTGATTATATTATTCTTATGCATTATGCTGATAGTACTGACACGTGTACTGTATCTTAGAGCACGTAAGTTGAAATAAACATTTTAACCTATACTGTGTCTCTTCTTACGCACGTTGTGGACAGATATCAGTGAGTGACGAAAGAGTGTTCTTGCTTCTGCGAGTCCTGAGAGAGAGATACCGTGTTCTGGGTTGTCTAATCATTGGTACATTGTTGCTAATGGGACGCTAAGGCTAGTTGGGTTGGGGTTTTAGGTGCTACGGTTTATGTTTGGCTCACCACTATATTCCGAGGTCCTATTATCCTGTGCATAGCTCTGTGTGTGCAGAATCCCTATAACAGTCTCAGTCGACCGCCATCTTGCCTCCCCACTTGGCACTGCCTTTTACTTATTATGTATCTCTATGCACTTACTATCCGTGATTGACCCACTTTACAGACGTAGCATGTTACTTTGCAGGGCATACATTTGTGCCTGTCAATGGTAATAAAAAATACATAATAATAAACACCCATAATAAAATACAACCCAGGAACTGTCAGATAGTGAGGAAGACCAAGCCCCCTTTCTTGCTCCACTTTTAGCAGGAGGAAAGGTGGGAAAATTAGTTAGATTAGGAGGAGAGTCCCGACTAAGTCTACACCACCTTTATGGCAGGGAAGGTAAGGTGAACCCCTTTCTTGATATTTCTCCATCTTGGGATGGTGGGCAGATAGCCTATCAGGACTACAGTAGTGCCACTTATCACCATAAGTGGTCAATTGAGGGTGTAGACACTATAACGTAAGTAGCCCATTGGCTACTACCGGTCTCCCTTGTAACGCCTTTAAATTCAGTATTTAAGTAGCACCTCAAGACCTGAAAATAATATTCAATGGATAAAAGAAGACCAGGGCAAAGAAGACCCACTGCACAAGAACTGAAGCCCTGTTGCAGAAGAAAAAGGCACCAAACCCTGCCTTCTGCCTGGTGGACCCGACACTTATCACCTGCTGTGTAGTCCTGAACCTAAAAGTACCCCAAGTAACCATAGCACCTCCATACTTTGAGAAACTGCCAAGAAGCTGCCTTGGAGTGAAGGTATCACTCCCCGGCACACTGCAGCACTAATCCCGTGAAGTCCAGTTTGTCGACTTGTTGGTCCCGATGACCTCGAAGCAGCACCAAAACAAAAGAAGGTGTAATAGCTCAGGAGGGTCAGATCTTCTTCTCTACTATGTTTGGAGGCACCAGGACCTACCGGAGCCATGGCATACCAATACCCAGGGTTCCAATCCCCCAACGGCAAACACTGAGAAGAAGAGTCTACACCGGACTCCCAAAACACCAAAAGTAAGTATCCTTTGAGGGATGTTGAGGCACCCAATAACCACTTTCTGAGTGGCCCAGCTGTACTGAGATCGCCTCTCCATATTGCCTGCTCCTGAGCATGAGGACCTCAAGACGCACTACGTTCGGCTGACCTGTTCAATCTGAACCCAGCCCCACCAGCCTCGTCATTGTCTAACCAGCTGTGATCTCATGGTCCTCAAGCCTTTGTGTCCTCCTCCCTCCAAGGAGACTCACCAGACATACCTGTAAGTCCTCCTGTGCAGTGTACTTTCAAGTGTCCCCTTTTGTCTTTGCACAGAAGCTTCCAAGATCCACAGCACTCTGCTATCAGCCGATGCTCTTGAACTTCTCCTGCTGGAACTTTGGACCTGATCCTGACATTGACCTACAAAGAGAAGGTGAACTTCATGAAAGCATTGCCTGAATTTATATGCATTTTTTTACTCCTTTCCCATTACTTTTTAATGATGCGTAATTGCCCACAGAAGTGACATATTTTCAGAACTCCGAACTTTCAAAAATTGTAACTCCGGAAGTACTTACCTTAGAACTGTGTTCATGGTCTTAAAAATTACATCAAAATCAATATAATGTTTATAAATTTGTCTCGGATTTAAGTCTCGAGTATGTGTCTCATTTATTGCCTCTGTGAGAACAACAAATACTTAGCACTCCCCTCTGATGAGCCTAGCTGCTCGCCCACACTACCACAAAAAGAGAGTTAGTATTATCTATTTGTACCTCTGTATACTGATTGGGGATTCACCGAGCTCTCTACATAGTGTACTTAATTTTAGTGCACTGTACAGAGATTCCTACATTGGTGGTTCAGCGGCGGAATAGAAGACTTTGCATTTGCTGGAACCACTTTGTCAATAATTGACACATGAGTAAATCCCAAAAATTGTCTTTAGTTATTCAATTTTTTTTATTTGTCTATTTTTCTAACTTTCTAAAATTAAACTGCAAGGGCCTTGGTTAAATCCCTGAAACTAAGTGTTTAGAAATTTACAAATCTCTACTTTAGTTAGGAAAAAGTATTTAGGTGGTGGTTCATTTTTTTACTATATAAAAAGGGTTCCAACTTTAGTAAGATAATGCCTGATACCAACAGCCAAGCTTAGGAGCTTTACCAGACCGCACACATGGACCTGAGCCATGCTGGGTGTAGGGCCATTTGTAAGGGCTATAGTACCAAAACAGGCAGAAGTCCATAGAAGGACTATCACAGGCAACTGATAGCTCAGTTTGAGAAAGATCACCCAAAGCTGGTAGCCCAGTCTGAGGATGATGCCCCTGTGAATGGTGATGATAAGACTGGATGAGAGAATCAGGGGATGGTCCCACAGAGAAAGACCTCATGCCTTAGAGATTGACCAGGACACTGAACATAGAAGCTCAGCTCCTGGACATAGAAAGACAAAGGAAGGAGATGGGCCTAGGACCTATCTCTGGTGGCAGCATACAAATAAATATGGAGATTGAAGGATCTTATGACTTAAGTGATTGTCCCTAAATATTCAGATGATGATGACATCACCAAATGGTTCACTGCATTTGAGAGGGCCTGCATAGCAAGAAAAGTAACTAGAAAAAAATGGGCTCATCTCTTGTGGGAACTATTCTCAGGTAAATGTAGGGATAGACTTGTGACATTGCCTGAAAAAGATGCTGAATCTTATGGCCTCGTGAAGGTTACCCTAATGGAGGGCTTTGGACTCACCATTGAAGAATACAGAATAAGATTCAGGGAGTTTTGAAAAACCCAGAGTCAGTACTGGGTGGAATTCGTTCACTTTTAATTGACAACACTAGGTGGTTGGTTAACAGGTAACAATGTGAATCACTTTAAAGGGCTTTACAATTTAATTATGAAGGAACATCTTTTAAGTAATTGCTACAATGAGAAGTTACATCAGCATTTGGTTGACCTAGGGCCACTTTCTCCTCCAGAGTTGGGGAAGAAGGCAGACCACTGGGTCAAAACAAGGGTGACTAAAACTACCACAGGGGGAGTGACCAAAAGAAAGAGACCAAAAAGACCCCCCAAGGGAAAGATGGTGACACAAAAGAGAAAAACAAAAATTAGTCTTCTTCAAGCCCCCAAACATGTTTTCAGGGAGGTGGGCCCAGAAACTCATCACAGCCCAAGAGAGGGTACCAGGGTAAGTACTGGGACCCCAAAAAGTCTTGGTATAATGATTGTAGGTCACTCGGACACAAAACTGGAGATCCTGACAGTAAAAACAAGAAAAAAGCCTCCAGTACACCTGCAGTAAATTCAGTTGCCAAACTCCAGATGGGAGCTCAGGAGGGCACTGGCCATGTCAGAGAGCTCACTGAGGTGACTCTAGTAGGGGATGTAAATGGAGCCACCTTAGCTGTCTGACCCACTAACATGCAAAAATACAGCCAGCATCCTGTTATTAATAGGGTTAGGGTGAAGGCATTGAGTGACACCGGTGCTAGTGTTACCATGGAAACCAAGCAACAGGTGTCCTCTGAAATGTATCTGCCTGGAAGTACCTGTCCAGTCACCAATGCTGACAATGTGACAACAAACCATCCCATGGTGGTGGTGTCCTTTGTCTAGGGTGGGATTGCAGTGTCTTCATCCATTACAGTTGATTGTTCGCATGCCAATTATTGGGAGTCCTCTGCCTGGGCTGAGGCAGAACTGAGAATCCTTGCAGAAATGCTTGGAATTTCACAATGAGAGGGTGTAAAAACCAGAGTGCAGAGCCCAGAGTGAAAAATAGGTGCTGGAGCCCTCCAAAAGAACACGCAAGCTGATTGGACTGCCAGCTGCAAATCAGACACCAGACCCTTCTCCTCGGGGGGGGAAAGAGTCAGTTCAAGAGGGAAATGAGGCTCAGGAGTTAGAGCCTTACCAGGCTGAGCTTTTGGGCTCATGGGGAACCTCTAGACAAGATCTGTGCAGGGGCAAGGAGAACCTGTCCCACTCTTGAAAGCCTGTGACAGCAAGCTGCTGCGAAGGAAGGAGGTGTTGTCAGTTGTTTCCACCGGGCCTATTGGGAGGAGAGCGATCTGTACACTGAGGCCAGAGACCCCAAACCTGGGGCCACTAGGAGAGTGGTAGTGCCTTAGGGAATTACTCCTCACTTTGGCCCATGACATCTCCCTAGCTGGACACCTTGGCCAGACCAAAACTTGGAGTAAGCTAGTCAGCCACTTCTATATGCCAGGGATGCACCAGAAGGTGAAAGTGAAGAAGTTTTATAATTCATGTGCCACCTGTCAAGCCAGTGGCAAGACAGGTAACCACCCAAAGGGCCCTTTAAATCCACTCCCAGTGGTTGGAGTTCCCTTTGAAAGGGTAGGGCTCAAAATTGTTGCTCCCCTTGACCCTCCTACAGCATCAGGAAACAGATATTTTCTGGTGGTAGTGGATCGTACCACCATGTATCCTGAAGCGATTCCTCTTAGGGGTACCACTGCCCCTCAGTGGCTAGGGCCCTCATTGGTATCTATTAGTATCCTTACCAGGGCGGGCTTCCCTAAGGAGGTGGTATCCGGTGGTAAGAACGTCATGTCTGGCTGCCTGAAACACATGTGGAAGGAGCGTGGAGAGACTATCGGTTCACTACCCCTACCATATGCACCGTAATAGCCTTGCTGAAAGATTCAACAAGACCATGAAAGGTGTGATTGGTGGAATCCATGAAAAACTTGGAAGGAGCTGGGATGTCTTACTTTCATGCCTACAGGGAAGTGTCACAAAAGGGAGTGGGGTTCTCCACATTTGGACTACTGTTTGGTCATCCTGTTAGGGGACCCTTGTGCCTTGTGAAGGAGGGATGGGAAGAACCTCTCATTGAACCTTGGCATGACATAGTGGACTATGTACTAGGCCTCTGCTCCAGGATAGCTGAATACATGAAAAAAGCTAACAAACACCTTTAGGCCGGCAAGGAACTCCAGAAGCAATGGTATAAACAAAAGGCTGCTATGGTTGAATTCCAACTAGGGCAGAAGGAATGGGTTTTGGAGCCTGTGGCCCCTGGGGCCATCCATATAAGTGGAGTAGGCCCTATCCCATCCTATAGAGACAAGGGGAAGTCACTCATCTGGTGGGCTTTGGCTCTTGCAGGAACCCCAAGAGGGTCATCCATGCAAACCACCTTAAACCCTACTATGACAGGGCAGACGTGACAATGCTCTTGGTTACAGATGAGGATCAGGAAGCAGAGAGTGAACTGCTACCTAACCTCCTGCCCAACAATCCAAAAGATGAGTCCGTGGAAGGACGCCCTCACTGCAGTCATGTTCTAAGTCAGTTTTCTGAGCTCTTCTCTTTGACCACTGGTCAGACTAGCTGGTGTACCCATGATGTGGACACTGGTGAAAGTCTACATGTCAAGAATAAAATATACAGGCAGTCTGGTCATGTCAAAGAGAGCATAAAAGCTGAAGTGAGGAAGATGCTGGAGTTGGGAGGCATAGAGCCATCATCTGAGAGCCCCTGGGCTAGTCCAGCTGTTCTAGTTGCCAAATCTCATATCCAGGGTGGTAAAAAAGAGATGAGGTTCTGTATGGACTATAGGGGTCTCAATGCTGTGACCAAAACCGATGCACACCCAATTCCTAGGGCAGATGAACTGATTGACAAGTTGGGAGCAGCCAAATATCTGAGCACCTTTGATCTCACATCAGGGTACTGGCAGATAGGTCTGAGTCCAGGAGTAAAAGAAAGATCTGCATTTTCAACCCCAGGTGGGCATTATCAGTTTCCTGTGATACCTTTTGGTCTGAAGAATGCATCGCCCTATTTTCAAAGGTTGGTGAACAAATTACTGACTGGATTGGAATCCTATAGTACAGGTTATCTAGATGATATTGCTATTATTAGGACCACCTAACAGGATTACCTGATCCACCTTGAGAAAGTACTAGAGGCTTGGAGGAGTGCAGTCCTCACTATTAAGGCAAGAAAGTGCCAAATAGGGCAAGGAAAGGCTGTGTACTTGAGCCACCTTGTTGTTGGAGGCCAGGTTCAATCCCTATATCCCAAGATTCAGATAATTCTGGCCTGGAGGGCTCCAACAACCAAGACTCAATTCAGGGCCTTCCTTGGCTTGGCTGAGTACTACAGGAGGTTTGTGAAGAATTCTGGTAAAATTGTGACACCTCTCACATAACTCACCTCCAAAAGAATGCCCAAAAAGGTAAACTGGACAGTGAGCTGTCAAAAGGCTTTTGACACTCTGAAGGAAGCAATGTGCTCTGCAACTGTCCTGAAAGCTCCAGATTATGTCAAGCAATTTATTGTGCAGACTGATGCCTCTGACATGGGACAGGAGGGGTCCTATCCCAAATAAATGACCAAGGTCATGACCAGTCTGTGGCTTTCATCTGTAGAAGGCTACTCCTCAGGGAACAGCATTGGAATGCCATTGAGAGGGAAGCCTTTGCTGTTGTCTGGTCCCTGAAGAAGCTGAGACCACACTTGTTTGGCTCTGACTTCAATGTTCAGACTGCTCCCAGACCCCCAGGCTTTTCAGATGGTTAATGTAAACAAAACGGTAAAAATCCCAAACTGCTAAGGTGGTTCTTATCTCTACAGAGAATGGGCTTTGAAGTGAAACACAGACCTGGGACGGACCATGCCAATGCAGATGGCCTTTTCAAGTTCTTCCTCTTAGAATATGAAGGCTCTCTATGGAAATATTAGTCTCATCTTCTTTCATTTGGGGGAAGGGTCATGTAGGAAAGTGCCTCTTCTGACATGGTTACCCCCCACTTGTTGCCTGAAGCATGATGTGATTTTGGACTGTAGGGGAACTGGGCCCCTGATAACCAGGTTCCCAGTGCAAAAACTCCTTCTCAAAAACTGTATTATGATTGGCACAAGTTCAGATATACCTGTAAGTCCCCGGTAAGTCGTACCATTGGTACCTATGGCATAGGCACTGAAGAGGGTCCTCTCCAGGGACACCTCACCAAGACTATGCATACTGCCATTGCAGGCTGAATGTCTTGGTACAGAGAAATTCGAAGAATCAACATGGCACACAGCCCTGTGTTCCATGCCTCACATATACTGCATAAGATGTAAGTAAGTTACCCCTACTGCAGGCCTTTAGCCCTAAGGCACGGTGCACAGTATCCTAGGTGCAGGTATGTCAGCATGAGCAGGTGTGCCCCTTCAATATCCAGTTCATTCTGTGATGTTGTAAGTGACCGGGGAAGCCATAAAGAGTACATGGGCTGGATGCTTGTTCTAAGATGTTTGGTACTAAAACTCTTGTCTTAATAAATCCTCACTGATGCCATTCTTGGATTTATTGATAAAGTCACATAGGAGTCCCTTTTAGAGGGTCCCCTAAAAACCTACTAAGAACTGGTGTGGTCTCTGACTTATTTTCGCCCGTCTGGCACCACCAGGTATGTTTCTTACCTCATGGGGTAAGAGCCAGCGCTCTCAGAGTACAGAGACAAAGCCTGCTTCTCACCTCCTCAAGCATAGGATGGTCTTCATGGGCAGGAAGCTTCAAAGGCGATGCAGCCTTTGTAATCCAACCCAGGAACCTCCAGATAGTGGGGGAGGCCATGCCCCCTTTCCTGCGCCACTTTTGGATTAGTTAGATTAGAAGAAGAGTCCCCACTAAGACTACACCACCTTTAGGGCTGGGCAGGCAAGGTGACCCCTCTCCTGAAATCCACCATCTTGGGATGGTGGACAAGAAATCTATCAGGGATAGGGTAGTGTCCCTTCCTACAGGAAGTAGTCACCAGATAGTGTACACACCCTAAAGGTAGGTAGTCCATTGGCTACTACCTGTCTCCCCTTGTAATGCCCCTAAATTCAGTATTTAGATGGCACTCCGAGGTCTGATCATGAGATTTATTGGACAAAAGAAGACCAGGACAAAGAAGACCACCTGCACGAGAACTGAAGGCTTGCTGTAGAAGAAAAAGGCACCAAACCCTGCCTGCTGCCTGAAGGACTCAACAATCGTCACCCGCTGTATCGTTCTGAACTTGAAAGGACTTCAAGAACCCCATAGCACCTCCATACTTAAAACAAATTACCAAGGAACTCCCTTGGAGTGAAGGTATCACTCCCCTGCACACTGCAGGCATCAATTCCGTGAGGTCCAGTTTGTAGACTTGCTGCTTACTGACGACCTCACCTTAGTACTGAAGCAAGAAAAGGTACAACAGCTCTGGAGGATCAGAGGCAGGAATATGCATTGTGATTGTTTGTGCCCGGCGCACCTTTTATGATGTATGCACTGCCCCCAGCTCAGCCGCGAACTCACGCTGCCCTGGGGGCAGCGCATAAATGTGAAAACAGGGAGCAGCTGCTCCGTGTTTTCACAGTGCAGGCGGCACCCGCCTGCACTTTTACAGGGTAATAGAGATCCCCTTGCAGGCAGGTGCAGTCAGTGACTGCACCAGCCTGCAAGGGGATGTCTGGGGTGTCCATGCGACCCCATTTACCCCCTGCAGATGGCTGATCTCAGGAGGCGCACTGACAGTGCACCACCTTTGAAAAGGCGCACTGTCAGTGCGCCTCCTGAGGATTCCCCTGACTCTACGCCTGCGTCTGTAATATGGGACAGGTGCAGAGTCAAAGGAATTCCCTCATTTGCATAGGGCACGCCCCTATGTAAATGAGGGAACACCCTCTGAAGGTAGCGCTGGCACTTTAATTGCGCCAGTGCTATCAGTATTATTGAAGAGGATACACAAGCATCTGCGCCCCCTTCTATAATACCAAAGTGCCCAGGGGGGCGCGCAAAGCGGGCGCAAATGCCCATTGTGCCCCTGGGGCACTTATTGTAATATGGCTCCAGATCTGCTTCTCTGCCATGTTTGGAGGCACCAGGACCTACCAGAGCCGCAGAGCACCAATATCCGGGGTATCAGACTCCTAACCGCAAACACTGAGAAGAAGTGTCTACACCGGACTCCTGAAACACTAGAAGTAAGCACCCTTTGAAGGACGTCCAGACACCTGAGACCCTCTTACTGAGTGGCTCAGCTGCCCCAAGACCGACTCTCCAAGTTGCCTGCTCCAGGGTGCGTGGACCTCAAGACGCACAATGCCTGGCTGACCTGTTTGCTCTGCACCTGGCCCCACCAGCCCTGGCATCATCTAACCAGCTGTGCGCCCATGGTCCCCAAGCCCTTGCAACCTCCTCCCTCCAAGGAGACCCACCGGACTTACCCGTAAGTCCTCCTGTGCAATGGACTTTTAAGTAGCCCCCTTCGTTTTTGCGAACAAGCTTCCAAGACCCTCAGCAATCTCCTCCTGGCCAATCTGGGAAGCGAACTTGGTCCTGGACCGGACACTGACCTCCAACGAGAAGGTGAACTTCATGTAAGCATTGCCTGAATTTAAATGCATTTTTTACTTCTTTCCCATTAATTTCCATGGTGCGTAATTGCGCACAAAAGTGATATATTTTCCGAACTATAAAAAATCTTAACTCCAATAGTACTTACCTTAGAACTGTGTTCATGGTCTTAAAAATTACATAAAAATCAATGTTAGTTTTATAAATTGGTCTGAGATTTATTCTTGAGTGTGTGTCTCATTTATTGCCTCTGTGAGTACAACAAATGCTTAGCACTCCCCTCTGATGAGCCTAGCTGCTCGCCCACACTACCACAAAAAGAGAGTTAGTATTATCTATTTGTACCTTTGTATACTGATTGGGGATTCACCAAGCTCTCTACATAATGTACTTCATTTTAGTGCACTGTGCAGAGTGTCGTCTTCCTACAGAGGAGCTGAAGCTGAATAACTATACAAAACTCTCTGGGTCGGCACATCGCCTGGTTACACTACATTATGAAGAACCTGAAAGAGCTTGGCAAACCAGAACACTTTTATAATCTGGTTAGCATTGTCAAAAAAAAACATTGTTTGGCTGAAGCAGGCTTTTGGCTTGAAGGCAGCAGCAGTTCTTGAGGATAACGCTCTTTGCAAGAGCTCCGTCCGACAGCACTTGCTGGTGAAGACAGCCATGAGATGGAACCCTATCTTACTGTTATTACATCTAGCCATCATCAACAGTTGTTGGCATATTTTAGACTGGGCATGTTCCATTATCTGCTGCACCCTCATGGCTGCTAGTTTAAGAAATTGTGTTCCTCATTGTGTGAGTGTGACAACACTTCTGCCTGCGACATGTTGCATATCATTTTTATTTGCCCAATATTTAACTTGCTTTGGTACAAATTTATTAGCCAACTCTTGCTATCCATGAGTTTCGACAAGCAAGACCTGCTCTGTTATACTTGCAGTTTTTATGGACTCTAACTATCTGTTTTGATGTATCTGATTTTTTATCTGGAGTTTAAAAACTTTTTGTGTAAAGTTTTGTCCTTAGAAGGTCAGCAAGTGTCTTTGTTTGCTATCACGTTTGACATGTTATTGTATCCTGATGAATTGTTCGATACTGGGGTCTCTGGTGATATTTGTATCAATTGACCATTTTTTATGTTTGTTGTTTATTATTAGCTGAGGATGTACTGTATGTTAATTTTATGATTCAAATAAAAAATGAATGAAGTTGTTACCGACTGAATAGTTCTTATGTGAAGGAGTGTGCAATGTACACCGTAAATATGAGATCTTATTTTAAGGAGTGTGTAAAGAACACAGTAATAGGTATTTTGTGAAAGAGTGTATAATGTACACAGTAAGTAATAGGTCTTATGTGATAGGTAGTATGCAATACACATCATAGGTAAGAGATCCTCTGTGAAGGAGTGTGTAATGTACACAGTAATAGGTCTTATGTGAAAAAGTGTATACGCAGTAATAGGTTTTAATTTGACGGGGAGTGCACTGTACATTCTAAATATTTGATCTTATTTGATAGAGTGTGTAATCTACACAATAAATATTTTATACTATGTGAAGGAGTGTGTAATGTACACAGTAATAGGAATTAGGTGAATAAGCGCATAATATACACAGTAAGTGGCCTATGGCAAGGACTGTTTAATTCAAGTGTGTAATTCACACAGTAAGTAATAGGTCTCATATGAAATAGTGTTTAATCTACACCATAAATATTAGATCTTATGTTAAGGAGTGTGTAATGTACACAGTAATGGGTCTTACATGAAAGGAGTGTGTAATGTAAACAGTAATAGGTTTTATGTGAAAGAGTGTGTAATATACAATGTAAATGATAGATCCTATTTGAAGGAGTGTGTAATGTACACTATATAATAAAAGATCCTATGTGAAGGAGTGAGCAATGTACAGAGATAATGGTATTATGTGAAAGAGTGCATAATGTACACGATAAGTGGCCTATGGCAAGGAATGTGCAATGCAAGTGTGCTCTTCACACTGTAAGTAATAGATTGTATGTGAAAGAATGTCTAATATATGCAGAAATGGGTCTTATGTGAAAGAGTTTGTAATGTACACTGTAAGTAATAGGTCTTATGAGAAGGAGTGTGTAATGTACACAACAAGCAATATGTTTTGGAAGTTTACTGGAGCAGTAGATGCGACTTTGTCCACAGACATATCAGGACATGTATACGTTGTTACTGATGGCACTGAAGGCTGTCCTAAATCTATTGGACAACAGGCTGTTTTACTACAATACACATTGATACTCTGAAATGAGCACCACATACCTCTTCTCTGCAGCAAGAATATCTGAACCAATGCTCTGCTGTAAGGATCTCATACCAAGCTTTACATTGAGGAAGAGACACCCATACACTTCAAAGATGGACTCAGACCCTTGTTCTGCAATGAGAATCACAGACCTTTGCTCCATGCTTTGCTGTGAGAACAACAGAGCTACACTTTGCAGCAAGATAATAATGCTCAGCAATGAAAACCACAGACACATGATCTGCAAGTAAACCACTGACTTATGCTCTGCAATTAGAACCACAGATCCAAGACCTGCAACTGAACACCATAACAATGCTTTGCAGTAAGAATCAGAAGTACCAGTATCTGCCGGAAGAACCCCACACCAGACCTGCAAGAGAACCAAGACCAATGCTGTGAAAGGAGAACCAGAGCCTGGCTCTTAATCAAGAACCCAAGACCAATGCGGTAGAATGAGACCCCAGGAACCAGACCCAGCAGCGAGGACCCCACATTGATGCTCTACAATGAGAAGCATGGAACCAGACTCAGCAGCAAGAACCACAGACTGATGCAATGAAGCGAGAAGCACAGTGCCGAAATCTGCAGCAAGATCTGCAAAGAAGTACCCTATATCAATGCTCCACAATGAGAACCAAAGACCCAGGATCTGCAAAAGAAGTACGGACCAGAGCAATTCTTTAAATCAAGAATCCCAGACCGATTATTTCTTCCTGTAATAGAACCCTCAAATGATGCTATGGAATGAGAACCCCAGAGCCAGACTCTGCAGGAAACACTTTAGGCAGATGCTCAACGGTGAGAAGCACAGAACAAGACTCAGCAGCAAGAATCCCAGACCGATGCTATGCAGAGAGAACCACAGAGCCAGACTCTAAATCAAGAATCCCAGACCGATGCTATGCAGAGAGAACCACAGAGCCAGACACTAAATCAAGAACCACAGACCGATGATCTGCAGTGAGAGCCACAGAGCCATACTCTAATTCAAGAACCCCAGACTGATTCCATGCAGTGAGAGCCACAGAGCCGGACTCTGAATCAAGAACCCCAGACCGATGCTATAGAGTGAGAGCCACAGAGCCGACTGTAAATCAAGAACCCCAGACCAATGATAGGCAGTGAGAGCCACAGAGCCAGACTCTAAATCAAGAACCCCAGACCGATGCTATGCAGTGAGAGCCACAGAGCCAGACTCTAAATCAAGAACCCCAGACCAATGCTATGCAGGGAGATTCACAGAGCCAGACTCTAAATAAAGAACCCCAGACCGATGCTATGCAGTGAGAGCCACAGAGCCAGACTCTGCAGCAGGGACCCCAAACAGATGCTATGCAGTGAGATTCACAGAGCCCGATTCTAAATCAAGAACCCCAGACTGATGCCATGCAGTGAGAGCCACAGAGCCGGACTTTAAATCAATAAGCCCAGACCGATGCTATGCAGTGAGAGCCACAAAGCAAAACTCTAATTCAAGAACCCCAGACTGATGCCATGCAGTGAGATTCACAGAGCCCGATTCTAAATCAATAACCCCAGACCAATGCTATGCAGGGAGATTCACAGAGCCAGACTCTAAAACAAGAACCCCAGATCGATGCTATGCAGTGAGAGCCACAGAGCCAGACTCTAAATCAAGAACCCCAGACCAATGCTATGCAGTGAGAGCCACAGAACCAGACTCTAAATCAAGAACCCCAGACCAATGCTATGCAGTGAGAGCCACAGAGCCAGACTCTAAATCAAGAACCCCAGACCAATGCCATGCAGTGAGAGCCACAGAGCCAGACACTAAATCAAGAACCACAGACCGATGCTCTGCAGTGAGAGCCACAGAGCCAGACTCTAATTCAAGAACCACAGACCGATGCTCTGCAGTGAGAGCCACAGAGCCCGACTCTAAATCAAGAACCCCCGTCCGATGCCATGCAGTAAGAGCCACAGAGCCGGACTTTAAACCAAGAACCCCCGACCGATGCCATGCAGTGAGAGCCACAGAGCCGGACTTTAAACCAAGAACCCCAGACCGATGCTATGCAGTGAGAGCCACAGAGCCAGACTCTGCAGCAGGGAGCCCAGACCGATGCTATGTATTGAGAGCCACAGAGCCAGACTCTAAATCAAGAACCCCAGACCGATGCCATGCAGTGAGATTCACAGAGCCAGACTCTAAATCAAGAACCCCCGACCGATGCTCTGCAGTGAGAGCCACAGAGCCGGACACTAAATCAAGAACCCCAGACCAAAGCTATGCAGTGAGAGCCACAGAGCCAGACACTAAATCAAGAACCACCGACCGATGCTCTGCAGTGAGAGCCACAGAGCCAGACTCTAAATCAAGAACCCCAGACCAATGCTATGCAGTGAGAGCCACAGAGCCAGACTCTAAATCAAGAACCCCAGACCGATGCTATGCAGTGAGAGCCACAGAGCCAGACTCTAAATCAAGAACCCCAGACCGATGCTATAGAGTGAGAGCCACAGGGCTAGACTCTAAATCAAGAACCCCCGACCGATGCCATGCAGTGAGAGCCACAGAGCCAGACACTAAATCAAGAACCCCAGACCGATGCTATGCAGTGAGATCCACAGAGCCAGACACTAAATCAAGAAGACCAGACCCAAGCTATGCAGTGAGAGCCATAGAGCCAGACTCTGAATCAAGAACCCCAGACCGATGCTATGCAGTGAGATTCACAGAGCCCGATTCTAAATCGAGAACCCCAGACTTATGCCATGCAGTGAGATTCACAGAGCCAGGCTCTAAATCAAGAACCCCAGACCAATCCTCTGCAGTGAGATCCACAGAGCCAGACTCTAAATCAAGAACCCCAGACCAATCCTATGTAGTGAGATCCACAGAGCCAGACTCTAAATCAAGAACCCCAGACCAATCCTATGCAGTGAGAACCACAGAGCCAGACTCTGCAGCAGGGACCCCAGACCGATGCTATGCAGTGAGAGCCACAGAGCCAGACTCTAAATCAAGAACCCCCGACCGATGCTATAGAGTGAGAGCCACAGAGCTGGACTCTTAATCAAGAACCACAGACCGATGCTCTGCAGTGAGAGCCACAGAGCCAGACACTAAATCAAGAACCACAGTCCGATGCTCTGCAGTGAGAGCCACAGAGCCATACTCTAATTCAAGAACCCCAGACTGATGCCATGCAGTCAGATTCACAGAGCCCGATTCTAAATCAATAACCCAA
Source organism: Calotriton arnoldi (assembly GCA_963921515.1). Lineage (NCBI taxonomy): Eukaryota > Metazoa > Chordata > Amphibia > Caudata > Salamandridae > Calotriton > Calotriton arnoldi. The sequence continues at coordinate 2,038,191 of CAWUFW010002526.1, forward strand.
GACCAATGCTATGCAGTGAGAGCCACAGAGCCAGACTCTAAATCAAGAACCCCAGACCGATGCTATGCAGTGAGAGCCACAGAGCCAAACTCTAAATCAAGAACCCCAGACCAATCCTATGCAGTGAGATCCACAGAGCTGGACTCTTAATCAAGAACCCCAGACCAATGCTATGCAGTGAGAGCCACAGACCAGACTCTAAATCAAGAACCCCAGACCAATGCTATGCAGTGAAAGCCACAAAGCCATACTCTAATTCAAGAACCCCAGACTGATGCCATACAGTGAGATTCACAGAGCCCGATTCTAAATCAATAACCCCAGACGGAAGCTATAGAGTGAGAGCCACAGAGCCAGACCCTAAATCAAGATCCCCAGACCGATGCTATGCAGTGAGATTCACAGAGCCCGATTCTAAATCAAGAACCCCAGACCAATGCTCTGTAGTGAGAGCCACAGAGCCAGACTCTAAATCAAGATCCCCAGACCAATGCTCTGCAGTGAGATTCACAGAGCCCGATTCTAAATCAAGAACCCCAGACCAATGCTCTGTATTGAGAGCCACAGAGCCAGACTCTAAATCAAGATCCCCAGACCAATGCTATGCAGTGAGAGCCACAGACCAGACTCTAAATCAAGAACCCCAGACCAATGCTATGCAGTGAAAGCCACAAAGCCATACTCTAATTCAAGAACCCCAGACTGATGCCATGCAGTGAGATTCACAGAGCCCGATTCTAAATCAATAACCCCAGACGGAAGCTATAGAGTGAGAGCCACAGAGCCAGACCCTAAATCAAGATCCCCAGACCGATGCTATGCAGTGAGATTCACAGAGCCCGATTCTAAATCAAGAACCCCAGACCAATGCTATGCAGTGAGAACCACAGAGCCAGACTTTGCAGCAGGGACCCCAGACAGATACTATGCAGTGAGATTCACAGAGCCCGATTCTAATTCAAGTACCCCAGACCGATGCCATGCGGCGAGAGCCACAGAGCCGGACTTTAAATCAAGAACCACAGACCGATGCTCTGCAGTGAGAGTCACAGAGCCAGACTCTAAATCAAGAACCCCAGACCGATGCTATGCAGTGAGATCCACAGAGCTGGACTCTTAATCAAGAACCCCAGACCAATGCTATGCAGTGAGAGCCACATACCAGACTCTAAATCAAGAACCCCAGACCGATGCTATGCAGTGAAAGCCACAAAGCCATACTCTAATTCAAGAACCCCAGACTGATGCCATGCAGTGAGATTCACAGAGCCCGATTCTAAATCAAGAACCCCAGACCAATGCTCTGTAGTGAGAGCCACAGAGCCAGACTCTAAATCAAGATCCCCAGACCAATGCTCTGCAGTGAGAGCCACAGAGCCAGACTCTAAATCAAGAACCCCAGACCAATGCTATGCAGTGAGAACCACAGAGCCAGACTTTGCAGCAGGGACCCCAGACAGACACTATGCAGTGAGATTCACAGAGCCCAATTCTAATTCAAGTACCCCAGACCGATGCCATGCGGCGAGAGCCACAGAGCCGGACTTTAAATCAAGAACCACAGACCGATGCTCTGCAGTGAGAGTCACAGAGCCAGACTCTAAATCAAGAACCCCAGACCGATGCTATGCAGTGAGATCCACAGAGCTGGACTCTTAATCAAGAACCCCAGACCAATGCTATGCAGTGAGAGCCACATACCAGACTCTAAATCAAGAACCCCAGACCGATGCTATGCAGTGAAAGCCACAAAGCCATACTCTAATTCAAGAACCCCAGACTGATGCCATGCAGTGAGATTCACAGAGCCCGATTCTAAATCAATAACCCCAGACCGAAGCTATAGAGTGAGAGCCACAGAGCCAGACTCTAAATCAAGATCCCCAGACCGATGCTATGCAGTGAGATTCACAGAGCCCGATTCTAAATCAAGAACCCCAGACCGATGCTATGCAGTGAGAGCCGCAGAGCCAGACTCTAAATCAAGATCCCCAGACCAATGCTCTGCAGTGAGAGCCACAGAGCCAGACTGTAAATCAAGATCCCCAGACCGATGCTATGCAGTGAGAGCCACAGACCAGACTCTAAATCAAGATCCCCAGACCGATGCTATGCAGTGAGAACCACAGAGCCAGACTCTGCAGCAGGGACCCCAGACAGATGCTATGCAGTGAGATTCACAGAGCCCGATTCTAAATCAAGAACCCCAGACCAATGCTATGCAGTGAGAACCACAGAGCCAGACTCTGCAGCAGGGACCCCAGACAGATGCTATGCAGTGAGATTCACAGAGCCCGATTCTAAATCAAGAACCCCAGACCGATGCTATGCAGTGAGAGCCACAGAGCTGGACTTTAAATCAAGAACCCCAGACCGATGCTATGCAGTGAGAGCCACAAATCCATACTCTAATTCAAGAACCCCAGACTGATGCCATGCAGTGAGATTCACAGAGCCCGATTCTAAATCAATAACCCCAGACCAATGCCATGCAGGGAGATTCACAGAGCCAGACTCTAAATCAAGAACCCCAGACCGATGCTATGCAGTGAGAGCCACAGAGCCAGACTCTAAATCAAGAACCCCAGACCGATGCTACGCAGTGAGAGCCACAGAACCAGACTCTAAATCAAGAACCCCAGACCAATGCTATGCAGTGAGAGCCACAGAGCCAGACTCTAAATCAAGAACCCCAGACTGATGCTATGCAGTGAGAGCCACAGAGCCAGACTCTAAATCAAGAACCCCAGACCAATGCTATGCAGTGAGAGCCACAGAGCCAGACTCTAAATCAAGAACCCCAGACTGATGCTATGCAGTGAGAGCCACAGAGCCAGACTCTAAATCAAGAACCCCAGACTGATGCTATGCAGTGAGAGCCACAGAGCCAGACACTAAATCAAGATCCCCAGTGTGAGAAGTTGGCCTGGTATATGCTGTTCACTAATTAAAGTGGACACCTTGCACCAGGACAAATAGACTCTTATGGTAGATAGGTTTAAGACAACCTTTTAAAGAAAGCTATCCTAGTGGTAGCTGTGGAGAGCAGCCTTCAGGCTAAGTCTCGGAGGAATGTAAAGCAGCTTGTTTTACCATATAATCTCTTGAATCACCAAATGAAAAGACACCACACAGGTATATATATCAAATATATATGTATTTATTTCTAAATAACTCTCTACTAATCTCTTTATGAGATTAGAAGACAAACATATGCACAAATCAACGTTTCACAATAAGTTAAGCACAAAATATGGCTGGGGCCCTAGGGGCGTACCAGACCATATACTAAGTAAGAGACTTAGGGACAACGACTTGCAGGGAGACAAGGCCTAGGGCCTTCAGAAGTGCTGGGGCCTCACGAAACCACCCAAGGCAGGTAAGTAAAGGACCCACGGGGGACGCGTGCAGTGTAGATACACAGGCGCGGATCGCCGTTGACTTCAATGGGGCAAGTCGCGGTTGGAAATAAAGAGTTTTAGGATACTTCTGTAGAACCTACAAGCAAGTCACTTACAGGGTAAGTCGTTCTAGGTCCCACACCCACAGGAGCACCGTAGTGCTGGAGTTACCTCACCCAGGGAAGCCGGGTGCACAGGTGTCCTTTGGTGTCGGGTCGCGGCGTCGTTTTCAATGGCGAACAAAGAAGACTTGCTGCTTGAGGGAGCTGAAGAAGTGTCCGGTGGAATCCAAGCATGGATTCTGAAGAAGGATGACCTGAAAGCAGAGGGGACAGTGTTCAAAGTCACTTGGCAGTGACTCGGGGCAAGGAAGATGGATGCCCACCGTCGTCTAGTGATTCAGGTCGGTTGTGGGTGCCTTGACTCTTCAGCCACGTGGTCCAGGAGGCGTCGACGACGACCAGGAGCAGGATTCGGTGTGACCCTCGAAGTCTGCAGCTGACTGCGGTGTCGGCAACTCGATTGGAGCCAACAAGCCTTGGCAGCCGCAAGTCTGGGGGAGATGAAGAAAAGTCGAGGGCGCAGACCAGCAAGGTCTGTGGAACTCACCCAGCGAGGGTAAGTCAGGGCAGGCCTGGAGCAACCAGGGGAGCCATTTGGCTTCTTTAAGAAGTCTTCTGGGGACCCACAAGCCAGCGGGCAAGGGATCGCAAAGACACCTCGGGCGGAATCACTCAACAGGGGCATACGGTCACTCGGGATGGTGTAGGCCTCTGATCTTCAGTGGGATTCCTGCTGGAGGTCGGAACCATACGTGGTCCAAAGCACAGGTTCGTAGATCCTTGGGAAGGGGTTGCACTCGACAATAGTGCACGGTACCCAGGGGTCACGGTTCCTCATTACTCGTGGGGTCCACTTGCCTCAGCTTCGCTGGGGACTCACGATGGCCTGGGAGAGGTCAGGAAATCCACTTCCTGGGCTGCAGGGACTTCGGACTCCGGCGGGAGCGGCGTAGTTTGCGACCGTCGTTGTCGTTTTTGGTGCCTGCCAAGCAGGGAGTCACTCCTTGACTCCAAGGGAGATTCTTCTGTCTTCCAAAGGTAGTGGAACGTCGAAGGGCCAGGATTCTTCTGTAGAGTGTCGTCCAGGGGTTATCTGCTTTGCAATGGCAAGGTTCCCCCTCTTATACTAAAAAGAGGGGATGGACTAGCTCTGTGACCCCACCTATGGGAGGGTCAAGGGAGGGGTGGCTACACCCACTTCCCTTTGTCCAGTTTCGCGCCAGAGCAGGGGCAGGTAGCCCCTGAGCTGGTTTGAACTGGCATATGCACAGAGGAGCCTTTTGCTCCCCCAGTGCAGGACTTCAAAGCACTCTAAGAGTGCACCCACCCAGCCCCAATACACATTATCCTGTCTGGGGAGGTGGTCACACCTCCCTGCAACAGGAAACCTATTGTCCAGGCCTCCCCTGCCGGAGTTTCGTCCAGCAGCAGGAGGCCAGACTTTTTTCTGTGGCAGCAGCATCCATTTTGTGATGCCAGGGCTTCAGAAAGAAGTTACCGGGTAAGCCAGAGATAACATGTATTTCCCTCTAGAAGGGTGGAATGCTACCCCCGCCGCCAGGATTGGCAGGGGGTAGTATTCCAAGATGTTTGACACCAAACACGACATGTTTAGGTGCAGCCATTCCAAAGTTAGCATTTTACCGCGAGGATATAATGCGCTTAAGAGTATATGGTCAGGCTGCACTACAAACAGCATCAGAGATGGTCTCCGAACGCTGCAGAGGGGCCCTGCTCATTCAGGGGCACCCTCTCACATAGGAACCATGCACTCTGCCTTTAGGATTGATAAGGCCTGCCTTAGGAGTGACTTATAGGTTTATATGTGTGTATGTATTTAGTGATATAGGTAACCTATATCACAGTAAGGGTGCATGCACCACCCTACCCAGGCTGCAGTAGCAGACCTGTGGTGTCAGTTTGGATGGCCTTCCAGGGGTGGCATAATACATGCTGCAGCCCCTGGTAGGCCTCTGAGGTACCTATGCCCTTGGTACATAGTATACCATATACTAGGGACTTATAAGGGCACTCCAGATTCCAATCAGAGATGTGCCTAAGGCACATGGAAACCTTTTACAGAGAAAGCAGATAGAATGGGGCCCTGAATAGCAGGATCCCAGTCCAACTAAGTCATAAACCAGCAAAACACCATAAAAAAGTGGGGGCAACCATATAGTCAGATTCCACCTTCCTACATAACCCCCCAAACGAAAGGAGATAAGGCTAACCTTGGCCAGTTGAGCCTTCATTGACTAAGTGGTCATATAAGGAAGCACCTGCACTAGCATGGTTGCCCCCTGTCTTATGGTCCACTAAGCAATCCCTCACCCTAAGGGTATGAGAGGGTCTCCACCATGGGGAATCACTACCTGTGGTGTGCTTAGGTAAAGTACAAGGCTGGTGAGGTGTCTGAGTAGGGAAGTGAGGCCCTAGGAATGTTGGCCTCAGCTTCCTCAGATCACTGGTCACCATGTATGCCTGTCTTTCCATGACTGAGTTGCACTTTGCTCTAAGGGTCAACCTTTGGCTGCCTACAGCTGTGGGTTGGGTCCCTTTGGATGGACTACTGGAGGGACATGGCAGGTTTGGAACCTTCTGGTCCCAGGTTTGCCCTTGCCTACCAGAGTCCTTCTGGGGAGGTCCCTACATAAAGGTATGGGGGATCCCTCAGTGTGTAGAGGAATTTTCACCTGGCTAGGGCTACTAGACTGGGTGCCCCTAATCTGCTGATGGGGGGCTTCCTCTGGACAGGGGTGTGAGAAGTTGGCCTGGCATATGCTGTCCACTAATTATAGTGGGCACCGTGCACCAGTCCAAATCGACTCTTATGGTAGGTAGGTTAAAGACAACCTTATTGAAAGCTATCCTAGTGGTAGCTATGGAGAGCAGCCTTCAGGCTAAGTCTTGAAGGAATGTAAAGCAGCTTGTTTTACCAGTCTATAATCTCTTGAGTGATCAAATGAAAGAGCACCACACCAGGTATATATTCAAAATATATGTATTTATTACTAAACACACCCCTCTAGTCTCTTTATGAGGCTAGAGTTCGAAGTACATAGGTTATAAGATCTTAAATCACAGTAATAGCACAAATACACGTTTGGGCCCTAGGGGCGTACCAAACCATATACCAATAAAGTGGTATGCGAACCACGACTGAACTAGACACTAGGCCTAGAGCCTCTAGAAGTGCTTGGACCACAAGGAACCACCCAAGGTAGTGACACAGGGGACCCACGGGAGACGCGTGCAGTGTAAATACACAACCGCGATACGCCGTTAACTTCTATGGAGAAAGTCGGGATCGGGAAAATAGAGGAAAGGGACACTTAGAAGAGGACTAGGACAAAACCCTTTGAGATCTAGGACTTTGAAGAGTCTCTACCCACGGGAGCACCGGAGTACTCGTGTTACCTCACCCAGGGAAGCCGGGTGCATAGGTGCCTTTCGGGGTCGGGTTTCGTCGTCGGTTCTTATGGCGATCTGCTGCAAAGTGCTGCTGGCGACCAGGAGAAAAGTGTCCGGGTGGATCCAAGAGTGGATCGGAGTTCTGAAGAACCTGAAAGCAGAGGGGACAGAGTCTGGGTCACTAGCCAGTGACCAGGGAGGCGATGGACAGATGCCCACCGATGTCGAGTGCTTCAGATTCGATGACGGTCGTCTTGACTCTTCAGCCACGAGGTCCGGGAGGCGTTGTCGGCAACCAGGAGCAGGATTCGGGCTGTTGCTCGATATCTGTCGAGTGCAGAGGTGTCAGCGACCAGATTGGACCCAACAAGCCTTGGCAACGGCAAGTCTCGAGTAAGATGTAGATCGTCGATGATGCAGACCAGCAAGGTCTGGGGAACTCACCCAGCAAGGGTAAGTGAGGGCAGGCCTGGAGCAACCAGACTGCCAAGTAAAGAAAAGATTGGCCTTCGTTAAGGGCTACTAGCTAACGGGCTAGCGACCGCGAAGGAGCCTCGTGATGCCGCACGTGGAGCTGGCTTACAGGACACTCGTGGAGTGGGGGCCAGTGATCTTTGGTGCAGGTGGTGCTGGAGGCTAGGGCTACTCGGAGCCCAAAGCACGACTTCTTGGGAGACCCAGAAGATGGTGCACTTGCAAATGTGCTCGGTGTCCAGGGGTCACGGTCTCAAGTCACCCACGATAGCCACGGGCCTCAGCTTTGCTGGGGACTCAGGGTAGCCTCGGGAAGTCTGAGAATCCACCTCTGGTGATGCGATGACTTCGGCGTCCGACGGGAGCTTCAGTGATGCGAACCAGACAGATGCTTCTTTGGTGCCTGCCAAGCAGGGGAGTCACTCCTTGACCCCAAGGGAGATTCTTCAGTCCTCTAATCTTATCGTAGAGCGTCGAAGGTCCAGGATTCAGTGTTAGAGTTTCGTCCAGGTATAATCTAAAGTCCTAGGGACTGGGTTCCTACCTTTATTCTAAAAATAGGGGATGGACTACTCTGTGGCCCCACCTATGGGTGGGTCAGGGCAGAGGGGTGGCTACACCCCTTTCCCTTTGTCCTGTTCGCGCCAAAGCAGGGGCTGCAAGCCCCTGATCCGGTTTGAACTGGGGTATGCACAGGGACACCAAATGTGCCCCCAGTGCAAGACTTCAAAGCCCCCGAAAGTGCTCCCGCCCAGCCCCAATACACATTGTCCTGTCTGGGGAGGTGGTCACACCTCCCTGGGACAGGAAACCTATTGTCCAGGCCTCCCCTGCCGGAGTTTCGTCCAGCAGCAGGAGGCCAGACTCGTGTCTGTGGCAGCAGCATCCATTTTGTGATGCCTGACTCTGGAAAGAAGTTACCGGACTCGTCAGAGTTAACATGCCTTTCCCTCTAGAAGGGTGGAATGCTACCCCGCCGCCAGGATTGGCGGGGGGTAGTATTCCAAGATGTTTGACACCAAACACGACATGTTTAGGTGCAGCCATTCCATAGTTAGCATTTTACCGCGAGGATATAATGCGTTTAAGAGTATATGGTCAGGCTGCACTACAAACAGCCTCAGAGATGGTCTCCGAACGCTGCAGAGGGGCCCTGCTCATGCAGGGGCACCCTCTCACATAGGAACCATGTACTCTGCCTTTAGGATTGATAAGGCCTGCCTTAGGAGTGACTTATAGGTTTATATGTGTGTATGCATTTAGTGATATAGGTAACCTATACCACAGCAAGGGGTGCATGCACCACCTTACCCAGGCTGCAGTAGCAGACCTGTGGTGCCAGTTTGGATGGCCTACCAGGGGTGGCATAATACATGCTGCAGCCCCTGGCAGGCCTCTGAGGTACCTATGCCCTTGGTACATAGTATACCATATACTAGGGACTTACAAGGGCACTCCAGATCCCAATCAGTGATGTGCCTAAGGCACATGGAGACCCTTTTAAAGAGGAAACAGCTAGGCTGGGGTTCTGAATCGCAGGGCCCCAGCCAGACTAATGTCGAAAACCAGTGAAGTATCAGCAAAAAGTGGGGGTACCCCTGTGAAGCAGATCCTACTCTCCTACAAGGGGGCCCTGGGGGGTCCACTGACCTCCCTGACCTCTGCAGCCCTGGTCTGACTGAGGCAGGGTAGAGAGGGGCAGGTTACCTGCTCCAGACGGGGTACCACCTTGGAAGGGTCCTCTGCCATCAGGGGTGTGGCCAGGCCAGGCCTGACTACCTCTGTGGCAGTTCCTTCACTAGGGGTAGGGTCAGTTCCCTGAGGAGGCTGACCCTTACCTACTGTCTGGGGGAAGAAGACTTTTCTTCAACCCTTGTGCTCTCTTTGGGGGAGAGTGGGCCATTCTTTCAGGCTCCATCTCTCCAAATTCTTGGGCTGGGGCTGTGGCCATCACAGCCCCACTAACCTTTACAGGGACACCCAACATCCTAAGATGGGTTTGGTGTTCCACTTCAGCCCAGGCTGAAATTTCCAGATCATTGCCCATCAGGCAATCTACAGGTAGGGTTGGGGACACTGCCACTCTTTTTGGGCCTGTGACCCCCTCCCAGGTGAGATTGACTATGGCCATGGGGTGATCTGTTCTGACACCATCAATGTTGGTCACCTGGTATTTAAACTCAGGTAAAAGCTGGTGAGGGGGACTAGTTTCCCTGCCACCATGGCGACACTAGCCCCTGTGTCCCTAAATGCCACAGCTTTCTGACCATTAATTATTGGCTCCAATCTGTACCTGCCCAATGCTATGGGACCCATGGTAAAGGTGGCAAATCCTATACCACCATCAGAGTCAGAGGAGTCTGTTGAGGGGTCCCTGTCTAAACTAGGGCCCACCTCTGTTCCTCTTGCAAAAGCACCTAACTTTTTGGGTACACTACTCCCAACTGGAGGATTACTACTGGTAGTACCAGGAGGGGTGGTAGTAGTTGTGGGAGGAACATTTTCTTTATTGCCAATCCTGGGGCAACTGGGATCAGTTTTCCAGTGCCCAGGCTTTTTACAGACATGGCAATAGGGTTTCTTTTCAGGAGAGGAAGGAGTTTGGGACCCACCCCCAGAAGAGGAATTTTGGGGCCCTGTAGGGGACTTATCCTTAGATTTATCCCCACCTTTCTCTTGGGACTTAGTAGAATCTTTCTTCTGGTCACCACCCTGATTTCTAGTTTTTACTCTGGTTCTGACCCACTTGTCTGCCTTCTTTCCCAATTCTTGGGGAGAGGTCAGATCAGAGTCCACCAGATACTGGTGCAAAAGCTGGTTTTGACAAATATTAAGGATCTGCTCCCTCATAATCAAATTGTACAATCCTAAAAAGTCCTGCACTTTGTTGCCATGTTTCCAACCTTCCAGAGCCTTTGTAGCACAATCTACAAAATCAACCCAGTCTTGAGTCTGAGCTTTTTGGGTGTCTCTGAACTTCAACCTATACTGTTCAGTGGTTAGGCCAAACCCATCTATCAGAGCACTCTTCAAGACTGTGTAATTGTCAGCATCCTCTTCTCTTACAGTGAGGAGCTTGTCTCTACCTTTGTCTGCAAAGGAGAGCCACAAGATTTCTGCCCACTGCCTCTGGGGGACCTTCTGAACTTTACAGGCCCTCTCCAGTGCAGTTATCCATTTGTGGATGTCATCCCCACTCTGGTAGGGAGGGACAATCTTGTTTAGGTTTCTATGGTCATAAGACCTGTCCCTATCTCTAGGGATATTGCTGCCACCATGGGACTCTAGTCCCAACTTTCTTCTCTCCCTGAGGAGATCTAGGGATTCCCTATCTAAAGCCAGTTGCTTTTTTCTGATTTCCAGCTGAGTTTCCTCATACAAGACCAGCCTGGCTCTCCTCTCATGAGAGGATTCCCTCCTGTGAGAGGAGACAGAGCTCCCTATAGAGGTGTCAGAGTGGTTAGACTCCTGAGAAGGAGATCTAGACTTCCTGGGCACACTCTTAATCCTTCCTGGGGGACAAAGAGGGCATCATTTTGATCATCCTCATCATCATCCACAGGAGGGATTGGGTTTTCCAGGTCAGGGTCATTGTCACCCTCCTGGCCAGTTTCAGAGGGGGCTGGGGGTATTGGTACCCCTGGCCTCCTCCTCTTCTTCTGCCCCACCCTCAGCTCCTACCCCTTCAGTCCCTACAGGCTTACTAAGGTCATAAGCCACCAACAACTCCTTGAGGTGTTGGGTGGTGAGGCTTTGGCCTGTCCTTATTTTTCTCAAGTTGCATAAAGCTCTCAATTCCAAGAATGGGAGTGTATCATACTTGGAGGGTGGAAGCTCAATGGCTTCCTGCAAGGATTCTTTGGATCCTCCCCTTAAAGACATTCTAGTGTTGTGCAGTGTTGTACTACCTACACTAGTTTGTGGCCTACTGATCCTAGCTTGAGCTGTGGAAAGGGTGTGCTATCCCTTGGCACCCAGCTCTAAGTTCAGTAGAACTTATTGATACTAAGCTTGACTTTATATGTACCTTGAGTACCTATAATGGTTTTCAGTTAGTAATTCAAATAGAGATTTTCTGGTAAAACAATGGCAAGCTGGAATCCCACACGCTGCCCACCAATGTGAGAAGTTGGACTGGTATATGCTGTTCACTAATTAAAGTGGACACCTTGCACCAGGACAAATCGACTCTTATGGTAGATAGGTTTAAGACAACCTTTTAAAGAACGCTATCCTAGTGGTAGCTGTGGAGAGCAGCCTTCAGGCTAAGTCTCGGAGGAATGTAAAGCAGCTTGTTTTACCATATAATCTCTTGAATCACCAAATGAAAAGACACCACACAGGTATATATATCAAATATATATGTATTTATTTCTAAATAACTCTCTACTAATCTCTTTATGAGATTAGAAGACAAACATATGCACAAATAAACGTTTCACAATAAGTTAAGCACAAAATATGGCTGGGGCCCTAGGGGCGTACCAGACCATATACTAAGTAAGAGACTTAGGGACAACGACTTGCAGGGAGACAAGGACTAGGGCCTTCAGAAGTGCTGGGGCCTCACGAAACCCCCCAAGGCACGTAAGTAAAGGACCCACGGGGGACGCGTGCAGTGTAGATACACAGGCGCGGATCGCCGTTGACTTCAATGGGGCAAGTCGCGGTTGGAAATAAAGAGTTTTAGGATACTTCTGTAGAACCTACAAGCAAGTCACTTACAGGGTAAGTCGTTCTAGGGCCCACACCCACAGGAGCACCGTAGTGCTGGAGTTACCTCACCCAGGGAAGCCGGGTGCACAGGTGTCCTTTGGTGTCGGGTCGCGGCGTCGTTTTCAATGGCGAACAAAGAAGACTTGCTGCTTGCGGGAGCTGAAGAAGTGTCCGGTGGAATCCAAGCCTGGATTCTGAAGAAGGATGACCTGAAAGCAGAGGGGACAGTGTTCAAAGTCACTTGGCAGTGACTCGGGGCAAGGAAGATGGATGCCCACCGTCGTCGAGTGATTCAGGTCGGTTGCGGGTGCCTTGACTCTTCAGCCACGTGGTCCAGGAGGCATCGACGACGACCAGGAGCAGGATTCGGTGTGTCCCTCGATGTCTGCAGCTGACTGCGGTGTCAGCAACTCGATTGGACACAACAAGCCTTGGCAGCCGCAAGTCTCGGGGAGATGAAGAAAAGTTGATGGTGCAGACCAGCAAGGTCTGTGGAACTCACCCAGCAAGGGTAAGTCAGGGCAGACCTGGAGCAACCAGGGGAGCCCTTTGGTTTCTTTAAGAAGTCTTCTGGGGACCCACAAGCCAGCGGGCAAGGGATTGCGAAGACACCTCGGGCGGAATCACTCAACAGGGGCTCACGGTCACTCGGGATGGTGTAGGCCTCTGATCTTCGGAGGGATTCCTGATGGAGGTCGGGACCACACGTGGTCCAAAGCACAGGTTCGTAGAACCTTGTGAAGGGGTTGCACTCGACAATAGTGCATGGTACCCAGGGGTCGCGGTTCCTCATTACTCGTGGGGTCCACTTGTCTCAGCTTCGCTGGGGACTCACGATGGCCTGGGAGAGGTCAGGAAATCCACTTCCTGGGCTGCAGGGACTTCGGACTCCGGCGGGAGCAGCATAGTTTGCGACCGTCGTTGTCGTTTTTGGTGCCTGCCAAGCAGGGGAGTCACTCCTTGACTCCAAGGGAGATTCTTCTGTCTTCCAAAGGTAGTGGAACGTCAAAGGGCCAGGATTCTTCTGTAGAGCGTCGTCCAGGGGTTATCTGCTTTGCAATGGCAAGGTTCCCCCTCTTATACTAAAAGAGGGGATGGACTAGCTCTATGACCCCACCTATGGGAGGGTCAAGGGAGGGGTGGCTACACCCACTACCCTTTGTCCAGTTTCGCGCCAGAGCAGGGGCAGGTAGCCCCTGAGCTGGTTTGAACTGGCATATGCACAGAGGAGCCTTTTGCTCCCCCAGTGCAGGACTTCAAAGCACTCTAAGAGTGCACCCACCCAGCCCCAATACACATTATCCTGTCTGGGGAGGTGGTCACACCTCCCTGCAACAGGAAACCTATTGTCCAGGCCTCCCCTGCCGGAGTTTCGTCCAGCAGCAGGAGGCCAGACTTGTGTCTGTGGCAGCAGCATCCATTTTGTGATGCCAGGGCTTCAGAAAGAAGTTACCGGGTAAGCCAGAGTTAACATGTCTTTCCCTCTAGAAGGGTGGAATGTTACCCCCGCCGCCAGGATTGCCGGGGGTAGTATTCCAAGATGTTTGACACCAAACACGACATGTTTAGGTGCAGCCATTCCAAAGTTAGCATTTTACCGCGAGGATATAATGCGCTTAAGAGTATATGGTCAGGCTGCACTACAAACAGCATCAGAGATGGTCTCCGAACGCTGCAGAGGGGCCCTGCTCATGCAGGGGCACCCTCTCACATAGGAACCATGCACTCTGCCTTTAGGATTGATAAGGCCTGCCTTAGGAGTGACTTATAGGTTTATATGTGTGTATGTATTTAGTGATATAGGTAACCTATATCACAGTAAGGAGTGCATGCACCACCCTACCCAGGCTGCAGTAGCAGACCTGTGGTGTCAGTTTGGATGGCCTTCCAGGGGTGGCATAATACATGCTGCAGCCCCTGGTAGGCCTCTGAGGTACCTATGCCCTTGGTACATAGTATACCATATACTAGGGACTTATAAGGGCACTCCAGATTCCAATCAGAGATGTGCCTAAGGCACATGGAAACCTTTTACAGAGAAAGCAGATAGACTGGGGTCCTGAATAGCAGGATCCCAGTCCAACTAAGTCATAAACCAGCAAAACACCATAAAAAAAGTGGGGGCAACCATATAGTCAGATTCCACCTTCCTACACCCAGTTCGATTCTATTCAGTGAGAGCCACAGAGCCAGACACTAAATCAAGAACCCCAGACCAATGCTGTGCAGTGAGATTCACAAAGCTTGACTCTAAATCATGAATCCCAGACCAATGCCATGCAGTGAGAGCCACAGAGCCGGACTTTAAATCTACAACCACAGATCGATGCTCTGCAGTGAGAGCCACAGAGCCGGACTCTAAATCAAGAACCCCAGACCGATGCTATAGAGTGAGAGCCACAGAGACAGACTCTGCAGCAGGGACCCCAGACCGAAGCTATGCAGTGAGAGCCACAGAGTTGGACTTTAAATCAAGAACCACAGACCGATGCTCTGCAGTGAGACCCACAGAGCCAGACTCTAAATCAAGAAACCCAGACCGATGCTATGCAGTGAGAGCCACAAAGCCATACTCTAATTCAAGAACCCCAGACTGATGCCATGCAGTGAGATTCACAGAGCCTGATTCTAAATCAAGTACCCCAGACCAATGCTATGCAGGGAGATTCACAGAGCCTGACACTAAATCAAGAACCCCAGACCAATGCCATGCTGTGAGATTCACAGAGCCCGACTCTAAATCAAGATCCCCGAGTCAATGCTATGCAGTGAGAGCCACAGAGCCAGACTCTAAATCAAGAACCCCAGACCAATGCTATGCAGTGAGAACCACAGAGCCAGACTCTGCAGCAGGGACCCCAGACAGATGCTATGCAGTGAGATTCACAGACCCGATTCTAAATCAAGAACCCTAGACCTATGCCATGCAGTAAGAGCCACAGAGCCGGACTTTAAATCAAGAACCACAGACCGATGCTCTGCAGTGAGAGTCACAGTGCCAGACTTTAAATCAAGAACCCCAGACCGATGCTATGCAGTGAGAGCCACAAAGCCATACTCTAATTCAAGAACCCCAGACTGATGCCATGCAGTGAGATTCACAAAGCCCGATTCTAAATCAATAACCCCAGACCGAAGCTATAGAGTGAGAGCCACAAAGCCAGACTCTAAATCAAGATCCCCAGACCGATGCTATGCAGTCAGATTCACAGAGCCCGATTCTAAATCAAGAACCCCAGACCGATGCTATGCAGTGAGAGCCACAGAGCCAGACTCTAAATCAAGAACCCCAGACCAATGCTATGCAGGGAGATTCACAGAGCCAGACTCTAAATAAAGAACCCCAGACCGATGCTATGCAGTGAGAGCCACAGAGCCAGACTCTGCAGCAGGGACCACAGACAGATGCTATGCAGTGAGATTCACAGAGCCCGATTCTAAATCAAGAACCCCAGACCGATGCCATGCAGTGAGAGCCACAGAGCCGGACTTTAAATCAATAAGCCCAGACCGATGCTATGCAGTGAGAGCCACAAAGCCAAACTCTAATTCAAGAACCCCAGACTGATGCCATGCAGTGAGATTCACAGAGCCCGATTCTAAATCAATAACCCCAGACCAATGCTATGCAGGGAGATTCACAGAGCCAGACTCTAAAACAAGAACCCCAGATCGATGCTATGCAGTGAGAGCCACAGAGCCAGACTCTAAATCAAGAACCCCAGACCGATGCTATGCAGTGAGAGCCACAGAACCAGACTCTAAATCAAGAACCCCAGACCAATGCTATGCAGTGAGAGCCACAGAGCCAGACTCTAAATCAAGAACCCCAGACCAATGCCATGCAGTGAGAGCCACAGAGCCAGACACTAAATCAAGAACCACAGACCGATGCTCTGCAGTGAGAGCCACAGAGCCAGACTCTAAATCAAGAACCCCAGACCAATGCTATGCAGTGAGAGCCACAGAGCCAGACCCTAAATCAAGAACCCCCGACCGATGCCATGCAGTGAGAGCCACAGAGCCAGAAACTAAATCAAGAACCCCAGACCGATGCTATGCAGTGAGATCCACAGAGCCAGACACTAAATCAAGAAGACCAGACCCAAGCTATGCAGTGAGAGCCATAGAGCCAGACTCTGAATCAAGAACCCCAGACCGATGCTATGCAGTGAGAGCCACAGAGCCAGACACTAAATCAAGAACCACAGACCGATGCTCTGCAGTGAGAGCCACAGAGCCAGACTCTAATTCAAGAACCACAGACCGATGCTCTGCAGTGAGAGCCACAGAGCCCGACTCTAAATCAAGAACCCCCGTCCGATGCCATGCAGTGAGAGCCACAGAGCCGGACTTTAAACCAAGAACCCCCGACCGATGCCATGCAGTGAGAGCCACAGAGCCGGACTTTAAACCAAGAACCCCAGACCGATGCTATGCAGTGAGAGCCACAGAGCCAGACTCTGCAGCAGGGAGCCCAGACCGATGCTATGCATTGAGAGCCACAGAGCCAGACTCTAAATCAAGAACCCCAGACCGATGCCATGCAGTGAGATTCACAGAGCCAGACTCTAAATCAAGAACCCCGACCGATGCTCTGCAGTGAGAGCCACAGAGCCGGACACTAAATCAAGAACCCCAGACCAATGCTATGCAGTGAGAGCCACAGAGCCAGACACTAAATCAAGAACCACCGACCGATGCTCTGCAGTGAGAGCCACAGAGCCAGACTCTAAATCAAGAACCCCAGACCAATGCTATGCAGTGAGAGCCACAGAGCCAGACTCTAAATCAAGAACCCCAGACCGATGCTATGCAGTGAGAGCCACAGAGCCAGACTCTAAATCAAGAACCCCAGACCGATGCTATAGATTGAGAGCCACAGGGCCAGACTCTAAATCAAGAACCCCCGACCGATGCCATGCAGTGAGAGCCACAGAGCCAGACACTAAATCAAGAACCCCAGACCGATGCTATGCAGTGAGATCCACAGAGCCAGACACTAAATCAAGAAGACCAGACCCAAGCTATGCAGTGAGAGCCATAGAGCCCGACTCTGAATCAAGAACCCCAGACCGATGCTATGCAGTGAGATTCACAGAGCCCGATTCTAAATTAAGAACCCCAGACCGATGCTATGCAGTGAGAGCCACAGAGCCGGACTCTAAATCAAGAACCCCAGACCGATGCTATGCAGTGAGATCCACAGAGCCCGATTCTAAATCGAGAACCCCAGACTTATGCCATGCAGTGAGATTCACAGAGCCAGGCTCTAAATCAAGAACCCCAGACCAATCCTCTGCAGTGAGATCCACAGAGCCAGACTCTAAATCAAGAACCCCAGACCAATCCTATGTAGTGAGATCCACAGAGCCAGACTCTAAATCAAGAACCCCAGACCAATCCTATGCAGTGAGAACCACAGAGCCAGACTCTGCAGCAGGGTCCCCAGACCGATGCTATGCAGTGAGAGCCACAGAGCCAGACTCTAAATCAAGAACCCCCGACCGATGCTATAGAGTGAGAGCCACAGAGCTGGACTCTTAATCAAGAACCACAGACCGATGCTCTGCAGTGAGAGCCACAGAGCCAGACACTAAATCAAGAACCACAGTCCGATGCTCTGCAGTGAGAGCCACAGAGCCATACTCTAATTCAAGAACCCCAGACTGATGCCATGCAGTCAGATTCACAGAGCCCGATTCTAAATCAATAACCCAAGACCAATGCTATGCAGTGAGAGCCACAGAGCCAGACTCTAAATCAAGAACCCCAGACCGATGCTATGCAGTGAGAGCCACAGAGCCAAACTCTAAATCAAGAACCCCAGACCAATCCTATGCAGTGAGATCCACAGAGCTGGACTCTTAATCAAGAACCCCAGACCAATGCTATGCAGTGAGAGCCACAGACCAGACTCTAAATCAAGAACCCCAGACCGATGCTATGCAGTGAAAGCCACAAAGCCATACTCTAATTCAAGAACCCCAGACTGATGCCATGCAGTGAGATTCACAGAGCCCGATTCTAAATCAATAACCCCAGACCGGAGCTATAGAGTGAGAGCCACAGAGCCAGACCCTAAATCAAGATCCCCAGACCGATGCTATGCAGTGAGATTCACAGAGCCCGATTCTAAATCAAGAACCCCAGACCAATGCTCTGTAGTGAGAGCCACAGAGCCAGACTCTAAATCAAGATCCCCAGACCAATGCTCTGCAGTGAGAGCCACAGAGCCAGACTCTAAATCAAGAACCCCAGACCAATGCTATGCAGTGAGAACCATAGAGCCAGACTTTGCAGCAGGGACCCCAGACATATACTATGCAGTGAGATTCACAGAGCCCGATTCTAATTCAAGTACCCCAGACCGATGCCATGCGGCGAGAGCCACAGAGCCGGACTTTAAATCAAGAACCACAGACCGATGCTCTGCAGTGAGAGTCACAGAGCCAGACTCTAAATCAAGAACCCCAGACCGATGCTATGCAGTGAGATCCACAGAGCTGGACTCTTAATCAAGAACCCCAGACCAATGCTATGCAGTGAGAGCCACATACCAGACTCTAAATCAAGAACCCCAGACCGATGCTATGCAGTGAAAGTCACAAAGCCATACTCTAATTCAAGAACCCCAGACTGATGCCATGCAGTGAGATTCACAGAGCCCGATTCTAAATCAATAACCCCAGACCGAAGCTATAGAGTGAGAGCCACAGAGCCAGACTCTAAATCAAGATCCCCAGACCGATGCTATGCAGTGAGATTCACAGAGCCCGATTCTAAATCAAGAACCCCAGACCGATGCTATGCAGTGAGAGATGCAGAGCCAGACTCTAAATCAAGATCCCCAGACCAATGCTCTGCAGTGAGAGCCACAGAGCCAGACTGTAAATCAAGATCCCCAGACCGATGCTATGCAGTGAGAGCCACAGACCAGACTCTAAATCAAGAACCCCAGACCGATGCTATGCAGTGAGAACCACAGAGCCAGACTCTGCAGCAGGGACCCCAGACAGATGCTTTGCAGTGAGATTCACAGAGCCCGATTCTAAATCAAGAACCCCAGACCAATGCTATGCAGTGAGAACCACAGAGCCAGACTCTGCAACAGGGACCCCAGACAGATGCTATGCAGTGAGATTCACAGAGCCCGATTCTAAATCAAGAACCCCAGACTGATGCCATGCAGTGAGAGCCACAGAGCTGGACTTTAAATCAAGAACCCCAGACCGATGCTATGCAGTGAGAGCCACAAATCCATACTCTAATTCAAGAACCCCAGACTGATGCCATGCAGTGAGATTCACAGAGCCCGATTCTAAATCAATAACCCCAGACCAATGCTATGCAGGGAGATTCACAGAGCCAGACTCTAAATCAAGAACCCCAGACCGATGCTATGCAGTGAGAGCCACAGAGCCAGACTCTAAATCAAGAACCCCAGACCGATGCTACGCAGTGAGAGCCACAGAACCAGACTCTAAATCAAGAACCCCAGACCAATGCTATGCAGTGAGAGCCACAGAGCCAGACTCTAAATCAAGAACCCCAGACTGATGCTATGCAGTGAGAGCCACAGAGCCAGACACTAAATCAAGATCCCCAGTTCGATTCTATTCAGTGAGAGCCACAGAGCCAGACACTAAATCAAGAACCCCAGACCAATGCTGTGCAGTGAGATTCACAAAGCTTGACTCTAAATCATGAATCCCAGACCAATGCCATGCAGTGAGAGCCACAGAGCCGGACATTAAATCTACAACCACAGATCGATGCTCTGCAGTGAGAGCCACAGAGCCGGACTCTAAATCAAGAACCCCAGACCGATGCTATAGAGTGAGAGCCACAGAGACAGACTCTGCAGCAGGGACCCCAGACCGAAGCTATGCAGTGAGAGCCACAGAGTCAGACTTTAAATCAAGAACCACAGACCGATGCTCTGCAGTGAGAGCCACAGAGCCAGACTCTAAATCAAGAAACCCAGACCGATGCTATGCAGTGAGAGCCACAAAGCCATACTCTAATTCAAGAACCCCAGACTGATGCCATGCAGTGAGATTCACAGAGCCTGATTCTAAATCAAGTACCCCAGACCAATGCTATGCAGGGAGATTCACAGAGCCTGACACTAAATCAAGAACCCCAGACCAATGCCATGCTGTGAGATTCACAGAGCCCGACTCTAAATCAAGATCCCCGAGTCAATGCTATGCAGTGAGAACCACAGAGCCAGACTCTGCAGCAGGGACCCCAGACAGATGCTATGCAGTGAGATTCACAGACCCGATTCTAAATCAAGAACCCTAGACCGATGCCATGCAGTAAGAGCCACAGAGCCGGACTTTAAATCAAGAACCACAGACCGATGCTCTGCAGTGAGAGTCACAGTGCCAGACTTTAAATCAAGAACCCCAGACCGATGCTATGCAGTGAGAGCCACAAAGCCATACTCTAATTCAAGAACCCCAGACTGATGCCATGCAGTAAGATTCACAAAGCCCGATTCTAAATCAATAACCCCAGACCGAAGCTATAGAGTGAGAGCCACAAAGCCAGACTCTAAATCAAGATCCCCAGACCGATGCTATGCAGTCAGATTCACAGAGCCCGATTCTAAATCA
Source organism: Calotriton arnoldi (assembly GCA_963921515.1). Taxonomy (NCBI): domain Eukaryota; kingdom Metazoa; phylum Chordata; class Amphibia; order Caudata; family Salamandridae; genus Calotriton; species Calotriton arnoldi. Next base: position 2,058,879 of record CAWUFW010002526.1, read on the forward strand.
AGAACCCCAGACCGATGCTATGCAGTGAGAGCCACAGAGCCAGACTCTAAATCAAGAACCCCAGACCAATGCTATGCAGGGAGATTCACAGAGCCAGACTCTAAATAAAGAACCCCAGACAGATGCTATGCAGTGAGAGCCACAGAGCCAGACTCTGCAGCAGGGACCCCAGACAGATGCTATGCAGTGAGATTCACAGAGCCCGATTCTAAATCTAGAACCCCAGACCGATGCCATGCAGTGAGAGCCACAGAGCCGGACTTTAAATCAATAAGCCCAGACCGATGCTATGCAGTGAGAGCCACAAAGCCAAACTCTAATTCAAGAACCCCAGACTGATGCCATGCAGTGAGATTCACAGAGCCCGATTCTAAATCAATAACCCCAGACCAATGCTATGCAGTGAGAGCCACAGAGCCAGACTCTAAATCAAGAACCCCAGACCAATGCCATGCAGTGAGAGCCACAGAGCCAGACACTAAATCAAGAACCACAGACCGATGCTCTGCAGTGAGAGCCACAGAGCCAGACTCTAATTCAAGAACCACAGACCGATGCTCTGCAGTGAGAGCCACAGAGCCCGACTCTAAATCAAGAACCCCCGTCCGATGCCATGCAGTGAGAGCCACAGAGCCGGACTTTAAACCAAGAACCCCCGACCGATGCCATGCAGTGAGAGCCACAGAGCCGGACTTTAAACCAAGAACCCCAGACCGATGCTATGCAGTGAGAGCCACAGAGCCAGACTCTGCAGCAGGGAGCCCAGACCGATGCTATGCATTGAGAGCCACAGAGCCAGACTCTAAATCAAGAACCCCAGACCGATGCCATGCAGTGAGATTCACAGAGCCAGACTCTAAATCAAGAACCCCCGACCGATGCTCTGCAGTGAGAGCCACAGAGCCGGACACTAAATCAAGAACCCCAGACCAATGCTATGCAGTGAGAGCCACAGAGCCAGACACTAAATCAAGAACCACCGACCGATGCTCTGCAGTGAGAGCCACAGAGCCAGACTCTAAATCAAGAACCCCAGACCAATGCTATGCAGTGAGAGCCACAGAGCCAGACTCTAAATCAAGAACCCCAGACCGATGCTATGCAGTGAGAGCCACAGAGCCAGACTCTAAATCAAGAACCCCAGACCGATGCTATGCAGTGAGATCCACAGAGCCAGACACTAAATCAAGAAGACCAGACCCAAGCTATGCAGTGAGAGCCATAGAGCCAGACTCTGAATCAAGAACCCCAGACCGATGCTATGCAGTGAGATTCACAGAGCCCGATTCTAAATTAAGAACCCCAGACCGATTCTATGCAGTGAGAGCCACAGAGCCGGACTCTAAATCAAGAACCCCAGACCGATGCTATGCAGTGAGATTCACAGAGCCCGATTCTAAATCGAGAACCCCAGACTTATGCCATGCAGTGAGATTCACAGAGCCAGGCTCTAAATCAAGAACCCCAGACCAATCCTATGCAGTGAGATCCACAGAGCCAGACTCTAAATCAAGAACCCCAGACCAATCCTATGTAGTGAGATCCACAGAGACAGACTCTAAATCAAGAACCCCAGACCAATCCTATGCAGTGAGAACCACAGAGCCAGACTCTGCAGCAGGGACCCCAGACCGATGCTATGCAGTGAGAGCCACAGAGCCAGACTCTAAATCAAGAACCCCCGACCGATGCTATAGAGTGAGAGCCACAGAGCTGGACTCTTAATCAAGAACCACAGACCGATGCTCTGCAGTGAGAGCCACAGAGCCAGACACTAAATCAAGAACCACAGACCGATGCTCTGCAGTGAGAGCCACAGAGCCATACTCTAATTCAAGAACCCCGGACTGATGCCATGCAGTCAGATTCACAGAGCCCGATTCTAAATCAATAACCCAAGACCAATGCTATGCAGTGAGAGCCACAGAGCCAGACTCTAAATCAAGAACCCCAGACCGATGCTATGCAGTGAGAGCCACAGAGCCAAACTCTAAATCAAGAACCCCAGACCAATCCTATGCAGTGAGATCCACAGAGCTGGACTCTTAATCAAGAACCCCAGACCAATGCTATGCAGTGAGAGCCACAGACCAGACTCTAAATCAAGAACCCCAGACCGATGCTATGCAGTGAAAGCCACAAAGCCATACTCTAATTCAAGAACCCCAGACTGATGCCATGCAGTGAGATTCACAGAGCCCGATTCTAAATCAATAACCCCAGACCGAAGCTATAGAGTGAGAGCCACAGAGCCAGACCCTAAATCAAGATCCCCAGACCGATGCTATGCAGTGAGATTCACAGAGCCCGATTCTAAATCAAGAACCCCAGACCAATGCTCTGTAGTGAGAGCCACAGAGCCAGACTCTAAATCAAGATCCCCAGACCAATGCTCTGCAGTGAGAGCCACAGAGCCAGACTCTAAATCAAGAACCCCAGACCAATGCTATGCAGTGAGAACCACAGAGCCAGACTTTGCAGCAGGGACCCCAGACAGATACTATGCAGTGAGATTCACAGAGCCCGATTCTAATTCAAGTACCCCAGACCGATGCCATGCGGCGAGAGCCACAGAGCCGGACTTTAAATCAAGAACCACAGACCGATGCTCTGCAGTGAGAGTCACAGAGCCAGACTCTAAATCAAGAACCCCAGACCGATGCTATGCAGTGAGATCCACAGAGCTGGACTCTTAATCAAGAACCCCAGACCAATGCTATGCAGTGAGAGCCACATACCAGACTCTAAATCAAGAACCCCAGACCGATGCTATGCAGTGAAAGCCACAAAGCCATACTCTAATTCAAGAACCCCAGACTGATGCCATGCAGTGAGATTCACAGAGCCCGATTCTAAATCAATAACCCCAGACCGAAGCTATAGAGTGAGAGCCACAGAGCCAGACTCTAAATCAAGATCCCCAGACCTATGCTATGCAGTGAGATTCACAGAGCCCGATTCTAAATCAAGAACACCAGACCGATGCTATGCAGTGAGAGACGCAGAACCAGACTCTAAATCAAGATCCCCAGACCAATGCTCTGCAGTGAGAGCCACAGAGCCAGACTGTAAATCAAGATCCCCAGACCGATGCTATGCAGTGAGAGCCACAGACCAGACTCTAAATCAAGAACCCCAGACCGATGCTATGCAGTGAGAACCACAGAGCCAGACTCTGCAGCAGGGACCCCAGACAGATGCTATGCAGTGAGATTCACAGAGCCCGATTCTAAATCAAGAAGCCCAGACCAATGCTATGCAGTGAGAACCACAGAGCCAGACTCTGCAGCAGGGACCCCAGACAGATGCTATGCAGTGAGAGCCACAGAGTCAGACTTTAAATCAAGAACCACAGACCGATGCTCTGCAGTGAGATCCACAGAGCCAGACTCTAAATCAAGAAACCCAGACCGATGCTATGCAGTGAGAGCCACAAAGCCATACTCTAATTCAAGAACCCCAGACTGATGCCATGCAGTGAGATTCACAGAGCCTGATTCTAAATCAAGTACCCCAGACCAATGCTATGCAGGGAGATTCACAGAGCCTGACACTAAATCAAGAACCCCAGACCAATGCCATGCTGTGAGATTCACAGAGCCCGACTCTAAATCAAGATCCCCGAGTCAATGCTATGCAGTGAGAACCACAGAGCCAGACTCTGCAGCAGGGACCCCAGACAGATGCTATGCAGTGAGATTCACAGACCCGATTCTAAATCAAGAACCCTAGACCGATGCCATGCAGTAAGAGCCACAGAGCCGGACTTTAAATCAAGAACCACAGACCGATGCTCTGCAGTGAGAGTCACAGTGCCAGACTTTAAATCAAGAACCCCAGACCGATGCTATGCAGTGAGAGCCACAAAGCCATACTCTAATTCAAGAACCCCAGACTGATGCCATGCAGTAAGATTCACAAAGCCCGATTCTAAATCAATAACCCCAGACCGAAGCTATAGAGTGAGAGCCACAAAGCCAGACTCTAAATCAAGATCCCCAGACCGATGCTATGCAGTCAGATTCACAGAGCCCGATTCTAAATCAAGAACCCCAGACCGATGCTATGCAGTGAGAGCCACAGAGCCAGACTCTAAATCAAGAACCCCAGACCAATGCTATGCAGGGAGATTCACAGAGCCAGACTCTAAATAAAGAACCCCAGACCGATGCTATGCAGTGAGAGCCACAGAGCCAGACTCTGCAGCAGGGACCCCAGACAGATGCTATGCAGTGAGATTCACAGAGCCCGATTCTAAATCTAGAACCCCAGACCGATGCCATGCAGTGAGAGCCACAGAGCCGGACTTTAAATCAATAAGCCCAGACCGATGCTATGCAGTGAGAGCCACAAAGCCAAACTCTAATTCAAGAACCCCAGACTGATGCCATGCAGTGAGATTCACAGAGCCCGATTCTAAATCAATAACCCCAGACCAATGCTATGCAGTGAGAGCCACAGAGCCAGACTCTAAATCAAAAACCCCAGACCAATGCCATGCAGTGAGAGCCACAGAGCCAGACACTAAATCAAGAACCACAGACCGATGCTCTGCAGTGAGAGCCACAGAGCCAGACTCTAATTCAAGAACCACAGACCGATGCTCTGCAGTGAGAGCCACAGAGCCCGACTCTAAATCAAGAACCCCCGTCCGATGCCATGCAGTGAGAGCCACAGAGCCGGACTTTAAACCAAGAACCCCCGACCGATGCCATGCAGTGAGAGCCACAGAGCCGGACTTTAAACCAAGAACCCCAGACCGATGCTATGCAGTGAGAGCCACAGAGCCAGACTCTGCAGCAGGGAGCCCAGACCGATGCTATGCATTGAGAGCCACAGAGCCAGACTCTAAATCAAGAACCCCAGACCGATGCCATGCAGTGAGATTCACAGAGCCAGACTCTAAATCAAGAACCCCCGACCGATGCTCTGCAGTGAGAGCCACAGAGCCGGACACTAAATCAAGAACCCCAGACCAATGCTATGCAGTGAGAGCCACAGAGCCAGACACTAAATCAAGAACCACCGACCGATGCTCTGCAGTGAGAGCCACAGAGCCAGACTCTAAATCAAGAACCCCAGACCAATGCTATGCAGTGAGAGCCACAGAGCCAGACTCTAAATCAAGAACCCCAGACCGATGCTATGCAGTGAGAGCCACAGAGCCAGACTCTAAATCAAGAACCCCAGACCGATGCTATGCAGTGAGATCCACAGAGCCAGACACTAAATCAAGAAGACCAGACCCAAGCTATGCAGTGAGAGCCATAGAGCCAGACTCTGAATCAAGAACCCCAGACCGATGCTATGCAGTGAGATTCACAGAGCCCGATTCTAAATTAAGAACCCCAGACCGATTCTATGCAGTGAGAGCCACAGAGCCGGACTCTAAATCAAGAACCCCAGACCGATGCTATGCAGTGAGATTCACAGAGCCCGATTCTAAATCGAGAACCCCAGACTTATGCCATGCAGTGAGATTCACAGAGCCAGGCTCTAAATCAAGAACCCCAGACCAATCCTATGCAGTGAGATCCACAGAGCCAGACTCTAAATCAAGAACCCCAGACCAATCCTATGTAGTGAGATCCACAGAGACAGACTCTAAATCAAGAACCCCAGACCAATCCTATGCAGTGAGAACCACAGAGCCAGACTCTGCAGCAGGGACCCCAGACCGATGCTATGCAGTGAGAGCCACAGAGCCAGACTCTAAATCAAGAACCCCCGACCGATGCTATAGAGTGAGAGCCACAGAGCTGGACTCTTAATCAAGAACCACAGACCGATGCTCTGCAGTGAGAGCCACAGAGCCAGACACTAAATCAAGAACCACAGACCGATGCTCTGCAGTGAGAGCCACAGAGCCATACTCTAATTCAAGAACCCCGGACTGATGCCATGCAGTCAGATTCACAGAGCCCGATTCTAAATCAATAACCCAAGACCAATGCTATGCAGTGAGAGCCACAGAGCCAGACTCTAAATCAAGAACCCCAGACCGATGCTATGCAGTGAGAGCCACAGAGCCAAACTCTAAATCAAGAACCCCAGACCAATCCTATGCAGTGAGATCCACAGAGCTGGACTCTTAATCAAGAACCCCAGACCAATGCTATGCAGTGAGAGCCACAGACCAGACTCTAAATCAAGAACCCCAGACCGATGCTATGCAGTGAAAGCCACAAAGCCATACTCTAATTCAAGAACCCCAGACTGATGCCATGCAGTGAGATTCACAGAGCCCGATTCTAAATCAATAACCCCAGACCGAAGCTATAGAGTGAGAGCCACAGAGCCAGACCCTAAATCAAGATCCCCAGACCGATGCTATGCAGTGAGATTCACAGAGCCCGATTCTAAATCAAGAACCCCAGACCAATGCTCTGTAGTGAGAGCCACAGAGCCAGACTCTAAATCAAGATCCCCAGACCAATGCTCTGCAGTGAGAGCCACAGAGCCAGACTCTAAATCAAGAACCCCAGACCAATGCTATGCAGTGAGAACCACAGAGCCAGACTTTGCAGCAGGGACCCCAGACAGATACTATGCAGTGAGATTCACAGAGCCCGATTCTAATTCAAGTACCCCAGACCGATGCCATGCGGCGAGAGCCACAGAGCCGGACTTTAAATCAAGAACCACAGACCGATGCTCTGCAGTGAGAGTCACAGAGCCAGACTCTAAATCAAGAACCCCAGACCGATGCTATGCAGTGAGATCCACAGAGCTGGACTCTTAATCAAGAACCCCAGACCAATGCTATGCAGTGAGAGCCACATACCAGACTCTAAATCAAGAACCCCAGACCGATGCTATGCAGTGAAAGCCACAAAGCCATACTCTAATTCAAGAACCCCAGACTGATGCCATGCAGTGAGATTCACAGAGCCCGATTCTAAATCAATAACCCCAGACCGAAGCTATAGAGTGAGAGCCACAGAGCCAGACTCTAAATCAAGATCCCCAGACCGATGCTATGCAGTGAGATTCACAGAGCCCGATTCTAAATCAAGAACACCAGACCGATGCTATGCAGTGAGAGACGCAGAACCAGACTCTAAATCAAGATCCCCAGACCAATGCTCTGCAGTGAGAGCCACAGAGCCAGACTGTAAATCAAGATCCCCAGACCGATGCTATGCAGTGAGAGCCACAGACCAGACTCTAAATCAAGAACCCCAGACCGATGCTATGCAGTGAGAACCACAGAGCCAGACTCTGCAGCAGGGACCCCAGACAGATGCTATGCAGTGAGATTCACAGAGCCCGATTCTAAATCAAGAAGCCCAGACCAATGCTATGCAGTGAGAACCACAGAGCCAGACTCTGCAGCAGGGACCCCAGACAGATGCTATGCAGTGAGATTCACAGAGCCCGATTCTAAATCAAGAACCCCAGACCGATGCCATGCAGTGAGAGCCACAGAGCTGGACTTTAAATCAAGAACCCCAGACCGATGCTATGCAGTGAGAGCCACAAATCCATACTCTAATTCAAGAACCCCAGACTGATGCCATGCAGTGAGATTCACAGAGCCCGATTCTAAATCAATAACCCCAGACCAATGCTATGCAGGGAGATTCACAGAGCCAGACTCTAAATCAAGAACCCCAGACCGATGCTATGCAGTGAGAGCCACAGAGCCATACTCTAAATCAAGAACCCCAGACCGATGCTACGCAGTGAGAGCCACAGAACCAGACTCTAAATCAAGAATCCCAGACCAATGCTATGCAGTGAGAGCCACAGAGCCAGACTCTAAATCAAGATCCCCAGTTCGATTCTATTCAGTGAGAGCCACAGAGCCAGACACTAAATCAAGAACCCCAGACCAATGCTGTGCAGTGAGATTCACAAAGCTTGACTCTAAATCATGAATCCCAGACCAATGCCATGCAGTGAGAGCCACAGAGCCGGACTTTAAATCTACAACCACAGATCGATGCTCTGCAGTGAGAGCCACAGAGCCGGACTCTAAATCAAGAACCCCAGACCGATGCTATAGAGTGAGAGCCACAGAGACAGACTCTGCAGCAGGGACCCCAGACCGAAGCTATGCAGTGAGAGCCACAGAGTCAGACTTTAAATCAAGAACCACAGACCGATGCTCTGCAGTGAGAGCCACAGAGCCAGACTCTAAATCAAGAAACCCAGACCGATGCTATGCAGTGAGAGCCACAAAGCCATACTCTAATTCAAGAACCCCAGACTGATGCCATGCAGTGAGATTCACAGAGCCTGATTCTAAATCAAGTACCCCAGACCAATGCTATGCAGGGAGATTCACAGAGCCTGACACTAAATCAAGAACCCCAGACCAATGCCATGCTGTGAGATTCACAGAGCACGACTCTAAATCAAGATCCCCGAGTCAATGCTATGCAGTGAGAGCCACAGAGCCAGACTCTAAATCAAGAACCCCAGACCAATGCTATGCAGTGAGAACCACAGAGCCAGACTCTGCAGCAGGGACCCCAGACAGATGCTATGCAGTGAGATTCACAGACCCGATTCTAAATCAAGAACCCTAGACCGATGCCATGCAGTAAGAGCCACAGAGCCGGACTTTAAATCAAGAACCACAGACCGATGCTCTGCAGTGAGAGCCACAAAGCCATACTCTAATTCAAGAACCCCAGACTGATGCCATGCAGTGAGATTCACAAAGCCCGATTCTAAATCAATAACCCCAGACCGAAGCTATAGAGTGAGAGCCACAAAGCCAGACTCTAAATCAAGATCCCCAGACCGATGCTATGCAGTCAGATTCACAGAGCCCGATTCTAAATCAAGAACCCCAGACCGATGCTATGCAGTGAGAGCCACAGAGCCAGACTCTAAATCAAGAACCGCAGACCAATGCTATGCAGGGAGATTCACAGAGCCAGACTCTAAATAAAGAACCCCAGACCGATGCTATGCAGTGAGAGCCACAGAGCCAGACTCTGCAGCAGGGACCCCAGACAGATGCTATGCAGTGAGATTCACAGAGCCCGATTCTAAATCAAGAACCCCAGACCGATGCCATGCAGTGAGAGCCACAGAGCCGGACTTTAAATCAATAAGCCCAGACCGATGCTATGCAGTGAGAGCCACAAAGCCAAACTCTAATTCAAGAACCCCAGACTGATGCCATGCAGTGAGATTCACAGAGCCCGATTCTAAATCAATAACCCCAGACCAATGCTATGCAGGGAGATTCACAGAGCCAGACTCTAAAACAAGAACCCCAGATCGATGCTATGCAGTGAGAGCCACAGAGCCAGACTCTAGATCAAGAACCCCAGACCGATGCTATGCAGTGAGAGCCACAGAACCAGACTCTAAATCAAGAACCCCAGACCGATGCTATGCAGTGAGAGCCACAGAGCCAGACTCTGCAGCAGGGACCCCAGACCAATGCCATGCAGTGAGAGCCACAGAGCCAGACACTAAATCAAGAACCACAGACCGATGCTCTGCAGTGAGAGCCACAGAGCCAGACTCTAATTCAAGAACCACAGACCGATGCTCTGCAGTGAGAGCCACAGAGCCCGACTCTAAATCAAGAACCCCCGTCCGATGCCATGCAGTGAGAGCCACAGAGCCGGACTTTAAACCAAGAACCCCCGACCGATGCCATGCAGTGAGAGCCACAGAGCCGGACTTTAAACCAAGAACCCCAGACCGATGCTATGCAGTGAGTGCCACAGAGCCAGACTCTGCAGCAGGGAGCCCAGACCGATGCTATGCATTGAGAGCCACAGAGCCAGACTCTAAATCAAGAACCCCAGACCGATGCCATGCAGTGAGATTCACAGAGCCAGACTCTAAATCAAGAACCCCCGACCGATGCTCTGCAGTGAGAGCCACAGAGCCGGACACTAAATCAAGAACCCCAGACCAATGCTATGCAGTGAGAGCCACAGAGCCAGACACTAAATCAAGAACCACCGACCGATGCTCTGCAGTGAGAGCCACAGAGCCAGACTCTAAATCAAGAACCCCAGACCAATGCTATGCAGTGAGAGCCACAGAGCCAGACTCTAAATCAAGAACCCCAGACCGATGCTATGCAGTGAGCGCCACAGAGCCAGACTCTAAATCAAGAACCCCAGACCGATGCTATAGAGTGAGAGCCACAGGGCCAGACTCTAAATCAAGAACCCCGACCGATGCCATGCAGTGAGAGCCACAGAGCCAGACACTAAATCAAGAACCCCAGACCGATGCTATGCAGTGAGATCCACAGAGCCAGACACTAAATCAAGAAGACCAGACCCAAGCTATGCAGTGAGAGCCATAGAGCCAGACTCTGAATCAAGAACCCCAGACCGATGCTATGCAGTGAGATTCACAGAGCCCGATTCTAAATTAAGAACCCCAGACCGATGCTATGCAGTGAGAGCCACAGAGCCGGACTCTAAATCAAGAACCCCAGACCGATGCTATGCAGTGAGATTCACAGAGCCAGACTCTAAATAAAGAACCCCAGACCGATGCTATGCAGTGAGATTCACAGAGCCAGACTCTAAATCAAGAACCCCAGACCAATGCTATGCAGGGAGATTCAAAGAGCCAGACTCTAAATAAAGAACCCCAGACCGATGCTATGCAGTGAGAGCCACAGAGCCAGACTCTGCAGCAGGGACCCCAGACAGATGCTATGCAGTGAGATTCACAGAGCCCGATTCTAAATCAAGGACCCCAGACCGATGCCATGCAGTGAGAGCCACAGAGCCGGACTTTAAATCAATAAGCCCAGACCGATGCTATGCAGTGAGAGCCACAAAGCCAAACTCTAATTCAAGAACCCCAGACTGATGCCATGCAGTGAGATTCACAGAGCCCGATTCTAAATCAATAACCCCAGACCAATGCTATGCAGGGAGATTCACAGAGCCAGACTCTAAAACAAGAACCCCAGATCGATGCTATGCAGTGAGAGCCACAGAGCCAGACTCTAAATCAAGAACCCCAGACCGATGCTATGCAGTGGGAGCCACAGAACCAGACTATAAATCAAGAACCCCAGACCAATGCTATGCAGTGAGAGCCACAGAGCCAGACTCTAAATCAAGAACCCCAGACCAATGCCATGCAGTGAGAGCCACAGAGCCAGACACTAAATCAAGAACCACAGACCGATGCTCTGCAGTGAGAGCCACAGAGCCAGACTCTAATTCAAGAACCACAGACCGATGCTCTGCAGTGAGAGCCACAGAGCCCGACTCTAAATCAAGAACCCCCGTCCGATGCCATGCAGTGAGAGCCACAGAGCCGGACTTTAAACCAAGAACCCCGACCGATGCCATGCAGTGAGAGCCACAGAGCCGGACTTTAAACCAAGAACCCCAGACCAATGCTATGCAGTGAGAGCCACAGAGCCAGACTCTGCAGCAGGGAGCCCAGACCGATGCTATGCATTGAGAGCCACAGAGCCAGACTCTAAATCAAGAACCCCAGACCGATGCCATGCAGTGAGATTCACAGAGCCAGACTCTAAATCAAGAACCCCCGACCGATGCTCTGCAGTGAGAGCCACAGAGCCGGACACTAAATCAAAATCCCAGACCAATGCTATGCAGTGAGAGCCACAGAGCCAGACACTAAATCAAGAACCACCGACCGATGCTCTGCAGTGAGAGCCACAGAGCCAGACTCTAAATCAAGAACCCCAGACCAATGCTATGCAGTGAGAGCCACAGAGCCAGACCCTAAATCAAGAACCCCCGACCGATGCCATGCAGTGAGAGCCACAGAGCCAGAAACTAAATCAAGAACCCCAGACCGATGCTATGCAGTGAGATCCACAGAGCCAGACACTAAATCAAGAAGACCAGACCCAAGCTATGCAGTGAGAGCCATAGAGCCAGACTCTGAATCAAGAACCCCAGACCGATGCTATGCAGTGAGATTCACAGAGCCCGATTCTAAATTAAGAACCCCTGACCAATGCTATGCAGTGAGAGCCACAGAGCCGGACTCTAAATCAAGAACCCCAGACCGATGCTATGCAGTGAGATTCACAGAGCCCGATTCTAAATCGAGAACCCCAGACTTATGCCATGTAGTGAGATTCACAGAGCCAGGCTCTAAATCAAGAACCCCAGACCAATCCTATGTAGTGAGATCCACAGAGCCAGACTCTAAATCAAGAACCCCAGACCAATCCTATGCAGTGAGAACCACAGAGCCAGACTCTGCAGCAGGGACCCCAGACCGATGCTATGCAGTGAGAGCCACAGAGCCAGACTCTAAATCAAGAACCCCCGACCGATGCTATAGAGTGAGAGCCACAGAGCTGGACTCTAATTCAAGAATCACAGACTGATGCTCTGCAGTGAGAGCCACAGAGCCAGACACTAAATCAAGAACCACAGACCGATGCTCTGCAGTGAGAGCCACAGAGCCATACTCTAATTCAAGAACCCCAGACTGATGCCATGCAGTCAGATTCACAGAGCCCGATTCTAAATCAATAACCCAAGACCAATGCTATGCAGTGAGAGCCACAGAGCCAGACTCTAAATCAAGAACCCCAGACCGATGCTATGCAGTGAGAGCCACAGAGCCAAACTCTAAATCAAGAACCCCAGACCAATCCTATGCAGTGAGATCCACAGAGCTGGACTCTTAATCAAGAACCCCAGACCAATGCTATGCAGTGAGAGCCACAGACCAGACTCTAAATCAAGAACCCCAGACCGATGCTATGCAGTGAAAGCCACAAAGCCATACTCTAATTCAAGAACCCCAGACTGATGCCATGCAGTGAGATTCACAGAGCCCGATTCTAAATCAATAACCCCAGACCGAAGCTATAGAGTGAGAGCCACAGAGCCAGACCCTAAATCAAGATCCCCAGACCGATGCTATGCAGTGAGATTCACAGAGCCCGATTCTAAATCAAGAACCCCAGACCAATGCTCTGTAGTGAGAGCCACAGAGCCAGACTCTAAATCAAGATCCCCAGACCAATGCTCTGCAGTGAGAGCCACAGAGCCAGACTCTAAATCAAGAACCCCAGACCAATGCTATGCAGTGAGAACCACAGAGCCAGACTTTGCAGCAGGGACCCCAGACAGATACTATGCAGTGAGATTCACAGAGCCCGATTCTAATTCAAGTACCCCAGACCGATGCCATGCGGCGAGAGCCACAGAGCCGGACTTTAAATCAAGAACCACAGACCGATGCTCTGCAGTGAGAGTCACAGAGCCAGACTCTAAATCAAGAACCCCAGACCGATGCTATGCAGTGAGATCCACAGAGCTGGACTCTTAATCAAGAACCCCAGACCAATGCTATGCAGTGAGAGCCACATACCAGACTCTAAATCAAGAACCCCAGACCGATGCTATGCAGTGAAAGCCACAAAGCCATACTCTAATTCAAGAACCCCAGACTGATGCTATGCAGTGAGATTCACAGAGCCCGATTCTAAATCAATAACCCCAGACCGAAGCTATAGAGTGAGAGCCACAGAGCCAGACTCTAAATCAAGATCCCCAGACCGATGCTATGCAGTGAGATTCACAGAGCCCGATTCTAAATCAAGAACCCCAGACCGATGCTATGCAGTGAGAGACGCAGAACCAGACTCTAAATCAAGATCCCCAGACCAATGCTCTGCAGTGAGAGCCACAGAGCCAGACTGTAAATCAAGATCCCCAGACCGATGCTATGCAGTGAGAGCCACAGACCAGACTCTAAATCAAGAACCCCAGACCGATGCTATGCAGTGAGAACCACAGAGCCAGACTCTGCAGCAGGGACCCCAGACAGATGCTATGCAGTGAGATTCACAGAGCCCGATTCTAAATCAAGAACCCCAGACCAATGCTATGCAGTGAGAACCACAGAGCCAGACTCTGCAGCAGGGACCCCAGACAGATGCTATGCAGTGAGATTCACAGAGCCCGATTCTAAATCAAGAACCCCAGACCGATGCCATGCAGTGAGAGCCACAGAGCTGGACTTTAAATCAAGAACCCCAGACCGATGCTATGCAGTGAGAGCCACAAATCCATACTCTAATTCAAGAACCCCAGACTGATGCCATGCAGTGAGATTCACAGAGCCCGATTCTAAATCAATAACCCCAGACCAGTGCTATGCAGGGAGATTCACAGAGCCAGACTCTAAATCAAGAACCCCAGACCGATGCTATGCAGTGAGAGCCACAGAGCCAGACTCTAAATCAAGAACCCCAGACCGATGCTACGCAGTGAGAGCCACAGAACCAGACTCTAAATCAAGAATCCCAGACCAATGCTATGCAGTGAGAGCCACAGAGCCAGACTCTAAATCAAGAACCCCAGACTGATGCTGTGCAGTGAGATTCACAAAGCTTGACTCTAAATCATGAATCCCAGACCAATGCCATGCAGTGAGAGCCACAGAGCCGGACTTTAAATCTACAACCACAGATCGATGCTCTGCAGTGAGAGCCACAGAGCCGGACTCTAAATCAAGAACCCCAGACCGATGCTATAGAGTGAGAGCCACAGAGACAGACTCTGCAGCAGGGACCCCAGACCGAAGCTATGCAGTGAGAGCCACAGAGTCAGACTTTAAATCAAGAACCACAGACCGATGCTCTGCAGTGAGAGCCACAGAGCCAGACTCTAAATCAAGAAACCCAGACCGATGCTATGCAGTGAGAGCCACAAAGCCATACTCTAATTCAAGAACCCCAGACTGATGCCATGCAGTGAGATTCACAGAGCCTGATTCTAAATCAAGTACCCCAGACCAATGCTATGCAGGGAGATTCACAGAGCCTGACACTAAATCAAGAACCCCAGACCAATGCCATGCTGTGAGATTCACAGAGCACGACTCTAAATCAAGATCCCCGAGTCAATGCTATGCAGTGAGAGCCACAGAGCCAGACTCTAAATCAAGAACCCCAGACCAATGCTATGCAGTGAGAACCACAGAGCCAGACTCTGCAGCAGGGACCCCAGACAGATGCTATGCAGTGAGATTCAAAGACCCGATTCTAAATCAAGAACCCTAGACCGATGCCATGCAGTAAGAGCCACAGAGCCGGACTTTAAATCAAGAACCACAGACCGATGCTCTGCAGTGAGAGTCACAGTGCCAGACTCTAAATCAAGAACCCCAGACCGATGCTATGCAGTGAGAGCCACAAAGCCATACTCTAATTCAAGAACCCCAGACTGATGCCATGCAGTGAGATTCACAAAGCCCGATTCTAAATCAATAACCCCAGACCAGAAGCTATAGAGTGAGAGCCACAAAGCCAGACTCTAAATCAAGATCCCCAGACCGATGCTATGCAGTCAGATTCACAGAGCCCGATTCTAAATCAAGAACCCCAGACCGATGCTATGCAGTGAGATCCACAGAGCCAGACTCTAAATCAAGAACCGCAGACCAATGCTATGCAGGGAGATTCACAGAGCCAGACTCTAAATAAAGAACCCCAGACCGATGCTATGCAGTGAGAGCCACAGAGCCAGACTCTGCAGCAGGGACCCCAGACAGATGCTATGCAGTGAGATTCACAGAGCCCGATTCTAAATTAAGAACCCCAGACCGATGCCATGCAGTGAGAGCCACAGAGCCGGACTTTAAATCAATAAGCCCGGACCGATGCATTGCAGTGAGAGCCACAAAGCCAAACTCAACTTCAAGAACCCCAAACTGATGCCATGCAGTGAGATTCACAGAGCCCGATTCTAAATCAATAACCCCAGACCAATGCTATGCAGGGAGATTCACAGAGCCAGACTCTAAAACAAGAACTGCAGATCGATGCTATGCAGTGAGAGCCACAGAGCCAGACTCTAAATCAAGAACCCCAGACCGATGCTATGCAGTGAGAGCCACAGAACCAGACTCTAAATCAAGAACCCCAGACCAATGCTATGCAGTGAGAGCCACAGAGCCAGACTCTAAATCAAGAACCCCAGACCAATGCCATGCAGTGAGAGCCACAGAGCCAGACACTAAATCAAGAACCACAGACCGATGCTCTGCAGTGAGAGCCACAGAGCCAGACTCTAATTCAAGAACCACAGACCGATGCTCTGCAGTGAGAGCCACAGAGCCCGACTCTAAATCAAGAACCCCCGTCCGATGCCATGCAGTGAGAGCCACAGAGCCGGACTTTAAACCAAGAACCCCCGACCGATGCCATGCAGTGAGAGCCACAGAGCCGGACTTTAAACCAAGAACCCCAGACCGATGCTATGCAGTGAGTGCCACAGAGCCAGACTCTGCAGCAGGGAGCCCAGACCGATGCTATGCATTGAGAGCCACAGAGCCAGACTCTAAATCAAGAACCCCAGACCGATGCCATGCAGTGAGATTCACAGAGCCAGACTCTAAATCAAGAACCCCAGACCAATGCTATGCAGTGAGAGCCACAGAGCCAGACTCTAAATCAAGAACCCCAGACCGATGCTATGCAGTGAGCGCCACAGAGCCAGACTCTAAATCAAGAACCCCAGACCGATGCTATAGAGTGAGAGCCACAGGGCCAGACTCTAAATCAAGAACCCCCGACCGATGCCATGCAGTGAGAGCCACAGAGCCAGACACTAAATCAAGAACCCCAGACCGATGCTATGCAGTGAGATCCACAGAGCCAGACACTAAATCAAGAAGACCAGACCCAAGCTATGCAGTGAGAGCCATAGAGCCAGACTCTGAATCAAGAACCCCAGACCGATGCTATGCAGTGAGATTCACAGAGCCCAATTCTAAATTAAGAACCCCAGACCGATGCTATGCAGTGAGAGCCACAGAGCCGGACTCTAAATCAAGAACCCCAGACCGATGCTATGCAGTGAGATTCACAGAGCCAGACTCTAAATAAAGAACCCCAGACCGATGCTATGCAGTGAGATTCACAGAGCCAGACTCTAAATCAAGAACCCCAGACCAATGCTATGCAGGGAGATTCAAAGAGCCAGACTCTAAATAAAGAACCCCAGACCGATGCTATGCAGTGAGAGCCACAGAGCCAGACTCTGCAGCAGGGACCCCAGACAGATGCTATGCAGTGAGATTCACAGAGCCCGATTCTAAATCAATAACCCCAGACCAATGCTATGCAGGGAGATTCACAGAGCCAGACTCTAAAACAAGAACCCCAGATCGATGCTATGCAGTGAGAGCCACAGAGCCAGACTCTAAATCAAGAACCCCAGACCGATGCTATGCAGTGAGAGCCACAGAACCAGACTCTAAATCAAGAACCCCAGACCAATGCTATGCAGTGAGAGCCACAGAGCCAGACTCTAAATCAAGAATTGAGCAAAGATGGGTACTGAGATTATCCTCGGACAAGGTAGGATTGAACGAAGAAATCCCATGGGCATCACTGATCAGATAACATCTTAATGAATCTTGTGACCATATAGAGATTAATCTGCATGGAAACAGCTGTGGTTGAACTCTGACAACTTGTTCATCGATCAGGGAGGGTTAACCACTGGCCATTCCCTTCGTGTTTTCCAGCTTGATTTTTCTCTTCTTTTTCATTTCCCTTGTGTTATGCATTCCACAGGTGGATTTAGCCATGCATATACTTTCCAACCCAATGATATAACTTTATGGGCTTGATAAGTGTGTAGATTCACACTATTTTATTTCCTTCTTGATTTCAAATTGCCTATTCCAATATGGCGCTCCTTTTCGTGTCAATAGAGACACAGATCCAATACACTTTATAAGCTCCCCAGGTACCACCTGATAACCTCGAGTCTCCCACTCACCAGATGACGTCCATTCTGGGAAACTAAGGGTACGTACTAACATGAGCCCGTTTTGACCATTCTATACTTTACGAACAATTTTCTTAGATTAATTAATATAGGCTCACATAGTTGTACTGCCGCCTAGACTCTAGTCTGCCTTTCCAGTATGGCATCCTCCGTTATATCCAGAGAGGCACCAAAGCAACATACTTTGATATCACCGATAATATCGAGTTTTCCACCCTTAAGATGGCGCCTTGTTTTGGAAGAGAGTGGTTTACGCACTAGCAGTAGCTCGCACTAACACGGAAGTCGCCGCCCAATGCACGCGTCATCAGGGAGTATAACTAAACGCCTCCGCCACTGTTGTATACCTCCCGGGACCGGCAGATTGTGGGTAGGTGTAGACCCGCCAGTGGCTGCGTACTACAATTGTGAGTATTCCGCTAATGCGATACAACAGTCTTACTGCTAAATGGTTTTTTTTTAAAAAGTAAAGCTGCTCCTCCGGATGTTGAGCATGGGCAATACAGACTGGGGCGCTTCCCGGGAGTTCCGGCATTGGTTTCTGGCAATTTCAACTTTAATTGACCGGTGTGACTGGCCTGTCCTTGGGGTTACATCACCGGTTGTTGCGAGGTGGTCCTGGCAGGAATCCTTGCTTGAGCTCTTTTCGCAGCGCCGGTTTTTGATCAGAGGGACTGATTGACCCCCATGGTTTAATGGCCTCTTACTGGTAAACGGGCACGGCAAGAAAACCTTGCCTGAGCTCCTGACGACACCTCGGGTTCTGGTTCCCTCATGTGGGACGCTGCTGGTGTTTTGGGGTGGTTTGTCGGCGCATGAGGCGAGTTACAGCCACACTGTCTGACCTATCCAGGTTCTACGGACAAGGTCTTTCACTGGGTTGTGCTCGGTACCGTGACGCTCCGACGGACCCTGCCCACATTACATCATTGCAGATACCCCCACACCGGGGGCGGTCTAACTTAGAGTGAGCCCTCTTATACAGCAGACTATAATAATACTAAATTATTTTCATATCTTTTTCATTTATTCGTGACCAGGGCACTGTACTATTCAGTGTTCTAGACTCTGCCGGTACACGATGAAGCAATAACTTGACCCTATCAGGGTGAGTGTTTACTTATACAAAATAAGTTGGAAATTTTGGTTGCTATTTACATACACATTTTCAATAAATGTTTTTATTTGAATCATAGCCAACTAGCATGGTCACAAACAAGTCTGTGTGATGCATGCGTTAGTAGCACGAGTAAGTTTCACTCACTGAACACCACAGCAGCAATGTAATGATTATAATTGATGTTGAATTACATTTTTATGTTATTTTTTCATAGGTTGAGACTCTAATCTAACAGGTACCACTTTTTTTGGGTGCTGTACGAGTGGACACTTTATTATACCATTGGGGTCCACCACCAAAAAGTGTAGTTAGATTCTAAATGGTCCTGAAGAATTGCCTTCTATTTGAATCAATGGCAAGAAACATGTTGACCTGTTCAGCGCACATCCCCAATACTTTATAAGAGGGGTGTGCACTAATCACGTTTTTTAACTAAGAGAGCGACCACGTTCATTAAAATAATTCTGAGTGGATCGCTTCCTCTTATTTTTAACTTCACCTTTACACTTTCCACATCTACACTTTCCACAGAACCCTCAGACACACACTATATCTTACGGCATCAGGAATAAAGATCTCCGCTAAGAGGCCCCAACTCGGGCGCCGATCGGGTATTGCAGCGCCGACCCGATAAGGAGCAGACCCGATGATGAGGCAATACATCCTGTGACTTGGGTGTGTGAGGGTCTTTTTCCGAAAGGAGGAAATGTTCTCCTGCCTGTCGTGATTTTACAACTATGTATCACTGACTTGATATCAACCTATTGCATTCTTTAGGAACAGCATACCATTCGGTTTCTTGAACTCTACATGGGCTTGTATGCTGGACCTGTTTAAATATAGCCCGCAGTCCCTTCCTTATTGTATCACATCTAAATCAAGAACCCCAGACCAATGCCATGCAGTGAGAGCCACAGAGCCAGACACTAAATCAAGAACCACAGACCGATGCTCTGCAGTGAGAGCCACAGAGCCAGACTCTAATTCAAGAACCACAGACCGATGCTCTGCAGTGAGAGCCACAGAGCCCGACTCTAAATCAAGAACCCCCGTCCGATGCCATGCAGTGAGAGCCACAGAGCCGGACTTTAAACCAAGAACCCCCGACCGATGCCATGCAGTGAGAGCCACAGAGCCGGACTTTAAACCAAGAACCCCAGACCAATGCTATGCAGTGAGAGCCACAGAGCCAGACTCTGCAGCAGGGAGCCCAGACCGATGCTATGCATTGAGAGCCACAGAGCCAGACTCTAAATCAAGAACCCCAGACCGATGCCATGCAGTGAGATTCACAGAGCCAGACTCTAAATCAAGAACCCCCGACCGATGCTCTGCAGTGAGAGCCACAGAGCCGGACACTAAATCAAAAATCCCAGACCAATGCTATGCAGTGAGAGCCACAGAGCCAGACACTAAATCAAGAACCACCGACCGATGCTCTGCAGTGAGAGCCACAGAGCCAGACTCTAAATCAAGAACCCCAGACCAATGCTATGCAGTGAGAGCCACAGAGCCAGACCCTAAATCAAGAACCCCCGACCGATGCCATGCAGTGAGAGCCACAGAGCCAAAAACTAAATCAAGAACCCCAGACCGATGCTATGCAGTGAGATCCACAGAGCCAGACACTAAATCAAGAAGACCAGACCCAAGCTATGCAGTGAGAGCCATAGAGCCAGACTCTGAATCAAGAACCCCAGACCGATGCTATGCAGTTAGATTCACAGAGCCCGATTCTAAATTAAGAACCCCAGACCGATGCTATGCAGTGAGAGCCACAGAGCCGGACTCTAAATCAAGAAACCCAGACCGATGCTATGCAGTGAGATTCACAGAGCCCGATTCTAAATCGAGAACCCCAGACTTATGCCATGCAGTGAGATTCACAGAGCCAGGCTCTAAATCAAGAACCCCAGACCAATCCTATGCAGTGAGATCCACAGAGCCAGACTCTAAATCAAGAACTGCAGACCAATCCTATGTAGTGAGATCCACAGAGCCAGACTCTAAATCAAGAACCCCAGACCAATCCTATGCAGTGAGAACCACAGAGCCAGACTCTGCAGCAGGGACCCCAGACCGATGCTATGCAGTGAGAGCCACAGAGCCAGACTCTAAATCAAGAACCCCCGACCGATGCTATAGAGTGAGAGCCACAGAGCTGGACTCTAATTCAAGAATCACAGACTGATGCTCTGCAGTGAGAGCCACAGAGCCAGACACTAAATCAAGAACCACAGACCGATGCTCTGCAGTGAGAGCCACAGAGCCATACTCTAATTCAAGAACCCCAGACTGATGCCATGCAGTCAGATTCACAGAGCCCGATTCTAAATCAATAACCCAAGACCAATGCTATGCAGTGAGAGTCACAGAGCCAGACTCTAAATCAAGAACCCCAGACCGATGCTATGCAGTGAGAGCCACAGAGCCAAACTCTAAATCAAGAACCCCAGACCAATCCTATGCAGTGAGATCCACAGAGCTGGACTCTTAATCAAGAACCCCAGACCAATGCTATGCAGTGAGAGCCACAGACCAGACTCTAAATCAAGAACCCCAGACCGATGCTATGCAGTGAAAGCCACAAAGCCATACTCTAATTCAAGAACCCCAGACTGATGCCATGCAGTGAGATTCACAGAGCCCGATTCTAAATCAATAACCCCAGACCGAAGCTATAGAGTGAGAGCCACAGAGCCAGACCCTAAATCAAGATCCCCAGACCGTTGCTATGCAGTGAGATTCACAGAGCCCGATTCTAAATCAAGAACCCCAGACCAATGCTCTGTAGTGAGAGCCACAGAGCCAGACTCTAAATCAAGATCCCCAGACCAATGCTCTGCAGTGAGAGCCACAGAGCCAGACTCTAAATCAAGAACCCCAGACCAATGCTATGCAGTGAGAACCACAGAGCCAGACTTTGCAGCAGGGACCCCAGACAGATACTATGCAGTGAGATTCACAGAGCCCGATTCTAATTCAAGTACCCCAGACCGATGCCATGCGGCGAGAGCCACAGAGCCGGACTTTAAATCAAGAAACACAGACCGATGCTCTGCAGTGAGAGTCACAGAGCCAGACTCTAAATCAAGAACCCCAGACCGATGCTATGCAGTGAGATCCACAGAGCTGGACTCTTAATCAAGAACCCCAGACCAATGCTATGCAGTGAGAGCCACATACCAGACTCTAAATCAAGAACCCCAGACTGATGCTATGCAGTGAAAGCCACAAAGCCATACTCTAATTCAAGAACCCCAGACTGATGCCATGCAGTGATATTCACAGAGCCCGATTCTAAATCAATAACCCCAGACCGAAGCTATAGAGTGAGAGCCACAGAGCCAGACTCTAAATCAAGATCCCCAGACCGATGCTATGCAGTGAGATTCACAGAGCCCGATTCTAAATCAAGAACCCCAGACCGATGCTATGCAGTGAGAGCCGCAGAGCCAGACTCTAAATCAAGATCCCCAGACCAATGCTCTGCAGTGAGAGCCACAGAGCCAGACTGTAAATCAAGATCCCCAGACCGATGCTATGCAGTGAGAGCCACAGACCAGACTCTAAATCAAGAACCCCAGACCGATGCTATGCAGTGAGAACCACAGAGCCAGACTCTGCAGCAGGGACCCCAGACGATGCTATGCAGTGAGATTCACAGAGCCCGATTCTAAATCAAGAACCCCAGACCAATGCTATGCAGTGAGAACCACAGAGCCAGACTCTGCAGCAGGGACCCCAGACAGATGCTATGCAGTGAGATTCACAGAGCCCGATTCTAAATCAAGAACCCCAGACCGATGCTATGCAGTGAGAGCCACAGAGCTGGACTTTAAATCAAGAACCCCAGAACGATGCTATGCAGTGAGAGCCACAAATCCATACTCTAATTCAAGAACCCCAGACTGATGCCATGCAGTGAGATTCACAGAGCCTGATTCTAAATCAATAACCCCAGACCAATGCTATGCAGGGAGATTCACAGAGCCAGACTCTAAATCAAGAACCCCAGACCGATGCTATGCAGTGAGAGCCACAGAGCCAGACTCTAAATCAAGAACCCCAGACCGATGCTACGCAGTGAGAGCCACAGAACCAGACTCTAAATCAAGAACCCCAGACTGATGCTATGCAGTGAGAGCCACAGAGCCAGACTCTAAATCAAGAACCCCAGACTGATGCTATGCAGTGAGATCCACAGAGCCAGACACTAAATCAAGATCCCCAGTTCGATTCTATTCAGTGAGAGCCACAGAGCCAGACACTAAATCAAGAACCCCAGACCAATGCTGTGCAGTGAGATTCACAAAGCTTGACTCTAAATCATGAATCCCAGACCAATGCCATGCAGTGAGAGCCACAGAGCCGGACTTTAAATCTACAACCACAGATCGATGCTCTGCAGTGAGAGCCACAGAGCCGGACTCTAAATCAAGAACCCCAGACCGATGCTATAGAGTGAGAGCCACAGAGACAGACTCTGCAGCAGGGACCCCAGACCGAAGCTATGCAGTGAGAGCCACAGAGTCAGACTTTAAATCAAGAACCACAGACCGATGCTCTGCAGTGAGAGCCACAGAGCCAGACTCTAAATCAAGAAACCCAGACCGATGCTATGCAGTGAGAGCCACAAAGCCATACTCTAATTCAAGAACCCCAGACTGATGCCATGCAGTGAGATTCACAGAGCCTGATTCTAAATCAAGTACCCCAGACCAATGCTATGCAGGGAGATTCACAGAGCCTGACACTAAATCAAGAACCCCAGACCAATGCCATGCTGTGAGATTCACAGAGCCCGACTCTAAATCAAGATCCCCGAGTCAATGCTATGCAGTGAGAGCCACAGAGCCAGACTCTAAATCAAGAACCCCAGACCAATGCTATGCAGTGAGAACCACAGAGCCAGACTCTGCAGCAGGGACCCCAGACAGATGCTATGCAGTGAGATTCACAGACCCGATTCTAAATCAAGAACCCTAGACCGATGCCATGCAGTAAGAGCCACAGAGCCGGACTTTAAATCAAGAACCACAGACCGATGCTCTGCAGTGAGAGTCACAGTACCAGACTCTAAATCAAGAACCCCAGACCGATGCTATGCAGTGAGAGCCACAAAGCCATACTCTAATTCAAGAACCCCAGACTGATGCCATGCAGTGAGATTCACAAAGCCCGATTCTAAATCAATAACCCCAGACCGAAGCTATAGAGTGAGAGCCACAGAGCCAGACCCTAAATCAAGATCCCCAGACCGATGCTATGCAGTGAGATTCACAGAGCCCGATTCTAAATCAAGAACCCCAGACCAATGCTCTGTAGTGAGAGCCACAGAGCCAGACTCTAAATCAAGATCCCCAGACCAATGCTCTGCAGTGAGAGCCACAGAGCCAGACTCTAAATCAAGAACCCCAGACCAATGCTATGCAGTGAGAACCACAGAGCCAGACTTTGCAGCAGGGACCCCAGACAGATACTATGCAGTGAGATTCACAGAGCCCGATTCTAATTCAAGTACCCCAGACCGATGCCATGCGGCGAGAGCCACAGAGCCCGATTCTAAATCAATAACCCCAGACCGAAGCTATAGAGTGAGAGCCACAGAGCCAGACTCTAAATCAAGATCCCCAGACCGATGCTATGCAGTGAGATTCACAGAGCCCGATTCTAAATCAAGAACCCCAGACCGATGCTATGCAGTGAGAGCCGCAGAGCCAGACTCTAAATCAAGATCCCCAGACCAATGCTCTGCAGTGAGAGCCACAGAGCCAGACTGTAAATCAAGATCCCCAGACCGATGCTATGCAGTGAGATTCACAGAGCCCGATTCTAAATCAAGAACCCCAGACCAATGCTATGCAGTGAGAACCACAGAGCCAGACTCTGCAGCAGGGACCCCAGACAGATGCTATGCAGTGAGATTCACAGAGCCCGATTCTAAATCAAGAACCCCAGAACGATGTTATGCAGTGAGAGCCACAGAGCTGGACTTTAAATCAAGAACCCCAGACCGATGCTATGCAGTGAGAGCCACAAATCCATACTCTAATTCAAGAACCCCAGACTGATGCCATGCAGTGAGATTCACAGAGCCCGATTCTAAATCAATAACCCCAGACCAATGCTATGCAGGGAGATTCACAGAGCCAGACTCTAAATCAAGAACCCCAGACCGATGCTATGCAGTGAGAGCCACAGAGCCAGACTCTAAATCAAGAACCCCAGACCGATGCTACGAAGTGAGAGCCACAGAACCAGACTCTAAATCAAGAACCCCAGACTGATGCTATGCAGTGAGAGCCACAGAGCCAGACTCTAAATCAAGAACCCCAGACTGATGCTGTGCAGTGAGAGCCACAGAGCCAGACACTAAATCAAGATCCCCAGTTCGATTCTATTCAGTGAGAGCCACAGAGCCAGACACTAAATCAAGATCCCCAGTTCGATTCTATTCAGTGAGAGCCACAGAGCCAGACACTAAATCAAGAACCCCAGACCAATGCTGTGCAGTGAGATTCACAAAGCTTGACTCTAAATCATGAATCCCAGACCAATGCCATGCAGTGAGAGCCACAGAGCCAGACTTTAAATCTACAACCACAGATCGATGCTCTGCAGTGAGAGCCACAGAGCCAGACTCTAAATCAAGAACCCCAGACCGATGCTATAGAGTGAGAGCCACAGAGACAGACTCTGCAGCAGGGACCCCAGACCGAAGCTATGCAGTGAGAGCCACAGAGTCAGACTTTAAATCAAGAACCACAGACCGATGCTCTGCAGTGAGAGCCACAGAGCCAGACACTAAATCAAGAACCCCAGACCAATGCTGTGCAGTGAGATTCACAAAGCTTGACTCTAAATCATGAATCCCAGACCAATGCCATGCAGTGAGAGCCACAGAGCCGGACTTTAAATCTACAACCACAGATCGATGCTCTGCAGTGAGAGCCACAGAGCCGGACTCTAAATCAAGAACCCCAGACCGATGCTACAGAGTGAGAGCCACAGAGACAGACTCTGCAGCAGGGACCCCAGACCGAAGCTATGCAGTGAGAGCCACAGAGTCAGACTTTAAATCAAGAACCACAGACCGATGCTCTGCAGTGAGAGCCACAGAGCCAGACTCTAATTCAAGAACCCCAGACTGATGCCATGCAGTGAGATTCACAGAGCCTGATTCTAAATCAAGTACCCCAGACCAATGCTATGCAGGGAGATTCACAGAGCCTGACACTAAATCAAGAACCCCAGACCAATGCCATGCTGTGAGATTCACAGAGCCCGACTCTAAATCAAGATCCCCAGAGTCAATGCTATGCAGTGAGAGCCACAGAGCCAGACTCTAAATCAAGAACCCCAGACCAATGCTATGCAGTGAGAACCACAGAGCCAGACTCTGCAGCAGGGACCCCAGACAGATGCTATGCAGTGAGATTCACAGAGCCCGATTCTAAATCAAGAACCCTAGACCGATGACATGCAGTAAGAGCCACAGAGCTGGACTCTTAAATCAAGAACCACAGACCGATGCTCTGCAGTGAGAGCCACAGTGCCAGACTCTAAATCAAGAACCCCAGACCGATGCTATGCAGTGAGAGCCACAAAGCCATACTCTAATTCAAGAACCCCAGACTGATGCCATGCAGTGAGATTCACAAAGCCCGATTCTAAATCAATAACCCCAGACCGAAGCTATAGAGTGAGAGCCACAGAGCCAGACCCTAAATCAAGATCCCCAGACCGATGCTATGCAGTGAGATTCACAGAGCCCGATTCTAAATCAAGAACCCCAGACCAATGCTCTGTAGTGAGAGCCACAGAGCCAGACTCTAAATCAAGATCCCCAGACCAATGCTCTGCAGTGAGAGCCACAGAGCCAGACTCTAAATCAAGAACCCCAGACCAATGCTATGCAGTGAGAACCACAGAGCCAGACTTTGCAGCAGGGACCCCAGACAGATACTATGCAGTGAGATTCACAGAGCCCGATTCTAATTCAAGTACCCCAGAATGATGCCATGCGGCGAGAGCCACAGAGCCGGACTTTAAATCAAGAACCACAGACCGATGCTCTGCAGTGAGAGTCACAGAGCCAGACTCTAAATCAAGAACCCCAGACCGATGCTATGCAGTGAGATCCACAGAGCTGGACTCTTAATCAAGAACCCCAGACCAATGCTATGCAGTGAGAGCCACATACCAGACTCTAAATCAAGAACCCCAGACCGATGCTATGCAGTGAAAGCCACAAAGCCATACTCTAATTCAAGAACCCCAGACTGATGCCATGCAGTGAGATTCACAGAGCCCGATTCTAAATCAATAACCCCAGACCGGAGCTATAGAGTGAGAGCCACAGAGCCAGACTCTAAATCAAGATCCCCAGACCGATGCTATGCAGTGAGATTCACAGAGCCCGATTCTAAATCAAGAACCCCAGACCGATGCTATGCAGTGAGAGCCGCAGAGCCAGACTCTAAATCAAGATCCTCAGACCAATGCTCTGCAGTGAGAGCCACAGAGCCAGACTGTAAATCAAGATCCCCAGACCGATGCTATGCAGTGAGAGCCACAGACCAGACTCTAAATCAAGAACCCCAGACCGATGCTATGCAGTGAGAACCACGGAGCCAGACTCTGCAGCAGGGACCCCAGACAGATGCTATGCAGTGAGATTCACAGAGCCCGATTCTAAATCAAGAACCCCAGACAAATGCTATGCAGTGAGAACCACAGAGCCAGACTCTGCAGCAGGGACCCCAGACAGATGCTATGCAGTGAGATTCACAGAGCCCGATTCTAAATCAAGAACCCCAGACCGATGCTATGCAGTGAGAGCCACAGAGCTGGATTTTAAATCAAGAACCCCAGACCGATGCTATGCAGTGAGAGCCACAAATCCATACTCTAATTCAAGAACCCCAGACTGATGCCATGCAGTGAGATTCACAGAGCCCGATTCTAAATCAATAACCCCAGACCAATGCTATGCAGGGAGATTCACAGAGCCAGACTCTAAATCAAGAACCCCAGACCGATGCTATGCAGTGAGAGCCACAGAGCCAGACTCTAAATCAAGAACCCCAGACCGATGCTATGCAGTGAGAGCCACAGAGCCAGACTCTGCAGCAGGGAGCCCAGACCGATGCTATGCAGGGAGATTCACAGAGCCAGACTCTAAATCAAGAACCCCAGACCGATGCTATGCAGTGAGAGCCACAGAGCCAGACTCTAAATCAAGAACCCCAGACCGATGCTACGCAGTGAGAGCCACAGAACCAGACTCTAAATCAAGAACCCCAGACCAATGCTATGCAGTGAGAGCCACAGAGCCAGACTCTAAATCAAGAACCCCAGACTGATGCTATGCAGTGAGAGCCACAGAGCCAGACACTAAATCAAGATCCCCAGTTCGATTCTATTCAGTGAGAGCCACAGAGCCAGACACTAAATCAAGAACCCCAGACCAATGCTGTGCAGTGAGATTCACAAATCTTGACTCTAAATCATGAATCCCAGACCAATGCCATGCAGTGAGAGCCACAGAGCCGGACTTTAAATCTACAACCACAGATCGATGCTCTGCAGTGAGAGCCACAGAGCCGGACTCTAAATCAAGAACCCCAGACCGATGCTATAGAGTGAGAGCCACAGAGACAGACTCTGCAGCAGGGACCCCAGACCGAAGCTATGCAGTGAGAGCCACAGAGTCAGACTTTAAATCAAGAACCACAGACCGATGCTCTGCAGTGAGAGCCACAGAGCCAGACTCTAAATCAAGAACCCCAGACTGATGCCATGCAGTGAGATTCACAGAGCCTGATTCTAAATCAAGTACCCCAGACCAATGCTATGCAGGGAGATTCACAGAGCCTGACACTAAATCAAGAACCCCAGACCAATGCCATGCTGTGAGATTCACAGAGCCCGACTCTAAATCAAGATCCCCGAGTCAATGCTATGCAGTGAGAGCCACAGAGCCAGACTCTAAATCAAGAACCCCAGACCAATGCTATGCAGTGAGAACCACAGAGCCAGACTCTGCAGCAGGGACCCCAGACAGATGCTATGCAGTGAGATTCACAGACCCGATTCTAAATCAAGAACCCTAGACCGATGCCATGCAGTAAGAGCCACAGAGCCGGACTTTAAATCAAGAACCACAGACCGATGCTCTGCAGTGAGAGTCACAGTGCCAGACTCTAAATCAAGAACCCCAGACCGATGCTATGCAGTGAGAGCCACAAAGCCATACTCTAATTCAAGAACCCCAGACTGATGCCATGCAGTGAGATTCACAAAGCCCGATTCTAAATCAATAACCCCAGACCGAAGCTATAGAGTGAGAGCCACAAAGCCAGACTCTAAATCAAGATCCCCAGACCGATGCTATGCAGTCAGATTCACAGAGCCCGATTCTAAATCAAGAACCCCAGACCGATGCTATGCAGTGAGAGCCACAGAGCCAGACTCTAAATCAAGAACCCCAGACCAATGCTATGCAGGGAGATTCACAGAGCCAGACTCTAAATAAAGAACCCCAGACCGATGCTATGCAGTGAGAGCCACAGAGCCAGACTCTGCAGCAGGGACCACAGACAGATGCTATGCAGTGAGATTCACAGAGCCCGATTCTAAATCAAGAACCCCAGACCGATGCCATGCAGTGAGAGCCACAGAGCCGGACTTTAAATCAATAAGCCCAGACCGATGCTATGCAGTGAGAGCCACAAAGCCAAACTCTAATTCAAGAACCCCAGACTGATGCCATGCAGTGAGATTCACAGAGCCCGATTCTAAATCAATAACCCCAGACCAATGCTATGCAGGGAGATTCACAGAGCCAGACTCTAAAACAAGAACCCCAGATCGATGCTATGCAGTGAGAGCCACAGAGCCAGACTCTAAATCAAGAACCCCAGACCGATGCTATGCAGTGAGAGCCACAGAACAAGACTCTAAATCAAGAACCCCAGACCAATGCTATGCAGTGAGAGCCACAGAGCCAGACTCTAAATCAAGAACCCCAGACCAATGCCATGCAGTGAGAGCCACAGAGCCAGACACTAAATCAAGAACCACAGACCGATGCTCTGCAGTGAGAGACACAGAGCCAGACTCTAATTCAAGAACCACAGACCGATGCTCTGCAGTGAGAGCCACAGAGCCCGACTCTAAATCAAGAACCCCCGTCCGATGCCATGCAGTGAGAGCCACAGAGCCGGACTTTAAACCAAGAACCCCCGACCGATGCCATGCAGTGAGAGCCACAGAGCCGGACTTTAAACCAAGAACCCCAGACCGATGCTATGCAGTGAGAGCCACAGAGCCAGACTCTGCAGCAGGGAGCCCAGACCGATGCTATGCATTGAGAGCCACAGAGCCAGACTCTAAATCAAGAACCCCAGACCGATGCCATGCAGTGAGATTCACAGAGCCAGACTCTAAATCAAGAACCCCCGACCGATGCTCTGCAGTGAGAGCCACAGAGCCGGACACTAAATCAAGAACCCCAGACCAATGCTATGCAGTGAGAGCCACAGAGCCAGACACTAAATCAAGAACCACCGACCGATGCTCTGCAGTGAGAGCCACAGAGCCAGACTCTAAATCAAGAACCCCAGACCAATGCTATGCAGTGAGAGCCACAGAGCCAGACTCTAAATCAAGAACCCCAGACCGATGCTATGCAGTGAGAGCCACAGAGCCAGACTCTAAATCAAGAACCCCAGACCGATGCTATAGAGTGAGAGCCATAGGTCCAGACTCTAAATCAAGAACCCCCGACCGATGCCATGCAGTGAGAGCCACAGAGCCAGACACTAAATCAAGAACCCCAGACCGATGCTATGCAGTGAGATCCACAGAGCCAGACACTAAATCAAGAAGACCAGACCCAAGCTATGCAGTGAGAGCCATAGAGCCAGACTCTGAATCAAGAACCCCAGACCGATGCTATGCAGTGAGATTCACAGAGCCCGATTCTAAATTAAGAACCCCAGACCGATGCTATGCAGTGAGAGCCACAGAGCCGGACTCTAAATCAAGAACCCCAGACCGATGCTATGCAGTGAGATTCACAGAGCCCGATTCTAAATCGAGAACCCCAGACATATGCCATGCAGTGAGATTCACAGAGCCAGGCTCTAAATCAATAACCCCAGACCAATCTTATGCAGTGAGATCCACAGAGCCAGACTCTAAATCAAGAACCCCAGACCAATCCTATGTAGTGAGATCCACAGAGCCAGACTCTAAATCAAGAACCCCAGACCAATCCTATGCAGTGAGAACCACAGAGCCAGACTCTGCAGCAGGGACCCCAGACCGATGCTATGCAGTGAGAGCCACAGAGCCAGACTCTAAATCAAGAACCCCCGACCGATGCTATAGAGTGAGAGCCACAGAGCTGGACTCTTAATCAAGAACCACAGACCGATGCTCTGCAGTGAGAGCCACAGAGCCAGACACTAAATCAAGAACCACAGACCGATGCTCTGCAGTGAGAGCCACAGAGCCATACTCTAATTCAAGAACCCCAGACTGATGCCATGCAGACAGATTCACAGAGCCCGATTCTAAATCAATAACCCAAGACCAATGCTATGCAGTGAGAGCCACAGAGCCAGACTCTAAATCAAGAACCCCAGACCGATGCTATGCAGTGAGAGCCACAGAGCCAAACTCTAAATCAAGAACCCCAGACCAATCCCATGCAGTGAGATCCACAGAGCTGGACTCTTAATCAAGAACCCCAGACCAATGCTATGCAGTGAGAGCCACAGACCAGACTCTAAATCAAGAACCCCAGACCGATGCTATGCAGTGAAAGCCACAAAGCCATACTCTAATTCAAGAACCCCAGACTGATGCCATGCAGTGAGATTCACAGAGCCCGATTCTAAATCAATAACCCCAGACCGAAGCTATAGAGTGAGAGCCACAGAGCCAGACCCTAAATCAAGATCCCCAGACCGATGCTATGCAGTGAGATTCACAGAGCCCGATTCTAAATCAAGAACCCCAGACCAATGCTCTGTAGTGAGAGCCACAGAGCCAGACTCTAAATCAAGATCCCCAGACCAATGCTCTGCAGTGAGAGCCACAGAGCCAGACTCTAAATCAAGAACCCCAGACCAATGCTATGCAGTGAGAACCACAGAGCCAGTCTTTGCAGCAGGGACCCCAGACAGATACTATGCAGTGAGATTCACAGAGCCCGATTCTAATTCAAGTACCCCAGACCGATGCCATGCGGCGAGAGCCACAGAGCCGGACTTTAAATCAAGAACCACAGACCGATGCTCTGCAGTGAGAGTCACAGAGCCAGACTCTAAATCAAGAACCCCAGACCGATGCTATGCAGTGAGATCCACAGAGCTGGACTCTTAATCCAGAACCCCAGACCAATGCTATGCAGTGAGAGCCACATACCAGACTCTAAATCAAGAACCCCAGACCGATGCTATGCAGTGAAAGCCACAAAGCCATACTCTAATTCAAGAACCCCAGACTGATGCCATGCAGTGAGATTCACAGAGCCCGATTCTAAATCAATAACCCCAGACCGAAGCTATAGAGTGAGAGCCACAGAGCCAGACTCTAAATCAAGATCCCCAGACCGATGCTATGCAGTGAGATTCACAGAGCCCGATTCTAAATCAAGAACCCCAGACCGATGCTATGCAGTGAGAGACGCAGAGCCAGACTCTAAATCAAGATCCCCAGACCAATGCTCTGCAGTGAGAGCCACAGAGCCAGACTGTAAATCAAGATCCCCAGACCGATGCTATGCAGTGAGAGCCACAGACCAGACTCTAAATCAAGAACCCCAGACCGATGCTATGCAGTGAGAACCACAGAGCCAGACTCTGCAGCAGGGACCCCAGACAGATGCTATGCAGTGAGATTCACAGAGCCCGATTCTAAATCAAGAACCCCAGACCAATGCTATGCAGTGAGAACCACAGAGCCAGACTCTGCAGCAGGGACCCCAGACAGATGCTATGCAGTGAGATTCACAGAGCCCGATTCTAAATCAAGAACCCCAGACCGATGCTATGCAGTGAGAGCCACAAATCCATACTCTAATTCAAGAACCCCAGACTCATGCCATGCAGTGAGATTCACAGAGCCCGATTCTAAATCAATAACCCCAGACCAATGCTATGCAGGGAGATTCACAGAGCCAGACTCTAAATCAAGAACCCCAGACCGATGCTATGCAGTGAGAGCCACAGAGCCAGACTCTAAATCAAGAACCCCAGACCGATGCTACGCAGTGAGAGCCACAGAACCTGACTCTAAATCAAGAACCCCAGACCAATGCTATGCAGTGAGAGCCACAGAGCCAGACTCTAAATCAAGAACCCCAGACTGATGCTATGCAGTGAGAGCCACAGAGCCAGACACTAAATCAAGATCCCCAGTTCGATTCTATTCAGTGAGAGCCACAGAGCCAGACACTAAATCAAGAACCCCAGACCAATGCTGTGCAGTGAGATTCACAAAGCTTGACTCTAAATCATGAATCCCAGACCAATGCCATGCAGTGAGAGCCACAGAGCCGGACTTTAAATCTACAACCACAGATCGATGCTCTGCAGTGAGAGCCACAGAGCCGGACTCTAAATCAAGAACCCCAGACCGATGCTATAGAGTGAGAGCCACAGAGACAGACTCTGCAGCAGGGACCCCAGACCGAAGCTATGCAGTGAGAGCCACAGAGTCGGACTTTAAATCAAGAACCACAGACCGATGCTCTGCAGTGAGAGCCACAGAGCCAGACTCTAAATCAAGAAACCCAGACCGATGCTATGCAGTGAGAGCCACAAAGCCATACTCTAATTCAAGAACCCCAGACTGATGCCATGCAGTGAGATTCACAGAGCCTGATTCTAAATCAAGTACCCCAGACCAATGCTATGCAGGGAGATTCACAGAGCCTGACACTAAATCAAGAACCCCAGACCAATGCCATGCTGTGAGATTCACAGAGCCCGACTCTAAATCAAGATCCCCGAGTCAATGCTATGCAGTGAGAGCCACAGAGCCAGACTCTAAATCAAGAACCCCAGACCAATGCTATGCAGTGAGAACCACAGAGCCAGACTCTGCAGCAGGGACCCCAGACAGATGCTATGCAGTGAGATTCACAGACCCGATTCTAAATCAAGAACCCTAGACCGATGCCATGCAGTAAGAGCCACAGAGCCGGACTTTAAATCAAGAACCACAGACCGATGCTCTGCAGTGAGAGTCACAGTGCCAGACTCTAAATCAAGAACCCCAGACCGATGCTATGCAGTGAGAGCCACAAAGCCATACTCTAATTCAAGAACCCCAGACTGATGCCATGCAGTGAGATTCACAAAGCCCAATTCTAAATCAATAACCCCAGACCGAAGCTATAGAGTGAGAGCCACAAAGCCAGACTCTAAATCAAGATCCCCAGACCGATGCTATGCAGTCAGATTCACAGAGCCCGATTCTAAATCAAGAACCCCAGACCGATGCTATGCAGTGAGAGCCACAGAGCCAGACTCTAAATCAAGAACCCCAGACCAATGCTATGCAGGGAGATTCACAGAGCAAGACTCTAAATAAAGAACCCCAGACCGATGCTATGCAGTGAGAGCCACAGAGCCAGACTCTGCAGCAGGGACCCCAGACAGATGCTAGGCAGTGAGATTCACAGAGCCCGATTCTAAATCAAGAACCCCAGACCGATGCCATGCAGTGAGAGCCACAGAGCCGGACTTTAAATCAATAAGCCCAGACCGATGCTATGCAGTGAGAGCCACAAAGCCAAACTCTAATTCAAGAACCCCAGACTGATGCCATGCAGTGAGATTCACAGAGCCAGATTCTAAATCAATAACCCCAGACCAATGCTATGCAGGGAGATTCACAGAGCCAGACTCTAAAACAAGAACCCCAGACCGATGCTATGCAGTGAGAGCCACAGAACCAGACTCTAAATCAAGAACCCCAGACCAATGCTATGCAGTGAGAGCCACAGAGTCAGACTCTAAATCAAGAACCCCAGACCAATGCCATGCAGTGAGAGCCACAGAGCCAGACACTAAATCAAGAACCACAGACCGATGCTCTGCAGTGAGAGCCACAGAGCCAGACTCTAATTCAAGAACCACAGACCGATGCTCTGCAGTGAGAGCCACAGAGCCCGACTCTAAATCAAGAACCCCCGTCTGATGCCATGCAGTGAGAGCCACAGAGCCGGACTTTAAACCAAGAACCCCCGACCGATGCCATGCAGTGAGAGCCACAGAGCCGGACTTTAAACCAAGAACCCCAGACCGATGCTATGCAGTGAGAGCCACAGAGCCAGACTCTGCAGCAGGGAGCCCAGACCGATGCTATGCATTGAGAGCCACAGAGCCAGACTCTAAATCAAGAACCCCAGACCGATGCCATGCAGTGAGATTCACAGAGCCAGACTCTAAATCAAGAACCCCCGACCGATGCTCTGCAGTGAGAGCCACAGAGCCGGACACTAAATCAAGAACCCCAGACCAATGCTATGCAGTGAGAGCCACAGAGCCAGACACTAAATCAAGAACCACCGACCGATGCTCTGCAGTGAGAGCCACAGAGCCAGACTCTAAATCAAGAACCCCAGACCAATGCTATGCAGTGAGAGCCACAGAGCCAGACTCTAAATCAAGAACCCCAGACCGATGCTATGCAGTGAGAGCCACAGAGCCAGACTCTAAATCAAGAACCCCAGACCGATGCTATAGAGTGAGAGCCACAGGGCCAGACTCTAAATCAAGAATCCCGACCGATGCCATGCAGTGAGAGCCACAGAGCCAGACACTAAATCAAGAACCCCAGACCGATGCTATGCAGTGAGATCCACAGAGCCAGACACTAAATCAAGAAGACCAGATCCAAGCTATGCAGTGAGAGCCATAGAGCCAGACTCTGAATCAAGAACCCCAGACCGATGCTATGCAGTGAGATTCACAGAGCCCGATTCTAAATTAAGAACCCCAGACCGATGCTATGCAGTGAGAGCCACAGAGCAGGACTCTAAATCAAGAACCCCAGACCGATGCTATGCAGTGAGATTCACAGAGCCAGACTCTAAATAAAGAACCCCAGACCGATGCTATGCAGTGAGATTCACAGAGCCAGACTCTAAATCAAGAACCCCAGACCAATGCTATGCAGGGAGATTCACAGAGCCAGACTCTAAATAAAGAACCCCAGACCGATGCTATGCAGTGAGAGCCACAGAGCCAGACTCTGCAGCAGGGACCCCAGACAGATGCTATACAGTGAGATTCACAGAGCCCGATTCTAAATCAAGAACCCCAGACCGATGCCATGCAGTGAGAGACACAGAGCCGGACTTTAAATCAATAAGCCCAGACCGATGCTATGCAGTGAGAGCCACAAAGCCAAACTCTAATTCAAGAACCCCAGACTGATGCCATGCAGTGAGATTCACAGAGCCCGATTCTAAATCAATAACCCCAGACCAATGCTATGCAGGGAGATTCACAGAGCCAGACTCTAAAACAAGAACCCCAGATCGATGCTATGCAGTGAGAGCCACAGAGCCAGACTCTAAATCAAGAACACCAGACCGATGCTATGCAGTGAGAGCCACAGAACCAGACTCTAAATCAAGAACCCCAGACCAATGCTATGCAGTGAGAGCCACAGAGCCAGACTCTAAATCAAGAACCCCAGACCAATGCCATGCAGTGAGAGCCACAGAGCCAGACACTAAATCAAGAACCACAGACCGATGCTCTGCAGTGAGAGCCAAAGAGCCAGACTCTAATTCAAGAACCACAGACCAATGCTGTGCAGTGAGATTCACAAAGCTTGACTCTAAATCATGAATCCCAGACCAATGCCATGCAGTGAGAGCCACAGAGCCGGACTTTAAATCTACAACCACAGATCGATGCTCTGCAGTGAGAGCCACAGAGCCGGACTCTAAATCAAGAACCCCAGACCGATGCTATAGAGTGAGAGCCACAGAGACAGACTCTGCAGCAGGGACCCCCGACCGAAGCTATGCAGTGAGAGCCACAGAGTCGGACTTTAAATCAAGAACCACAGACCGATGCTCTGCAGTGAGAGCCACAGAGCCAGACTCTAAATCAAGAAACCCAGACCGATGCTATGCAGTGAGAGCCACAAAGCCATACTCTAATTCAAGAACCCCAGACTGATGCCATGCAGTGAGATTCACAGAGCCTGATTCTAAATCAAGTACCCCAGACCAATGCTATGCAGGGAGATTCACAGAGCCTGACACTAAATCAAGAACCCCAGACCAATGCCATGCTGTGAGATTCACAGAGCCCGACTCTAAATCAAGATCCCCGAGTCAATGCTATGCAGTGAGAGCCACAGAGCCAGACTCTAAATCAAGAACCCCAGACCAATGCTATGCAGTGAGAACCACAGAGCCAGACTCTGCAGCAGGGACCCCAGACAGATGCTATGCAGTGAGATTCACAGACCCGATTCTAAATCAAGAACCCTAGACCGATGCCATGCAGTAAGAGCCACAGAGCCGGACTTTAAATCAAGAACCACAGACCGATGCTCTGCAGTGAGAGTCACAGTGCCAGACTCTAAATCAAGAACCCCAGACCGATGCTCTGCAGTGAGAGTCACAGAGCCAGACTCTAAATCAAGAACCCCAGACCGATGCTATGCAGTGAGATCCACAGAGCTGGACTCTTAATCCAGAACCCCAGACCAATGCTATGCAGTGAGAGCCACATACCAGACTCTAAATCAAGAACCCCAGACCGATGCTATGCAGTGAAAGCCACAAAGCCATACTCTAATTCAAGAACCCCAGACTGATGCCATGCAGTGAGATTCACAGAGCCCGATTCTAAATCAATAACCCCAGACCGAAGCTATAGAGTGAGAGCCACAGAGCCAGACTCTAAATCAAGATCCCCAGACCGATGCTATGCAGTGAGATTCACAGAGCCCGATTCTAAATCAAGAACCCCAGACCGATGCTATGCAGTGAGAGACGCAGAGCCAGACTCTAAATCAAGATCCCCAGACCAATGCTCTGCAGTGAGAGCCACAGAGCCAGACTGTAAATCAAGATCCCCAGACCGATGCTATGCAGTGAGAGCCACAGACCAGACTCTAAATCAAGAACCCCAGACCGATGCTATGCAGTGAGAACCACAGAGCCAGACTCTGCAGCAGGGACCCCAGACAGATGCTATGCAGTGAGATTCACAGAGCCCGATTCTAAATCAAGAACCCCAGACCAATGCTATGCAGTGAGAACCACAGAGCCAGACTCTGCAGCAGGGACCCCAGACAGATGCTATGCAGTGAGATTCACAGAGCCCGATTCTAAATCAAGAACCCCAGACCGATGCCATGCAGTGAGAGCCACAGAGCTGGACTTTAAATCAAGAACCCCAGACCGATGCTATGCAGTGAGAGCCACAAATCCATACTCTAATTCAAGAACCCCAGACTCATGCCATGCAGTGAGATTCACAGAGCCCGATTCTAAATCAATAACCCCAGACCAATGCTATGCAGGGAGATTCACAGAGCCAGACTCTAAATCAAGAACCCCAGACCGATGCTATGCAGTGAGAGCCACAGAGCCAGACTCTAAATCAAGAACCCCAGACCGATGCTACGCAGTGAGAGCCACAGAACCAGACTCTAAATCAAGAACCCCAGACCAATGCTATGCAGTGAGAGCCACAGAGCCAGACTCTAAATCAAGAACCCCAGACTGATGCTATGCAGTGAGAGCCACAGAGCCAGACACTAAATCAAGATCCCCAGTTCGATTCTATTCAGTGAGAGCCACAGAGCCAGACACTAAATCAAGAACCCCAGACCAATGCTGTGCAGTGAGATTCACAAAGCTTGACTCTAAATCATGAATCCCAGACCAATGCCATGCAGTGAGAGCCACAGAGCCGGACTTTAAATCTACAACCACAGATCGATGCTCTGCAGTGAGAGCCACAGAGCCGGACTCTAAATCAAGAACCCCAGACCGATGCTATAGAGTGAGAGCCACAGAGACAGACTCTGCAGCAGGGACCCCAGACCGAAGCTATGCAGTGAGAGCCACAGAGTCAGACTTTAAATCAAGAACCACAGACCGATGCTCTGCAGTGAGAGCCACAGAGCCAGACTCTAAATCAAGAAACCCAGACCGATGCTATGCAGTGAGAGCCACAAAGCCATACTCTAATTCAAGAACCCCAGACTGATGCCATGCAGTGAGATTCACAGAGCCTGATTCTAAATCAAGTACCCCAGACCAATGCTATGCAGGGAGATTCACAGAGCCTGACACTAAATCAAGAACCCCAGACCAATGCCATGCTGTGAGATTCACAGAGCCCGACTCTAAATCAAGATCCCCGAGTCAATGCTATGCAGTGAGAGCCACAGAGCCAGACTCTAAATCAAGAACCCCAGACCAATGCTATGCAGTGAGAACCACAGAGCCAGACTCTGCAGCAGGGACCCCAGACAGATGCTATGCAGTGAGATTCACAGACCCGATTCTAAATCAAGAACCCTAGACCGATGCCATGCAGTAAGAGCCACAGAGCCGGACTTTAAATCAAGAACCACAGACCGATGCTCTGCAGTGAGAGTCACAGTGCCAGACTCTAAATCAAGAACCCCAGACCGATGCTCTGCAGTGAGAGTCACAGAGCCAGACTCTAAATCAAGAACCCCAGACCGATGCTATGCAGTGAGATCCACAGAGCTGGACTCTTAATCCAGAACCCCAGACCAATGCTATGCAGTGAGAGCCACATACCAGACTCTAAATCAAGAACCCCAGACCGATGCTATGCAGTGAAAGCCACAAAGCCATACTCTAATTCAAGAACCCCAGACTGATGCCATGCAGTGAGATTCACAGAGCCCGATTCTAAATCAATAACCCCAGACCGAAGCTATAGAGTGAGAGCCACAGAGCCAGACTCTAAATCAAGATCCCCAGACCGATGCTATGCAGTGTGATTCACAGAGCCCGATTCTAAATCAATTACCCCAGACCGATGCTATGCAGTGAGAGACGCAGAGCCAGACTCTAAATCAAGATCCCCAGACCAATGCTCTGCAGTGAGAGCCACAGAGCCAGACTGTAAATCAAGATCCCCAGACCGATGCTATGCAGTGAGAGCCACAGACCAGACTCTAAATCAAGAACCCAGACCGATGCTATGCAGTGAGAACCACAGAGCCAGACTCTGCAGCAGGGACCCCAGACAGATGCTATGCAGTGAGATTCACAGAGCCCGATTCTAAATCAAGAACCCCAGACCAATGCTATGCAGTGAGAACCACAGTGCCAGACTCTAAATCAAGAACCCCAGACCGATGCTATGCAGTGAGAGCCACAAAGCCATACTCTAATTCAAGAACCCCAGACTGATGCCATGCAGTGAGATTCACAAAGCCCAATTCTAAATCAATAACCCCAGACCGAAGCTATAGAGTGAGAGCCACAAAGCCAGACTCTAAATCAAGATCCCCAGACCGATGCTATGCAGTCAGATTCACAGAGCCCGATTCTAAATCAAGAACCCCAGACCGATGCTATGCAGTGAGAGCCACAGAGCCAGACTCTAAATCAAGAACCCCAGACCAATGCTATGCAGGGAGATTCACAGAGCAAGACTCTAAATAAAGAACCCCAGACCGATGCTATGCAGTGAGAGCCACAGAGCCAGACTCTGCAGCAGGGACCCCAGACAGATGCTAGGCAGTGAGATTCACAGAGCCCGATTCTAAATCAAGAACCCCAGACCGATGCCATGCAGTGAGAGCCACAGAGCCGGACTTTAAATCAATAAGCCCAGACCGATGCTATGCAGTGAGAGCCACAAATCCAAACTCTAATTCAAGAACCCCAGACTGATGCCATGCAGTGAGATTCACAGAGCCAGATTCTAAATCAATAACCCCAGACCAATGCTATGCAGGGAGATTCACAGAGCCAGACTCTAAAACAAGAACCCCAGACCGATGCTATGCAGTGAGAGCCACAGAACCAGACTCTAAATCAAGAACCCCAGACCAATGCTATGCAGTGAGAGCCACAGAGCCAGACTCTAAATCAAGAACCCCAGACCAATGCCATGCAGTGAGAGCCACAGAGCCAGACACTAAATCAAGAACCACAGACCGATGCTCTGCAGTGAGAGCCACAGAGCCAGACTCTAATTCAAGAACCACAGACCGATGCTCTGCAGTGAGATTCACAGAGCCCGATTCTAAATCAATAACCCCAGACCGAAGCTATAGAGTGAGAGCCACAGAGCCAGACTCTAAATCAAGATCCCCAGACCGATGCTATGCAGTGAGATTCACAGAGCCCTATTCTAAATCAAGAACCCCAGACCGATGCTATGCAGTGAGAGCCGCAGAGCCAGACTCTAAATCAAGATCCCCAGACCAATGCTCTGCAGTGAGAGCCACAGAGCCAGACTGTAAATCAAGATCCCCAGACCGATGCTATGCAGTGAGAGCCACAGACCAGACTCTAAATCAAGAACCCCAGACCGATGCTATGCAGTGAGAACCACAGAGCCAGACTCTGCAGCAGGGACCCCAGACAGATGCTATGCAGTGAGATTCACAGAGCCCGATTCTAAATCAAGAACCCCAGACCAATGCTATGCAGTGATAACCACAGAGCCAGACTCTGCAGCAGGGACCCCAGACAGATGCTATGCAGTGAGATTCACAGAGCCCGATTCTAAATCAAGAACCCCAGACCGATGCTATGCAGTGAGAGCCACAGAGCTGGACTTTAAATCAAGAACCCCAGACCGATGCTATGCAGTGAGAGCCACAAATCCATACTCTAATTCAAGAACCCCAGACTGATGCCATGCAGTGAGATTCACAGAGCCCGATTCTAAATCAATAACCCCAGACCAATGCTATGCAGGGAGATTCACAGAGCCAGACTCTAAATCAAGAACCCCAGACCGATGCTATGCAGTGAGAGCCACAGAGCCAGACTCTAAATCAAGAACCCCAGACCGATGCTACGCAGTGAGAGCCACAGAACCAGACTCTAAATCAAGAACCCCAGACCAATGCTATGCAGTGAGAGCCACAGAGCCAGACTCTAAATCAAGAACCCCAGACTGATGCTATGCAGTGAGAGCCACAGAGCCAGACACTAAATCAAGATCCCCAGTTCGATTCTATTCAGTGAGAGCCACAGAGCCAGACACTAAATCAAGAACCCCAGACCAATGCTGTGCAGTGAGATTCACAAAGCTTGACTCTAAATCATGAATCCCAGACCAATGCCATGCAGTGAGAGCCACAGAGCCGGACTTTAAATCTACAACCACAGATCGATGCTCTGCAGTGAGAGCCACAGAGCCAGACTCTAAATCAAGAAACCCAGACCGATGCTCTGCAGTGAGAGCCACAGAGTCGGACTTTAAATCAAGAACCACAGACCGATGCTCTGCAGTGAGAGCCACAGAGCCGGACTCTAAATCAAGAACCCCAGACCGATGCTATGCAGTGAGATTCACAGAGCCCGATTCTAAATCGAGAACCCCAGACTTATGCCATGCAGTGAGATTCACAGAGCCAGGCTCTAAATCAAGAACCCCAGACCAATCCTATGCAGTGAGATCCACAGAGCCAGACTCTAAATCAAGAACCCCAGACCAATCCTATGTAGTGAGATTCACAGAGCCAGACTCTAAATCAAGAACCCCAGACCAATGCTATGCAGGGAGATTCACAGAGCCAGACTCTAAATAAAGAACCCCAGACCGATGCTATGCAGTGAGAGCCACAGAGCCAGACTCTGCAGCAGGGACCCCAGACAGATGCTATGCAGTGAGATTCACAGAGCCCGATTCTAAATCAAGAACCCCAGACCGATGCCATGCAGTGAGAGCCACAGAGCCGGACTTTAAATCAATAAGCCCAGACCGATGCTATGCAGTGAGAGCCACAAAGCCAAACTCTAATTCAAGAACCCCAGACTGATGCCATGCAGTGATATTCACAGAGCCCGATTCTAAATCAATAACCCCAGACCAATGCTATGCAGGGAGATTCACAGAGCCAGACTCTAAAACAAGAACCCCAGATCGATGCTATGCAGTGAGAGCCACAGAGCCAGACTCTAAATCAAGAACCCCAGACCGATGCTATGCAGTGAGAGCCACAGAACCAGACTCTAAATCAAGAACCCCAGACCAATGCTATGCAGTGAGAGCCACAGAGCCAGACTCTAAATCAAGAACCCCAGACCAATGCCATGCAGTGAGAGCCACAGAGCCAGACACTAAATCAAGAACCACAGACCGATGCTCTGCAGTGAGAGCCACAGAGCCAGACTCGAATTCAAGAACCACAGACCGATGCTCTGCAATGAGATTCACAGAGCCCGATTCTAAATCAATAACCTCAGACCGAAGCTATAGAGTGAGAGCCACAGAGCCAGACTCTAAATCAAGATCCCCAGACCGATGCTATGCAGTGAGATTCACAGAGCCCGATTCTAAATCAAGAACCCCAGACCGATGCTATGCAGTGAGAGCCGCAGAGCCAGACTCTAAATCAAGATCCCCAGACCAATGCTCTGCAGTGAGAGCCACAGAGCCAGACTGTAAATCAAGATCCCCAGACCGATGCTATGCAGTGAGAGCCACAGACCAGACTCTAAATCAAGAACCCCAGACCGATGCTATGCAGTGAGAACCACAGAGCCAGACTCTGCAGCAGGGACCCCAGACAGATGCTATGCAGTGAGATTCACAGAGCCCGATTCTAAATCAAGAACCCCAGACCAATGCTATGCAGTGATAACCACAGAGCCAGAC
The DNA here is from genome assembly GCA_963921515.1 of Calotriton arnoldi. Taxonomy (NCBI): domain Eukaryota; kingdom Metazoa; phylum Chordata; class Amphibia; order Caudata; family Salamandridae; genus Calotriton; species Calotriton arnoldi. The sequence goes on from CAWUFW010002526.1 coordinate 2,102,624, forward strand.
TCTGCAGCAGGGACCCCAGACAGATGCTATGCAGTGAGATTCACAGAGCCCGATTCTAAATCAAGAACCCCAGACCGATGCTATGCAGTGAGAGCCACAGAGCTGGACTTTAAATCAAGAACCCCAGACCGATGCTATGCAGTGAGAGCCACAAATCCATACTCTAATTCAAGAACCCCAGACTGATGCCATGCAGTGAGATTCACAGAGCCCGATTCTAAATCAATAACCCCAGACCAATGCTATGCAGGGAGATTCACAGAGCCAGACTCTAAATCAAGAACCCCAGACCGATGCTATGCAGTGAGAGCCACAGAGCCAGACTCTAAATCAAGAACCCCAGACCGATGCTACGCAGTGAGAGCCACAGAACCAGACTCTAAATCAAGAACCCCAGACCAATGCTATGCAGTGAGAGCCACAGAGCCAGACTCTAAATCAAGAACCCCAGACTGATGCTATGCAGTGAGAGCCACAGAGCCAGACACTAAATCAAGATCCCCAGTTCGATTCTATTCAGTGAGAGCCACAGAGCCAGACACTAAATCAAGAACCCCAGACCAATGCTGTGCAGTGAGATTCACAAAGCTTGACTCTAAATCATGAATCCCAGACCAATGCCATGCAGTGAGAGCCACAGAGCCGGACTTTAAATCTACAACCACAGATCGATGCTCTGCAGTGAGAGCCACAGAGCCAGACTCTAAATCAAGAAACCCAGACCGATGCTCTGCAGTGAGAGCCACAGAGTCGGACTTTAAATCAAGAACCACAGACCGATGCTCTGCAGTGAGAGCCACAGAGCCAGACTCTAAATCAAGAAACCCAGACCGATGCTATGCAGTGAGAGCCACAAAGCCATACTCTAATTCAAGAACCCCAGACTGATGCCATGCAGTGAGATTCACAGAGCCTGATTCTAAATCAAGAACCCCAGACCAATGCCATGCTGTGAGATTCACAGAGCCCAACTCTAAATCAAGATCCCCGAGTCAATGCTATGCAGTGAGAGCCACAGAGCCAGACTCTAAATCAAGAACCCCAGACCAATGCTATGCAGTGAGAACCACAGAGCCAGACTCTGCAGCAGGGACCCCAGACAGATGCTATGCAGTGAGATTCACAGACCCGATTCTAAATCAAGAACCCTAGACCGATGCCATGCAGTAAGAGCCACAGAGCCGGACTTTAAATCAAGAACCACAGACCGATGCTCTGCAGTGAGAGTCACAGTGCCAGACTCTAAATCAAGAACCCCAGACCTATGCTATGCAGTGAGAGCCACAAAGCCATACTCTAATTCAAGAACCCCAGACTGATGCCATGCAGTGAGATTCACAAAGCCCGATTCTAAATCAATAACCCCAGACCAAAGCTATAGAGTGAGAGCAACAAAGCCAGACTCTAAATCAAGATCCCCAGACCGATGCTATGCAGTCAGATTCACAGAGCCCGATTCTAAATCAAGAACCCCAGACCGATGCTATGCAGTGAGAGCCACAGAGCCAGGCTCTAAATCAAGAACCCCAGACCAATGCTATGCAGGGAGATTCACAGAGCCAGGCTCTAAATAAAGAACCCCAGACCGATGCTATGCAGTGAGAGCCACAGAGCCAGACTCTGCAGCAGGGACCCCAGACAGATGCTATGCAGTGAGATTCAAAGAGCCCGATTCTAAATCAAGAACCCCAGACTGATGCCATGCAGTGAGAGCCACAGAGCCGGACTTTAAATCAATCAGCCCAGACCGATGCTATGCAGTGAGAGCCACAAAGCCAAACTCTAATTCAAGAACCCCAGACTGATGCCATGCAGTGAGATTCACAGAGCCCGATTCTAAATCAATAACCCCAGACCAATGCTATGCAGGGAGATTCACAGAGCCAGACTCTAAAACAAGAACCCCAGATCGATGCTATGCAGTGAGAGCCACAGAGCCAGACTCTAAATCAAGAACCCCAGACCGATGCTATGCAGTGAGAGCCACAGAACCAGACTCTAAATCAAGAACCCCAGACCAATGCTATGCAGTGAGAGCCACAGAGCCAGACTCTAAATCAAGAACCCCAGACCAATGCCATGCAGTGAGAGCCACAGAGCCAGACACTAAATCAAGAACCACAGACCGATGCTCTGCAGTGAGAGCCACAGAGCCAGACTCTAATTCAAGAACCACAGACCGATGCTCTGCAGTGAGAGCCACAGAGCCCGACTCTAAAGCAAGAACCCCCGTCCGATGCCATGCAGTGAGAGCCACAGAGCCGGACTTTAAACCAAGAACCCCCGACCGATGCCATGCAGTGAGAGCCACAGAGCCGGACTTTAAACCAAGAACCCCAGACCGATGCTATGCAGTGAGAGCCACAGAGCCAGACTCTGCAGCAGGGAGCCCAGACCGATGCTATGCATTGAAAGCCACAGAGCCACACTCTAAATCAAGAACCCCAGACCGATGCCATGCAGTGAGATTCACAGAGCCAGACTCTAAATCAAGAACCCCCGACCGATGCTCTGCAGTGAGAGCCACAGAGCCGGACACTAAATCAAGAACCCCAGACCAATGCTATGCAGTGAGAGCCACAGAGCCAGACACTAAATCAAGAACCACCGACTGATGCTCTGCAGTGAGAGCCACAGAGCCAGACTCTAAATCAAGAACCCCAGACCAATGCTATGCAGTGAGAGCCACAGAGCCAGACTCTAAATCAAGAACCCCAGACCGATGCTATGCAGTGAGAGCCACAGAGCCAGACTCTAAATCAAGAACCCCAGACCGATGCTATAGAGTGAGAGCCACAGGGCCAGACTCTAAATCAAGAACCCCCGACCGATGCCATGCAGTGAGAGCCACAGAGCCAGACACTAAATCAAGAACCCCAGACCGATGCTATGCAGTGAGATCCACAGAGCCAGACACTAAATCAAGAAGACCAGACCCAAGCTATGCAGTGAGAGCCATAGAGCCAGACTCTGAATCAAGAACCCCAGACCGATGCTATGCAGTGAGATGCACAGAGCCCGATTCTAAATTAAGAACCCCAGACCGATGCTATGCAGTGAGAGCCACAGAGCCGGACTCTAAATCAAGAACCCCAGACCGATGCTATGCAGTGAGATTCACAGAGCCAGACTCTAAATAAAGAACCCCAGACCGATGCTATGCAGTGAGATTCACAGAGCCAGACTCTAAATCAAGAACCCCAGACCAATGCTATGCAGGGAGATTCACAGAGCCAGACTCTAAATAAAGAACCCCAGACCGATGCTATGCAGTGAGAGCCACAGAGCCAGACTCTGCAGCAGGGACCCCAGACAGATGCTATGCAGTGAGATTCACAGAGCCCGATTCTAAATCAAGAACCCCATGTAGGAGAGTAGGATCTGCTTCACATGGGTACCCCCACTTTTTGCTGATGCTTCACTGGTTTTCGACATTAGTCTGGCTGGGGCCCTGCTATTCAGAACCCCAGCCTAGCTGTTTCCTCTTTAAAAGGGTCTCCATGTGCCTTAGGCACATCACTGATTGGGATCTGGAGTGCCCTTGTAAGTCCCTAGTATATGGTATACTATGTACCAAGGGCATAGGTACCTCAGAGGCCTGCCAGGGGCTGCAGCATGTATTATGCCACCCCTGGTAGGCCATCCAAACTGACTCCACAGGTCTGCTACTGCAGCCTGGGTAAGGTAGTGCATGCACCCCTTGCTGTGGTATAGGTTACCTATATCACTAAATGCATACACACATATAAACCTATAAGTCACTCCTAAGGCAGGCCTTATCAATCCTAAAGGCAGAGTGCATGGTTCCTATGTGAGAGGGTGCCCCTGCATGAGCAGAGCCCCTCTGCAGCGTTCGGAGACCATCTCTGATGCTGTTTGTAGTGCAGCCTGACCATATACTCTTAAACGCATTATATCCTCGCGGTAAAATGCTAACTATGGAATGGCTGCACCTAAACATGTCGTGTTTGGTGTCAAACATCTTGGAATACTACCCCTCCGCCAATCCTGGTGGCGGGGGTAGCATTCCACCCTTCTAGAGGGAAAGGCATGTTAACTCTGACGAGTCTGGTAACTTCTTTCCAGAGCCCTGGCATCACAAAATGGATGCTGCTGCCACAGACACGAGTCTGGCCTCCTGCTGCTGGGCGACACTCCGGCAGGGAGGCCTGGACAATAGGTTTCCTGTCCCAGGGAGGTGTGACCACCTCCCCAGACAGGACAATGTGTATTGGGGCTGGGCGGGAGCACTTTCGGGTGCTTTGAAGTCCTGCACTGGGGGCACATTTGGTGTCCCTGTGCATACCCCAGTTCAAACCGGATCAGGGGCTTGCAGCCCCTGCTTTGGCGTGAACTGGACAAAGGGAAAGGGGTGTAGCCACCCCTTTGCCCTGACCCACCCATAGGTGGGGCCACAGAGTAGTCCATCCCCTATTTTTAGAATAAAGGTAGGAACCCAGTCCCTAGGACTTTAGATTATACCTGGACGAAACTCTGAAACAGAATCCTGGACCTTCGATGCTCTACTCACGATTAGAGGACTGAAGAATCTCCCTTGGGGTCAAGGAGTGACTCCCCTGCTTGGCAGGCACCAAAGAAGCATCTGTCAGGTTCACATCACTGAAGCTCCCGTCGGACGCCGAAGTCATCGCATCACCAGAGGTGGATTCTCAGACTTTCCCGAGGCTACCCTGAGTCCCCAGCAAAGCTGAGGCCCGTGGCTATCGTGGGTGACTTGAGACCGTGACCCCTGGACACCGAGCACATTTGCAAGTGCACCATCTTCTGGGTTTCCCAAGAAGTCGTGCTTTGGGCTCCGAGTAGCCCTAGCCTCCAGCACCACCTGCACCGAAGATCACTGGCCCCCACTCCACGAGTGTCCTGTAAGCCAGCTCCACGTGCGGCGTCACGAGGCTCCTTCGCGGTTGCTAGCCTGTTGGCTAGTAGCCCTTAACGAAGGCCAATATTTTCTTTACTTGGCAGTCTGGTTGCTCCAGGCCTGCCCTCACTTACCCTTGCTGGGTGAGTTCCCCAGACCTTGCTGCTCTGCATCATCGACGATCTACATCTTTCTCAAGACTTGCCGTTGCCAAGGCTTGTTGGGTCCAATCTGGTCACCGACACCTCTGCACTCGACAGACATCAAGCAACAGCCCGAATCCTGCTCCTGGTTGCCGACAACGCCTCCCGGACCTCGTGGCTGAAGAGTCAAGACGACCGTCATCGAACCTGAAGCACTCGACATCGGTGGGCATCTGTCCATCGCCTCCCTGGTCACTGGCTAGTGACCCAGACTATGTCCCCTCTGCTTTCAGGTTCTTCAGAACTCCGATCCACTCTTGGATCCACCCGGACACTTTTCTCCTGGTCGCCAGCAGCACTTTGCAGCAGATCGCCATAAGAACCGACGACGAAACCCGACCCCGAAAGGCACCTATGCACCCGGCTTCCTGGGTGAGGTAACACGAGAACTCCGGTGCTCCCGTGGGTAGAGACTCTTCAAAGTCCTAGATCTCAAAGGGTTTTGTCCTAGTCCTCTTTTAAGTGTCCCTTTCCTCTATTTTCCCGATCCCGACTTTCTCCATAGAAGTTAACGGCGTATCGCGGTTGTGTATTTACACTGCACGCGTCTCCCGTGGGTCCCCTGTGTCACTACTTTGGGTGGTTCCTTGTGGTCCAAGCACTTCTAGAGGCTCTAGGCCTAGTGTCTAGTTCAGTCGTGGTTCGCATACCACTTTATTGGTATATGGTTTGGTACGCCCCTAGGGCCCAAACGTGTATTTGTGCTATTACTGTGAGTTAAGATCTTATAACCTATGTACTTCGAACTCTAGCCTCATAAAGAGACTAGAGGGGTGTGTTTAGTAATAAATACATATATTTTGAATATATACCTGGTGTGGTGCTCTTTCATTTGGTCACTCAAGAGATTATAGACTGGTAAAACAAGCTGCTTTACATTCCTTCAAGACTTAGCCTGAAGGCTGCTCTCCATAGCTACCACTAGGATAGCTTTCAATAAGGTTGTCTTTAACCTACCTACCATAAGAGTCGATTTGGACTGGTGCACGGTGCCCACTATAATTAGTGGACAGCATATGCCAGGCCAACTTCTCACATTGGTGTGCAGCGTGTGGGATTCCAGCTTGCTATTGTTTTACCAGATAATCTCAATTGAATTGATCAACTGAAAACCACTAAAGGTACCTAAGGTACATATAATTTAAGCTTAGAATATCAGTAAGTTCTACTGAACTTAGAGTTGTGTGTTAAGGGATAGCACAACCCTTTCTACAACTCAAGAGAGTTTAGTAGGCCACACTAGAGTAGGTAGTGCATACACCACACCACACTAGTAATGTCTTTAAAAGCAGGATCCAAAGATGCCCTGCAGGAAGCCATTGAGCTTCCCCCTCCAAGTATGACACACTCCCATTCTTGGAACTGAGAGCTTTGTGTAACGTGAGGAAATTAAGGACAGGCCAAAGTCCCACCACCCAACACCTCCAGGAGTTGTTGGTGGCTTATGATCTTAGTAAGTCTTCAGAGACTGAAGGGGTAGGAGCAGAGGGTGGGCCAGCAGATGAGGAAGGGGCCAGGGGTACCACTACCCCCAGCCCCCTCTGAAACTGACCAGGAGGGTGACAATGACCCTGACCTGGAGAACCCAATCCCTTCTGGGGAAGATGAAGATGAGGATCTAGAGAACCACACCTTTGTCCCCCAGGAAGGATTATGAGTGTGCTCAGAAAGTCTAGGTCTCCTTCTCAGGAGTCTAACCACTCTGGCACCTCCATAGGGAGCTCTGTTTCTTCTCACAGGAGGGAATCCTCTCATGAGAGAAGAAAGAGACTGGTCCAGTATGAGGAAACTCAACTGGAGATCAGGAAGAAGCAATTGGCTTTAGATAGAGAATCCCTAGATCTCCTTAAAGAGAGAAGAAAGTTGGGACTAGAGTCCCATGGTGGCAGCCATGTCCCTAGAGATAGGGAACGGTCCTATGACCATAGGAACCTGAGCAAGATTGTCCCTCCCTACCAGAGTGGGGATGATATCCACAAATGGATAACTGCTTTAGAGAGGGCCTGTAAAGTACAGAAGGTCCCTCAGGAGCAGTGGGCAGCAATCTTGTGGCTCTCCTTTGCTGACAAAGGTAGAGACAAGCTCCTCACTGTTAGAGAGGAGGATGCTGACAATTACAAGGTCTTGAAGAGTGCTCTTATTGATGGGTTTGGCCTAACCACTGAACAGTACAGGTTGAAGTTCAGAGACACCCAAAAGCACAGACTCAAGACTGGGTAGACTATGTGGATTGTTCTGCCAAGGCTCTGGAAGGCTGGTTGATGGGCAGTAAGGTGTGTGACTTCTCAGGATTGTATAATCTGATAATGAGGGAGCAGATTCTTAATAACTGTCAAAACCAGCTGTTGCATCAGTACCTGGTTGACTCTGATCTGACCTCTCCCCAAGAATTGGGAAAGAAGGCAGACAAATGGGTCAGAACCAGGGTGAAGCAGAAGGTACAGAACCAAGGTGGGGAAACCAAGAAGCAAGATGCTAAGAACTCTGACAAGGGTGGGGAGAAGGGTAAAGATCAAAAGTCTTCATCAGGCCCCCAAAAATCTTCTTCTGGTGGGGATTCCCAGTCTACCAAGGGTAAAGGCCAAAGAAAACCATGGTGCAAGGTCTGTAAGCAAAAGACCCACTGGACCAGTGATTGCACCAAGTCCAAAGACTCCAGTCCAGCACCCACCAATGCCCCTAAGGCACCTGTTCCCCCTAGTACAGTTGGTGGAAGTGATCCAGCAAAGGGTTTAGTAGGGTTCACCCTGGGAACTGAGTTGGGCTGTGACCTAGTTAGAGAACTGACTCAGGCTGTGTTAGTCTGTGATGGAGGCATGGATGTGCCCTCCTCTATGAGTCCCAGTAATCTGGGCAAGTACAGACAACAGCCTTTAATCAATGGACGAGAGGCTTTGGCATTTAGGGACACAGGGGCAAGTGTCACAATGGTGACACAAGACCTTGTGCTACCTGGGCAAGTTATGCTTGGTGAGATGTACCAAGTGACCAATGCTAGCAATGTCAGAACAGACCATACTCTGGCAGTTGTTAACTTCTCCTGGGGAGGGGTAACTGGCCTTAAGAAGGTTGTGGTAAGTGCAAACCTACCAGTCGAATGCTTGCTTGGCAATGACTTAGAGACTTCTGCTTGGGCAGAAGTGGAGCTCAGGACCCATGCAGAAATGCTGGGGATCCCTGCAGATGTGTTTGCTGTGACCAGGTCACAAGCTAAACTGTCTAAAACTGAACAGGCCTTGGATTCTGGAAGAAGGGACCAAGTGCCTTCCAAGAGGAGGAGTAGTAGGGTTAAGGCAGTGCCTTCCCCCTTGGCTCAGGAGGAAGATCAGTCCCTTGAGGGGGATGATCTCAGCCCTGAAGAAGGAACTGTCCCAGAGGAACTTGAACCTGACCAGGTTGAGTTCTTGGGGACAGGGGGACCTTCTAGGGCAGATCTGAGCCAGGAGCAGCAGAGCTGCCCCTCCCTTGAACCCCTCAGACAGCAAGCTGCTGCTGAGGCTGCTGGGAAAGCTAGTGGTCCCCATACAGTGTATTGGGATGATGGACTCCTGTACTCAGAGAGTAGAGACCCCAAGCCTGGTGCTACCAGGAGGTTGGTAATACCTTTGAAGTTCAGGGGCTTCCTATTGACCCTAGCCCATGATATTCCCTTAGCAGGACACCTGGGCCAGAACAAGACTTGGGACAGAATTGTCCCTCACTTTCACTGGTCCCACATGTCTGAAGACAGTAAGGAGTTTTGTCGCTCCTGTGTAACCTGCCAAGCCAGTGGCAAAGCAGGTGGCACTACAAAGGCCCCCCTGATACCACTACCTGTGGTGGGGGTGCCCTTTGAGAGGGTAGGGATTGACATTGTTGGTCCCATGGATCCCCAAACAGCCTCTGGGCACAGGTTTATCCTGGTGGTAGTGGATCATGCCACCAGGTACCCAGAAGCTATTCCCCTCAGGACCACTACAGCACCTGTGGTGGCAAGGGCCCTCCTGGGAATCTTCTCAAGAGTGGGCTTTCCTAAGGAGGTAGTATCGGAGTTACTTATAAGTTCACCACACCCTATCACCCACAATGCAATGGTTTAGTTGAGAGATTCAACAAAACCTTGAAAGGCATGATTAAAGGGCTCCCAGAAAAGCTTAGGCGTAGATGGGACATACTCTTGCCCTGCCTTTTATTCGCATATAGGGAGGTGCCTCAGAAGGGGGTTGGTTACAGCCCTTTTGAACTTCTGTTTGGCCACCCTGTGAGGGGTCCACTGTGCTTGGTAAAGGAAGGATGGGAGTTACCTCTCAAGCCCCCAAAGCAAGATATAATGGACTATGTACTTGGTCTCCGCTCCAGGATGGCTGAGTACATGAAAAAGGCAACCAAAAACCTTGAGGCTAGCCAGGAACTTCAGAAGGCCTGGCATGACCAAAAGGCTGTCCTGACTGTTTACCAGCCAGGACAGAAGGTGTGGGTGTTGGAGCCAGTGGCCCCAGCAGCTCTCCAAGACAAATGGAGTGGAACCCACACTATTGTTGAGCAGAAGGGTGAGGTCACTTACTTAGTGGACCTAGGAACACCCAGGAGTCCCCACAGGGTTCTCCATGTCAACAGACTTAAGCCATATGTGGACAGGGCAGACATGGGCTTGCTCATGGCTACTGATGAAGGGCAGGAGGAAGAGAGTGACCCACTCCCTGACCTGCTCTCACAGAACCCTGACGATGGGTCAGTTGATGGTGTAGCCTTGGCAGGCAGCCTCACTACCCAGCAACAAACTGATTGCAGGCAAGTCCTCAATCAGTTTAGACATATGTTTTCACTGACACCCAGTCAGACCACCTGGTGCACTCATGAAGTGGACACTGGGGACAGTCTGCCTCTTAAAAACAAGAATTATAGGCAACCTGACCATGTCAGGGACTGTATCAGGACTGAAGTCCAGAAGATGTTGGAATTGGGAGTGATTGAGCCCTCAGATAGCCCTTGGGCTAGTCCAGTAGTCCTAGTACCTAAACCTCACACCAGTGGTGGGAAAAGAGAGATGAGGTTTTGTGTAGACTACAGAGGCCTCAATGCAGTCACTAGGACTGATGCCCATCCAATACCCAGGGCAGATGAGCTCATAGATACTTTGGCCTCTGCCAAATATCTCAGCACATTTGACCTAACAGCTGGCTACTGGCAGATCAGACTAGCTGATACTGCAAAGCCCAAAACAGCATTTTCAACCCCTAGTGGGCATTATCAATTTGTGGTGATGCCCTTTGGTCTGAAAAATGCACCTGCCACTTTCCAGAGGTTGGTGAACACAGTTCTCACAGGACTGGAAGCCTATAGTGCAGCTTATCTAGATGATATTGATGTCTTTAGCTCCACCTGGGAGGATCACCTGGTCCACCTCAGGAATGTTTTACAGGCCCTGCAAAGGCAGGCCTGACTATCAAGGCCACTAAGTGCCAGATAGGGCAGAGTCAGGTTGTGTACCTGGGCCACCTTGTGGGTGGAGGCCAGGTTCAACCTTTGCAGAGCAAGATCCAGACCATCATGGACTGGACTGCTCCCACTACCCAGACTCAGGTGAGAGCCTTCTTAGGCCTGACTGGGTACTATAGGAGATTTGTCAAGGGGTATGGATCAATAGTGACACCCTTGAATGACTTAACTTCTAAGAAAATGCCCAAAAAGTTTCAGTGGACAGCTAGCTGTCAAAAGGCATTTGATGACCTCAAGCAGGCCATGTGCACTGCTCCAATTCTGCAGAGTCCTGATTACTCCAAGAAGTTCATTGTTCAAACAGATGCATCTGAATTGGGGGTAGGGGCTGTACTGTCACAATTGAATGAAGAAGGTCAGGATCAGCCAGTAGCTTTTATTAGCAGAAGGCTGACCCCTAGAGAGAAACGTTGGTCAGCCATAGAGAGGGAGGCCTTTGCTGTGGTCTGGGCTCTGAAGAAGTTGAGGACATACTTGTTTGGTACACACTTCCTGGTTCAGACAGACCATAAGCCCCTCTTATGGCTAAAACAAATGAAGGGTGAAAACCCCAAACTGCTTAGGTGGTCCATTTCCCTACAGGGGATGGACTTTACAGTGGAACATAGGCCTGGGAGTAACCATGCGAATGCAGATGGACTCTCTAGGTATTTCCACTTAGAACATGAAGACTTAACTGGGCAAGGTTAGTTTAATGTCCCTACGTTTGGGGGGTTGTGTAGGAGAGTAGGATCTGCTTCACATGGGTACCCCCACTTTTTGCTGATGCTTCACTGGTTTTCGACATTAGTCTGGCTGGGGCCCTGCTATTCAGAACCCCAGCCTAGCTGTTTCCTCTTTAAAAGGGTCTCCATGTGCCTTAGGCACATCACTGATTGGGATCTGGAGTGCCCTTGTAAGTCCCTAGTATATGGTATACTATGTACCAAGGGCATAGGTACCTCAGAGGCCTGCCAGGGGCTGCAGCATGTATTATGCCACCCCTGGTAGGCCATCCAAACTGACACCACAGGTCTGCTACTGCAGCCTGGGTAAGGTGGTGCATGCACCCCTTGCTGTGGTATAGGTTACCTATATCACTAAATGCATACACACATATAAACCTATAAGTCACTCCTAAGGCAGGCCTTATCAATCCTAAAGGCAGAGTGCATGGTTCCTATGTGAGAGGGTGCCCCTGCATGAGCAGGGCCCCTCTGCAGCGTTCGGAGACCATCTCTGATGCTGTTTGTAGTGCAGCCTGACCATATACTCTTAAACGCATTATATCCTCGCGGTAAAATGCTAACTATGGAATGGCTGCACCTAAACATGTCGTGTTTGGTGTCAAACATCTTGGAATACTACCCCCGCCAATCCTGGTGGCGGGGTAGCATTCCACCCTTCTAGAGGGAAAGGCATGTTAACTCTGACGAGTCCGGAAACTTCTTTCCAGAGCCCTGGCATCACAAAATGGATGCTGCTGCCACAGACACGAGTCTGGCCTCCTGCTGCTGGGTGAAACTCCGGCAGGGGAGGCCTGGACAATAGGTTTCCTGTCCCAGGGAGGTGTGACCACCTCCCCAGACAGGACAATGTGTATTGGGGCTGGGCGGGAGCACTTTCGGGTGCTTTGAAGTCCTGCACTGGGGGCACATTTGGTGTCCCTGTGCATACCCCAGTTCAAACCGGATCAGGGGCTTGCAGCCCCTGCTTTGGTGCGAACTGGACAAAGGGAAAGGGGTGTAGCCACCCCTTTGCCCTGACCCACCCATAGGTGGGGCCACAGAGTAGTCCATCCCCTATTTTTAGAATAAAGGTAGGAACCCAGTCCCTAGGACTTTAGATTATACCTGGACGAAACTCTGAAACAGAATCCTGGACCTTCGACGCTCTACTCACGATTAGAGGACTGAAGAATCTCCCTTGGGGTCAAGGAGTGACTCCCCTGCTTGGCAGGCACCAAAGAAGCATCTGTCCGGTTCGCATCACTGAAGCTCCCGTCGGACACCGAAGTCATCGCATCATCAGAGGTGGATTCTCAGACTTTTACGAGGCTACCCTGAGTCCCCAGCAAAGCTGAAGCCCGTGGCTATCGTGGGTGACTTGAGACCGTGACCCCTGGACACCGAGCACATTTGCAAGTGCACCATCTTCTGGGTTTCACAAGAAGTCGTGCTTTGGGCTCTGAGTAGCCCTAGCCTCCAGCACCACCTGCACCGAAGATCACTGGCCCCCACTACACGAGTGTCCTGTAAGCCAGCTCCACGTGCGGCGTCACGAGGCTCCTTCGCGGTCGCTAGCCCGTTGGCTAGTAGCCCTTAACGAAGGCCAATCTTTTCTTTACTTGGCAGTCTGGTTGCTCCAGGACTGCCCTCACTTACCCTCGCTGGGTGAGTTCCCCAGACCTTGCTGGTCTGCATCATCGACGATCTACATCTTACTCGAGACTTGCCGTTGCCAAGGCTTGTTGGGTCCAATCTGGTCACCGACACCTCTGCACTCGACAAACATCGAGCAACAGCCCGAATCCTGCTCCTGGTCGCCGACAACGCCTCCCGGACCTCGTGGCTGAAGAGTCAAGACGACTGTCATCGAACCTGAAGCACTCGACATCGGTGGGCATCTGTCCATCGCCTCCCTGGTCACTGGCTAGTGACCCAGACTCTGTCCCCTCTGCTTTCAGGTTCTTCAGAACTCCGATCCACTCTTGGATCCACCCGGACACTTTTCTCCTGGTCGCCAGCAGCACTTTGCAGCAGATCGCCATAAGAACCGACGACGAAACCCGACCCCGAAAGGCACCTATGCACCCGGCTTCCCTGGGTGAGGTAACACGAGTACTCCGGTGCTCCCGTGGGTAGAGACTCTTCAAAGTCCTATATCTCAAAGGGTTTTGTCCTAGTCCTCTTTTAAGTGTCCCTTTCCTCTATTTTCCCGATCCCGACTTTCTCCATAGAAGTTAACGGCGTATCGCGGTTGTGTATTTACACTGCACGCGTCTCCCGTGGGTCCCCTGTGTCACTACCTTGGGTGGTTCCTTGTGGTCCAAGCACTTCTAGAGGCTCTAGGCCTAGTGTCTAGTTCAATCGTGGTTCGCATACCACTTTATTGGTATATGGTTTGGTACGCCCCTAGGGCCCAAACGTGTATTTGTGCTATTACTGTGATTTAAGATCTTATAACCTATGTACTTCGAACTCTAGCCTCATAAAGAGACTAGAGGGGTGTGTTTAGTAATAAATACATATATTTTGAATATATACCTGGTGTGGTGCTCTTTCATTTGGTCACTCAAGAGATTATAGACTGGTAAAACAAGCTGCTTTACATTCCTTCAAGACTTAGCCTGAAGGCTGCTCTCCAAAGCTACCACTAGGATAGCTTTCAATAAGGTTGTCTTTAACCTACCTACCATAAGAGTCGATTTGGACTGGTGCACGGTGCCCACTATAATTAGTGGACAGCATATGCCAGGCCAACTTCTCACACCCCAGACTGATGCCATGCAGTGAGATTCACAGAGCCCGATTCTAAATCAATAACCCCAGACCAATGCTATGCAGGGAGATTCACAGAGCCAGACTCTAAAACAAGAACCCCAGATCGATGCTATGCAGTGAGAGCCACAGAGCCAGACTCTAAATCAAGAACCCCAGACCGATGCTATGCAGTGAGAGCCACAGAACCAGACTCTAAATCAAGAACCCCAGACCAATGCTATGCAGTGAGAGCCACAGAGCCAGACTCTAAATCAAGAACCCCAGACCAATGCCATGCAGTGAGAGCCACAGAGCCAGACACTAAATCAAGAACCACAGACCGATGCTCTGCAGTGAGAGCCACAGAGCCAGACTCTAATTCAAGAACCACAGACCGATGCTCTGCAGTGAGAGCCACAGAGCCCGACTCTAAATCAAGAACCCCCGTCCGATGCCATGCAGTGAGAGCCACAGAGCCGGACTTTAAACCAAGAACCCCGACCGATGCCATGCAGTGAGAGCCACAGAGCCGGACTTTAAACCAAGAACCCCAGACCAATGCTATGCAGTGAGAGCCACAGAGCCAGACTCTGCAGCAGGGAGCCCAGACCGATGCTATGCATTGAGAGCCACAGAGTCAGACTCTAAATCAAGAACCCCCGACCGATGCCATGCAGTGAGATTCACAGAGCCAAACTCTAAATCAAGAACCCCCGACCGATGCTCTGCAGTGAGAGCCACAGAGCCGGACACTAAATCAAGAACCCCAGACCAATGCTATGCAGTGAGAGCCACAGAGCCAGACACTAAATCAAGAACCACCGACCGATGCTCTGCAGTGAGAGCCACAGAGCCAGACTCTAAATCAAGAACCCCAGACCAATGCTATGCAGTGAGAGCCACAGAGCCAGATCCTAAATCAAGAACCCCAGACCGATGCTATGCAGTGAGAGCAACCGAGCCAGACTCTAAATCAAGAACCCCAGACCGATGCTATAGAGTGAGAGCCACAGGGCCAGACTCTAAATCAAGAACCCCCGACCGATGCCATGCAGTGAGAGCCACAGAGCCAGACACTAAATCAAGAACCCCAGACCGATGCTATGCAGTGAGATCAACAGAGCCAGACACTAAATCAAGAAGACCAGACCCAAGCTATGCAGTGAGAGCCATAGAGCCAGACTCTGAATCAAGAACCCCAGACCGATGCTATGCAGTGAGATTCACAGAGCCCGATTCTAAATTAAGAACCCCAGACCGATGCTATGCAGTGAGAGCCACAGAGCCGGACTCTAAATCAAGAACCCCAGACTGATGCTATGCAGTGAGATTCACAGAGCCCGATTCTAAATCGAGAACCCCAGACTTATGCCATGCAGTGAGATTCACAGAGCCAGGCTCTAAATCAAGAACCCCAGACCAATCCTATGCAGTGAGATCCACAGAGCCAGACTCTAAATCAAGAACCCCAGACCAATCCTATGTAGTGAGATTCACAGAGCCAGACTCTAAATCAAGAACTCCAGACCAATGCTATGCAGGGAGATTCACAGAGCCAGACTCTAAATAAAGAACCCCAGACCGATGCTATGCAGTGAGAGCCACAGAGCCAGACTCTGCAGCAGGGACCCCAGACAGATGCTATGCAGTGAGATTCACAGAGCCCGATTCTAAATCAAGAACCCCAGACCGATGCCATGCAGTGAGAGCCACAGAGCCGGACTTTAAATCAATAAGCCCAGACCGATGCTATGCAGTGAGAGCCACAAAGCCAAACTCTAATTCAAGAACCCCAGACTGATGCCATGCAGTGAGATTCACAGAGCCCGATTCTAAATCAATAACCCCAGACCAATGCTATGCAGGGAGATTCACAGAGCCAGACTCTAAAACAAGAACCCCAGATCGATGCTATGCAGTGAGAGCCACAGAGCCAGACTCTAAATCAAGAACCCCAGACCGATGCTATGCAGTGAGAGCCACAGAACCAGACTCTAAATCAAGAACCCCAGACCAATGCTATGCAGTGAGAGCCACAGAGCCAGACTCTAAATCAAGAACCCCAGACCAATGCCATGCAGTGAGATCCACAGAGCCAGACACTAAATCAAGAACCACAGACCGATGCTCTGCAGTGAGAGCCACAGAGCCAGACTCTAATTCAAGAACCACAGACCGATGCTCTGCAGTGAGAGCCACAGAGCCCGACTCTAAATCAAGAACCCCCGTCCGATGCCATGCAGTGAGAGCCACAGAGCCGGACTTTAAACCAAGAACCCCCGACCGATGCCATGCAGTGAGAGCCACAGAGCCGGACTTTAAACCAAGAACCCCAGACCAATGCTATTCAGTGAGAGCCACAGAGCCAGACTCTGCAGCAGGGAGCCCAGACCGATGCTATGCATTGAGAGCCACAGAGTCAGACTCTAAATCAAGAACCCCCGACCGATGCCATGCAGTGAGATTCACAGAGCCAAACTCTAAATCAAGAACCCCCGACCGATGCTCTGCAGTGAGAGCCACAGAGCCGGACACTAAATCAAGAACCCCAGACCAATGCTATGCAGTGAGAGCCACAGAGCCAGACACTAAATCAAGAACCACCGACCGATGCTCTGCAGTGAGAGCCACAGAGCCAGACTCTAAATCAAGAACCCCAGACCAATGCTATGCAGTGAGAGCCACAGAGCCAGACCCTAAATCAAGAACCCCAGACCGATGCTATGCAGTGAGAGCCACAGAGCCAGACTCTAAATCAAGAACCCCAGACCGATGCTATAGAGTGAGAGCCACAGGGCCAGACTCTAAATCAAGAACCCCTGACCGATGCCATGCAGTGAGAGCCACAGAGCCAGACACTAAATCAAGAAACCCTGCCCGATGCTATGCAGTGAGATCCACAGAGCCAGACACTAAATCAAGAAGACCAGACCCAAGCTATGCAGTGAGAGCCATAGAGCCAGACTCTGAATCAAGAACCCCAGACCGATGCTATGCAGTGAGATTCACAGAGCCCGATTCTAAATTAAGAACCCCAGACCGATGCTATGCAGTGAGAGCCACAGAGCCGGACTCTAAATCAAGAACCCCAGACCGATGCTATGCAGTGAGATTCACAGAGCCCGATTCTAAATTGAGAACCCCAGACTTATGCCATGCAGTGAGATTCACAGAGCCAGGCTCTAAATCAAGAACCCCAGACCAATCCTATGCAGTGAGATCCACAGAGCCAGACTCTAAATCAAGAACCCCAGACCGATGCTATGCAGTGAGAGCCACAGAGCTGGACTCTAATTCAAGAATCACAGACTGATGCTCTGCAGTGAGAGCCACAGAGCCAGACACTAAATCAAGAACCACAGACCGATGCTCTGCAGTGAGAGCCACAAAGCCATACTCTAATTCAAGAACCCCAGACTGATGCCATGCAGTCAGATTCACAGAGCCCGATTCTAAATCAATAACCCAAGACCAATGCTATGCAGTGAGAGCCACAGAGCCAGACTCTAAATCAAGAACCCCAGACCGATGCTATGCAGTGAGAGCCACAGAGCCAAACTCTAAATCAAGAACCCCAGACCAATCCTATGCAGTGAGATCCACAGAGCCAGACTCTAAATCAAGAACCCCAGACCAATCCTATGCAGTGAGAACCACAGAGCCAGACTCTGCAGCAGGGACCCCAGACCGATGCTGTGCAGTGAGAGCCACAGAGCCAGACTCTAAATCAAGAACCCCCGACCGATGCTATAGAGTGAGAGCCACAGAGCTGGACTCTAATTCAAAATCACAGACCGATGCTCTGCAGTGAGAGCCACAGAGCCAGACACTAAATCAAGAACCACAGACCGATGCTCTGCAGTGAGAGCCACAGAGCCATACTCTAATTCAAGAACCCCAGACTGATGCCATGCAGTCAGATTCACAGAGCCCGATTCTAAATCAATAACCTCAGACCAATGCTATGCAGTGAGATTCACAGAGCCCGATTCTAAATCAAGAACCCCAGACCGATGCTATGCAGTGAGAGCCACAGAGCCGGACTCTAAATCAAGAACCCCCGACCGATGCTATGTAGTGAGAGCCATAGAGCCGGACTCTGAATCAAGAACCCCAGACCAATGCCATGCAGTGAGATTCACAGAGCCCGATTCTAAATCAAGAACCCCAGACCGATGCCATGCAGTGAGATTCACAGAGCCAGACTCTAAATCAAGAACCCCAGACCGATGCTATAGAGTGAGAGCCACAGGGCCAGACTCTAAATCAAGAACCCCCGACCGATGCCATGCAGTGAGAGCCACAGAGCCAGACACTAAATCAAGAACCCCAGACCGATGCTATGCAGTGAGAGCCACAGAGCCAGACACTAAATCAAGAACCGCAGACCGAAGCTATGCAGTGAAAGCCACAGAGTCGGACTCTAAATCAAGAACCAAGACCAATCCTATGCAGTGAAAACCACAGAGCCAGACTCTGCAGCAGGGACCACAGACCGATGCTATGCAGTGAGAGCCGCAGAGCCAGACTCTAAATCAAGAACCCCAGACCGATGCTATGCAGTGAGAGCCACAGAGCCAGACTCTAAATCAAGAACCCCCGACCGATGCCATGTAGTGAGAACCACAGAGCCGGACACTAAATCAAGATCCCCGAGTCAATGAAATGCAGTGAGAGCCACAGAGCCGGACACTAAATCAAGAACCACAGACCGATGCTCTGCAGTGAGAGACACAAAGCCAGACTCTAAATCAAGAACCCCAGACCGATGCCATGCAGTGAGAGCCACAGAGCCAGACACTAAATCAAGAACCCCAGACCGATGCTATGCAGTGAGATCCACAGAGCCAGACACTAAATCAAGAAGACCAGACCCAAGCTATGCAGTGAGAGCCATAGAGCCAGACTCTGAATCAAGAACCCCAGGCAGATGCTATGCAGTGAGATTCACAGAGCCCGATTCTAAATTAAGAACCCCAGACCGATGCTATGCAGTGAGAGCCACAGAGCCGGACTCTAAATCAAGAACCCCAGACCGATGCTATGCAGTGAGATTCACAGAGCCTGATTCTAAATCGAGAACCCGAGACCGATGCCATGCAGTGAGATTCACAGAGCCAGGCTCTAAATCAAGAACCCCAGACCAATCCTATGCAGTGAGATCCACAGAGCCAGACTCTAAATCAAGAACCCCAGACCAATCCTATGTAGTGAGATCCACAGAGCCAGACTCTAAATCAAGAACCCCAGACCAATCCTATGCAGTGAGAACCACAGAGCCAGACTCTGCAGCAGGGACCCCAGACCGATGCTATGCAGTGAGAGCCACAGAGCCAGACTCTAAATCAAGAACCCCCGACCGATGCTATAGAGTGAGAGCCACAGAGCTGGACTCTAATTCAAGAATCACAGACCGATGCTCTGCAGTGAGAGCCACAGAGCCAGACACTAAATCAAGAACCACAGACCGATGCTCTGCAGTGAGAGCCACAGAGCCATACTCTAATTCAAGAACCCCAGACTGATGCCATGCAGTCAGATTCACATAGCCCGATTCTAAATCAATAACCCCAGACCAATGCTATGCAGTGAGAGCCACAGAGCCAGACTCTAAATCAAGAACCCCAGATCAATGCTATGCAGGGAGATTCACAGAGCCAGACTCTAAATCAAGAACACCAGACCAATGCTATGCAGTTAGAGCCACAGAGCCAGACTCTAAATCAAGAACCCCAGACCGATGCTATGCAGTCAGATTCACAGAGCCCGATTCTAAATCAAGAACCCCAGACCGATGCTATGCAGTGAGAGCCACAGAGCCAGACTCTAAATCAAGAACCCCAGACCAATGCTATGCAGGGAGATTCACAGAGCCAGACTCTAAATAAAGAACCCCAGACCGATGCTATGCAGTGAGAGCCACAGAGCCAGACTCTAAATCAAGAACCCCAGACCGATGATAAGCAGTGAGATTCACAGAGCCCGATTCTAAATCAAGAACCCCAGACTGATGCTATGCAGTGAGAGCCACAGAGCCAGGCTCTAAATCAAGAACCCCAGACCGATGCTATGCAGTGAGAGCCACAGAGCCGGACTCTAAATCAAGAACCCCCGACCGATGCTATGTAGTGAGAGCCATAGAGCCAGACTCTGAATCAAGAACCCCAGACCGATGATAAGCAGTGAGATTCACAGAGCCCGATTCTAAATCAAGAACCACAGACCGATGCCATGCAGTGAGATTCACAGAGCCAGACTCTAAATCAAGAACCCCAGACCGATGCTATAGAGTGAGAGCCACAGGGACAGACTCTAAATCAAGAACCCCCGACCGATGCCATGCAGTGAGAGCCACAGAGCCAGACACTAAATCAAGAACCCCAGACCGATGCTATGCAGTGAGAGCCACAGAGCCAGACACTAAATCAAGAACCGCAGACCGAAACTATGCAGTGAAAGGCACAGAGTCGGACTCTAAATCAAGAACCCCAGACCAATCCTATGCAGTGAGAACCACAGAGCCAGACTCTGCAGCAGGGACCACAGACCGATGCTATGCAGTGAGAGCCGCAGAGCCAGACTCTAAATCAAGAACCCCAGACCGATGCTATGCAGTGAGAGCCACAGAGCCAGACTCTAAATCAAGAACCCACGACCAATGCCATGCAGTGAGAACCACAGAGCCGGACACTAAATCAAGAACCCCAGACCGATGCTATGCAGTGAGAGCCACAGAGCCAGACTCTAAATCAAGAACCCCAGACCAATGCTATGCAGGGAGATTCACAGAGCCAGACTCTAACTAAAGAACCCCAGACCGATGCTATGCAGTGAGAGCCACAGAGCCAAACTCTAAATCAAGAACCCCAGACCAATCCTATGCAGTGAGATCCACAGAGCCAGACTCTAAATCAAGAACCCCAGACCAATGCTATGCAGTGAGATCCACAGAGCCCGATTCTAAATCAAGAACCCCAGACCGATGCTATGCAGTGAGATCCACAGAGCCGGACTCTAAATCAAGAACCCCCGACCAATGCTATGTAGTGAGAGCCATAGAGCCAGACTCTGAATCAAGAACCCCAGACCGCTGCCATGCAGTGAGATTCACAGAGCCCGATTCTAAATCAAGAACCCCAGACCGATGCCATGCAGTGAGATTCACAGAGCCAGACTCTAAATCAAGAACCCCAGACCGATGCTATAGAGTGAGAGCCACAGGGCCAGACTCTAAATCAAGAACCCCCGACCGATGCCATGCAGTGAGAGCCACAGAGCCAGACACTAAATCAAGAACCCCAGACCGATGCTATGCAGTGAGAGCCATAGAGCCAGACACTAAATCAAGAACCGCAGACCGAAGCTATGCAGTGAAAGCCACAGAGTCGGACTCTAAATCAAGAACCGCAGACCAATCCTATGCAGTGAGAACCACAGAGCCAGACTCTGCAGCAGGGACCACAGACCGATGCTATGCAGTGAGAGCCGCAGAGCCAGACTCTAAATCAAGAACCCCAGACCGATGCTATGCAGTGAGAGCCACAGAGCCAGACTCTAAATCAAGAACCCCCGACCGATGCCATGTAGTGAGAACCACAGAGCCGGACACTAAATCAAGATCCCAGAGTCAATGAAATGCAGTGAGAGCCACAGAGCCGGACACTAAATCAAGAACCACAGACCGATGCTCTGCAGTGAGAGCCACAAAGCCAGACTCTAAATCAAGAACCCCAGACCGATGCCATGCAGTGAGAGCCACAGAGCCAGACACTAAATCAAGAACCCCAGACCGATGCTATGCAGTGAGATCCACAGAGCCAGACACTAAATCAAGAAGACCAGACCCAAGCTATGCAGTGAGAGCCATAGAGCCAGACTCTGAATCAAGAACCCCAGACCGATGCTATGCAGTGAGATTCACAGAGCCCGATTCTAAATTAAGAACCCCAGACCGATGCTATGCAGTGAGAGCCACAGAGCCGGACTCTAAATCAAGAACCCCAGACCGATGCTATGCAGTGAGATTCACAGAGCCAGGCTCTAAATCAAGAACCCCAGACCAATCCTATGCAGTGAGATCCACAGAGCCAGACTCTAAATCAAGAACCCCAGACCAATCCTATGTAGTGAGATCCACAGAGCCAGACTCTAAATCAAGAACCCCAGACCAATCCTATGCAGTGAGAACCACAGAGCCAGACTCTGCAGCAGGGACCCCAGACCGATGCTATGCAGTGAGAGCCACAGAGCCAGACTCTAAATCAAGAACCCCCGACCGATGCTATAGAGTGAGAGCCACAGAGCTGGACTCTAATTCAAGAATCACAGACCGATGCTCTGCAGTGAGAGCCACAGAGCCAGACACTAAATCAAGAACCACAGACCGATGCTCTGCAGTGAGAGCCACAGAGCCATACTCTAATTCAAGAACCCCAGACTGATGCCATGCAGTCAGATTCACAGAGCCCGATTCTAAATCAATAACCCCAGACCAATGCTATGCAGTGAGAGCCACAGAGCCAGACTCTAAATCAAGAACCCCAGACCGATGCTATGCAGTGAGAGCCACAGAGCCAGACTCTAAATCAAGAACCCCAGACCGATGCTAAGCAGTGAGATCCACAGAGCCAGCCTCTAAATCAAGAACCCCAGACCAATCATATGCAGTGAGAACCACAGAGCCAGACTCTGCAGCAGGGACCCCAGACCGATGCTATGCAGTGAGAGCCACAGAGCCAGACTCTAAATCAAGAACCCCCGACCGATGCTGTAGAGTGAGAGCCACAGAGCTGGACTCTAATTCAAGAATCACAGACCGATGCTCTGCAGTGAGAGCCACAGACCAGACACTAAATCAAGAACCACAGACCGATGCTCTGCAGTGAGAGCCACAGAGCCATACTCTAATTCAAGAACCCCAGACTGATGCCATGCAGTCAGATTCACAGAGCCCGATTCTAAATCAATAACCCCAGACCAATGCTATGCAGTGAGAGCCACAGAGCCAGACTCTAAATCAAGAACCCCAGATCAATGCTATGCAGGGAGATTCACAGAGCCAGACTCTAAATCAAGAACCCCAGACCGATGCTATGCAGTTAGAGCCACAGAGCCAGACTCTAAATCAAGAACCCCAGACCGATGCTATGCAGTCAGATTCACAGAGCCCGATTCTAAATCAAGAACCCCAGACCGATGCTATGCAGTGAGAGCCACAGAGCCAGACTCTAAATCAAGAACCCCCGACCGATGCTATGTAGTGAGAGCCATAGAGCCAGACTCTGAATCAAGAACCCCAGACCGATGCTATGCAGTGAGAGCCACAGAGCCAGACTCTAAATCAAGAACCCCAGACCGATGCTATGCAGTGAGATTCACAGAGCCAGACTCTAAATCAAGAACCCCAGACCGATGCTATGCAGTGAGAGCCACAGGGCCAGACTCTAAATCAAGAACCCCCGACCGATGCCATGCAGTGAGAGCCACAGAGCCAGACACTAAATCAAGAACCCCAGACCGATGCTATGCAGTGAGAGCCACAGAGCCAGACACTAAATCAAGAACCGCAGACCGAAACTATGCAGTGAAAGGCACAGAGTCGGACTCTAAATCAAGAACCCCAGACCAATCCTATGCAGTGAGAACCACAGAGCCAGACTCTGCAGCAGGGACCACAGACCGATGCTATGCAGTGAGAGCCGCAGAGCCAGACTCTAAATCAAGAACCCCAGACCGATGCTATGCAGTGAGAGCCACAGAGCCAGACTCTAAATCAAGAACCCCCGACCGATGCCATGTAGTGAGAACCACAGAGCCGGACACTAAATCAAGATCCCCGAGTCAATGAAATGCAGTGAGAGCCACAGAGCCGGACACTAAATCAAGAACCACAGACCGATGCTCTGCAGTGAGAGCCACAAAGCCAGACTCTAAATCAAGAACCCCAGACCAATGCTATGAAGGGAGATTCACAGAGCCAGACTCTAAATCAAGAACCCCAGACCGATGCTATGCAGTGAGAGCCACAGAGCCAGACTCTAAATCAAGAACCCCAGACTGATGCTATGCAGTGAGATTCACAGAGCCCGATTCTAAATCAAGAACCCCAGACCGATGCTATGCAGTGAGAGCCACAGAGCCAGACTCTAAATCAAGAACCCCAGACCAATGCTATGCAGGGAGATTCACAGAGCCAGACTCTAAATCAAGAACCCCAGACCGATGCTATGCAGTGAGAGCCACAGAGCCAGACTCTAAATCAAGAACCCCAGACCAATGCTATGCAGTGAGATTCACAGAGCCCGATTCTAAATCAAGAACCCCAGACTGATGCTATGCAGTGAGAGCCACAGAGCCAGACTCTAAATCAAGAACCCCAGACCAATGCTATGCAGGGAGATTCACAGAGCCAGACTCTAAATCAAGAACCCCAGACCGATGCTATGCAGTGAGAGCCACAGAGCCAGACTCTAAATCAAGAACCCCAGAACAATGCTATGCAGGGAGAACCACAGAGCCAGACACTAAATCAAGAACCACAGACTGATGCTCTGCAGTGAGAGCCACAGAGCCAGACTCTAAATCAAGAACCCCAGACCAATGCTATGCAGGGACAACCACAGAGCCAGACAATAAATCAAGAACCACAGACCGATGCTCTGCAGTGAGAGCCACAGAGCCAGACACTAAATCAAGAACCACAGACCAATGCTCTGCAGTGAGATCCACAGAGCCAGACTCTGCACCAGGGACCCCAGACTGAAGCTATACAGTGAGAGCCACGGAGCCAGTCTCTAAATCAAGAACCCCAGACTGATGCTATGCAGTGAGAACCACAGAGCCAGACAGCAGCAGGGACCACAGACCGATGCTATGCAGTGAGAGCCACAGAGCCATACTCTAAATCAAGAACCCCAGACCAATCCTATGCAGTGAGATCCACAGAGCCAGACTCTACAGCAGGGACCCCAGACTGATCCTATGCAGTGAGAGCCACAGAACCAGACTCTAAATCAAGAACCCCAGATCGATGCTATGCAGTGAGATCCACAGAGCCAGACTCTACAGCAGGGACCCCAGACTGATCCTATGCAGTGAGAACCATGGAGCCACACTCTGCAGCAGGGACCCCAGACTGATCCTATGCAGTGAGAACCACAGAGCCAGACTCTACAGCAGGGACCCCAGACTGATCCTATGCAGTGAGAACCACAGAGCCAGACTCTACAGCAGGGACCCCAGACTGATCCTATGCAGTGAGAGCCACAGAGCCAGACTCTAAATCAAGAACCCCAGACCAATGCTCTGCAGTGAGAGGCACAGCGCCAGACTTTAAACCAAGAACCCCAGACCGATGCTATGCAGTGAGAGCCACCGAGCCAGTCTCTAAATCAAGAACCCCAGTCCAATGCTATGCAGTGAGAGCCACAGAGCCAGACTCTGAATCAAGAACCCCAGACCGATGCTATGCAGTGAGAGCCACAGAGCCAGACTCTAAATCAAGAACCCCAAACCGATGCTCTGCAGTGAGAGCCACAGTGCCGGACTTTAAACCAAGAACCCCAGACCGATGCTATGCAGTGAGAGCCCCAGAGCCAGACTCTAAATCACAAACCCCAGACCGATCCTATGCAGTGAGAGCCACAGAGCCAGACTCTAAATCAAGAACCCCAGACCGATGCTATGCAGTGAGAGCCACAGAGCCAGACTCTAAATCAAGAACCCCAGACCGATGCTCCACTTTGGCTTGGTTTTCATCCATACCAGGAGAGGATACCAATAAGAGCAGGGTCAGACTGGTGCAATCATAATCGTGGCAGCCCTCTCCTTCTTCACCCTGATCAACAATTTCAGAATCAAGGGCAACAGAGGAAAGTCTTACAGGAGGCCCCTGGGCCAAGGACACTAGTTCATCCCCATCCAAGACCCGCCCGCCTTAATTTTGAATAGAACAGAGGTAGGTAAAAGTGCTATCGGGATGAAAACAAATTTATCATCGGTTCCCTGGGAGGATGGGATGATTCTCCTCAGCCCATCTGCTGCTGAGTTCAATATACCCTTACAAGTATTACTGCTAATAAATTGATTTTGCTCTACACTCAAGTGAGTATTAAGTCCAATATCCTGACTAGGGATACTGGCCTCTTTCGCCAGTACCGGTTGATGCATGACTTTCCTATCATAGTTTCTGTTGCTACAGTTACCAAACTGCCTGGCAATAGGGGAAAAAGAGCCAGAAGAGCTTGTTTAATGGCTTCTCATTCCCTCAAATTAGATGACCTGAATTTGAGACCGTGAGCCCTGAATCTGGTGAGAGTCTATCCATTTACATCCATCCCACCTGACTGACGTCTGTTGTTAAGAGGGGAGAATGGCACACACTTTTATACATTCTGGATCCTCAGCCCCCATTGTAACTCATACATGGAGCCACTGGAGTCTGGTAAGATAGATCCTGGTATCATATACTCCATTAGAGCGAATAGATACCTTATGACCCTGTTGAGGTGAAACCTGTCCCAAGGTTCCAGAAACAGTGTTGCTGCTAGCTCTTGCTTTATCCGGAACCAGACTGCCTCTTTTTGACCCTCTAGATCTAGAATACTGCATACGTGCCCCTGTATATTATGGAATCTTTTGTCCGGAAGAGATTCCAGGCCCAGATCTGTACAAAATCCTGCTCGATAAACACTTGAACCTGTAAAGGAATCATCTGAACCTTCTTGGTGTTTATGAAGATTCCTTGTTCTCATCGGACAAAGAGGAGTCTCTACATGAGACATTGTTAGAACCCTTTTGCACAATAGACTAGGCAATCATCCAGATCTGCCCTCCTAGTGCAGAATTGCTATCAAGGGTACCAGATCCTTGGTGAAGACTCGAAGGGCAGTCTTTAGTCCAAATGGTCTCACCATGAAATGGAAGAGACGATACCCTATTGCAAATCGTACTAACCTCTTGTCTTTTGCATAGTTGGGATATGAAGATGTACACCTGGAAAATTGATGGTAGCCAGAAAATCTCACTCCAAAACCATCAGAATTGTCTTCTTTTTTAGGTCCAGTTCCAGTCTGAACTCTCCTAAGGCCTTTTGCATCAGAAAAAGCATGGAATAAAAGCCAGTTCCCTTCTCTCCTAGAGAAAGGGAAGAATGGCTTCATTACCAATAGCAACCGTTCACCATAGCATAGAGCCTTTCTCCTGGGAGGGTCCATGGGAACTGGCTTAAGGAGGATGAGTCCTGAATCTGGAGGCTCAGCCTCGATGTCCACCCAATAAAGATACTTGATTATAATCTGTACCCATCTGTGTGGAAAAGTGTTTCTCCTCTCCCTGCAGAACTTCTTGATTCTTCCTCCACTGGGTCTGGATTGAAAGGATGACAGTAATAGTCAGGTTTTGTGCTTAGAGGCTCCAGAAATGCTAGAAGCCTCCTCACCATTGGAAGTCTTCTTCGGCTGGAATTTCTTTCTTCAACAAGAATAAGATTTTGATTCCCTCTTGCTGGCGTCAATGGCATATATTGTCCTATCAACGGTTTCATGTACTATAATCAGCCTCAAATTCCACCAAGGAAGTGCTTCAAGGAGTGACCAAACTCTCCTCCGGCCCCAGCAATAATGTGGCTGTTCCAAGCCAAGACTTTTGCAACAGCATGGCGTTTAGCTTTACGGACAAAGTTGACTTCATTCTTTTTTTAATATATATTTTTATTATGTTTAATACCACAACAAAAGTGATATCCAACAATCCCCTATCCCGTTCTTCTTACAATGAGACCCTGTGAGCAAATTATACAAACATCCAATGTATATCATGAAACATACAGATGTCCATTTACAATCATGAACTAAACAAGATCACATGATTGATACAAGAGCACACAATCTTAACGAGCAATTATTACATCTTCATGTGTTTGTGTTGCATCATCTATAAGCTGCTGGAGTTTTATCTCTGCCAGTCCCCAGAGGATCCTACCATCCCGATTTTGCTCAACCCAAATTAGTTTGCTCCGTACTCCACATTCTGCCCTCATCCATCGAGGTTAGGTACTTTACATGTAATCCAGTGTTTTGCTATACATTTCTTTGCGGTTGCCAAAGGTAATTCAACAATTTTCACAGCATGTTTCGTTATCTTAGTGTACAGTATTAAACCCAATAAACATGCTTTAATGGTACATTGCAGAGGCAGTTCTGTCAAATTCTGCGAGGTGTTAATCACATCTTCCCAAAATTCATGCATCCCCCTGCACTCCCACCACACGTGAATGCACCTTCCACATTTTGTCTACAATTTGGGCAAGCATTTGATTTAAAGGGATCCATCCTTTGCATCCAACTGGGAGTGACAAAGGGGCATATTATCAAGAACGGCGTTAAAATTATCAATGCCAATAGAATTAATTATGCCAATAGAAGCCCATGTTCTGGTGTCAACATGGGCTTCTATTGGAATTCTCCAGGGCATATTATCAAGCCCATTATCGCCGCTTTAGCGGCAGTTTTCTGCCGCTAAAGCGGCGATAATTTTAACGCCGTTCTTGATAATATGCCCCATAGTCTCTATGAACACATTAATAATCAATCAGTTTGAGTCTTGCATTTCGAGTTACTTTCTTGCAGCATCTCAGTATAGAACTCCAGTCTCCCTTTTGCAATGGTGCCCCCATATCTATCTCCCATTGCGATCACAAGGCAGCTATGCAAGGTGTATCTTTCGGTAAAAGTACTGAACACAATCCAGTGATGAGCTTACCTTCCCCTCCCATGTCAGGCAAGATCTGATTAATAACATGCGTTTCCGGTTCCTGCGGGAACCCTTCCCATGCCAAGGATATAGCTGTTGCTAATCCCGCATAAGTTAAAAACCATCTCCCTTCATATCACATTCAGTGTTAAAGGTAGCGTAACTCATCAGGCACCCATCCTCATAGAAATCTCCCAGCAAACGTGGGTTGCCACCCTCCCTTCCCTGCCTCAAAAATGCTGGGTGCATAGGGCTAATATCTGTTAACCAGGGCACTAATTGCTGTTGAAACACATAAGTATTGGACTTGCCCTTCGTAACTTGTTCCCGTATATCCAATAATGTGCAAATCTGTAATGAGAGTCCCTTCCTCTTCTTTCTGGGGATTAATGGTGGATGCAACAATTCACGAGTTTTACCAACTTTGCCAACCTACACATTACAGGATCTTACTAGGGGTCCATAAACCACTGAGTAATATACTGCAACTGGGATGCCCAATAACAGCTCCTAAAATAGATAGGCTGCAATCCACCTCTATCCCATGGTAACTGGAGCACCCGTAAACTAATTTGTGCTCTTCCTGTGCCCAAAGTACAGTAAACAGAGTAGTTCATCTATCGTTTAAAGCACACATCTGGAATTCTCATCGGCACGTGCTGCGAAATGATTAAAACTCAGGGGAGAAGGGTCATCTTACTAATCGCTATTTGCCCCATTAACAACAGAGGGAATTTAACCATCTACGGACTGCGCATTCCACACTCTAATAATTTCCCTACATTGGCCTCATGTACGTCCTTAACATTGGAGGTTCAGTATACTCACAAATTATTAATAGGTGTTCTCTGCAATCCAATATATTTTTTTTAAAGTTTTATATAGGGTGAACTAGACCCGAGACATCGGGTATCAGAGCGCTTTACATGAGTACCAGTTTTGTTACAGATGGACACATTCATTTTTTTAGGCACAGGGAGATTAAGTGATTTGCCCAGAATCACAGGGTTGTTGTGCGTTGTTGCCGAGACTCAAACCCGGTTCCCCAGCTCCAAGGTCAGCCGCTCTAGCCGTAAGGCTACATCCTCTCCCCATGTTCCTCCCTCAATCCCTCAATTGGATAAAGAACTGAATTGTCCACATTCAACAAGAATCCTGAATGTATCCCTACTTCCTTAATGGTGTCATATACTATAGGTCATGTACGTTTAGGGTCTTGCACGGTCAGCAAAATATCATCAACGTACAAGGAAATAATTTCTCTTTGCAATCCTACCATCACCCCCACATCTGCACGTCTAACCCTCATCAACCTTGCTAGGAAAGTCGATACACTTTTTCAGAATTTTGACAACTCCGTTAAGGAAGAGGTCAATAGATGTATGTTCCTAGAAAACCTGGGCTATGCTCCTCTGAACTAATTCTTCCGTATGACTTCCGACCAAGTGACCAAACTCCTCACCAGCTCTAAATCTGGGTCCCCTCAAGACCCTTGCAGCCCTGGAGTACTCAAATCAGCAGCTACCTTTCAGCCATCTTTAACTCCATGTTCGCCACAGGAGTCTTTCTCTCAATCTAAAAAAAAGCCTCTATTTTAAAAAAAAACACAGCCTGAATCCCACATACCCCAACAACTACCTGCCTATTTCCTGCCTCCCCCTTATGGATAAAATAGTGGAACACATTCTTAATACACAGCTTGCCCAGTTCATCCACGAAAATCCTCTCCTGGACCCAACTCAGTTTAAGTTCAGACCTGGGCACAGCATGGAAACAGCCCTTATCAAAGCTACAGAGCAGATAAGAGCAGCCTTAGACATTGGAGGCTCCGCAGCTCTTATTCTCCTTGACCTGTCCGCAGCCTTTGATACAGTCAATCACAAGATCTAAGTCAATTGGCTGGCTGAACTTGGGGTTAAGGACAAGGCTTTATCCCTCCTTACCTCTTTCTTGTCCAATAGGGAACAATCTGTGGCCTTGGTTGGCTTTGAGCCCTCTTGTTTTTCAGTTCCTTGTGGGGTCCCCCAGGGATCCTTGCTTCGTCCCACCCTCTATAACATTTATGTATCTGAACTACCCTTAATAATCAAAAGCTTTGACTTTTCTATTACCTCCTACGCAGATGACAACCAAATTGTAGTGTCAGCCCTCAGCGATGATCCCTAGCTGCCTTCTCGATTTCAGGACTGTATAAGACCAATCAGTTCCTGGATGACCAGGCAGTGCCTGAAGTTCAACTCTGGTAAAACAGAGGTGATACTTTCTGGCAATCTTTTACCTCTCTGGTCCCCCTCCTGGTGGCTAGATGACCAAGGCTAAAAACCTAGGCATTCTCATTGATAATAGGCTTAACTACGGTGCTCAGGTATGAGCGGTAATCTCTCCATCCTTCCACACCCTCAGGAGGATAAAGAAAATTCTGCCATACATCCCAGCCAACTCTGAAAAATAGTCATCTCTGCCTTAGTGCTATCCAAGCTAGACTACTACAATGCTCCTTTATGAACCTTCAGGAAAAACACACCACCTAACTTCAGCTAGTTCAAAACGCTGCAGTCAGAATGACAATAGGATTGCCCAAATTCCACTCTATCTCCCCGGGCATCCAAAGACTCCTCTGGCTCACAGTAGGGAGCTGTATCAAATTTAAATCTCTCTGCATTGTCCATCAGGCACTGCATAATTCTGGCCATGACTTTCTTAAGCATACATTTCAATGGTATTCCCCCAGTAGAGATCTACGCTCCTTGGGTGCCAAAACCCTCACAATTTCCATATTCAGAAAATCCAACTGGGATGGAAGAAGCTTTGTGATTAGTGCAACTAAATTACTGAACAATCTGCCACCTCACATCAGTCATCTCTACCTCCCTTACCTTTAGGAAAGAACTTAAAACCTGGCTTTTCCATAATGAAGGGTGTCTCTAGTCGTGCTCATGGATAGTAAGCACCAAGACACCTTATTGGCGAAAAGCGCTTTATGAATTTTAATAACATAACATACATTCATATTCTTTATTAAGATAAAGATTTTTAAGCAGCTGATTCTAACCAACGCATGTTTTGTCCGATCAACTAAAACCTTGACTTCCTCAGGGCTAGCCCAAATTAATTCTTAACTGTAATTTCTCTATAATTATTTGAATAAATTCTCAATTGATTGTGAAAAGGACAAATAAAGTTCATATCCATGTGGTCAAACTTTGTATTGTGGTCTGTAAGTATGCAATATGATGGATATCAATTTGGCTTTCCGCGTGCCTCCAACTAGCAATCAGTGGAGATGTCCTTCAAATGAACATAGAGAATCATTGACGTAGGCACAATTGAAAGGACCTCTGAATAATCTGGAATACAACGTCACCGAAAGGATCAAGTGATTTAGAATATTGAGTAAAACGAGGCCCAGGAGATCTTAACTGTGAATGGAAGTAATTTGGAATAGCCCTGAGGAAGTCAAAATCTTAGTTGCATCCACTCCAAGATTTTAGAACAGGAACGTGGGAGATATTGAAAAAAAACTAGAGGAATGTATTTGCCCCTTTTAAAGTAGATATCATTTTAGGTGGGAAAACAGCAAAAATAAAGCCATTCTTGGCCTTAAAAATCAAACACCTTTCATGTGAATCTATACTTTCAATGGGTACTATAATGTCTGTCTTGCAGTCCCTCATCCACAAGTTCCTTCTTGCCATAATATTAGCCTCTGGTTATACAGCTGTTGAGCTAAAAGTATGTCAAAAGATATAGCCAGCATACATTTCCTCAAAGCCCCTGATGAGAGATTGAGAAGGGTCGGCAGCTTGAGTACCATCTCTCAGTGCAAGATGGCTACCTACAAAAGATATATTTAAACCAATATCAATCTCAAGGTCCACTGCATTGTTTACAGTATAATCCTCTGAATTCATTGCAGCTCATCCAATTAAATGGGCTAATATGGAATCTATTGTGACATTATATGGAATAATGTCTTTGGAGTCCTCAAGCGCATAAATCGTTTGTTGAAAACTTGGGAATGCTTCATGGATCCACCTTCTTCGATTGTCGATTTTTTTATGCATTAGAATTGCAAGCGAGGGACGGCTAACATACTTTGGAAATTACCTTCTGCATCGCCACTCACTGGGAGTGCATCAAATGGTCATTTTCTCTAACGCAACTGTGGAACTTGTTCTCTTCACACGTATTTTGAGGAGGAAGAAGTTCTAGGCCTTCTACATCCAAGTCAGAGGAATAGTTCAAAGTGAATTAGGCATCCTCTTTCCCTGCCCTGGACCTCTTCTCCCTTCCAGGAGTGTTTGTCTCAAAAGCCTTGGAGACTGCTTCATTGATCGTCTGTTGCACAGGACCAGCAGGAGACAATGAGCTCGAACCTCTAGATCTGGTCATCATCATCTTCATCATGACTATAATCAGATGAAGAAACCAGTGCATACTTCCTCTTTCCCTTTCTTTTGCCTTCCATCCCCTCTCACTGAATCCCCACTGGACATTCCAAGTGAGAACAAGAGTTGCTTATGAACCAGTATGGAGGATCACCCCTTCACCTATCATTGAGACAATAAAGAAAGTTCAAGTGCAGGTCAGAAGGAACAAGTGAAATCCTTTCTAAGCCACTGCCTCTCTGGCAAACTCTACTAGACCTGGAAGCCCCTCAAAATGTACAAATATTTTGATCTGCATGCCCCATCCGCTCCTTACCTGGGTTGTGATGCTTGTGGAATCGCTCTGGTGCCTCCTGACAGTGATCCAACATTGTACCCACATCGCACCCTGTGAACTTGGAAGGAACTCTCTCCCTCCAGCTTACGTGGACCAAAAAAAGCCATCCTGTCAGACAGCAGGCACCCAATCTAGCTACCGCAATCGTGCCACTTTGCAGCCTGAAAAATAACCTGGAATAACCTGTGCAGCTCAGCTTTGCAGCCTCTCTCCTCTAAAAGGTAAATGCATGTCTTCAGTCGATGCTTAGCACCTAACTGGAATGTTGTATATCTTACAGGAACAACAAAACAGGATGTGATGGAGTGGGCAAAGGCAAGGGCATTTATATCATGTGGTTTGGCCGGCTGGATGTGTTGAGAGGCAGGGCTGCCTCACTATCAGCCTGATTGAATTTTTGGCAGACGGAGTAGTCACCATTGGCCTGGCAGAAGCTCATGTATAAAGGCACTGACAGGAGCCGCTGTCACAGTGGTTCCTATCAATGCATTTTGCTCTTTGTTAAAGAACTGTGTTTTGTAGGAAAAAAATGATGCTCCCTCACTTGTCCAATGCAGGGGAGCATTAAAGTGTTTTTAGTGTTCCTTACTGCCAGTTTTTCCCTGATGTTAAGAAACAGAAAAAAATGACTATATGTCCACTCATCCAAATTGGGTCTGCGGACATGTAGTGATTTCTCTCATGGTCCTTACTTCCCTGCCCTGTCAGAGGGGATTAATCCAGGTGGAGACAGAGTAGCCTCCTCTGTGAGTAACCTGAAGGCTCACCAGCATCTAAATGAGGTGGGGGACGGCATTCTTGGCGGTGAGGATACTCTGTTGCTACCAAGAATTTAATCGGGCCTATATAATGAATTCAGGAGCTGGGGAGAGGAAGTAATGCGGATTGGGCAGGTCATATATACAACATGTAGGCACTTATTACAAGTCACCTGTTTAATTGTGTATGTGGGATAACTACTCTTACTGCATGTATGACAATCATGAGCGTGTGTGCTAAATATCGGCAGGTCACACATGACAACATTTGCCATGGGAAACATGTCCTGTGTTTACTGGATCATGTAGACGTTGGTGCCGTAAGCAAAAAATCATAATATAAAACTCGTAATTGGTTCATACTTATCACATCTGAAAAATCCCAATTCAACAGAGTTAGATTTTGTCAGGTGCAGATGATATCAGCATTACCGGGCTGCTCGCAAGGAGGGCCATGGAGTCAGAACGCTAAACACAACAATAATGGTAAAAACAGTACAATATATTCTTTCATTATTAAAATTCATACCTGAGGAATTCTGTAGCGGTCTAATATATTAGACATCGCTATGGAGAGTGAAGAGGTACTCCCTCCAACAAAACCGAACAGAGAAGACTGAAGGCGGCACTGGTAGTTTGGGACTGGCTCCTCTGTCCCAGCAAGCATTGCAAGAATCCCCTCCAGGGCTCTCATCTCCCACACGCATGAGTCTGATATTTTCAGCCCCAGAGTCATGTTTGGAAGAAGATATTGGTTTTCGTTGATCTCAGAAGCAGCAAGACGTATGGCCAGTGTGTCCCTGTAGTACCGGATCTGAAAACTAGCAAAGGATTAAAGCTGTAGCAGCTTCAGCCAGCAGCACTGGTATTTATAAATGCTGCTAGCCTTGTGAGATGTATTACAAATATTTACACTGGATGGAATAAATGGGCAAGGTATTGAATGTCACAACAGCAGTATGTGTATGTGTGTGTCTGTGTGTATGTGTGTTTGATAGAGAGAGAGGCAGAAAAAAGAGAGAATGAGAGAGAGAAAGAAGGGGAGCTAGGGAGAGAATAGAGTTAAAGAAAGAAAGAAAGAGGGATGGATGGGAGAGAGAGAGAAAATGAGGAAAAGAGTGAGATCAAAAAGAGAAGGGTTAAGCAAGAGAGTGAGCAGAGAAAGATAAAAAGAGATCGAGAGCAGTGACAGCAGCAAAAGTGAGAGAGAAAGAGCAAGAATGAAGGCAAAACATCAAACTGTATTAAGTCCACAGTTTGTAGATATCAGACCACCACAGCCAGAAGCCCAGCCAGAGTCAACAACTTGAATGAATTTCCTCAGTAGTGTTTTGATGGCAGTCCTTCATTCTCGTTTTCTAAGTCCTGGGGCCGGATCAGCAGGCGATATTTCATGTGCTTGGTTGCAAGTTAAGGCAGTGCTTGGTGCAAACATGTTTTACCACCTACAGTATTTGCTGTTCGGTTTGGTCCCATACATGGTCTTACATTCCGTTGCTTTATACTGCACCAACAGCTTTCATTCTTGAAAATGGTCTCATTTCTTCTTCTTTTTCTTTCAAGAGAGGTGTGAGGCAAGGAAGTCCTCTTTCCTCAGCCTTGTCTTGCAAAAAGTAGGCACAATTCTAATATTCTCATTTTTCAACATAGAAATACCCATGCTACATGTAACTCTTTTGGAGAGGCAAGATGGCGGCAGGTGATAGCAGCAGCAGCAGCATCAGCTCCTTCCCCCGCTCCGCTCTGCGCTTTGTGCCCCGTGTTCCATCGAGCACAACAGAACACACTCACCTGATTTCACGACTTGAGGACCTCGTTTGACGTTTCGTCCGGATCTGCCGGCACCTGTGGTCCAGGGTCTACACGGATGTCCTGGTTGGGACTGGGCAGGCGATTTGGGATAGCAGCGCCAGCCGAGATTTCGGACTCCTGCGTTCATAGAGGCGGTAAGGGTGGTGGTGGAAAACCGATAGACGCGCTGGTGGGAATTGCAAGGTCATTAAGCTCCACCTGGTGGGCGCTGGCAAGAATTGCAGTTAAAGTGGGACATAGGCTGTCTTTACAGAATTTATGCAACACAAGTTATAATTTGGTGTTTGGGAGGATGCCACCCAAATCGGCAAAGCAGTTGAAAGAAACAGCGTCCAGAAACTCACCACAAACACATCTGCCCCAAGGTAACAGTCTGGACTCCCCCTTAAGTACTGGGGCTATGGCAGGCAAACCTAATGAGCCCCGCAACGCTAAAAAGCAAGCAGAGAGAGGAGGGGTAGGGAGACGGAGGATTCAGACCGAACACATCACGGGGTGGAAAGGGATGAATCCAAAAGTTTCAGAAGAAGTGGGGGCTTCCCCTGAAGTGGATAAGGCAAACATACTTTCTATACCACCTCAACCTACTATTACTGAATACTTTAAAAAAAAATGCAGATGGTACTTTGGAACACATAATAGAACCTCTTGGCAATTCAGACTCAGAGTTGGCTGTCCGCAATTGGAGTACAAATCCAGATCCAGATTCGATGGACGTTATGGGTGAAAATTTTGTAAACGCGGAAATACAGGAAGAGATTGCCAGGAATAGTAAAGTTGCTCAGAAGGAAAAGGAAACAGGAAAAGAAACAGGAAGAGAAACAGAAAAGGACACAGAATTTGGCGTCAACAGGGATGATGATAATGAGGCTATGATTGACCCCCAAACTGGTGTGCTAATAATTGACGGGGCTTCCGGGGAGATGGGAGCTGTTAGAGGTTCCGAAGATCTGCTCCTAGTAGCAGGAGATATTATTTCTGACGGAACAGATAAGTTTTACTCCCTCACCGAGGAGTCATTATCAGGTGTAACCGATTCAGACCACAGTGAGCTCGACAACAGCTTGTCTTCGACTGGCTCCAGCACTTTGGAAGCACCAGAAACAGCACTGAAGCAACAGAAATCCGGGACAAATCCTAAGAGGGGCAAAGGCCACACCGAGACCCAGAAAAAAAAAGGAAGGGGTTCAGGTGGTTCCGGCTTGAAGTGGGACTATTCACACACAAGAATAACCATCCCAATGGTTTCGACAACCGAACAGTTGGTATCTCCCACTGGTGCACCTCAGGCAAAGGGAATAACAGATATGAATTCTGCATTGAGTATGATATTGGATACTATAAAAGAACATCGTGCTGAGACTCGGGCTGACGGAAAAAAAAGCAAGGCAGGCTTCTAAAAAACTGGAGGGGGCAATACGGAAAGTCGGAAAAACCTGTGCAGAGATCGGGGAGCGGAAAAACGTTTTGGAAGAGAGAACAAAGGTGGTCGAAAAGGAGCTGTCCGACATTAAAGAGGATACTAGATCCCATGATGCACAGCTCACTGATGCTATGTGGAAGCTGGAGGACATGGAAAATCGTATGAGGAGGAACAACCTCCGCTTCTTAGGGATAAAAGAAGGCTCGGAAGGGGAGGACATTCGTTCCTTCATTGTAAATCTCCTTAAGGATTCCTTCCCCGAGCTCACAGGGTGGGAATGGGAGCGGGAAGTCAAGAGGGTCCACAGGTTCCCCTTCAACAGACATATAAATTCTGGTAGAGACACAACCCAACCAAGAGCCATATTAGTTTTTTTTGGTAATTACATACTTAGGCAGGCTATTTTTGAAAAAGCCCGACCCGAGGCCAGACGGCAATATAAAGAGTCCTCTTTTTTTGTACGCCCAGATTTTTGTCATGTCACCGTGGAGCGTAGATGGCGACTTCGGCAAATGATTAAGCCTTTTCAGGATGCTGGGTTTGAGGCTTTTTACTCTCTCCTGCTAGGCTGAAGACGATTGTAAGAGGAGCGGTTAAGTTTTTCACCTCCAAAATTCAGGCTAGAGAGTATCTAGAGCAAAGCCGGTCAGATAAAAGAAATGTCTGAGGTATCAATGTAATTGTGGGGTTAATTTAAATAAGAATGTCCTTCACTTTTTCTCTTTTTCCTTTTTTTTATGTCAGTAAAAGGTCTTATATGCATCTTTCTTACTATGTGTTCTTTATTCCTCCCTTTTTTTTGTTTTTTTCTCTTTCCTTCTTCTTTTTTTCTTATTGACGCTTTTGGTTTGATAAAGAGCGGAGAGAGCTTAGGGGGTGGGAGCGCTGTGATCTTCTTTCCTGTCTCCATCACGCAGACCTTTTTTTGGTCTGGCTGCCTCTAAGGGTAGGGGAGGGAGGGGGGAGAGGGGGTGTCGGGGCGGAAGGGACAGGGGGTATGGCGGCTACGAGAAGTGTAAATTACAGCAGAAGCAAGAAGCTTATTACGGGTATTATTTTACATGGTTACTAACAGTTAGAGAGCAGCTTGGAAGAAAGATCATACAAGACGGTTTGCAGGATCAGTATAGTATTAATTCAGATATGGTAGCACAGCTGGAAACAATCTTTTCCAGGAACTATGGCTAAAGTTCGGATAGCGTCTATAAATATATGTGGGCTAAACGATGGGGCTAAGAGGAGGAGGATACAGGAAGATCTCAAGGTGTTAAATGCAGATATCTATTGCCTGCAGGAGACCCATATTGCCAGGAATGATAGCAACCTACTTAATTCCCTGGGGCTGAAGGTAGCAGCTTATACTACACAAGATGTGAAGACTAAGGGAGTCGCTGTCCTCATTAAAGGTAGTGTCATTAAATCTGGTAGGAAAGCTGTCGATAGGAATGGTAGATGGGTATTATTGGAATGCAGGCATACAACCGGTTCTTTTACACTATGTACAGTCTACGCCCCTGTTCTAGATGACCCAGGGCTATTTTTTTTCTTGGCCAATGAATTACCATCTTGGCCAGCCCCATTTGTGGTGTGTGGGGATATGAATCTCAATGGGTCTAGAGACACTCCGGGAGACACTCCAGGAATAGGAGGGACGTCTAGTAAAGGGCGGAAGCCACATTCGATGAGGGCGTTTAAAAATCTTGTAACAGATATTGGTTTGGTAGATGTTTGGCCTAAATTTAGAGCTCCTGAGCCCGGCTATACTTTTTATTCAGCCCCACATCGCAAGTTTGCCAGACTGGACTACTTTTTAACCTCGCCATGTATACTTCAAGAGGCACGAATGGAGCTCTTCCCCAGAGTCATATCAGATCACAATCCGGTAGTCCTAGAGGTCTCCATTAAAGGCATAAGAAAGGAATATTCTAGATGGACTTTTGAGAGGGCTCTGCTGTCAGATCAAAAATGTATTGAATATATGAAGGTCTGGATCAAGGAGTTTTTTGATAATAATAGTGGTAGTGCCCCCCGAGGAATGGTATGGGATGCTTTTAAAGTGGCAGCAAGGGGCGAGATTTTGCAATATTGCTTGAATGAGCGAAAAAAAGAGGTAGAACAGATTAAACAGTTTTATCAAAAACTTGCCCGACTAGAAACATAATTGATTAGTACAGTGTCACCTGGTGGGGAGGTGGTAAGAATTTTGAGTTCTATTAACATTACCAAAGCTTGCCTGAATGATTTTAATACTGAGAGACTCGCGGGTAAATACTTAGCTAAGAAGCAGGATTGCTATGAATATAGCGAGACGGTGGGCAGATTACTGGCAATCAAAGCTAGACAACAGGTGGCAGCAGGATATATAGACCGGATTAGAAATATGCAGGGTAAAGTCGTGACAGAGCCTGCTGAGATTAGAGAGGCTTTCAGAGAATTTTATGAAGACTTGTATTCAGTTCCATCTAGCGATGGCTCAAATTTGGAAGTACAGGAGTTTGAACCGATTGGAAGGGTCCCACAGGAAGAGGCTACCCGGCTTGGGGCAGAAATTACACAGGAGGAGCTATCTAATGCTTTACAAGCCCTTCCAGCGGGCAAGGCATCGGGAACTGACTGCATTCCTATAGAGTTTTACAAAGTTTTCGTCAGTGAGATATATTGTCCTATGCTTAGTTTATTTCAGGAGATCAAGGAAGAGGCCACACCGCCGGGCTCCTGGGGTATCGTGAACATCGTTATTTTTTTTAAAAAGGGTAAAGATCCAATGAACTTAGGCTCATATAGGCCTATAACGCTGTTAAACTGTGATGCTAAACTTTATTCTAAGATCTTTGCTACACGTCTGAATTCTGTTATGCACCATCTTGTCTCAGTATGGCAGCATGGTTTTATACAAGGAAGAGGGACGGTAGATCATGTTAGGAGGTTAATTACACTCTTAGATACTACAGAGAGCGCTGCTAAACCTATGGGGATAGCCTTTTTAGACGCGGCAGGGTGTCATGGAATTTCTTATGGCAGACCCTTAAGGCTTATGGCCTAGGGGAACCATTTGTGAAAGCAATACAGGTCTTATATGCCAACCCTGTAGCAAGATTACGAATTATGGGGGAAGAGACAGCTCTTTTCTCAATCAGTAGGGGAACAAGACAGGGCTGCCCTGTGTAGGAAGGTGGAATCTGACTAT
Source organism: Calotriton arnoldi (assembly GCA_963921515.1). NCBI lineage: Eukaryota > Metazoa > Chordata > Amphibia > Caudata > Salamandridae > Calotriton > Calotriton arnoldi. The sequence continues at coordinate 2,143,301 of CAWUFW010002526.1, forward strand.
ATGGTTGCCCCCACTTTTTTTATGGTGTTTTGCTGGTTTATGACTTAGTTGGACTGGGATCCTGCTATTCAGGGCCCCAGTCTATCTGCTTTCTCTGTAAAAAGGTTTCCATGTGCCTTAGGCACATCTCTGATTGGAATCTGGAGTGCCCTTATAGGTCCCTAGTATATGGTATACTATGTACCAAGGGCATAGGTACCTCAGAGGCCTACCAGGGGCTGCAGCATGTATTATGCCACCCCTGGAAGGCCATCCAAACTGACACCACAGGTCTGCTACTGCAGCCTGGGTAAGGTGGTGCATGCACCCCTTACTGTGATATAGGTTACCTATATCACTAAATACATACACACATATAAACCTATAAGTCACTCCTAAGGCAGGCCTTATCAATCCTAAAGGCAGAGTGCATGGTTCCTATGTGAGAGGGTGCCCCTGCATGAGCAGGGCCCCTCTGCAGCATTCGGAGACCCTTCTCTGATGCTGTTTGTATTGCAGCCTGACCATATACTCTTAAGCGCATTATATCCTCGCGGTAAAATGCTAACTTTGGAATGGCTGCACCTAAACATGTCGTGTTTGGTGTCAAACATCTTGGAATACTACCCCCCCGCCAATTCTGGTGGCGGGGGTAGCATTCCACCCTTCTAGAGGGAAAGACATGTTAACTCTGACTAACCCGGTAACTTCTCTCCAAAGCCCTGGCATCACAAAATGGATGCTGCTGCCACAGACACGAGTCTGGCCTCCTGCTGCTGGACGAAACTCCGGCAGGGAGGCCTGGACAATAGGTTTCCTGTCCCAGGGAGGTGTGACCACCTCCCCAGACAGGATAATGTGTATTGGGGCTGGGCGGGAGCACCATCTGTGTGCTTTGAAGTCCTGCACTGGGGGCACATTTGGTGTCCCTGTGCATACCCCAGTTCAAACCGGATCAGGGGCTTGCAGCCCCTGCTTTGGCGCGAACTGGACAAAGGGAAAGGGGTGTAGCCACCCCTCTGCCCTGACCCACCCATAGGTGGGGCCACAGAGTAGTCCAACCCCTATCTTTAGTATAAAGATAGGAACCCAGTCCTTAGGACTTTAGATTATCCCTGGACGAAACTCTGAAACAGAATCCTGGACCTTCGACGCTCTACTCACGATTAGAGGACAGAAGAATCTCCCTTGGGGTCAAGGAGTGACTCCCCTGCTTGGCAGGCACCAAAGAAGCATCTGTCCGGTTCGCATTTCTGAAGCTCCCGTCGGACGCCGAAGTCATCGCATCACCAGAGGTGGATTCTCAGACTTCCCCGAGGCTACCCTGAGTCCCCAGCAAAGCTGAGGCCCGTGGCTATCGTGGGTGACTTGAGACTGTGACCCCCGGACACCAAGCACATTTGCAAGTGCATCATCTTCTGGGTCTCTCAAGAAGTCATGCTTTGGGCTCCGAGTATCCCTAGCCTCCAGCACCACCTGCACCGAAGATCACTGGCCCCCACTCCACGAGTGTCCTGTAAGCCAGCTCCACGTGCGGCGTCACGAGGCTCCTTCGCGGTTGCTAGCCCATTGGCTAGTAGCCCTTAACGAAGGCCAATCCTTTTCTTACTTGGCATCCTGATTGCTCCACGCCTGCCCTCACTTACCTTTACTGGGTGAGTTCCACAGACCTTGTTGGTCTGCACCATCGACGATCTACATCTTCACCGAGACTTGCCGTTGCCAAGGCTTGTTGGGTCCAATCCGGTCGCCGACACCTCAGCACTCGACAGACATCATGTACCAGCCTGAATCCTGCTCCTGGTCACCAACAACGCCTCCTGGACCTCATGGCTGAAGAGTCAAGATGACCATCAACGCACCTGAAGCACTCGACATCGGTGGGCATCTGTCCATCGCCTTCCTGGTCACTGGCTAGTGACCCAGACTCTGTCCCCTCTGCTTTCAGGTTCTTCAGAACTCCGATCCACTCTTGGATCCACCCGGACACTTTTCTCTTGGCCGCCAGCAGCACTTTGCAGCAGATCGCCATTCGAATCGACGACGAAACCCGACCCCGAAAGGCACCTATGCACCCGGCTTCCCTGGGTGAGGTAACACGAGTACTCCGGTGCTCCCGTGGGTAGAGACTCTTCAAAGTCCTAGATCTCAAAGGGTTTTGTCCTAGTCCTCTTTTAAGTGTCCCTTTTCTCTAATTTCCCGATCCCGACTTTCTCCATAGAAGTCAACGGCGTATCGCGGTTGTGTATTTACACTGCACGCGTCTCCCGTGGGTCCCCTGTGTCACTACCTTGGGTGGTTCCTTGTGGTCCAAGCACTTCTAGAGGCTCTAGGCCTAGTGTCTAGTTCAGTCGTGGTTCGCATACCACTTTATTGGTATATGGTTTGGTACACCCCTAGGGCCCAAACGTGTATTTGTGCTATTACTGTGATTTAATAACTTATAACTTATGTACTTCAAACTCTAGCCTCATAAAGAGACTAGAGGGTGTGTTTAGCAATAAATACATATATTTTGAATATATACCTGGTGTGGTGCTCTTTCATTTGGTCACTCAAGAGATTATAGACTGGTAAAACAAGCTGCTTTACATTCCTTCAAGACTTAGCCTGAAGGCTGCTCTCCATAGCTACCACTAGGATAGCTTTCAATAAGGTTGTCTTTAACCTATCTCCAATAAGGGGTTGTTTGGACTGGTGCAAGGTGCCCACTATAATTAGTGGACAGCATATGCCAGGCCAACTTCTCACATTGGTGTGCAGCGTGTGGGATTCCAGCTTGCTATTGTTTTACCAGATAATCTCAATTGAATTGATCAACTGAAAACCACTAAAGGTACCTAAGGTACATATAATTTAAGCTTAGAATACAGTAAGTTCTACTGAACTTAGAGTTGTGTGTTAAGGGATAGCACAACCCTTTCTACAACTCAAGAGAGTTTAGTAGGCCACACTAGAGTAGGTAGTGCATACACCACACCACACCACACTAGTAATGTCTTTAAGGGCAGGATCCAAAGAATCCTTGCATGAAGCCATTGAGCTTCCACCCTCCAAGTATGATACACTCCCATTCTTGGAATTGAGAGCTTTATGTAATTTGAGAAAAATAAGGACAGGCCAAAGCCCCACCACCCAACACTTCAAGGAGTTGTTGGTGACTTATGACCTTAGTAAGCCCGTGGGGACTGAAGGGGTAGGAGCTGAGGGTGGGGCAGGAGAAGAGGAGGAGGCCAGGGGTACCAATACCCCCAGCCCCCCCTCTGAGACTGGCCAGGAGGGTGACAATGACCCTGACCTGGATAACCCAATCCCTCCTGTGGAAGATGATGAGGATGATCAGGATGATGCCCTCTTTGTCCCCCCAGGAAGGATTAAGAGTGTGCCCAGGAAGTCTAGATCTCCTTCTCAGGAGTCTAACCACTCTGGCACCTCTATAGGGAGCTCTGTCTCCTCTCACAGGAGGGAATCCTCTCATGAGAGGAGAGCCAGACTGGTCCAGTATGAGGAAACTCAGCTGGAAATCAGAAAGAAGCAACTGGCTATAGACAGGGAGTCCCTAGATCTCTTTAGAGAGAGAAGAAAGTTGGGACTAGAGTCCCATGGTGGCAGCAATATCCCTAGAGATAGGGAAAGTTCTTATGACCATAGAAACCTAAACAAGATTGTCCCTCCCTACCAGAGTGGGGATGACATCCACAAATGGATAACTGCACTGGAGAGGGCCTGTAAAGTTCAGAAGGTCCCCCAGAGGCAGTGGGCAGCAATCTTGTGGCTCTCCTTTGCAGACAAAGGTAGAGACAAGCTCCTCACTGTAAGAGAAGAGGATGCTGACAATTACACAGTCTTGAAGAGTGCTCTGATAGATGGGTTTGGCCTAACCACTGAACAGTATAGGTTGAAGTTCAGAGACACCCAAAAAGCTCAGACTCAAGACTGGGTTGATTTTGTAGATTGTGCTACAAAGGCTCTGGAAGGTTGGATACATGGCAACAAAGTGCATGACTTTTTAGGATTGTACAATTTGATTATGAGGGAGCAGATCCTTAATAATTGTCAAAACCAGCTTTTGCACCAGTATCTGGTGGACTCGGATCTGACCTCTCCCCAAGAATTGGGAAAGAAGGCAGACAAATGGGTCAGAACCAGAGTAAAAACTAGAAATCAGGGTGGTGACCAGAAGAAAGATTCTACTAAGTCCCAAGAGAAAGGTGGGGATAAATCTAAGGATAAGTCCCCTACAGGGCCCCAAAATTCCTCTTCTGGGGGTGGGTCCCAAACTCCTTCCTCTCCTGAAAAGAAACCATATTGCCATGTCTGTAAAAAGCCTGGGCACTGGAAAACTGATCCCAGTTGCCCCAGGATTGGCAATAAAGAAAATGTTCCTCCCACAACTACTACCACCCCTCCTGGTACTACCAGTAGTAATCCTCCAGTTGGGAGTAGTGCACCCAAAAAGTTAGGTGCTTTTGCAAGAGGAACAGAGGTGGGCCCTAGTTTAAACAGGGACCCCTCAACAGACTCCTCGGACTCTGATGGTGGTATAGGATTTGCCACCTTTACCATGGGTCCCATAGCATTGGGCAGGTACAGATTGGAGCCAATAATTAATGGTCAGAAAGCTGTGGCATTTAGGGACACAGGGGCTAGTGTCACCATGGTGGCAGGGAAACTAGTCCCCCCTCACCAGCTTTTACCTGAGTTTAAATACCAGGTGACCAACATTGATGGTGTCAGAACAGATCACCCCATGGCCATAGTCAATCTCAGCTGGGAGGGGTCACAGGCCCAAAAGAGTGGCAGTGTCCCCAACCCTACCTGTAGATTGCCTGATGGGCAATGATCTGGAAATTTCAGCCTGGGCTGAAGTTGAACACCAAACCCATCTCAGGATGCTGGGCGTCCCTGTAAAGGTTAGTGGGGCTGTAATGGCCACAGCCCCAGCCCAAGAATTTGGAAAGATGGAGCCTGAAAGAATGGCCCACTCTCCCCCAAAAGAGAGCACAAGGGTTGAAGAAAAGTCTTCTTCCCTCCAGACAGTAGGTAAGGGTCAGCCTCCTCAGGGAACTGACCCTACCCCTAGTGAAGGAACTGCCCCAGAGGTAGTCAGGCCTGGCCTGGCCACACCCCTGATGGCAGAGGACCCTTCCAAGGTGGTACCCAGTCTGGAGCAGGTAACCTGCCCCCTCTACCCTGCCTCAGCCAGCCCAGGGCTGCAGAGGTCAGGGAGGTCAGTGGACCCCCAGGGCCCCCTGTCCAGAGGAACCCCCCATCAGCAGATTAGGGGCACCCAGTCTAGTAGCCCTAGCCAGGTGAAAACTCCTCTACACACTGAGGGATCCCCCATGCCTTTATGTAGGGACCTCCCCCAGAAGGACTCTGGTAGGCAAGGGCAAACCTGTGACCTGAAGGTTCCAAACCTGCCCTTTCCCTCCAGTAGTCCATCCAAAGGGACCCAACCCCCAGCTGTAGGCAGCCAAAGGTTGACCCTTAGAGCAAAGTGCAACTCAGTCATGGAAAGACAGGCATACATGGTGACCAGTGATCTGAGGAAACTGTGGCCAACATTCCTAGGGCCTCACTTCCCTACTCAGACACCTCACCAGCCTTGTACTTTACCTAAGCACACCACAGGTAGTGATTCTCCATGGTGGAGACCCTCTTATACCCTTAGGGTGAGGGATTGCTTAGTGGACCATAAGACAGGGGGCAACCATGCTAGTGCAGGTACTTCCTTATATGACCACTTAGTCAATGAAGGCTCAACTGGCCAAGGTTAGCCTTATCTCCTTTCGTTTGGGGGGGTTATGTAGGAAGGTGGAATCTGACTATATGGTTGCCCCCACTTTTTTATGGTGTTTTGCTGGTTTTATGACTTAGTTGGACTGGGATCCTGCTATTCAGGGCCCCAGTCTATCTGCTTTCTCTGTAAAAGGTTTCCATGTGCCTTAGGCACATCTCTGATTGGAATCTGGAGTGCCCTTATAAGTCCCTAGTATATGGTATACTATGTACCAAGGGCATAGGTACCTCAGAGGCCTACCAGGGGCTGCAGCATGTATTATGCCACCCCTGGAAGGCCATCCAAACTGACACCACAGGTCTGCTACTGCAGCCTGGGTAAGGTGGTGCATGCACCCCTTACTGTGATATAGGTTACCTATATCACTAAATACATACACACATATAAACCTATAAGTCACTCCTAAGGCAGGCCTTATCAATCCTAAAGGCAGAGTGCATGGTTCCTATGTGAGAGTGTGCCCCTGCATGAGCAGGGCCCCTCTGCAGCGTTCGGAGACCCTTCTCTGATGCTGTTTGTAGTGCAGCCTGACCATATACTCTTAAGCGCATTATATCCTCGCGGTAAAATGCTAACTTTGGAATGGCTCACCTAAACATGTCGTGTTTGGTGTCAAACATCTTGGAATACTACCCCCCGCCAATTCTGGCGGCGGGGGTAGCATTCCACCCTTCTAGAGGGAAAGACATGTTAACTCTGACTAACCCGGTAACTTCTCTCCAAAGCCCTGGCATCACAAAATGGATGCTGTTGCCACAGACACGAGTCTGGCCTCCTGCTGCTGGACGAAACTCCGGCAGGGGAGGCCTGGACAATAGGTTTCCTGTCCCAGGGAGGTGTGACCACCTCCCCATACAGGATAATGTGTATTGGGGCTGGGCGGGAGCACCATCTGTGTGCTTTGAAGTCCTGCACTGGGGGCACATTTGGTGTCCCTGTGCATACCCCAGTTCAAACCGGATCAGGGGCTTGCAGCCCCTGCTTTGGCGCGAACTGGACAAAGGGAAAGGGGTGTAGCCACCCCTCTGCCCTGACCCACCCATAGGTGGGGCCACAGAGTAGTCCAACCTCTATCTTTAGTATAAAGATAGGAACTCAGTCCTTAGGACTTTAGATTATCCCTGGACGAAACTCTGAAACAGAATCCTGGACCTTCAATGCTCTACTCACGATTAGAGGACAGAAGAATCTCCCTTGGGGTCAAGGAGTGACTCCCCTGCTTGGCAGGCACCAAAGAAGCATCTGTCCGGTTCGCATTTCTGAAGCTCCCGTCGGACGCCGAAGTCATCGCATCACCAGAGGTGGATTCTCAGACTTCCCCGAGGCTACCCTGAGTCTCTAGCAAAGCTGAGGCCCGTGGCTATCGTGGGTGACTTGAGACCGTGACCCCTGGACACCGAGCACATTTGCAAGTGCATCATCTTCTGGGTCTCTCAAGAAGTCGTGCTTTGGGCTCCGAGTAGCCCTAGCCTCCAGCACCACCTGCACCGAACATCACTGGCCCCCACTCCATGAGTGTCCTGTAAGCCAGCTCCACGTGTGGCGTCACGAGGCTCCTTCGCGGTCGCTAGCCCGTTGGCTAGTAGCCCTTAACGAAGGCCAATCCTTTTCTTACTTGGCATCCTGGTTGCTCCACGCCTGCCCTCACTTACTTTCGCTGGGTGAGTTCCACAGACCTTGCTGGTCTGCACCATCGACGATCTACATCTTCACCGAGACTTGCCATTGCCAAGGCTTGTTGGGTCCAATCCGGTCGCCGACACCTCAGTACTCGACAGACATCATGTACCAGCCCGAATCCTACTCCTGGTCACCGACAACGCCTCCTGGACCTCGTGGCTGAAGAGTCAAGATGAACGTCAACGCACCTGAAGCACTCGACATCGGTGGGCATCTGTCCATCGCCTTCCTGGTCACTGGCTAGTGACCCAGACTCTGTCCCCTCTGCTTTCAGGTTCTTCAGAACTCCGATCCACTCTTGGATCCACCCGGACACTTTTCTCTTGGCCGCCAGCAGCACTTTGCAGCAGATCGCCATTCGAATCGACGACGAAACCCGACCCCGAAAGGCACCTATGCACCCAGCTTCCCTGGGTGAGGTAACACGAGTACTCCGGTGCTCCCGTGGGTAGAGACTCTTCAAAGTCCTAGATCTCAAAGGGTTTTGTCCTAGTCCTCTTTTAAGTGTCCCTTTTCTCTAATTTCCCGATCCCGACTTTCTCCATAGAAGTCAACGGCGTATCGCGGTTGTGTATTTACACTGCACGCGTCTCCCGTGGGTCCCCTGTGTCACTACCTTGGGTGGTTCCTTGTGGTCCAAGCACTTCTAGAGGCTCTAGGCCTAGTGTCTAGTTCAGTCGTGGTTCGCATACCACTTTATTGGTATATGGTTTGGTACGCCCCTAGGGCCCAAACGTGTATTTGTGCTATTACTGTGTTTAAATAACTTCTAACTTATATACTTCGAACTCTAGCCTCATAAAGAGACTAGAGGGGTGTGTTTAGCAATAAATACATATATTTTGAATATATACCTGGTGTGGTGCTCTTTCATTTGGTCACTCAAGAGATTATAGACTGGTAAAACAAGCTGCTTTACATTCCTTCAAGACTTAGCCTGAAGGCTGCTCTCCATAGCTACCACTAGGATAGCTTTCAATAAGGTTGTCTTTAACCTATCTCCAATAAGGGGTTGTTTGGACTGGTGCAAGGTGCCCACTATAATTAGTGGACAGCATATGCCAGGCCAACTTCTCACACCCTGCTTCCCCCTTACTGTTTGCCCTGTATCTAGACCCCCTCCTTAGGCGTCTGGAGGCCTCTACCGAAATTATTCCGGTCAGTCTGCAAGGCGGGGACACCAAGCTACTGGCTTATGCTGACGACGTGGCTATCATCTCATCTGATCCAGCCCGTGCAATGACAGCGGTTGAAAGCATTGCTGAAGGCTTTGGGACGCTATCAGGCTTTTTATTAAATAAAACTAAAACGCAGATTGTGACAAATAGATTCGTCACAGGTATGGCGAATAGAACTGTTGAAAAAGCGGTCTATTTAGGCATCACTATCACGGCTAAGGTGGACGATATAGTAGACTTAAATATTACCCCTATAATGGGAAAAATTTAAAAAGACCTCCAACGCTGGGATAATTTGAAACTTAATTGTTGGGAGATGTAATCTCATCAAAATGATGATCCTGCCAAAACTTTTGTATATTTTTCATGCGATTCCTTTAGAAATTCATAATTCTTGGTTTAAGCAAATAGAGAAGGAGGTGGCTAGGTTTATTTGGTGCTATCAGAGGACTAAGAGAGCAAATATATACCTCTCCCTTCCCAGGGATAGAGGAGGATGGGGGCTCCCGCATTTTAAATTATATTATCTAGCGGCTTCATTTCAATACTACTGGCCTCTCTTTGGAGTCAAGGAAAAGGACAGGGGGATTCTGGTCAAGTACCAACAATATATGAACTATTGATAGGCGCCCGGGCTAATGGGTGTCTTTTGAAATTCTATGAAGCAAGTTATTTTAAGAAAACGCGCTTCAAGGTATTGATCGCTGCCTTCCGCAATTGGGTAGGCATAAGGAAGAAACTTGGGGTAGGTAGATACAATCGTTACTCTCCTATAATCGGGAATGACCAATTGCCCAGGGCACTACAAGATACATGTCTGGTAAGGTGGGGTAAGAGTGGTGTATATAGGATAGGGGATCTATTAGCTGAGGATCACATAACATCATTTGAGGCTATTAGAGAAAGGTTTGATGTCGAATCCCGGGATTTCTTTACATTTTTACAGCGGAGAGATTTTCTGTTTAAAAAGGCAGGCGGTGCGGCAGGGTTTGGACAAGTACCCCTGTTGGAATTACTAACTCGTAATACCAGACCCTCAATTACACAAATATATAGGTGTTTGCAGGAAGGTGTGCCGGATGACTTGAATAAACATGGGCTGAAATGGCAGGATAGGTTGAGAGTTGAGGATTCTTACTTTATGAGATCATTAGAACTGTGGGACAATGTACTGTGCTCTGCTAATCTGCGGGCTCAGCATTTTAAGACTTTATTTGATTTATATATTACACCTGCGAAAATTGTGAAATGGGGTGGTACTGAGGGGACCTCTTGTTTCAGATGCTCAACATTTGGAGCTGATTTAGTGCATATTTTTGCCACTTGTCCCTGTATAGAATCTACCGGTCGTGAAATCACAAGTTTTTTACAACAGATTCTCAATGTTGATGCTCCTCTGACATCACAGCTGATGATGTTAGGGGTATATGATACAGCTGGCAATGAAGGGGAATTCCTTTTTATGACCTGAAACTTCTTCCTTAAGTATTAGATTGCTCTCTAACTAATGATCTTCTGGTTATTGTGCATAATGTATTACTCGTTCGTTTTTTGATGATCAAATGAAAATTGGTAATTTATGTTTGGAATATATGTACAGGTAAACACTGCTGCTATTACACAGCTTTCTTTATACAATAAAAATTAAAAAAAATAAAAATACCCATACTAAACTTAGTGTTTATGCTGATGACATCCTTTTGTTTCAATCCAAACCTGACCCCTCTCTTCCTGCCTTTCTAATTGAAGTTGACACTTTTTCCGCTCTCTGTGGTAATAGACTGACTCATGACAAATGCAAAATTCTTCTCCTTAATGTTTTGTCTTTTAAACAAGATTTCTCTCCATCTAACATTACTTGGAGTCCCTATAAAATTAAGTATTTATCACTTTGGTACTCACCTTCCATTAAACATACTGTATCTTCAAATCTGAACACAGTTATTGCCGTCTTATCCAAGTCAACCGCTAATGATCTTGGCGGGGTAAACTCAATACTGTTAAAATGATGCTTGCTCCCATTGTTTTTTATACCATCTCTGTCATTCCCCATTACTATTCCATTCATAATTTTTAAAACAGATTTATTCGATACTTTCCTCCTTTTTATGGAATCATAAAATATCTTGCTTGTCTTTTCTTAAGCTTAAATGCAGTAAATCTCAAGGAGGCGTACATTTTCATGATTTCCAATGTTATAATGCTGCGTTTCTACGTAAACATGTTTCTGACAGTTTATCTGACTGACTCTTTTTTAATATTCTCTGCCCTTTGGAAAGATATTGAACTCTTCTTCTTATCTCCATTTTCATTCAAAGAATTCCTTTCATTTACCCATAAAACACACTTTCTAGTAGTCCCTTACCATAGAACTACCAATAAATGTTTTAAACCAATGCTTTTCTCACATATTTCAGTCTTCTCTTCGGCACAACAACCTTTTAACGTAAACAATAAGCTTATTTTTGGGGGTTCATGGAGAGACCAATATTTACTTTATGTTCATCAACTCCGATCAAATTATTCCTTCATTACATTTTCACAAGCACAATCATTGCATAAACGTCCAGAATCATACGGTAATAAATGTAATTCATTGACCCAAAGCATTACTTCCACCCTGGCCTCATTACCATCACATACTCCTACTCCGACATCTCATAAACATCTTCTTTCAATAATATCCACTCATCCAAATGTATCTTACATATTTAGAATACTTACCAAACTTCCAGAACATAGAGAGAAGACAGAAATGGAATTACAATGGGAACAGGATCTTCAGACTTCATGGCCCGTTGGCCTCTGGGATAAACTTTGGTTGACAATTCGTAAATCATTGCGATCTGCCAACACTACTCAAACTCTCTTGTTCATATGCAACAGACTCATGATCACTCCAGATTCTCTACATAAATTTAACCCAGATGTTTTGTTAACTTGTTGGTCATGTAATGCTATATACCATATTCTTTTTTCATGTCCATTTATCCACCAGTTTTGGTTGAAAGTATAGTCTCAAATTAACACTAGTTTTCACACAAACATTCAATTTCACCTTTGAATATTTTTTTGGAACCCTTCAGTTCATTGGCAAACCTTCATGTGTAACACAGTGTGTGTTACAATCAACTTTTAGAGAGGGCATATGTGTCCCCACTTTTACTTCTTATTAAAAGAGATAGTATGTGGTCAGCTGTTACTGTCTATTTAGACACTTGTGCTCATAATTTTACACAACATCGTCCTTTATGATGAGTACCCAAAGCTCAATGATATGGATTTTTTAAATGTCTTTTTTATATTCCTTTTTATGAATTTTTGCTGATGATATATTATTAATATCTTTATACATGTATATTTTCTATTTTGCTGTCCCCTTTGTCCTTTTAATTAGATAATATAAACAAACCTTATACTTCCCCTTCCCTCTTTCTCTCCCCCTCTATGAATATTCTATAAATTATTTATATATAACCATTTGACTTCAATAAGTAGCTTTACTTGTCTTTAGTTAGCCTGTTGTCCCTTATACCTTTGTAACTCGTACTGTAACTACATACATTCTTATTAAATAAACTCATTTTCAAACTTAAAGCAGATTTGATGAGGTGGTAATGTGTGACTAGAGTATAGTGCATAGTGGATGTGTTGCATTTTGTTGTGGCAGTGCAGTGTTGTGCTATTCTATATCGTGTATTTTTGGTTTTTGTACTGTAGTATGGCTGTTGTCTGGCCATTTGTTTTATTGCAGTGTGCAAATTATGGTTTCTGGTGTTGATATTTTCCTTCCTAGTGTGTTATTACAGAATGGTTCGTTGTGTTCTACTTGCACTTAGACAGCATTACCAGATCCACTGTGAACAACCCATTTATTAGCGTCACAGTTATCTCAGGTCCAGCCTTCTGGCAGAGACCATGGGCTGAATCCTATAAAGCAGGCACTGCAAGTGGGAATTTGATTCATAGTCTCTGCCACAGTGTTGGACTGAGTGGTGTCTCAAGCAGGCGAAGAGCTGAAGAAGCGCTATTTTACCACCTTTGAAGGTGGCAAATGGTTGCATGTGTAGAGAATGTTCCTTACATGTGCTGTCTTTTCTCAAAGTAACTGGACATATATTTTTCATCAATCTTAGCAATGAGGGGAGTAAAAGTAAAAGATGGAGGTCTGCATTTCAAATCAAGGGATTGAACACAATTATTTGTATCAAAGGTTTCGCCAGACTTTCTTTCCATATTCAACCTTCATATATGACCTATAATTCTTATCCAGGGCTCCTTTGGTCTTCACTGTGTGTCATACGCTGAAAACACCAACCTGGTTCTTCATTCCGACTGCTCTACTGAAGACATCCAGCAATTTCTTAAGTCATGACTTTCAGCAATCCAGTCTTGGATGAGCAAAAGCTTGCTCAAGGTAAATGCTGACAAAACTGAGATTAATATATGTGACCCAGGCCTTCTCTGGAATAATAGCCTCAGGCCTGTCAGAAAGCCACTCAAGTCCATGTTAGCGTTATAAAAAACTAAGGTGTTCAGTTGAACACAGAGACTCTCTTGTAGTGCAAGTGACTCTGTGGCATCTGTATGTCCTCACCATCTAGACCTGAGTTGGAAAAGCCTTACAGGTGTTCCCCTTGAACTCTGTCCCATGGAAATGGTAGCCTAGATTTGTTCCAGGCTGGAGTACACCAGTGCTTGTTATTTGTGAATGTCTGCAAAGCATCTGTACAGCCTGCAAATGCCACAGAACACAGCCTGGAGCTGGCTCTTGGATTGCACAGATTTCATCACCTCACTGTGGCCAGACGTACATTAAAGTGGCTCCCAGTGGAACACAGAATACTTTTCAAAGCTCTGAGTCTGGCTTACAAAGAGATACAATGTATTGGTGCCCCTGCCTTATGGTTTGTATCACTAAACATACTAATAAAGTGATCTTTGTGAGGTTCTTCCTAAGTTTCAGCTTTTGTTCCACGCTTTAAGAAAGTCCGCCTTAGAGGAAAGTCTTAAAGATTTGGCTTTGAAAGCCTAGACTCACCATGTGAAACACTAAAGATCACAGGGTTTTTCACATGAAATTAATGGGCATATTTATGAGAGCTTTGCATCATGCTTGCACCACGTAATGTGGTACATGCATGACGCAAACCTCTAAGTCAGATTTATGAAGCCATGCACAGCTACTTTGCGTGGCTTTGAATGGCTTCAAAAATATGGAGTAACGCAAAACAGTGCAACTCACTGCATTGCGGTACTCTGCGCAAGGGAGGCGTTCCATGGGCTTTGCAGTGGGCGATCCATGGGCCCTGCTGTGGGTGTTCTATGGGCGCTGCTGTGGGTGTTCCATGGGCCCTGCTGTGGGTGTTCCATGGGCCCTGCTGTGGGTGTTCCATGGGCCCTGCTGTGGGTGTTCCATGGGCCCTGCTGTGGGTGTTCCATGGGCACTGCTGTGGGTGTTCCATGGGCACTGCTGTGGGTGTTCCCCAGGCACTGCTGTGGGCACTGCTGTGGGTGTTCCATGGGCACTGCTGTGGGCATTGCATGGGCACTGCTGTGGGTGTTCCCTGGGCACTGCTGTGGGTGTTCCATGGGCACTGCTGTGGGTGTTCCCTGGGCACTGCTGTGGGTGTTCCCTGGGCACTGCTGTAGGCGTTCCATGGGCACTGCTGTGGGTGTTCCCTAGGCACTGCTGTGGGTGTTCCATGGGCACTGCTGTGGGTGTTCCCTGGGCACTGCTGTGGGTGTTCCCTGGGCACTGCTGTGGGCACTGCTGTGGGTGTTCCTGGGCACTGCTGTGGGTGTTCCCTGGGCCCTGCTGTGGGTGTTCCATGGGCCCTGCTGTGGGTGTTCCATGGGCCCTGCTGTGGGTGTTCCCTGGGCACTGCTGTGGGCACTGCTGTGGGTGTTCCATGGGCACTGCTGTGGGTGTTTCCTGGGCACTGCTGTGGGTGGTCCATGGGCACTGCTGTGGGTGTTCCATGGGCACTGCTGTGGGTGTTCCATGGGCACTGCTGTGGGCACTGCTGTGGGTGTTCCCTGGGCACTGCTGTGGGTGTTCCATGGGCACTGCTGTGGGTGTTCCATGGGCATTGCTGTGGGTGTTCCATGGGCGCTGCTGTGGGCGTTCCATGGGCTTTGCAGTGGGCGTTCCATGGGCTTTGCAGTGGGCGTTCCATGGGCTTTGCAGTGGGCGTTCCATGGGCTTTGCAGTGGGCGTTCCCATGCAACTCCCATGGTTTTTCATGCATTCTGAGATTTACAAGGAATTGTAAACCTGGGAATACACCAAAAAGATATGCCTCCTATGCCTGTTTTTCCTCTTTCTGTGTGTGCTGCATTCTGCAGCACACAAAGAAAGAGGGAAATGCATCCTAGGATTGTGTTTGTGCAGGAAGGTTTCCCTTCCTCCACAAAAACAATCCTGCCTACAACAGAGGTACCCTTGCACCACAATGCAAGCGTGCCTGCGTTGATGCTAGGCTGCCAAAAGCACACAGGGGGAAAGGAGAGAAACGCAGCATATTGGACCAATACAGCACATACCTGACCTTTCCTTGTGATGCAGTGATGCAGGGCAGCACAAGAAGGTGACTTGCTGTGCTGTGCTGCCCTGCACCACAAATTGCATATATATGGACCTAAAAATCTTTTGATGGAGGTTATGATCAACCTACCAAAAATAGTAATTTCTCAGTTTTAATTAACTGTCTCTTCTTGCTCTTCCTGGCTTTCTTCTTCTTCTTCTACTTTCTTACAGCAAAGATGTCTTTAAGGCATAATTATGCACTAACAGATACCACAATATTCATTGATTCACTCCTACACAGAGCAAGCAAACATCTCCCCTTCCATTCCAAGGAATATCATTTCTCCATGGAAGGAGAGGTTGACTTGTACATTTTGCTTTGCTCTCAGGAGACACATTCCACTTCTCCACTCAATTTTCAGTCTGCAAACTGGAAACTGCATCGGCTCGTGCAAAACAAAGACCCTGATTTCTAAATACCTTTGTTTCTCCCCAAAAAGGATTTGGCCTCCAGTGTATTTTCATGTTTCTAGGCTCTATAGCTTTAGAAAATAAGGGGGGCATATTTAAAACACAATGGCCAAGCGTGACATTAGGCAAAAATTGCTAACGCCACGCTTTGCCATTCAGAAAATGCAGGGATGGTCCGTATTCTCAAGAATGCTGTGCACCTCTGCTTTTCCGCTAGCACTAAATCTAGCTGCCTAGGGCCAATGCTGTTACACACTCAATCTCCTCTGTGGTGCCCGACTCCCTTCTCACCTGGTATAGGATGAAGTTGGCTCAGTTTGTGGGGTGGTGGACACAGGCACATAGTTTACCGGTGTAATCATTAACCCTGGGCGAAGTGCTACGCTACGCTCGCGTAGTTTGCGAAGTTTGCGCTACTTCGCACAATGCGAATTGCACGTAGCACAGTGCAAACACGCGTAGCGTAGCGTAGTGCAGCGGTCATTTTGCTTGCTCACGGTCCTCAACGTCAAGTTGGCGACCGCGAGCAAGCAAAATGACATCCCGGCGAGACTTTTTCCTCGTTCGCGATCAGCAACATCAAGTTGCCGATCGCGAGCGTGAAAAATAAACCTCCGGCGAGATTCTCAACGCGGGGAGGTCAGGTTTCTCATTGCGAGTGGTCGCGTATGCTCGCGACCGCTCGCGATGAGAAACTACCAGTCCGCGTTAGAAAGCTGCCGCTCGAGTAAAAATCTACTCGAGCGGCAGTAAAAGACAGCTCGCACTGTGCAAGATGCCGTTTTCAATGATTGCACAGTGCGGACAAGCATCCGGCACTGTGCAATCATTGCGAACATCGCACTACGCAGTTCGTGTAGTTCTATGCGTAGCTCGCGTAGTGCGAACTGCACTTTGCGTAGCTTCGCGTTGCGCTACTTCGCGAACTACGCCAGGCTTAGTAATCATGCCACTTCCTTCGTTCTCATCCGTCTCAGCGACGCACGACAGAGGAGAAGAGATTTGGACTACGTTTCCCAGGAGCCTTGCATCAGGAAGACGCGATTGACCCAGAAATGAAGGCCCCTTGAAATGGAGCCTCGGGGAGAGAAACGCTGCTTGTAAAGCCGGTAAGGGTGCACCTGCCCAAATACACTCCTGAGACTAATACCATTGAAGTGTTGTCCCCTCGGCAGTGCCAGGACTTGCACTGCGGGGGGCACGATCAGAGTGACAGACTAACATTGGAAAGTGTTGAATGCACCATTGCCCTAAGAATCTATTCGCACTGCAAACTAAAATACCGCAATATTGGACAAGGAAACTGGACATTATTGCCTCGCCTTTGAAATACAAGGCATAACAGGGTTGTTGGGTGAAATCCAGAACTTCCATGAAGCAAATGGAAAATATATGGAAAAGCTAGTAATTGTTATTTTTTGTTTCTCATGAACAGGGGGTTCATGAGGTGGCCTTCTGCTCTTCCCCTGTAGGGCTGGTCCTTATTCTTTTTATGGTGTGTGCTGTACAACAAATATTTAGAGACAGTAAGGAAGGTGGGAGGGTAGGACATGGCAACACCCATCAATCAGAACGCTAATTGTTTCAGAATTTACCGCCATGTGATGAATGGTTGCATTGATGTTTTGCTCTTCACCCACCTTGGATGGTGGTTTATTGTTATTATTTACAGGTACAGATGTTGATAGGTGGTAGGGAAGTTATAGAGACTACTTCATATGCATGTTGGTTACTTATCAGATCTCCTTCCCTGCTGACCCCTACCCTTTCCTTCCCTCGCTTGTTCATCTCAAATACCTGTGCTACAACAGTATTCAGAGTTGAGACTGTCGAGAGGTGGACCCCTTTTGGCATTGAACCATTCCTAAGGAATCATCGAGGTTGACAAATGCAGTCAACCATGCACCATAGTGCAAGGGTGTCTGCATTGGGGGGAATGATTGTTTATGTGCAGGAAGGTACCCCATCCTGCACATAAACTATCCAGAATGTCGATTTGAAATTTCTATGTTCTGCTTTGTGCAGCACACATAGAAGTTGCAAATCACCATTTGTTTAATGAGTGTTTATGCACATACACAATCATTCATGGTGATTTGCTGTTTCTATGTGTGCTGCACAATTCAGCACACATAGAAACAGCAAAAACATGGAGAAATTAACCATTTCTCTTTGTTTCGTCATGTTAAGACGAGGTTTTCCCTGGTCTTAAATTTGGCACCGCCTCCTATTTATGCCACCCTTGCAAATAGGGGGCAGTGTAAAAATCAATAGGTGTTGCGGCAGAACACACATTGCCCACCCCTTTAACGCTAAGTGTTATGTGAAGGGGTGACTTACTTACAAGGCGGCGTTAAGCTATGTTAAGTGGCATAACGCTGCCTTGTAAATAAGGCAAAGGGATTATAGCCACAGGAACATAGCAAAAAGTAACTTTCCTGTGGTGATAGGGGATTGTAAATATGTCCCTTAATGCCCTTGTAATGCAGACCAAAGTTGTTCAGCTGTCTTGAGCCAGGGGAAGTCATTTACAAAGAAGTGCCACAGCTGCTCTCTTCCCCAGCGCTGGTGCTCAAGCAGGCTGCCTAGTGCCACACACTCACACTTTTGTACCATAGTGAAAAGGCTTTTGCATGATGTCTAGCATAGTTTCTGTCAGGGCACCTTTCTAGTACAGAATACTGTTACTAGATTAACTTTAAAACATTCCAAACATCAGATGGGTGAAGTACTCTGCAGCAATCATGCAATATGTGAAAAGTTAGTTTCCACCAATTTTAGTAAATAGGGCTTAGCATCGATACTATATATATAAGTTCACTGAAAAAACCATAGGTTTCAGGCACGTTATAGTTAGAAATTAGCATTTAAAAAACCTTACAAATTCACTGAAAAAACCATAGGTTTTAGGGACAGTTATAGTTAGTTGGACATTGCACTCGTACAAAACCCGTGAAATTCCCCCGTTATAGTTAGTTCAGCTAACTATAACTCGCGCCCCCGCAATGCACTGCTGATGACATCACATATTACATCACTCATGACATGGCCAGTGACATCACTGATGACATCACTGATGACATCTCAAATGACATCACTGATGACATCACTGATGACATCATCCACGTGATAATATGATGCACCTCCTCACACCCTAATATAACCTTTGATACACCCACTCTAAATTACAGACTGCCATTCGCAAAACCATATACACTCCAACACCAATAACTACATACCCACTCACTGATTCTTAGGTCTCCACACACACCCACTCACTCACCCGTACAGTCACTCATACTTACGGTCACTCAGTACAGGACTATTATATGCACTCATACACCGACATAGACACTCACACACCGCCACTCAACCATAGAGGTACTCACACACCTAGTCAGTCATGCAAATAATTAATCACACTGCCATTTACTCACCTATACAGTTATACACACACCAGCTCACTTACTCATACAAGTACTAGCACATTCTTACGCTCTTATACGATCACTGATACAAGTATACACCCATCCATACAGCCACTCTCACAATCACACTCTCACCTATAGCCATTTATATACTCCAACACACATATATACTGCCTTTCACATATGTAGTTACTCACACATGTACCACTGAGATATACATTCACTCACTAACACACCCATACACACACTCACCCACCCATACAGTCCATCACAGATGCACTCTTGAAACCATGCACCCAGTGAATCACCCACTCACACATCTATGCACAGAGTCACACACACCCCACCCACACAAACACTCAGGCACCCATACAGATACTCAGACAACCAATCAATAACTCATATAGACACTCATGTAGCTATTCACAAACCCATGCAGCCGCTTTCACAGCAACAGACAGACGGATACAGACATTCACAAAGTTTAGTCACTAACCCATGCATTCAGTAAGATACGTTTAATCACTCACTTATAGAGTTAGTCACGCACCTAGTAAATCATCCATTCAGACATTTATACACCCACTCATTCTTCAATATGCCTTTTCCTATATATATTAAACATATTTAAACTTTACAGAAACAGACAGTCACTGGATGATGTCATCAGTGATGTCATTTGAGATGTCATCAGTGATGTCATCAGTGATGTCACTGACCATGTCATGAGTGATGTAATATGTGACGTCATCAGCAGTGGATTGCGGGGCGCAAGTTATAGTTAGCTGAACTAACTATAACGGGGGAATTTCACGGGTTTTGTACGAGTGCAATGTCCAACTAACTATAACTGTCCCTAAAACCTATGGTTTTTTCAGTGAATTTGTAAGGTTTTTTAAATGCTAATTTCTAACTATAACGTGCCTGAAACCTATGGTTTTTTCAGTGAATTTCAAAGGTTTTTTAAATGCTAATTCCTAACTATAACATGTCTGAAACCTATGGTTTTTTTCAGTGAATTTCAAAGGTTTTGTAAATGACAATTTTTAAATGTATTAATTGTTATATTTATTTTTTTGATACTGATTTACTACATTTTTTTAAACTATTTATTTTTAGATATTTTATTTTTTAAATTACATTGTAATTACATTATACATTACATTACAAAATATACTTTCTCAGAATGAATTACTTTAGTTTAAATACTTTGCAAATAGGCAATAGACTTTTAAGTACAGTAGTTACAGTTGTTGCAATGGGCAACACAATTTCAAGCACAATGCAACATTGAGCTCAATGTGAAATTCTAGTTAAATGCAATTAGTTACTTTATGGATTACTTTTCTAACCACAAGACTGGATCCTAGATTCAGTCCTGAGACATCTCCTGTAAACAGTTGAGTAAAAGCGTTTTGGTTACAGTAGTGATTTTTAAGGAATATTATTGTATTTTAAAACTTGACACTTAGAAACTTCTTCACATAGAATCACCAATGTTATCCTATGGGAGGAAATTCACTTAGCAGGTAAGAAGTGTTATCGTTACTTTTTCTTACTCAGTGGTGGATCCTGGATCCACCACTGGTGCATCTCCTGTAAACAGTTGAAAGAATGCGTTTAAGTCATACAGGCGATTTTTAAGGAATATTTGTAGTTTGTGAAAATCGACACTTTGAAACTTTTCTGCTGAAAACCAGACAATGGATTCCTATGGAAGGAAATACAAGTTACTGGTATGTACGGTTAGAATTACTATTCAGGGTCAGTGCTGAGCTAAAAGATGCAGCACTGAGGTCTCTCCTGATAACAGGTGAGTAAATCGGAATTCGTAGTTCGGCAGATTTTAGAAGAATATTATAAAGTTCCAAAACTCCACACTTAGAAGAATTTCCAAGTGAAACCAGTCAATGTTAGCCTATGGAAGGAAATTCAAGTTACTGGTAAGTACGGTTAGAATTACTTTTCAGGATCAGTACTGGGCTCAAAGATGCAGCACTGAGGTCTCTCCTGATAACAGGTGAGTACATTGGAATTCGTACTTCTGCTGATTTTAGAGGAATATTTGTATGTTTCAAAAATCGACACTTTGAAACTTTTTCAGCAAACAGCAGGCAGTGATATCCTAAGGAAGGAAATTCAAGTTACTGGTAAGTACGGTTAAAATTACTTTTCAGGATCAGTACTGGGCTCAAACATGCAGCACTGAGGTCTCTCCTGATAACAGGTGAGTAAATCGGAATTCGTATTTCGGCAGATTTTAGAGCAATATTATAAAGTTCCAAAACTCCACACTTAGAAGAATTTCCAAGTGAAACCAGTCAATGTTAGCCTATGGAAGGAAATTCAAGTTACTGGTAAGTACGGTTAAAATTACTTTTCAGGATCAGTACTGGGCTCAAACATGCAGCACTGAGGTCTCTCCTGATAACAGGTGAGTAAATCGGAATTCGTAGTTTGGCTGATTTTAGAGAAAAATGTACACAGTGGTGAAGGAAAGGGGTGGGGCCTGAGGTGACATGTCTGCTAACACGCCCTGTGGCGCGTTTTAAGTTGGAGAATTAATTCCTCCTCAATCCAGAGAGTCCCTAGGGGCCAACTAGCCCACCAGATACCTCCAGTATGCGCCAGAGAGCTGCATTGCAGAGAGGTGTTCAGAGGCCACGACCCTTTTTGCACCTCTCTGCAACGCAGCTCTGTTGTGCTTACTGAAGGTACCTGGTGGGCTAGTTAGACTCCAGGTACCCTCAGGATTGAAGGGGACTAATCCCCCAACTTCAAACACACCACGGGGCCTATTTGCACACATGTCACCTGAAGCCCTGCCCCCTCCCTTCACCACTGTGCAAACGCGCCCCGTGGTGCGTTTTAAGTTGGGGGATTAAGTCCCTTTGAATCATGAGGGTCCCTGTGGTCCAACTAGCCCACCCTGTACCTCCAGTATGCGCCAGGGAGCTGCGTTGCAGAGAGGTGTTCAGAGGCCACGCCCCTCTTTACACCTCTCTGCAACGCAGCTCTGTTGCGCTTTCTGGACGTACCTGATGGGCTAGTTGTCCCCCAGGGACCCTCAGGATTCAAGGGGATTTAATTCCCCATCTTAAAACGCGCCACGGGGCCTGTTTGCACACATGTCACGTTTAGCCCCGCCCCCTCCCTTCAGCACTGTGCAAACGCGCCCCGTGGCACGTTTTAAGTTGGGGAATTAAGTCCCCTTGAATCCTGAGAGTCCCTGGAGTCCAACTAGCCCACCATGTACCTCCAAAAAGCGCCCCAGAGCTGCGTTGCAGAGAGGTGTAAAAAGGGGCGTGGCCTCCATACACCTCTCTGCAACGCAGCCCCCTGGCCCATACTGGAGGTTCCTGGTGGGCTAGTTGGCCCCCAGGGACCCCAGTATTCAAGGGGAATTACTTCCCCTTCTTAAAACGCGCCAGGGGGCGTGTTTGCAGACTGCTGCAGGGAGGGGGCAAGGCCTCCGGCACGATGCCGGTCTTTTTTTTTTGTATGGGAGGGGGGCTGCATGGCCCCCCTTCCCTCATCCACTTTTGGCCCCGGGGACCCCATCCCCCAGGGCCTGAGGAATTTCTTTTTGTTTAAAAAAAAAAAAAAAAAAAAAACGGGAAGGGGCCGCATGGCCCCCCTTCCCTGGCCCTCTATTGGCCCCGGGGACCCCATCCCCCGGGGCATGCCCTCTTTTTTTTTTATTTAAATCTTTGGAGGGTGGCTGCGTGGCCCCCCTCCTCAGGCCATTTAATGCCCCGGGGACCCCATCCCCCGGGGCCAGCCTTTACATTTTTTTTTTTTATAATTTTGTTTTCTGGGGAGGGGGCTGCGTGGCCACCCTCCAGGGCCACTAATGGCCCCGGGGACACCATCCCCGGGGCCTGGCCACACGTTGGGGACCGTGGGGGGGTCCCCAATCCCCGCACGGTCCCGCTGGCTCCCCGCGTCCTGCGGGAGCCGGCATTGCTTTTCCATAAGGGGAGCTGCTGACATGCAGCTCCCCTTATGGAAAAGCAATTCTGCTTTGCTTCATTTCCCTGCTCTCGCTTCAATGAAGCAAAGCAAGTTTGCAATCACAGGACGGGAGCCGCGAGGCTCCCATCCTGTGATTGCAAACAGCAGTGTCCCGGGGGTAGGCACCCCGGGACACTGCTGGAGCCGGCCCTGGGGGGTGGCAGTCCCCAGGGCCACCACAGGCTCCAGGAGGGGGGCTGCACGGCCCCCCTCCCACCATCTACAAAGCCCCACGGAGGTGGTGGTCCCCGGGGCTTCGGGGGTCCGAAACGGACCCCCACATTTCTTTAATTAGTGCCCCGGGGAGGTGTCGGTCCCTGGGGCATGTGGAGGCGCTGGAGCCCCCCACACAGGTACTTTATTATTAAAAAAGAAGCCCCGGGGGGTGGTGGTCCCTGGGGCTGCGGGGGGGCCGTGAGCCCCCCGCCAGCATTATAATTTCAAAGCCCCGGGGGATGGCGGTCCCCGGGGCTTGGGGGGGTCTCTATGGCCCCCCCATACATAAAATTGAAAACCACGCATGCCCCCGGGACTTGGCCCACCCGGGGGCCAATTAACAACGAAGCGCGGCAGACCGCGCTTCGTTTTTTTTTTTATCGGCAGGATCCGTGCACCCAGCGCATTTTTTGCCGAATTTTTAAAATAAATACATTTTGGGGCCCTGGGGGTCCTTGTAGGACCCCCTGAGCAGGCCTAGGGGGTCAGGGTGTTTCTACCCTGCCCCCTTTTTGCGTTTTGCGCGATTGTTTTTACTGTTTTCTTGTGACTAGGTACTACCGAGTCACAAGATGGCTGCCAACACTTCCTGGTTTGGAGTGTTGACAGCCAATTAGCATACAGCTGGTCATCGAGAGGGTGCGCGGACACTCCGCGGCCATAGATATATATGTGTTTTTATGAACGGATTTACACCATTTAACAAAAAGGGTTCTTTCTGAACCAAGAACTACCTCTTTGCCAAATTTGGTGTAATTCCGTTCAGCAGTTCGGGCTGTAGCCGTGGCTAAAGTTTCCTATGGGAAAATTAATGGGGAAAACACATTTTGGGACCCCCCTTTTTTCTCGGCCCCCGCTTGACGAATCACCCCAAGACTCTCAGGATAGGAGCGGACCAGAGCGGGCCACAAAGTTTGAAAATTTCACGAAGATTCGTCAACCGACGCAAGAGTTATTTCAAATAGAATGTTGCGGATTTCCTATGGAAATTAGGTCCTAACTATAACTATCTACTGGCGACCGCCAGTAGATAATATATATATATATATTCACTGAAAAAACCATAGGTTTTAGGGACAGTTATAGTTAGTTGGACATTTCACTCGTACAAAACCATAGAAATTCCCCGTTATAGTTAGTTCAGCTAACTATAACTCGCGCCTCGGAATGCACTGCTGATGACGTCACATATTACATCACTCATGACATGGTCAGTGACATCACTCATGACATCACTGATGACATCTCAAATGACATCACTGATGACATCACTGATGACATCATCCAGTGACTGTGTGTTTTTGTAAAGTTTAAATATGTTTAATATATATAGGGAAAGGCGTATTGAAGAATGAGTGGGTGTATAAGTGTCTGAATGGATGATTTAGTACGTGAGTGACTGACTCTACAAGTGAGTGATTAAATGTATCTTACTGAATGCATGGGTTAGTGACTAAACTGTGTGAATGTCTGTATCCGTCTGTCTGTTGGTTTGTAAGCGGCTGCATGGCTTTCTGAATAGCTACATGAGTGTCTACATGGGTTATTGATTGATTGTCTGAGTATCTGTATGGGTGCCTGAGTGTTTGTGTGGGTGGGGTGTGTGTGACTCTGTGCATAGATGTGTGATTTGGTGATTCACTGGGTGCATGGTTTCAAGAGTGCATCTGTGATGGACTGTATGGGTGGGTGAGTGTGTGTATGGGTGTGTTAGTGATTGAATGTATATCTCAGTGGTACATGTGTGAGTAACTACATATGAGAAAGGCAGTATATAAATGGCTATAAGTGAGAGTGTGTGATTGTGAGAGTGGCTGTATGGATGACTGTGTACTTGTATCAGTTATTGTATAAGAGCGTAAGAATGTGCTAGTATTTGTATGAGTAAGTGAGCTGGTGTGTGTATAAATGTATAGGTGAGTAAATGGGTGTGTGATTAAGTTTTTGCATGACTGACTAGGTGTGTGAGTACCTCTATGGATGAGTGGCGGTGTGTGAGTGTTTATATAGGTGTATGAGTGCATATGATAGTCCTGTACTGAGTGACCATAAGTATGAGTGACTGTACGGGTGAGTGAGTGGAAGTGTGTGTAGACCTAAGAATCAGTGAGTGGGTATGTAGTTTTTGGTGTTGGAGTGTCTATGGTTTTGAGAATGGCAGTCTGTAATTTAGAGTGGGTATATCAAAAGTTATATTAGGGTGTGAGAAGATGCATGAAATTATCACATGGATGATGTCATCAGTGATGTCATCAGTGATGTCATCAGTGGTGTCACTGACCATGTCATGAGTGATGTAATATGTGACGTCATCAGCAGTGCATTGCGGGGGCGCGAGTTATAGTTAGCTGAACTAACTATAACAGGGGAATTTCTATGGTTTTGTACGAGTGAAATGTCCAACTAACTATAACTGTCCCTAAAACCTATGATTTTTTCAGTGAATTTCAAAGGTTTTTTAAATGCTAATTTCTAACTATAACGTGTCTGAAACCTATGGTTTTTTCAGTGAATTTCAAAGGTTTTTTAAATGCTAATTTCTAACTATAACGTGCCTGAAACCTA
Source organism: Calotriton arnoldi (assembly GCA_963921515.1). Lineage (NCBI taxonomy): Eukaryota > Metazoa > Chordata > Amphibia > Caudata > Salamandridae > Calotriton > Calotriton arnoldi. Next base: position 2,169,164 of record CAWUFW010002526.1, read on the forward strand.
TGATTTTTAAGTGAATTTCAAAGGTTTTTTTAAATGCTAGTTTCTAACTATGCCTACAGAGGTAGGACATGTGAAGAAAGAAGAAAAACGCACAGAAAGAAGCAAAAGATGTGCAGAAAGAACCAACAGAGGAGCAGAAAGAGGCCTTGTTGCAAAATCATCCTGTGCCCACAACTTTTTCAGACGGGTACTGGTGGTAACTGACTCTGACTAACCAGAGCCAGTGCTATGCTAAAAGACACTTAGAATACAGTGAAAACACCTACATACACTAGGGAACACTATGCGTTGGGGTACCCCTGTGATTAGCATGACCTCCTCTGCAAGTCCCTAGTACATAATAGGGCAGGGGATTAAAACTACCTCTTAAAACGCGCTACAGGGCGCGTTTGCACAGTGGTGAAGGGAGGGGGCCTGAGGTGACATGTGTGCAAACGCACCCCGTGGCGCATTTTAAGTTGCGGGATTAAGTCCCCTTGAATTCTGAGGGTCCCTGGGGCCCAACTAGCCCCCAGGTACCTACAGTTAGGACCACAGAGCTGAGTTGCAGAGAGGCGTTCCGAGGCCACGCACCTTTTTCACCTCTCTGCAACGCAACTCTGTTGTGCTTACTGAAGGTACCTGGTGGGCTAGTTGGCCCCCAGGGTCCCTCAGGATTCAAAGGGAATTAATTCCCCAACTTAAAACGCACTACAGGGCGTGTTTGCGCACATGTCACCTGAGGCCCCGCCCCCTCCCTTCACCACTGTGCAAACGCACCCCGTGGTGCGCTTTAAGTTGGGGGATTAGGTCACCTTGAATCCTGAGGGTCCCTGGGGCCCAACTAGCCCACTAGGTACTTCCAGTAAGCACCACAGGCCTGCGTTGCAACGCCTGTAACAAATTGTGCAGTTGTGTTTAGGTAGTGAAGAGGGTCGTGCTGGGGGTAGTGTTTTAGGGTTTAGGGTAGTGCAGTGGTGTTTGTGTAGTGTAGGGGGTCATGCTGGGGGTAGATTTAGGGTTTAGGGTAGTGCAGTGGTGTTTGGGTAGTGTAGGGAGTCGTGCTGGGGGAGTGTTTTAGGGTTTAGGGTAGTGCAGTGGTGTTTGGGTAGTGTAGGGGGTCGTGCTGGGGGTAGTGTTTTAGGGTTTAGGGTAGTGCAGCGGTGTTTGTGTAGTGTAGGGGTCGTGCTCGGGGTAGTGATTTAGGGTAGTGCAGTGGTGTTTGGGTAGTGTAGGGGTACTGCTGGGGGTAGTGTTTAGGGTTTAGGTTAGTGCAGTGGTGTTTGGGTAGTGTAGGGGTACTGCTGGGGTAGTGTTTTAGGGTTTAGGGTAGTGCAGTGGTGTTTGTGTAGTGTAGGGGGTAGTGTTTTAGGGTTTAGGGTAGTGCAGTGGTGTTTTTGTAGTGTAGGAGGTCGTGTTTTAGGGTTTAGGGTAGTGCAGTGGACTTTGGGTAGTGTAGGGAGTCGTGCGGGGTTAGTGTTTTAGGGTTTAGGGTAGTGTAGGGGGTCATGCAGGGGGTAGTGTTTTAGGGATTAGGGTAGTGCATTGGTGTTTGGGTAGTGTAGGGGGTCATGCGGGGGTAGTGTTTTAGGGTTTAGGGCAGTGCAGTGGTGTTTGGGTAGTGTAGGGGTTGTGCTGGGGGCAGTGTTTTAGGGTTTAGGGCAGTGCAGTGGTGTTCGGGTAGTGTAGGGGGTCGTGCTGGGGGTGTGTTTTAGGGTTTAGGGCAGTGCAGTGGTGTTCGGGTAGTGTAGGGGGTCGTGCTGGAGGAGTGTTTGAGGGTTTAGGGCAGTGCAGTCGTGTTCGGGTAGTGTAGGGGGTTGTGCTGGGGGTAGTATTTTAGGGTTTAGGGTAGTGCACTGGTGTTCGGGTAGTGTAGGGGTTCGTGCTGGGGGTAGTGTTCTAGGGTTTAGGGCAGTGCAGTGGTGTTTGGGCAGTGTAGGGGGTAATGCTGGGGGTGGTGTTTTACGGTTTAGGCAGTGCAGTGGTGTTCGGATAGTGTAGAGGGTCGTGCTGGGGGTGGTGTTTCAGGGTTTAGGGCAGTGCAGTGGTGTTTGGGCAGTGTAGGGGGTGGTGTTTCAGGGTTTAGGGCAGTGCAGTGGTGTTCGGGCAGTGTAGGGGGTCGTGCAGGGGGTGGTGTTTCAGGGTTTAGGGCAGTGGTGTTCGGGCAGTGTAGGGGCTCGTGCTGGGGGTGGTTTTTCAGGGTTTGGGGCAGTGCAGTGGTGTTCGGGCAGTAAAGGGGGTCGTGCTGAGGGTGGTGTTTCAGGGTTTTGGGCAGTGCAGTGGTGTTCGGGCAGTGTAGCGGGCGGTGCAGGGGGTGGTGTTTCAGGGTTAGGGCAGTGCAGTGGTGTTCGGGCAGTGTAGGGGGTGCTGCAGGGGGTGGTGTTTTAGGGTTTAGGGCAGTGCAGTGGTGTTCGGGCAGTGTAGGGGTCGTGCTGGGGGTGGTGTTTCAGGGTTTAGGGCAGTGCAGTGGTGTTTGGGCAGTGTAGGGGATCATGCTGGGGCTAGTTTTTCAGGATTTAGGGCAGAGCAATGGTGTTCAGGCAGTGTAGGGGGTTTTGCTGGAGGTGGTGTTTCAGGGTTTAGGGCAGTGCAGTGGTGTTCATGCAGTGTAGGGGTGGTGTTTCAGGGTTTAGGGCAGTGGTGTTCAGGCAGTGTAGGGTGTCTTGCTGGGGTTGATGTTTCAGGGTTTAGGGCAGTGCAGTGGTGTTCGGGCAGTGTAGGGGGTCGTGCTGGGGGTGGTGTTTCAGGGTTTAGGGCAGTGCAGTGGTGTTCGGGCAGTGTAGGGGGTCATGCTGGGGGTGGTGTTTCAGGGTTTAGGGCAGTGCAGTGGTGTACGGGCAGTGTAGGGGGTCTTGCTGGGGGTGGTGTTTCAGGGTTTAGGACAGTGGTGTTCGGGCAGTGAAGGGGGTCTTGCTGGGGGTAGTGTTTCGGGGTTTAGGGCAGTGCAGTGGTGTTCGTGCAGTGTAGGGGGTCGTGCTGGGGGTGGTGTTTCAGGGTTTAGGGCAGTGCAGTAGTGTTCGGGCAGTGTAGGGGATCGTGCAGGGGTGGGGTTTCAGGGTTTAGGGCAGTGCAGTGGTGTTCGGTCAGTGTAGGGGGTCGTGCTGGGGGTGGTGTTTCAGGGTTTAGGGCAGTGCAGTGGTGTTTGGGCAGTGTAGGGGTCATGCAGGGGTGGTGTTTCAGGGTTTAGGGCAGTGCAGTGGTGTTCGGGCAGTGTAGGGGTCGTGCTGGGGCTGGTGTTTCAGGGTTTAGGGCAGTGCAGTGGTGTTCGGGCAGTGTAGGGGGTCTTGCTGGGGGTGGTGTTTCAGGGTTTAGGGCAGTGGTGTTCGGGCAGTGTTGGGGGTCTTGCTGGGGGTGGTGTTTCAGGGTTTAGGGCAGTGCAGTGGTGTTCGGGCAGTGTAGGGGGTCTTGCTGGGGGTGGTGTTTCAGGGTTTAGGGCAGTGCAGTGGTGTTCGTGCATTGTAGGGGGTCGTGCTGGGGATGGTGTTTCAGGGTTTAGGGCAGTGCAGTAGTGTTCGGGCAGTGTAGGGGGTCGTGCAGGGGGTGGTGTTTCAGGGTTTAGGGCAGTGCAGTGGTGTTCGGGCAGTGTAGGGGGTCGTGCTGGGGGTGGTGTTTCAGGGTTTAGGGCAGTGCAGTGGTGTTCGGGCAGTGTAGGGGGTCGTGCTGGGGGTGGTGTTTCAGGGTTTAGGGCAGTGGTGTTCGGGCAGTGTAGTGGGTCTTGCTGGGGGTGATGTTTCAGGGTTTAGGGCAGTGCAGTGGTGTTCGGGCAGTGTAGGAGGTCTTGCTGGGGGTAGTGTTTCAGGGTTTAGGGCAGTGCAGTGGTGTTCGGGCAGTGTAGGGGTCATGCTGGGGGTGGTGTTTCAGGGTTTAGGGCAGTGCAGTGGTGTTCGGGCAGTGTAGGGGTCGTGAAGGGGTGGTGTTTCAGGGTTTAGGGCAGTGCAGTGGTGTTCGCGCAGTGTAGGGGGTCGTGCTAGGGTATGTGTTTCAGGGTTTAGGGCAGTGCAGTGGTGTTGGGGCAGTGTAGGGGGTCGTGCAGGGGCTGGTGTTTCAGGGTTTAGGGCAGTGCAGTGGTGTTCAGGCAGTGTAGGGGGTCGTGCTGGGGGTAGTGTTTTAGGGTTTAGGGTAGTGCAGTGGTGCTTGTGTAGTGTAGGGGGTCCTGCTGGGGGTAGTGTTTTAGGGTTTAGGGTAGTGCAGTGGTGTTTGTGTAGTGTAGGGGGTCATGTTTTAGGGTAGTGCAGTGGTGTTTGGGTAGTGTAGGGGGTCGTGCTGGGGTAGTGTTTTAGGATTTAGGTTAGTGCAGTAGTGTTTGGGTAGTGTAGGGGGTCGTGCTGGGGTAGTGTTTTAGGGTTTAAGGTAGTGCAGTGGTGTTTGTGTAGTGTAGGGGGTCATGCTGGGGGTAGTGTTTTAGGGTTTAGGGTAGTGCAGTTGTTCTTGTGTAGTGTAGGGGTCGTGCTGGGGGTAGTGTTTTAGGGTTTAGGGTAGTGCAGTGGTGTTTGTGAAGTATAGGGGTCATGTTTTAGGGTAGTGCAGTGGTGTTTGGGTAGTGTAGGGGGTCGTGCTGGGGGTAGTGTTTTAGGATTTAGGTTAGTGCAGTGGTGTTGGGGTAGTGTTTTAGGGTTTAGGATAGTGCAGTGGTGCTTGTGTAGTATAGGGGGTCGTGCTGGGGTAGTGTTTTAGGGTTTAGGGTAGTGCAGTGGTGTTTTTGTAGTGTAGGGGGTCATGTTTTAAGATGCAATGCTCCAATACCTGACCAGTCTGCACTACATAAAACTGCAAAAAAACTAAAAATAAAAAGTGTTTTGCACACTGTTGTCATTGGGCTATATGTGGGCTACATCTGGGTAATATTTGTGCTACATTTGGGCTCTTTTTTCACTGGTGGCCATCTTGGAAGACTTCTTTGTTATGAAGTTTCCTAATTTCCTCATTTACTGCAGTCTCCTCAGTAGGAAATGCTTTCAGTTTTTTACTTTGATTCCATCAAGAAGGCATTCGGATGTGTCACACATTTGCCATAAATTCAGAATGTTAGCACTCTAGTTGTTCATTAGATCACTGTAGTAAAGCTACTACTCACCAAGGAGTTAACTGGAAGTCTACTGCTGGTATTGAAAGTGATTGTTTCAGTCTGCATGTCAGAATTTTCTAATGAAATAGAAGAGGATTTGAGATCTCACTTAAAACATGCACTAAATTTTCTTTTTGCAGCACTAACCATAATTTCTATGGCAAAATGAACCCCTCATTTTGTTCCTTTTTAAATTAAATGTTTTAAGTGTTACCAGTTTATTCCAATCAAGATGGCTTCAGGTTGCCATACTTTTGTCATAAGTAAGGCTGTTAGCACTCTAGTTGTTCTTTAGAACACTCTGGGAAGCTGCAGTAGAACACAAAGGCATCAACTGACAGGCTGCTCCTGTTGAAATATAACAGGAAGATATTTGAGATCACACTTGAAACATGTCCTAATTTTTCTTTCTACAGCACTAACCATAATTTCTATGACAAAATGAACCCCATCATTTTGTTCCTTTTTAAATGAAATGTTTTAAGTGTTACCAGTTTATTCCAATCAAGATGGCTTCAGGTGTGCCATACTTTTGTCATAAGTAAGACTGTTAGCGCTCTAGTTGTTCTTTAGAACACTCTGGGAAGCTGCAGTAGAACACAAAGGAATCAACTGACAGTCTCTGCCCTTGTTGGATGTACATGTTTTACTGAGAATGTCAGACTTCATTCTCACATGACTGAGAAAGATAATGTGAATTTACAGAAAATATGCTCTCATTTTAGCTTCTGGGGCACCTTCCAAAACTGTATGGGACAAGCATGTGAAAATAGTTTTCTCTCAAACATGATTCATGATATCCCAGCAGAAGGTTTTTCACAGGGTAAAATCACCTTAGAACACACCACAATTCCTGAAATTAGTATGGTACCATCAACAAATGAATTCTAATGTAACTAAAGTCTGTTATCACCCTTTATAGTTCTCCTTTTGGTAACCCTCAAAATCTTCGATTCACTACAATGCATTTCAATGGGGTACTATCATTTATATTGGTCCCAAGATGGCTGCCAGCAATTCCAGGATGAAGTGCTGACAGCCAATCAGATCTCACGATGACATGTGTGGTTAGGCTCCGCCCAGATATATATGTGTTTTTACTTTTGATTTTTTCAGCAACTACTGAACGGATTTACACCATTTAACAAAAGGGTTCTTTTTGAACCAAGAACTACCTCTTTGCCAAATTTGGTGTAATTCCGTTCAGCAGTTCGGGCTGTAGCCTTGCATAAAGTTTCCTATGGGAAATTGATTTTTTGACTCTTATTTTTTAATTTCTCCACAACTACTAAACGGATTTACACCATTTAACAAAAGGGTTCTTTCTGAACCAAGAACTACCTCTTTGCCAAATTTGGTGTAATTCCGTTCAGCAGTTCGGGCTGTAGCCGTGTCTAAATTTTCCTATGGGAAAATGAATGGGGAAAACACGTTTTGGGACCCCCCTTTTTTCTCGGCCCCCGCTTGATGAATCACGCTGAGACTTTCACGGTAGGAGCGGACCGGAGCGGGCCATAAAGTTTGAAAATTTCGCGAAGATTCGTCAACCGACGCAAGAGTTATTTCAAATAGAATGTTGCGGATTTCCTATGGAAAATAGGTCCTAACTATAACTATCTACTGGCGACCGCCAGTAGATATATATATATATATATATATATATATATATATATTATCGAAGGGCTCCCGTGCTTCGTATTCAAAAAGCCCCTAGGTGGGCCAAGTCCCGGGGGTTGTAAAAAAATGTGTGGGGGGGCCCCAATCCCCCCCACACTGCCCCGGGGACTGCCACCCCCCGGGGCTTTGCATTAATATTTGCGGGGGGAATACGGCCCCCCCTCAGCCCCGGGGACCTCCACCCCCTGGGGCATGTTTTATTAAAGTTTGGGGGGCTCTAATGCCACCCCAAGCCCCGGGGACCGCCACCCTCCGGGGCTCTCATTAATAATATTTGCGGGCGGGCACACTGCCCCCCCCTGCCCTGGGGACCGCCACCCCCGGGGATTCTTTTGTTTAAAAAATAGACCTGTGTGGGGGGGCTGGAGCCCCCCCACACGCCCCGGGGATCGCCACCTCCCCGGGGTACTAAAAATGCTAATTTGGGGGTCGTTTATGGACCCTGAGCCCCGGGGACCACCACCTCCCCGGCGCTGTGCACACGATGGGAGGGGGGCCGCGCGGCCCCCCTCCTGGAGCCAGTGATGGCCCTGGGGACTGCCACCCCCCAGGGCCGGCTCCTGCAGTGTCCCGGGGTGCCCACCCCGGGACACTGCTGTTTGCAATCACAGGACGGGAGCCTCGCGGCTCCCGTCCTGTGATTGCAAACTTGCTTGCTTCATTGAAGCAAGAGCAGGGAAACCTGCTCTCGCTTCAATGAAGCAAAGCAGATTGTTTTCCCACATGGGGAGCTGCATGTCAGCAGCTCCCCAGGTGGAAAAGCAATGCCGTCTCCCGCAGGACGCAGGGATCCGGCTGGACCGTGGGGGCATTGGGGACCCCCCCATGGTCCCCAACCCCCAACGGAGAGGGACAGCCCCGGGGGATGGGGTCCCCGGGGCTAGTAGTGGCCCGGGAATGGGGCCACGCGGCCCCCTCCCCAAAATTAAAACATTTAAAAAATAAATAAATAAAGGCTGCCCCGGGAATGGGGTCCCCGGGGCCAGTAGAGGCCTCAGGAGGGGGGCCACGCAGCCCCCCTCCATAAACAAAAATATATATTTGGCCATGCCCCGGGGGATGGGGTCCCCGGGCTGGAATTGGCCACGGGAGAGGGGCCCACGAGGCCCCCTTCCCGTTAATTTTTAAATTAAAAAGTGGTCAGGCCCTGGGGGATGGGGTCCCCAGGGCCCAAAAAAGTAAAAAGAAGAGGAGCCACACAGCCCCCTTCCAAAAAACAAAAAAACACACGATCGTGCTGAGGCCCCGCCCTCTCCCAGCAACACTCTGCAAACACGCCCTGTGGCGCGTTTTAAGTTGGGAAAT